>CM018035.1:10425084-11155084 GCA_008638375.1 Nyssa sinensis | reverse complement strand
TTCATATTTTAAAAATTAAAAAAATATATTTATGCTTATCGTTTTAGATCTGAAATGGTCTTAAGCCAATCCTGATTCTTCTCAGTGCTCCGGATATAACGCATGGGTCTGGTGTTCCTTTTCACATGATCCGTGGGGAGGAGGGAGTTGGTAACCATCACTTTGAGGAAGACCAAGTTTCATTTTTTATACATCAATTAATACATTCGATTGGATGAAACTATATATCGTTAGACAAAGAAACATTTTCTAACAAATAAAATAATCGATTTTTTTTCCCAATTTGACTGTTGATGATCATAGTCAATAGTGACAATTCATGATTCAAATTCATATTTAATATTAAAGTAATTTATAATTCAAGATGAGAAAAGCAATATATATTAGAAAATCAAAATACATGAATTCAATAATTATTTTATGGGCCATGCGGCCAAGAATTCATGACAAGTAGTATAAGTATCATCTAGTCCAAGTTTAAACACATTACTTATACAATGCCAAAAATACACATTTCAGCTAATTTTCCTTGAAATCAATAGCAATCACAAATTTTTTTTGCAAAACTTAAAATTTATAAATTCATTTTTAATAAAACAGATACTTGGATTCTAAATATTGAGATTTATCAAATAAGATTCATATTAAATATTAAAATTTGAAAAGAAAAAATCATTTCAAAAGTGTAAAAATTTACACTTTTACATCGAAAGCTTAATACAAATAAAAATGTAAAATTTTACAGTTTCATAAAAAATGAAAAAACTCTCAATTATTATTAGTTTTATTAAGCTTTTGACCACATGTTGGATGCTTAAGACTGTCTTTTAAGGTTGTCAGAATTTGTATTTGAAGAATGGGTAATTAAAAACCCACTAGTTCTAAAAAGTGTAAAATTTTACACTATTGCAAAAATATAAAAATTTACATCTTTCATAAGAATTGAAAAAAAAAAAAGTAATTGAAGATGGATTTACTAATTGGGGTCCTCTACTTGAGTTATTTTGTTTGACTTGAATCCCATAAAAAAAAATCCCTTCAGAAGGAGCCGCCCAAACCCTATCATCATTACATCATCACAAGAGTTCACTTAACCTTTTAAACTATGATCTAAACAATGACAGCATTAGCTTAAGAAATAATTTTTAAAAATTTTTTTAAAATATATTCAAAATTTTGTAATTAATTTTTTTAAAACTGTGAAAATATATTTGGATATGATAATCTAAATTTTAAAAAATTAAAAAAAAAAATATTTTGAAATGCGTATTCCGCGTTTTAAAATTAAAAAACTGTTTTTGAAAACAAAAACAAAAATCAAACCCATGTTCTCTCTAAAGTTTGTTTTCATTGCAGTATGTGACTTGTGCTGAGGTGGGAATTAGCTATCGTAGATCGAACATCAACGAATTACTTCATTGATTGTACATGAAAAGACTTGTACGAATTAGCTATTGTTTTCAAGCAATAATTTGTACTAGTAATTCTAAATTCATCAAACATCCATCATTGCAGTACGTGGCTTCTGCAATTTGCATCAACAAACGCTTACTTCACCAACAATGTGGTGCTTGGTGATGCAGAGGAATATTGTAGGTACCTAATTGGAATGCAAATTAGAGGTTGAGGAATATCACTATATATGTTTCAGCAACCACCACTAGTATATAATGCAGCGGATCTCTCATCCCATGCACAATCCAAAGAATATCAGTCGCACGATTATTTTTCTCCATCAAAACATGCAACAACAAAGCTTGTCGGCGAAAATTATGGTCTTCCACTAAGGTTGACGACAGCAGCTGCAGTTGAGTTGGTAGTCGGTAGTGTGGTTATGGATTTGCACAGGATGTGGCGAGAGGGGAAGGGAAGGAATAGTGGGTCCCATGCACCCACAATTTGCATGTGAATAGGTGCAATTGTGTGGATGGGAATGAGATAAAGAGGGACAGCAGACGTGGCACATGTACCCAATCAGTGGAATCAGCAGACAAACTTATTTGGCTGCATGCATGCAAGACCTTTTTTCAATCACCAAAAGGCCAAACAACCAATAAATAGCTTCACATGAGATTTGTCCCCTCACCCAAACAAGGTACAGCCGTACTATACCGTAACACCTCATCTTCTACAGTGTTTCTATTTTAAAAAGGGCAGAAGGGAAAAAATATATATATATGTATATGCCATGTTTGGAACCTCACAGCTGTTAATGAGAGGAGTTTGAAGATGTTTGATTTTGAAGAAAAATAAAAATAATATTTTATTTATGTGACAGATATTATTAATATAATTTATAAATAAATAATATTTTTCTATAAACCTAATTTTAACTATGACATTGACAGTACAAAATTATATTAGGTGGGCCATTTGTTCATGCAAGTGGGATATATCTTATCACCTTTGCCTTCTTTTTATCTTTTTCTCTTTTTCTCTTTGGCGGTGCACATGCTTAAAGATGGCAATTTGGCTTTGCTTGGTCTCTCTCTAAATCTTCCTTTAATTCAAGTTTAAGGGGTTATTTGGAAATTTTTTAAATTAAATTTGGTTAGAACATCATTCGCTAAATTATCTAGTTTTTCAAAAAATTAATTTTTCTCCAATCTAACTTTGTTCAAGTTTTAAGTATTTTTTAAAACAATATATGAATTTTTATACTGTTAAAAGATACTTACTGTAAGAAATAATGAGTTTTGAAAATAATTTTTTGACTATCTTAGAGCTAAAATTATAGCAGGGTACCAAACATTAATTTTGATAGATCCACGTGGAAATGTGTTCTCCTCATGAGAAAATTAAGATTATATATTGGGTTACTCAAAATCATTAAGGAGTGAATGAGAAATTGCTTCCAAATATCAGAACTTGAAAATGATAACAAAAGCTTGAAACTTGTGAAAAGTTTGTGTCCCACATAAGATGGGTACAAGACTTTTAAAAAGTATATATACAATTACCTTGAAAGAATGTTTGGGCCCTAATGGGCATCCAAGTTTTGTGGAAGAAAGATGACCTAGCACATGCGCCACCACCCTTAACCAGGTTGGGTCGAGTTTGGGTTTGGGTCTTAGCTTGCTATGTATGTATTTTTTTAAAAAAAAATCATTTAAATAATTTTTTTAAATACTTGTCGTTTATGTTACTGCTACTGTTAGAGACAGTCCAAAACACTGTTGTTTAGTTATTACGTTTGGTTTTGGTTTTGGTTTTGGTTTGGTTTTGGTTTAAATCCAAAACGACATCATTTTGTAATTACCTTTGGTTTGAATTTTGACTGAATGTGCATCTTTTTCATTGGAAGCAATTGTGTTTGTTCGTCATGAACAAACACAACCGAAGCTTCATACTTTTACCAAACAGGCATAAAGATTATTATATAAACACTACTGCACTCACTTGCATTAACCATTAAAATTCATACATTTTTGTGCGTCAGTTCATACTATATTTGAGAGTTCGATTCATAAGTTTCTAGTTCATTGTGTACTGAAGTTCGAATGTTTCTTCTTTTGTACGTTCTAATCATTGTATCTTGAGAGACGTACGACCAAGAATTCGTAATCACCACTGCGAGTGCCGTAATTCGTCTTACAGACATTGTGTTAAACACAAGCCTTGATCTTTGCATTTTTTGTTATTTTTGCAAATTTCGTAAATGTTACAGTTTTCATTTATTTTACTGTACTCTTATACTGTAAAATATTACTTTACTTCTTCTAGTTTCTTCTTCTAGTTTGTTACAGTATTTTATACTGTTATTTTTTCAAAACGATTCTGTTTTTCAAAACTATTTTCTGATTTTTTAGAACAGATTCTGATTTGATAAAAATAGTTTCTATTTTATTATTAAAATTGATTTTTGCCCAAACTGATTTATAAATATTGCCAAACACTTACCAAACAGTAAAAAATTTAAAACCAGTTCATCTATATTTTATATAACCTGATTCTATCATTTCCCAAATAGACCTTAAAAATTTCACTGTCAAATTCACCTCCAACCTCATCAAATATCTTTATGTTATAAAAAAAAAATTCTAAAAAGTTGATAAAAATCCTATTAATGGATCAAATTAAATTAACAGTAAACAGCGACACATTTTAAACTTAAGGGAGAAAAAACTTAAATTAAATAAATATATTTTAAAAAAAAATATTTAAGCGGGGCAATTGCCTTCCTAAGCTCTTGGTGCGCTCGTCCCGATATGTTATTGAAAACTGTAGCATTGCTTTTTGGTAAAATGGGTGCTTGAATTCAGACATGGCCCAATCAGAAAAGGCAAATTTGAGTGAGATCACACCTTCAGTTTGGTAGCAGATGAAGGCCAAAACCGAAAGCTAACAATTTTACCCTCTCAGATAACAGAGATGGCCCCCTGTTTTTGTTTTAACCTCTTTTTCAACAGCATGGAATTAATGCTTGGATACAGAAACACATGGCTGTGCTGTATCCAGAATTTATTGTTGCCTATTCAATCATTTAATGCATCAATCACAACAGCTCCATGAAATATAAATTCATTGATTGGGAAGATTTGTGATTTAGCTAATTGTGGAATTTAGACAAGGAATTGGTTACCGAAAAAAGTTTGGTGGTACGGTAATATCATGCTATTATCATTGTGATATGAGTATTTCAGTAAAATTTATATAAATTTACAAAAGAAACACATTACAGTGGCAGTAGCATGGTATAGTAACACGATGCTACTGTCACTGTAATGTGAGAATTACAGTGAAACTTATATGAATTCACAAAAATAATATATTACAGTTATGCTATTGCTACTGTGACATAAGTATTACAGTGGGACTCATAAGAATTCACAAAAGTAACACATTACAGTAACAATAGCATAGGTGCTATTGTACTGTTGAACTCTTTTCCCGTCTTGAAGTGTCCCTTGTCCCTCAAAATGTAAAATGATCAAATCCTTGTATCAGAGCAGTTAGAATAGGAAAGAAAACTCAAAATTCTTACCTCATTGGAACCTTTTTTCCCTTTTCTTTGTTGTGAAGAGATTTTTCCCATAACAATTTTTTTGAAATGCTCCACCAACCTTGTACTCTATATTGTTTCTGTTTTTTTTTTTGTTTTTTTTTTATTTTAGAAAACAAAAAACAAACTTTAAACAAAAAGTAACAAATAGAATTACAAACATAATTATTAGAATCAAATCGAATCGAATCAAATCGATTCGACTGAATCAAAAACTGACCCCTAGACCAATTCGGTTATTTAAGTGAATCGATTATATGAAGAAAAAAAAAATTGGTTTGAGCCGAATTGAACCACTTTATTTTAGTTCAAAGTGGAAGAAATCAACCGGTTCAACCAGTTATACTTCCATCCCATCGACTATAGTTTTACAGAGATTTAACGTACACTAGTATGTCTTGCACAAATGACAAAACTACTAATTCATAACTTTTTTTATTGTTATTAAATTATCAAAATTTATATTTATAAAAAAATGTCTTATAAATGATTTTTTTCCTCCTTAAAATTTATTTAAAATAATTCATATTTAGAACAAACAGTTCAACCAAGTATTCTTTTATATATATATATATATATATATATATATATATATACACACACACACACACACACAATAATAAAGAAAGAAGAATCAAACTCATATCAACTGCGTTAAGGAATAGGCACTTACGCCACTCGAAAACTAGTTCAAATTAATAATTATGAATCCATACGCAAGATCTAATTCTGATAATTATGAATCCAATCCTAATCTCAGACTTAGCGGCAAAGCCACCTGCAGCCTGGGGGCAATGTTCCCCTCCCCCTCTCCCAAACTTTTCAAAATTTGATTTTTTTTTAAGACTTAATTTTAATAGAAATTTCTTAAAAATTTAGATTTCCCACCCACCCCCCCAAATTTTTATATTTTCACTAAAAATATCTTTAAATTTAAATTTTTGAATTTTTACCCCCTAGGTTTATAAGAACTTCAAGAAAGGAAGGATAAAGAATTGCCTTTTAGGAATTATGATTTGTATTTGCCCAAAAAAAATTATTCTGATTTGGACAACACCCACACAAGTTTCTACTAGTGGAGTGGACTGCCTTTAATTAGGCTAGTGGGGTTTGATATAGATCCACTATTCCTGCTTTCATTTTCCTTAACTTTTTTGTGTTTTTTTTTTTTTTATGTAGGCCAATACTTTCTGCAAGTAGAACAGTAAATGTACAAAGTTGTTCTGATATTTCCTAAAAGCCAAAACAAAGGCAACAAAAGTTTTAGGAATCACAAATATTATGAATGTGACTCCTTCTAAGGTCATACATAAGCAAAGTTGCCCTAATTGAGCCCCTCTCTTTTGATGCCTCTGCACCAAATTGATGGAGAGAGAGAGAGAGGGGGGGCTCTTGTTTGTGCGGGAGAATAAGAAAATTTGATGAGATAACTATACCAAAAAAATTATATCATGTCGATTATTTATATTCTGTTTGCATAGAATATAATCTATACCAAAAAAATGATTCAATCCTATATTTTTATTCGCTTGTCCAAACAGAAGGACATTGCCAATGTATTGATTATTACGAAGCCTACCTAAAATTAGGTTAATACCATATAATCATAGCCATTATTAATCTGACGGTGTTGTACCCAAGGCATAAGATTATTATAGTGCCTGATGTGGTCCAAACCAAAGAATCACAGCTTTAGGGGAATGAAAATCACTCCTAACTGATTATTATATTTATTGCGACTTGGAAAGCTAAGAATAAGGAAGCATCATGGTTTCATTATCATGGGTTTCTCTAAATGCCTCTCAACAATTTTCTTGGAATACAGATTTATATATCTATTTTCGGCACACAACTCAAAAAGAGGTCAAGGAACAATTTTCAAGACTGGCTTGGTCTGTTAACAAGTGTTAGAATCAACAGGAAACCAAGACCACCTTTGTAGTTTATTGAGATCACCTGGATAAATCCATAAAATAAGCATGTGAACAAAATATAAGAGTAATGCGTACTGTAAGCTCGAACTTGAACTTATTTATGAACTAATGATGACATTAAACTTAGAGATAAAATAAAATAGTTGGCATAGCATTACCCAAAGAGAGATGATGCCATTCGGGAAAACGGTATCCACACAACCATAAAGCACCTACCTAACAACCCTAAATCTCCAAAAACCCATCATTGACAAGGCACTTTTTGGAAAAGTGTTCAGGAACTTGTGCAAGTAACAAACCATTAATCATGACAACAATCACCATTTAAATGTTTCATTGGCAAAAAACTCTAAGAGAAAACCCTCAGGGTTGAATTCTTAATTAACCATGCATAAAATTTCACATCACTCAGCATTACAACGCCACCTAGTCACCTAATATGTTCTAAAACCCAGGGAATACAATTTTCAAATACATAAAAATCCAATAAAAATAATAATACTGCAAGGTAAAAAAATGAAAATGCTCATATTAAGTTGACCTACCTATTTCTTCCGATTTAGACCCTCCCCGTTGTCGAAGAAATCCATCCTACCTTCATCAAGGGTATCCAACCATACAACCTCACTAAATCTTGCCATCCACCCTTCCCAGACTATCTTCCTAGTATTCACATTCTTCAATTGGCTCGTACTATATTTACATCCAATAACAATTGCAATATCTACCAGTGTTAATATAGTCCAGAACTTTTTAAGCATGAAATAATCACGAGCTTCCTCCCAAAACTCTCTTTAGTTCAGATTTTTGTTCAGTGGTAAGCCTTGATGGGTACTTAACATCAAACTTGATCCTCAAATTTCCCTTCTTCCTCGGTTCTTTCGAAATTGGCATTCCTTCATTTGGGAAAACTACCTCATTGCCTGGTTTGATGATCTCAGTTAACGGGATCACAAGATTCCTTCCATCCAGTGTTGTCAGCTCCAGGGTCTTGCCTGTGAGGGCCTCCAGAAGTGATATCTCCTGATTGACCAACAGATCATTACCATCCCTCATATAAACTGCATGAGGTTTCTCATCTATGGTGAATAAAAGATCTGCTGGAATAACACCTGGTTCCTGGTTGCCCTTCTCAGGGAATGTGATTTTCGTGCCCTTCTTCCAACCAGGTCTTATCTCAATGGTCAAGATCTCCTCCACAGTTCGAAGCTTACTGCAAGAGAGATATTGATGTATTAAAACAAAGTAAAAGAACAGAAGCCAACTAATCATTTAAAAACCAATGCGGACTTGAACAAAAAAAAAGAATAAGCACAGATTGACACTGTAGTACAATAGTGTTCTCAAAGGGTAATAAGCCTTCTAGTCTCTCAACTAAATAGTTTCATTAAATTCTAACGTTCACAAATATCTGTGCTGCAGCTCTGAGATGATTTTGATATATTCTCCAAGTTTGGCTTAGAAAAGACCTATTTTTCTTGCCAGCTTAAACCAGGAAGTCATAATGCTGACCCCCTAGATCAAATTTTCGCATCTTCCACGACTAACATTCTGGCCTCGTTGGCTTTGATGTCCCAACAAATCCAGGAAAATGGTACCAATAAAGTGATAAATAAAATATTCACTATTTTCACTAGAAAGAAAGCAAGTTTACCTAAACCAAAAGTTAGCTCGACAATCAAATAAAACAATACACACACACACACACACACAATAAAGTAAATCATCCAGGTTCAAGAAAAAGCTTGACCAATATTACTAATAATTAAAAAAAAAAAAACTTGGCCAATAATAAAACTCGAAAGAATGTAATTATACGAGATCAAAAAACCATGAACGAAACCAGAAGTAGGCTGGTAAAACAAGATTCCGTTTTATTCATTTAAGCTAACAGAGAGATTCATGCAATTTTCTCGGAGTACATTACTACAATAAAATTACAGCTTTATTGCAACCAAAATCTACATATTTGTTCATCAAAAACAACAATCGTGAGTTGTATCTTGAACTTACAAAGTCCTGAAATAGTAAACTTCAAAGGGATTTGACTATACTAAATGTCAATTTTGATATTTTTTGATAAGTAAACTAAATGTCAATTTTAAATTCCCTAAATCCATTGATTGTGAAAAACTTTGTGCCCATATGAGAAAGTACCAAGGAAATACATTAGTAATGGGTGTAAGAAAATGATTATCATAGTTTTCATTTTTATTTCTTTCCATTTACTTATACCATAGCTATCAAATATAGTTGCGTTTTTTAGTTATTAACATAAATTTGAACATTTCAGTTATGCAATAATGCTTTATTGTGTCTTAATATTTATCCTATTTCTATATTGGATTCTCTCTAAATGGATACTACGTCTAGCATTTCGTGAATGCATTCATTTCTCATCCTCTTCCCTTTAATTCATCTTACCATCCACAACTCAGTCGCACTCATTTTATTAATGTATAATTTCTAACTATTGCATTAAGTGTGTCTAGCCTTGTAAATTATAACCACACAACTTTTTCTTATTGTAATTGGCAGTCAGCAATATTACATAACAAGTATCAGAAGTTTTTTTTTTTTTTTTTTTGGTGAATATGAGCATCACAAGTAGTGAAAATATTTGTGTGTATAGAGTAGAGCATAAGTAAAACATCATTGTTTATGTATTAAGGAAAGAATTTACACACATTCATGAGCTACTTCGAACACTAAAGTAAATGTACTAATAAAGTACGACGCTAACCTACTAAAAAAGCTAACTTTATTTTCGTACTTATAAAAAAAAAAAGACTTACTATATCTTCGTATAATCTTATGAAAAAAATTATTAAAATTATTTTAACTTTCTATAACTTAGTGTTTGCTATAATAGTGGGATCAAGTGATGAAATTATTGCAATTTACAATCATAGATATTCAAACATTAACTGACATAAAAGAGAGACAAATTTCTCCCTTTTTATTCTTTCATTCTACAAATCAAATAACACATTAAACCAAATGACTGGCTTGTCATTTAAAAAAAAAAAAATTGAACCAAATGACTATAAAGTGGAGGGAGTTGGAGGAAGCTGATTAACACCAGTATATAAAAAATTCATAAAAAAATAGTTAATATGAACTAGGAAGCAATATGTTCTTCAATTATTCATATTCATATTCATAACTTCTTTCTTGGAAGCACCCTCTTTTTTCGAGGACATTTTCTTGATGAATAAAGTTCGCAAATTTTTTTCCTTTTCCCTTCTCAAAAATAGATCTTTCCTTGCTTATCAAAAAACAAGAAAATAACTTACTCTAATAATTCATTAAAACAGTACTCAAAGGGGGCACACCCATGTACATGAAAGATGTACATCATTAAAACCAAGAAAATAAAACATGCAACTCTCACTCAAAACCTTACAATAAGTGCATTCACTCATAAAGTCCGCCAAAGAAGTATCAGAGACACTGTAATCTTGAACAATCCAAAAATGTAAGGAATTCAAAAATCACGAGGTTCAAGGTGGGATTGATGAATTCAAGCTCCTAGGATCATAATGGACCACGGTTATAGCTCCCAAGGTTTTTTCTTTATTCTTTCTGTTTCTCCAAGCATTCATAGTCCCCCTTATGGCTTTTGACGTAGCAGTGATCTGCAGTATGAAAGGATGGCATGCCTTTGCCCATACTTGGCTATCTATTTTCAACCCAAAACAAGCTTCTCTCGGTCTATTTAATTTAATTCCCCAACCAATTTAGCTAATCACATAATCCCTTCCCTCTACTATTAAACTTATTGAACTTCTCTGTAATTTGAATTGATAGAGAAAGTAATCAATTATGAAAAATAATCATTAATGGAGAGGCAATTAGTAGAAACGAAAAAGTCAAGAATTGCATTTTCCACTTCCACAAGAGATTGTATTTCAAGACATCTCAGTGGAGGTCAAAATTGGATGGCTTGAACTTCAACAAGATTGAAGAGGCGAACAGAGATTAGTTAAAAGACCATTCATGGAGAAGTAGGTAATGGGCACCCTAAAAGATTAATAAGGACAAGGCTCAACGTCTCAATGGGACACAAAAAAATTTCTTTTAGCATTGCTAGAAGGTGGTTCAAAAAGAGCTCACTGGAAACTATTAATCAATTTCATGCTACTGTGAGTTTGAAAAGTAAAGAGTAAAAATGCATAGTTTTTTTTGCTTTGGTTTCAAAAAAAATAATAATAACAATAATAATAATAATGAAAAATAAAATTATGTGGAGGAACATAAAGCTTATTACTTAATTCTTGGCTAGGAGGCTTGGGATGATGATTGTTGTTATTTCTGACTCAATATGCTTTTGCTAGGAGTTGCTAAAGTTTAGATGTAGTGTTGGTCTATGAAGCACGAACACTCTATTTTCAATAAAGTATCCATCTCAGACAGGAACACGACTCGGACACACAGAAAAAAGTGTCTAAATTTTTTTATTTTTCTAAATTTCGAACGCATTCCAAACACGTTATGGACACATTGGGACACGTTTTTTGTTTTTCTTTTCTTCTTTTTTTTTAATTTTTCTCTATTTTTTTTTAAACAAATATATATTCTTTGTAGTAGTTAGTAAATTTGTTTTGAAACTTGAAAAATGGATGTTGATAATTAAAGGAAGAAGTTCTTAAATTTTTATTTAATGATTTTTTTTATTTTGATGTCTTAATAGTATTGTTATGCTTTGTATTTTTATACCAATTTTAATGAAAATAGTTTTAGGCTTTTATTATATAGTCATATAAAAATAGTATAAATATTCAACATACTCTTGACATATCTGTGTCTTACTTTTTTTTAGAAATATCATGTCTGTGTATACGTACATGTCGTACCCATGTCTTGTGTTTGTATTCGTGCTTCTTAGGTGTTGGTAGCCGACAAATGTGTCAATTCTAGACTCAAAAATGTCAATAGGGAGAAATTTGCAAACTAGACATTGACAATGTGTAATATGACGTCCATTGAAGATTTCTTTTTTACATGTTGGAGAGAGGAATTGGATTGAACCTTGTATCTCTAGATTCTCTACAATCCAATTCTCCATTTTGGTTTCTGCTCTAATGGTAAAATACTATTTTTTGACAAAATTATCATTTTTCTTTCCAACTATCATTCTATTCCCATCAAAATAAAGTTGTTGCAATCTGGACCGTTCTTTAGGATAGTAGGCTATCAAACTCAAACTCATATTTGGTAGATATTTTGACTCAAGTCAAATTTAGTAGCAGCTAAAAACCACCATTGGAGTGCAGTTTCTAAAGCTACCTACTATATTATAACTTTAGTAGCAGCTTTGGGTGGGGCTGCTCTAAGATCTCAAATTTCGTAAGGGTCTCCAAGACTGGGTGACGAATGGGGATAATGACTTGTTTAGATTGTTGTATAGTCTTACTATGGATTTGGGGGTAGAGGATATTTTGAGGTAGGAGGCTTCAAATAGGAAAATTTTGAGGTTCAATCCTACTATAGGGTTTTGACAAGAGTGAGCTCAACAAAATTCTCTTGGAATGCCATTTGGCATATAGAAGCACTTACCAAGGTGACTTTTTTTAGGTAGACAAACAATTCTTGAAAAAAATCTTGACTATTAACAAGCTAGTTAAGAGGTGTCACTTCATCGCAAATAGATGACATATCTGCAAGTGTGATGGTGAAAAGTTATGACCTACTTATCCATTGCCCAGCAGCTGAATTGTTGACTCTCTTTCTCCCTCTTTGGAGTGCAATAGGTTTTTACCTAACTTTGTTGTGAAGTTGTTAGACCATCCCCAAATGCTCCTTCAAAAATAAGGTAGCAAATGCGTCCTTTGCTTCTTCATATACAAATTTACTAAGAAGCACGGATACGGACACGGACACGGACACGGATACGATACGACACAGATATGCAGACACGTTGTTTATAAAAAAAGTAGGACACGGACACGTTAGAAACACTGTTGAATATATATAATTTTTTATATTTTTATATGACCATATAATAAAAACCTAATGTTATTTCAATTAAAATTGGCATAAAAACACAAATTTTAAAAATATTATTAAGATATTAAAATAACAAAACCATTAAATAAAAATTAAAGAACTTCTTCATTTAATCATCAATATCCATGATTCAATTGTCTGGACATGTGTCCGGTAAGTATTCGAGAGTGTCAATATCCGAGACGTATCTGACATAGACACATGAGTCAAAATAAAGTGTCTGTGCTTCATAGCAAATTTACTACCTACATTTACTACTTTCAAAATTTGGCACTCCACTAGAAGAAGCAAACTTTAATATTTTTTATTTTTTTTATCTTTTACATTTTATATTAACATGCGGGTCTCACAACCTTTTGATAGAAGACAAGAGAGTCTTGCATCATTCTATGGGGTCCCACAATTTTTAAATATTATCAAGTACATTTGCCACCTCTCATGAGTAGCAAATTTACAATCTGATTTGTTGTACCGGCTGGAGATGGAAATGGTGACATGTCCCCTCAAATGCACAACTCCCCACACTTGGAGGGGTCCATTGGATAAGGCCTTACCACGCTAAAAGGGTGCCAATGTGAAGTGGAGTGTGGGATAGGTGTGGTAGTAGACACCTCTTTGCTTATGGTAAAGTGTTTGGAAAGATATGAATATGCAATCTTTTTCAGAGTGTCTTTGTTGGAGTCGAGCATTTTCGTTTAAGCTCTTAGTTTTTTTAGGTTACAAGAAGAGAGAAACTTGTAAATACATTAGATTTACATGGTTATGTCCTTTTAGTGCTTTATAGTGTATTTTCATCTTCTTCTTCTTTTTGGATAAGTATAGTGTATTTTCATCTATCAAAAGAAGAAGAAGAAGTAGCAAGCTTACTTATTATTTAAAAAAAAAAAAGACAGAATATAAGTGGCAAACTTGGTTTTCAAAACGGTGTCCACTATCTTTTAGAAAAACACAAGAACATTTGACTAACTATGGTTCTTCATATTATCGACTTATGTAACCAACAATCATAATGGTGACAGCCAATGGCAGATCCAGACCGTTGACATAGGGGGTAAAAGTATAAAAATTGAAATTTAAGGGGTCTCTTATAAAAATATATAATAAAAAAATATCGGTAAAAATATGAAAAAAATTGGGGGGCAATTCCTAATTTTCATAAAAATTTCTATAGAAAAGAGGGGTAAAAAATCAGATTTCTAAAATTTCAAGTCCTATATCCACCATTGGTGACAACTTTTTTAAAAATAACTTAATCAAAATGACAATACTACTCTTTGCAAATGATAAGGAGTCATCAAAGAGTTGAAACTAGCCCTTTCAACCTCATGCGACTCACCCTAATAAGCCAATAAATAAATAAAAGCCTGACAAAAATGGATGCAATCATGTCAATGTAAGGCTGTAAGCCTGGAAAAATGGATGCAATCATGCAAATGTTGCCTTGAGTAACAACATTCTATAACTTCCCTACCATTGGATGCCAAGTACGATGCAATTTAGATTTTAAGTAATCCATCGGTATAAGCATTCGTTGCAAAAACCTTCGGTACCAAGTGATGTTCCCAACCGAAAACAGCAAATCCACAATTCTTACTCAGGAGCTTGCAAGACTCATGGTCCTCTTCTGGCAAAACCTCAAGTTTACTGTCACATAACCTCAAACTAGCTTGAGACAAAGTACAATTCATAAAATAAAATAAAAAACTTTAGATTTTTCATTTATAAATAAATGAATATATAACATTTATATATCATAAAATATTCAAAAGAACCTCTGCACGCAAAATTCAGCTCAAAAGGGTACTAAAAGATAAAATAATTACTTTATCAGTCAAAAATTCAAATTTAAGGAAAATATTTATCTAATTAAATTTTGCAAAAGATTAACTAAATTTTACTATTAATAATGTTTCATCATTCTAGAAATCTTCCCAAACTTTCCGTACAAGCATGCTGCATGTGTAAAATTACAAAACCAAGATCAGATCACCTTCCAATCAGGAAGTCCAACCTGCAGTTGGACATTCCCCTCCTACTCCCTTCGGTGGGGTGACTAGTGAGTAGACTAAGGTAAGGCCAAAACAACAGTATCCGAAAGTCGCTCATGGATAGGTTCAAACATTTCAAGACGTCTCTTGCAGGGGTATTTTATAATACAATTCCTTCTTTTTAATAACCATCCAAAAAAATTAGAATAAAAAACAAAAACATATATGTATGAAAGGGTCAAACTGGTCATGTGACCCCAGCCGATTCAAGTGCTAGATTCTAACAAATTCAAAATTTCAGTGATACTTCAAACTCATTTTGTAAGACTTTACTTCACATATCTAAGTGAAATTAACAAGTTAAACCAATGAGTCAGTTTGGCGCCTCAACAAGAGATATAAATTAAAAATAACCACAAAACAGAAAACAAAATGTTAGAAGGTAATGGTAAAATCTTGCCAACTCATGGCTTGATATCTCTTAACTATGAAAATACATAAATGGGTTAAACATCTTGAAATGAAGAAGTATAAGAAACCTCAAACTACTTCCATGATGGATCAATTTCTACGAAGACAAAAGTTCTTAGACTTCGCACACTTGTAAAGTAGAATAAATAACCACATTGACAACACATAATTATCACCACCCTGATGAAATTTCTGTTGTACTACCATAATTTCCAAATTTTTGCAGTGAAATCGATAAGCTTAATGTAAATCAAACAGAAAAAACCCATGAACAATTAACTAGCTAAGCTATTTTAATTGAATGTATTGGGAATGTATATAATTGTCATGACCAGTAAGGGCCTCACAATCATACAATTTAAACAATTTTTCTTAGCAAAATCTAAACATCATCTAGTCAAAAACTCAAAACAACAATTTCTACTGATCCATTGAAAGTCATTAACTTTCTTATGTATTGCAAAACAATTAATATATTGTAAGGCATATTGTTCCATCTGAAATTCTAGTAATCCATACTAGTGTTAATTGTTCAATTCACATGGAATCATACAAATGTGCAAAGAGTAACACCATAACTGCATTACAATTTACGAAAATGAACCCACAATTAAACCCGAAAAAAACAATAATAATCTTGAGAACAAAAGTGTTAAAACCCTAAAATGTCAACAATAGCAAAATAAAAATAGAAATAATTCAAAGAAAATTTGCAGAATTACATACCCTGAAGCGTCCGCAATTGTCCTCGAAATCTTCATTTTCCTCTTCGCCCCTTTATAAAGCTCCTCGAGACTACAGGGCAAGGAATTCTCGACGGCAGGCGCCTTCCTAGGTGCCACCGATGCCGAATGACTAAACTCCCCATTCGAGGTCCTAAAATACCCGTCCTTGAACACCCGACTCCTTCCACTGCCACCGCCACCGACACCGTCGGATCCACCAAACAACTCCGCGTAAATATCATCGGCGTCCCTCGGACTAAACCGGAACGAAGGGTTAGGATGCTGGTGGTGGTGGTGGGGTCCACCACCTCGGGCGGAGGAAGGAGGTGGTGGGACCTGACCGGACTTGAGTGCCTCCTCCCCGTAAAGATCGTAGATCTGACGCTTCTGAGGGTCGCTGAGAACGTCGTAGGCCTCGGATATTTGCTTGAACTTAGCCTCGGCCTCCCTCTTGTTGCTAGGGTTTTTGTCTGGGTGCCATATCATGGCGAGTCTACGATAGGACTTCTTGAGGTCTTCGTCGCTCGCATTTCGGTTCACTTTCAGTATGTTGTAATAATCGACTCCCATTTCTCTCGCTTAGCACCTTTTCCCTCTCTCTTAAACTAAATGTGTGTATTCGCCGGATATGAAGAAGAAGAGGGCTCAGGAAGGGAGGGAGGGAGGGCCCGTTTGGAACGTGAAAGGACAGAAATGATCCGACGGTTATAAGAATCTGAGTCTCCCCTAAAGGGTCCCCTGCAAGACGACTTTTGCGGTGGAAGACGTGTTGATAAGTAGGAAATTGTGCCGCGGGGTGGGGGCAGAAAATCAGGTGTGGCCAGGATGAGAATCACTGCGGAATCTTAGTTGGGGGTCATTCATAGCACAACGTGCTTTCAAAATACAAAAAAGTGTATTTCGGAAAAAAGAAAATTATTTATTGAAATATTTTTTTTTGTTTTTTTTTAAATAAAATTAATTCAATAATAATTTTAAAGACTTAACTAAATAATTAATCAAATTTTTTAAAATAATTTCTAAAAATACAAAAACAAAAACAAAGTATAAATCGAGCAGGAAAAATGAATATTATTAAAATATGCTAGAATTATTAGAAAGTTTCAAATTATTATTTTTTATTTAATCAACCTGATTAAATAAACAAAATATTTTAATCTTAAGTGACTTAAAAATAAAGTAAGATTTCTAATTTAATAACTATGTTAAGTGCTTCGGCAAACAAATATGTAATACTTTAATAAATACAAATATTTTAAGTCCGTAAAAATATGAGATTTATAATGAGAAAAATCTTCATGACACGAAATAAATTTACTAATAAATCGATCCAATTAAAGTACACAAACACAACGAATTATGATTACTAATTTGTCACATTCCCTTGTGTGGAGAATTACTAGTAGGAGTGTAAATGAGTCGAATCGAACTGAATAGTGAATTGTTCAAGTTTAGTTTGTTAAAATTAAATGAGTTTCAAATTGTATTCAAATTTGATTTGTTAATTTTTCGAGCTGATCTTAAACGAATTTTTAATCTAACTAATTACGAGTTCAGTTCGAGTAACTTGAATTTTTATATTATATTAGAGTACTTTTAACTTAATGAGTCGAGCTCAATAAATTAACGAGATTCAAAATAAGTTCAAACACAATTTGCTTATCTTGTGAGTTAATCTTGAACGGATTTATAACCAAATCCATCACAAATCAAACTTGAATAACTTGACTACTTTTACAATAGTTAACTAGTCATATTTATATTTTTTACTCTGCTCTAAGTATGCCAATCATACTCAATCATTTTGTTGTGTTTTGCACAGCTATATCTTAAACACAATCACAATCTGTATCCACAAACCCCCCACTATAGATAAATCCTCTCCCAAAGAATAAGTCCTTAACAATAAACCATAAAAACTCTCAATATGTTTAAGGATTCTAGGGTTTAGGACCATATGTACTATCAAAATGTCACTTATTTAAACGAGTGAGGGTCACTTTCAAATGAGAAATCCATTGTTGAGAAAGCACTGTTTTGGTCATCTCATTCAAACAACCCTATGTTACAAATAAATGAACTTAATGGTCAAATAAACACAAATGTAATGATTTTTCTAACTTATAATCAACACTAAAAATATTTAGGATATATGTAAAATCAAATATAAGGCCCTACAAGAGTCATATGTCAAATATTAAACGCACACTCATCTTACGTAAATAATATATACTATGTGTATGTATTTATACATTTTTTGGTAAAGAAAATATGAAGACTTCATGTTGATATCTAACTACTCTTCTCTTTAGAAATTCAGTCTGTTTATTGTCAAAGTTTTCACAGATTAGCATGATTAACACGAAGACTTAACTAGTCTAATAATTACAAATTCATTTCGACTTTTAAAATGAATTTCTAAGACAAATAACTAGTGAAAAATTTTAAACAATTTTTACTCACAATAAAAATTTTCAAACGGAAAAAAAATGTTGAATATTCTCGGATCAATACTCCTAATGGTGAGATCAATGTCTAAATGTGTATAAAAAATAAGATTATTGGTCCCGATTAATCACAAATTGTTATAGATTTAATATATTAAATTTATAAAATGAGCAATGCTCTACGTACTAAAATTGTACTAAATAACCATGTCATTAACAGTATACTATATGCATTGTACTAGGCCATTGAATAAGTTTTGAGTTTATTGACTCAATCAGCAGCTGAGCAGATGACCAGGAGTGGCAGACTTTCCATTGACAATCTATACCCAAGTCTATCTTTCTCTGTTTTTGACCAACTGTTCAATACCCAAGTCAACCGGTTTGAATCACCCCAACCAACCGGTCTGAATCACCCCACCCCACCCCACCCCACCCCAAACCAACCAACACAAAAAAAAAAAAAAAATAGGGAAAAAAGAGAAGCATGCATAAAAAATAAAATAAAAATAGAGGAATAGGCTAGTCTGAAGCCAACTCAATTTCTCATTTTCAGAAAATATAATGAAATTCAAGGAAGATGATGGTTGATTGTTTATAATAAGACATGATTTAGAATTTTGCCTGGCCAATACTTTCTTTTGAGACATAATTATTTATGATATAAGACTAGAAATGGTCAATACTTTTTTGAGGCATAATCATTTATGATCGAAGACTAAAATAATCACCACTGATGATACTTTCTTACTTAAACAACCCAATTTGGATTGCATGATGCCATCCTCTATCTTTAATAAACACTACTCTTTCTATACCAATTTAAGAGTTATTTATTTTATTTATGTTCTAAAAATATGAATTCAATTTGAAAATAAAATTTTTAAATTATTCTTTTCTGTATCAAATTGACGTGTTTTCTAATTAATGTGAAAAAAAATTAGTTTTGCAAAATTATATTTTTTACTCAAATGTAAAATTAAATGCTCGTCTCCTTGAAAAAAAATTGATTTCCTCAAGAGAGACTACTAAAATAAGATAGAAGGAATATTTAGAGACTTTGTCAGTTAAGTTAAATAGCCCCCTCAATCATTAGATGTATTAGCTACTTAGCCTACTTTGAAATTTTGAGAAATAGTGAGAGGTGGGAGAAGAGTAAGGACGAATATATATATATATATATATATATAGAGAGAGAGAGAGAGAGAGAGAGAGAGAGAGATGTTACAAAAACTAGATTATACAAAAGCCATCTTTATATGCTAGTTTGATCTCATATATGGCAGAGAGTCTCATTACTGAAGACTTTTTTTTTTTGGCCCTCTTTAATCTTTCTTTTGTTCTCTCTCTGTTCTCTTTTCATATTTCTACTCTTGTTTCTTGACTAACCAAAAGTGAGACCTATTTAGAGATGGTCCAAAATGTTTTACATTTATGAGACGATGTCCAGTTTGTATTAAAGCATGAACATAAATCCCCATATTCTCATACATTTACACCAGCTCTCTTCATATTGAAACTTTCTCACTAACAATTCTCATAACACATTTAGACAAAAAAAAAAAAAATAAACTAAAAATCCCTCTATAAAATAGTTTCAAGATGGATATTCCACTCTTTATCTTTGGTTGAACTCAGTGTGTGCACAAAGTTAGGAAAGCACAAATTCTGGGCTAATCATCAAACACAAATACAATGACAAATATACAAGTAAAGGTGACAAATTTTAAAACTGTGATATGCCTGCACAATCCCTTGCAATTGAACTCTAGTCGATACCTCCAATCCATGCCGCAAAAGGAAAGCGAATCCTGCCAATCAAACCCGGAATATTGTAGACTCCACAGCTCATTGCAAAATCTTCATGTATACAATGTATCGAAAACTGCTCCATTAACTCAAACGACAACAGTTTGACCAGTAACCCCATCCTGGAGCTGCAGTGAACCATCTTTCATTAGGTTGAGGCTCAAGCTCTTGAACCTCTCCCTTGAATACTGTCGAGATGCCTTTCTCCAATCAGTTCCAGTTTTCATCATCGCAACAAACTCCTCATAACTGATTTGTCCATCCTGAAAGAATCATGTACGTTATGGAAGTGGAGAGAGTGGGGCATTGCAATGAGGTTCAAATTTTAGAAAATTAGACATTCAGGCATTTCCATGTTTTAAGCGATTTTAGAATTTAAATCTATTTTAATATACATGCACAAACTTCAATGTGTCAATAACGTTCCAAAATAATCTTAAGATATTTTGATCACCATTTTTGACACCAACTAGTTTGGAGGCAGCGTTTTGAAGCAACCATAGAGTAAGAGGAGGGGAGGAATCTTGAGTTTGATTAGACAAAAAGAGATGGTAAGGCTTGTATGTCAAACCTTGTCAGCGTCGACCTCTCGCATGATGTCATTGAGTACATCCGCATCAGTATTACCGGAATCATCTGCTAGGGCTTCTCGTAGCTCATCAAGCTCAATATACCCACTTCCATCTTTGTCAAAAAACATAAATGCTCTGCGGAAATGCTCATCATTCTCCATCCTCTGTAGGTGGATTGTTACTGCTACAAACTCTCCATAATCAAGTACCCCATTCCCATCAACATCAGCCTAATGAACATCCACATGGTAATATGTTATTAGCATAGAAGTTTAACCCTGAAATACAGAGAATTTTTAGTAATATCTCTCAACTCAACACTGCGATAAGCAATGATCAAAATTTGCATTTGTTTTCATCAAAATGGCCAAAACATTTCCATTTTCTAATAAATCGAAACAAAATAAATGTGAAAAATCAAAACTCACGTGTTTTCATGGAATCAAAGTTGTTCCCATTGGAACATGCTGAAAAATTGAATTTGAATTTTAACCATATATCATTTATGTTTGATATTTGAAAGAACCATTTGAATCATACACCACTTGATTCAAATGGTTCTCACTGGCTTACATGAAGTTTTTTATATACACTGTACTCTGTTGTCGAAGCACTAAAATTGACAACATTTGCAAAAATAGGTAAAAGGGTATCCATTCTTTTTTCCCAAATGAAATGTGAGTTTAAAGAATTAAAATAAAAAAATACAAGAAGATATGAGGAGGTAAGAGAAGACACTAATTTTATGATAACCTAAATAGTATATAAAGAGAAGTGAGAGTAATAGAAATGAGGAGGTAAGAGAAGACACTAATTTTATGATAACCTAAATTGCTATTTGTTCTACTCGAGTTGTTATTTTAACATGTAAATTGGTTGAAACGTCTACTTGCATATATTACATAGTACAATGTTATATATAATTATAATAATCTAATGTTACATGTAAAAATCAGCACTAAAATCTTTTATACTAGTTATTTTACTCGTAAAGAATCGTTCAATACTATTTAACAACTTATTTAGATTTGTGTTCACATGTTAAGCATTACAACTTAAAAAGAAAAGAAGTGCTAAAATTTCTTTTCGAGGAGATCAGTTGTGACTAATCATTCAAAATACCAATATCATATTGAATATAGAGTAGAGAGTCGCTGAATAACAAGTTTGTTTGTGGCAGAGTAGACTTCTCGACTGTACTTGACACCATAAATGCCCTATTGAAATCTCAATAGTTTGATTTTTAATATCAAGACAAAAGGAAGGAAAATCTTTTAACTTCTGCCTCAAAAAAAGACACCTTCCATTTAGCTACACGTGTATAAATTTTATTCTGTGCTAAGGGTCAATAATTTAGACATCCCAAGACATCAATTTCTAAGTTTTCACTTGATATGGAAAAAAAAAAAAGAAAAAAAAACAACAACATCATGGCAAGCAATATAGTTAAGAAAATAAATATAGAAGTGGATAATAGAGATTCAGAAAACGCATTCAAATTTTATTTGAATATGGGTGTATAAAAATGGATAGCCTGACTTTGAAATTGATGTATAGAATCAATCAGGCTTTGCTTTATCCAATCTTATTGAAAATAACACAATGTCTGAAAGTACAAGCTACTCTCTCTCTCAAATTAAATAAGTTCAACCTTAGAGGATGCTCCCAAAGAGAGATGATATTCTTCAAGCTTGCCTTTCTTCACCCAAGATACAGAAGTCCTCCCTCCCACCCACCCTCTCTAGGTAAAACAAAATAAGTTCAACCTTAGAGAATTCTCAGAAAAAGAAGAAGCATTATTCTTCAAGATAGCCATGATTTAGACCCAGACACAATATTCAGCTAAGCTTTGCTTCACCCAAGATGCAGAAGTGCAACCCCATTACCAGCCACTCACCACTAAATATTCTGTTTCTGTCAGAAGCCCTAAATTACTACCAAGCAGTCAAAATTCTCAACAAGTGTAACATCTCCAGTCATAATGCTTATACTAATACAAAATTTAACGATGTTTTTGTGCTTCAACTAGATGTCCACATCTGCAGACCTGCCAACCTCAAATTAAGTCGATTTACTACACCGGAGGGGGGGGGGGGGTGTTAAAATAAACAATTACATGATTGTAAAAGTTTACTCAAAATGAAAAGAGTGAATGTGATAGAATATTGATTATTACACAGCATGAGGAAATATAACAAGTTTCGTTGTGGCAGTTGTTTACTAAAAATGTTCAGTAGATCTTTTACCATAAAGAGAAGTTCTACTGCACTCTAGAAGACAAGCAATAAGAATAAAATTATACTACCAGAGGCATAAAGAATATTTGATCACTGAAGAATCCAAAGTTTCAGTATAGTGGAGTAGACAAAGTAAGCATGCAACAGGAAAGTGATTTCAAATTAGAAAAAAAAAACGGATTAAGACAGGTAGAATCCATAATATGACATCTCTAATGTGCAAAATCATGCATTGAATATACAATACAACAGGTGAAGCAACTTCCACACTAATATTGAAAAACTAGAGAACTTTACCACATCCATCAGCAACTTGATCTCCGGGTCCGCCAATTGTGAACCAACCTTCCGAAGCCCAGCCTTCAGTTCCTCATATGTTACTTTCCCATCATTGTCAGTGTCCATCAATGTAAACATATCTCTGATTACTTCTACCTCTTCAACAGATAAGTGATCAGCAATTACCTACAGCATTCGATTGAACAAACCCAAATCTTATCCACAAATATTCATGAATTGAATGTCATTGCAATTACACCTATATGAGAACCATACAGAGAGTCCATACAGACTGATGTGGCCCATCACCTCACCTTTGATATCAAAGCACCATTAATTCATTATAAGTGCCCTTACATCTCAGTCAATATAGTCTTCTGTACAAATTGGTCCCTATGAACAGCATTTTCTTTGCAATGACAAACATAAACAGACAGTTACGATTAAAACTATATTAGATGCTTACTCTCAAGGCTCTCTTTTTGAATCTGTTCATCACAGAGAACTGTTTGAGCCTTGTCCTGACTATATCTCCTAACGGGACATTTGGAGCTTTCTTTGCATTTTGTATCCAGGGGTGTTCTGCAGTAAGGTACACATTAACACAATTACTTCACAAATAACAAGAAGTCTGCCATGTTGCAGAAAAAAGTTAAGTCTTCTTGCAATACACACAAAAACAAATTACACACTATCCCCCTTATGCTTAAGAGGATTTCCACATCATCAAGGGTCAAATATACTTGCTTACTTGAACTTAGCTATATGGTAGATCTACTCATTCCCATTCCCACTACATAGCCTCAGTTCCTTTGCAAGACCCACACTGTTGACATTAGTTTCACTTTTGCCCTCTACCTTAAGCTCCTCAAATGAAAACCTCTTCCAAAGCCAGAACTCTCAACTTCCTCAAGCTCACCAAAGGTCAGTGGAAAGTTGATCTCTCTGCTTGAAAAGCAAACTTATGTGGTCCAATCTAGTCCCAAGTGACAATCCATGTAAGGAAAACCCTTACTCACACCAACATTATCATTTAGTTTTTTTTTTCTTTCTATTTTCTCTCCAAAATAAGATAGTGGCATTTTGTTTAATGACCCAAAAAAAAAAAAAACTCAATGAAGTAGTCAATAAAATTTTCCCATGAATAGGGTCATCAGCAAATAGACTATGGAATTTTTTTTTCTTATATAAGTAAAATATATATAACAAGAAGACCGCCTAAGTGGGAAACTATGGAAATTCTCACTAGATGCATCAGCAGGACGTTTGAAATAAACATATTATAGGAAAAATGAGTGGCTAAAGAGAGAGCGTCAGATGCAGAAATGAAGATTGGTTTTGCAACCAATATATTTAGGCTGATGAATGTTTCAAAAAAAGCATCCATGCCAAATGATAGAAAACTATACGAGCGCTTTGGCACACACCAAAAAAGAAAATAAAAACAAATTTTAAGAAAAGAAAGAAAAAAGAAAAACCACAACTTAGGTTCCAAAGAGAGAGAGAGAGAGAGAGAGAGCAATTTCTCCCTTACAAACTTGCAGTTTTTTTTTTTGGGTAAGTACAAACTTGCAGGTTAGTCTAATTAAAATTCAATGTTGTCTTAGTTAACAAGTTACTTGCTGACATAACCTAGGATATATAGGAAAAAGGCTTAGCCAAAGAATATGGGTAAAATAAGAATGTAGTCCAGAGGAGCTTTTCCTTTGAACCTTTTGCTGAAGAACGCTAATCATTTAACTTTCTGTTAATAAAGAGGATAAAATCTATTTCTATCAAAATAAATAAATAAATCAAGAGGAAAAAATCTAAAAATTTCTTTACAAAATATACCATCAATTGTAATACCAATCAATTTCAGTAGATGGTGCATTATGCTTCTTGTGATTGCCCCAGCTTAACAATAATCTCAAAGCCTTATCAAATGTTAAAAAAATGGCTGCATCTTACGCAAAGGAGAATCCATCAAGAGCAACCATCCAATATACTCCAGCATTCTCCATAATATCAAAAGCATGACTCAAAACCTCTCCAAAATGTAAGTTGGGTGCTTAAACAATATAAATGACATTTTCTCGGATCAATTGCATACAAGCTGTCACCATGATTAAAACAACTTAGCCATAAATTCTTTAAATGACAGGCTCTCCATAAATCAATTTGGGGCAAGCTCTTCATAAATCAAATTTGGCCTCTACATTGCCCCCATCAATTGAAAGCAGCTTCCAAACATATGTATCTTTCCAGATGTGGCAAACATTAAAATCTGTAGAATAAATTTTTAAATGTTGAACAGACAGCACTTTCACGTTTTGGACAACAAAATCCAAATTAGACGACAATGTTCAACTATTTCAAGTAGCATTTCCTCAAGACATTCCAGTGTGTCACAGAATTGCACCCAAACATGTGCATCTTTCCAGATATGCTAAGATTAAATGGTAAACATCATTTCTTTCTAATACATCTGATTACAAAACCAGTCATCTGAATTCACAATCTATGCCATGATGACTCTTCAAATTGAGAGAAAGGTAAAAGTTTCTTCTTCTTCTTTAGGCTTCATTTAGTTCTATGGAGAAGAAACCCTTGTAGCAGTTCTAGAAAACCCCTGCATGATTCCAATTATGCATCTCCGGAGTTTAGATTGACCTCCAAATCTATTCAACTGAGAATCTTTCAATCAGTAATCTCCTCCCTTGATTTCAGTAAAGCTCAAGACAAGACTTTGTGGACAAATCCAACTTATTTAGCAGTTAAAATTCACACTGATAGCAGACAAATATGCCTATAGATCTTGTAATCAATGTCTAGCCACTATGATCTCTCAAATGCATCCCAGTGAAAGTCTCCCAATATTAAATGTTCTTGCATCAACAAAGGTTGCCTCCAGCCTTGTAGCAAGGCGGTGTTTAAGGAGAGTCCCCCAACCCAGGGTCACAGGTTCAAGTACCCATCCTTCTAGTTCAAAAATAAAAGTTGCAATGGAAGTGATGTTCTTGAGTACCCAAGAGAAGAGTGTGATGAGGTCAATGGCACTCTAGTACATCATCTCCTTCGTCAACATATTATCCATCAGAAATAAAGAAAAATAATGCTATCTAAAAATAGAAAATATGGGAATTAATTGTCAAACTCAGCATTATACATAGCATAAAAACTTACCAAGCACCTGCTGAGCAGTCAAACGCTTTCTGGGATCCGACTCTAACATCTGCCGAACAAGGCTCTTGGCACTTTTAGAAATCTGAGGCCAGGGTTCCCTCTTAAAATCAATCACCCCCCGCAGAATCGCCAGAGCAACCCCCTGTTCAGTTTCTGCAACCAAAAATATAAACAAAACAACATAACAATCCAAACCACCATGTTTATATAAAGTCCACAATTCTTAACATGAAAACAGCAATACCATTACCTGCCCAAAATGGAGGAACTCCACATAACAAAATATAAAGAATCACTCCGGCGCTCCATACATCAACCTCAGGCCCATAATTACGCTTTAAAACCTCCGGCGCCATGTAGTACGGACTCCCCACAATCTCTGAAAACCTCTCACCTGGTAAATATGTAAAGAAGTTCAACAAATTCATCAAATAATCACTCAGACCCCCACATAACCAAAATAAATTTAAAACAACAAAAAAACAAAACAAAACTTCGACAAATTTAATCAAAACAATTAACAATCAATCCAAAACCCATTAAAAACCTTAAAACCCATGTCATAAAAATTAGAATTTGTTTATCAAGAGACAATCAATCAAAATCCGTGAACAAGATCAAGTCATATCCCCCTTTGAAAAAATTAAAATTCAATGGCCCAACCAAATAATCAACCAGAACCCATATGAAAAAGTTTCAAAAACATACTAAATGCGCCACCATACCAGGCTTAAAAAACACAGACAGCCCGAAATCGATAGCCTTAAGCGGCGAATGCTCTTTCTTATTCGCGAACAAGAAATTCTCGGGCTTCAAATCCCTATGTATCACTCCATTCTCATGACACATCTTCACAACCTCTGCGATCGTCCTCAAGACGCCAGCCGCCGCTCGCTCGCTGTAATGCCCCCTCGCCACAATCCGATCGAACAGCTCCCCACCCTCGCACAACTCCATTACCAAATGCACAGCCTCGTTGTCCTCATAGGTAGCTTTAAGCTTCACAATGTTCGGGTGATCAGGCAAGCTCGACATTATCGCAACCTCGCGACGGACATCTTCGATGTCCACGGCCGTCCTCAGCTTCTTCTTCGATATGGATTTGCATGCCAGAGCTTCTCTGGTCTCCCTGTCTGTACTGAGGTAGGTGATGCCGAACTCGCCCCGCCCAAGCTCGCGACCCAGTATGTACTTGTCGCCGATACGGGTCCGGTTGCCAAGTGGGATGACATCTTTGAGGACTCGAATCGGAGCGGGTGACTCAGCGTAGGGGTTGTGCCGCCTGTGTTCTCTCCTCTTCTTCTCACGATTCTTTCTGTGGTCGTCCTCTGTGGTCTCTGGCCTTACGCATACATTACAGTTGCCCATGGCTTGCTAATTTTCTCCGCCTTCAACGATGGTGATGATACGGTGGCGATGGGCGGTGGAAGAGGAGATCGTTATGATTTCTGCGCATGGCACTACAATGGATTTGGAAAACGCGGGGTCAGTTGGGGAGAAAGTGGTTTTTAAAAAAGTCATTAATATTTTATATTTACTATTTATAAAATATTTATGCTAAAGGAGTAAAACGTAATTATAACTGTATTTGTGTCATGCTAATAGTAAAGAGTATAATCTATTCTAATCGGATGAAACTCATGGATGGTGAATGCTTATACAACTCAAATAAGATCGTAGTTATTATAAATTTTTGAGTAAAATATACTAATATTTTTTAAAATTTTTCAAAATTTTAAAATTATATTTTTTTCTCTTATTTTTAATGACAAACTATATATACTAAGACTGTAACTCGGTCAGATTAGACTGGACTTAAGTTTTGACTTGACCCAACCTGCAATACATGCCACCGAACCCGAAGAGTGAAACTAAGTCCATCTCGGCAAAAAAATACATAATATCGAATTTTTCTCGGATACTCGAACAATTGAATTTTTTTTGGGTTAGGTCAAGTTTCGGGTTTGGATTTCATAGCAGCCGCTTAAAGTTGGAGTCTATAAAGTTTTTCAATAATTTTGTCTTTTTGTTTCGAGTTTTGCCTACTTCTTTACCTTTTCTAGTAATAAATATTAATGTAATGAATGGTCAAAATCATTTACATGTTTAAAATCTGACGGTTCATATTAATTAAGGTATAAAATATATAGTTTTAAGTGATGGCAATTCAGGCTCGGGTACCCGACATCCCTATCCAAACTCGTCCCGATTTAAATTCAGGCTCAGAAACTCAAGCTCGGATATCATATATTTTTGCCCAAGCTTGTAAATTCTCGAGTCGAGCCGGACTCGGGTTTACCTGTCCTTGTTATTTTCTTTTATTTTCACATTTTTTTCAATTTTAACCAACTTTTTGAACTTTTTTGTTTTCAAATAAATATTGATTAAAAAAATTTATTAATAAAAACATAAATTATTTATTTAAAAATTATTTATTTATATAAAATGAAGTTATTTTTTAAAAAAGGTTAGAATAATTTAATCAAAATTGTTAAAAAAAAAAACATGAGGGGTATTTTTGTAATTTTGAAAAAAATTAGACATGATAGGAGGTATGTATAGTTTGTCAATAAAATTAAGAGAGAGCAGTGTAATTTTAGAAATCTCTAGAAGGTTTTTATAATTGTCAAATATTTCAGGAAAGGTCAGTGTAATTTATCTTAATTTTTTTTAAAATTAATGTATAATTGAGTGAAAGTGTTTTATGTTTTTTTTTTATCGTAACAATTGGGTGTTATAATTCATGTATTATAATCAACTGAGTATTACAAAGCTTCTCAAATTGAGTTCTCAATAAACAAATTAACATAACTCATGACTGACAAAAATAAATGTTCATATTTTTTAATAGAGTCTGAGATTTAAATCCATAACATCTTCTTTGTGAGATGATATGAATGACCAATTAAAATAACCCAATTATTTTAGTTATTTTATGATTTTTAATAAGAGTTGGATTGGGTAGTGATGATTTATTAGGTAGTCGATAAGAAGACAGTTAAAGATTAAAAGATGGTCTGATTGTAATAAAGAAAAATATTTAATTTAGTGTGCGTAAATTGTAATACGTTAGCTGGTCAATAAAAAATAATAATAATTTGAGTAAACAATTTGGTATTGTCCATTCGAAGGCATGGAAATGTCAACATGTAATGTTTCATGTCTATTTACATGGGATGGGATTTGGGTTAGGTCTCAGGTGAAAAGAAATTCGAGGCTTGTTGATGAAGTCTTTGTCTTCTTTTGGAATTTTGGGACGTGAATATGATCAAAAGCTATTGTGTTTTTCTTGTTAATTGAAAAAGTAATTGTCCCTTGGATTATATTTTTAAAAATTGTTTTTGGTTCTTGAAAAAAAAAATTTGATAAAAATTCATATCTTTCTATTACTTTCACTTTCTATCGACCTTCTGTTTCTAACAAATCATGCATAAGGTTCTAAAAAGATGCGCATATATATATATATATATATATATGTATATCATGTATATTGAATATGAACTGGAGGTCGTCTAAAAAAAGATAGCTACCAACCCACTATACATATATGTATATTATATATATATATATATATATATATATATTCTAGATGGAGACATACAAGAAAATGCAATGGAAGAAGAAAATTAAGGAGAAAATAAAGTCAAGTCTTGATGACCAGTTATTGTTTGTTGCGTGAACCTAATTCCTAGATCTTGCGTATGTAATAGGTTGGGTGATGAAGTTAAGGGTTGAGATCTTCCGGACACTTCTTGTTGAAGTTGCTCAACAGCTTCAACTTTTGGCCGCAATTAGGTCTGGAAACTCTATTGTCATTAGGCAATCAAATTGTGGTTTTGGTATTTGAGTAACATTATACGTAACCAAATTTTCACTCAAAAATTTATTATTATTTTGGATACAAAGTGATGAGATTTATTATAATAAGTGTGACTCATCATTTTGTCTCTAAAATTAAAAAATGGGGTGAGAACATATGTTATGTTTAATATTTTTCTGAAGTTCAAAAGTTATGAGTACAAATTGTGTAAACAATCTTCTTTTAATTCTAGGAGTAGAGTTACATATGTCTAACCTTACCTAAATTTTGTTGTAATCAGAATCTCGTATATAAAGTCAGCCTTTCTATTTTTTCAATTTGCTCGTTTGGATATAGAGAATTAGAGAGAGAAGAAAAGATTAAGATGGAGAGATAGTTAAATCTCGCGTTCGAATGTTTTTAATAGAAAGAAAAGAAAAAAATTGGAGAGAAAATTTGAGAATTTTTACCTAATTCTTCAATCTCTCCAAAAGTGAAGAGATTTGGAAAGAAAATAAAGTATTTTAATAAAAAAAATTAAAATATTGTCTTATATTTTCTCTACCACTGATTATTCTTTTCTTTTTTCTCATAAATTACCAAACAAAATAAAAATAATAATATTATTTTTACCATAAAATTTTACTAAATTTGTTTACCTGTTAACATGACTATTCAGATGGTAGTCAATTAAACATTTTCGTACTAAGGCTTGACAATCACGAGGAGGAGAATTTAATCTGGTACGCGTAAGTTAGCCTAAAATACCTCTTTACCGATCCATCAAAAAAAATTTTTAAGCCTCTCACCTGGCATGACTAACACTAAAAAACTAAATTTACTGACACCCAAACATCACCCAAATTCTTTTTCTTTTTCTTTTTCTTTTTTCAATTTTAAATTTTCTTTTCTTTTCTTTTCTTTTCTATCTATCAAAAACCTTCAAATGAACCATTAAAAGACAAAGAATTGACCGAGAAAATTATGATTGGCAGAAGCCAAACTACATAACCGGTTGAAATTGTCAAGAAAAAAGAAAAGTGTTGTTGGCTATTTTAATAATCCAATCCAATAATTATTTGGAAAAATTTCTCATTGCTTCAATTTTCTCATTTACTTGGTCATAGCAGTTTTTTTCTACTTTCTCTTTTTTATTTAAAAAAGATAATACGACAACGGCCAGATAATCCTAACTCGACCCCAATTAAACCTAATATAATTATATGATCTCTTATATAATTAGTTTTATTAATAACTTATAAATATTAAAATCAAAATTATATAAATATAATTTATAATTGACATGACCCACACGTATTCCTTTTAGACCATTTATTATTCATGATTCGGTGTTGAATGGTTCTCGATCACCATTTATTCCCTATTTGATTATTTCATGAGATCATGCCTAAACAAAGACTCTGCTGAACTAATTGCACCATGCTACTGAATTCATTAGCTATACAGCTATATAATATGGTTTGTCGTTGAAATATATACTTAATGATTGAGAAGAGAAATCGAAGGGTTTGGTCGAGTGAAATAAGGACAGCTTATAAAGGATTTAATTATTAGAACTTGCAGATTCGACTCTAAATGTCTTTATTTCTTAGACTAATCACTAACTAAGATTAGTAGTCAGGACATTATATAATCTTGTGAGGCAGTGACCTTGCCTAGAAAAAAAAGAATTAGTCAAATTCTAATCAAAAGGACAGAAGAACATTGAGGGCTAGACTGTGTTGCGAGGTGGTTGCCCTGTTTAGAAAAAGAGAAATTAGTCAGACTCTAATCAAGGGCCGAAGAACATTGAAGGCTAGGCCATGCTACAGCCCCTTCCAAAATTGTAGAATTTTTTTTATAGTTGTAAAATTTTGACAATTTCAAAATTAATCCATCCTAAAATTTTTACTCAATCTAAAAACTTACCTATTATTTCTCTCAAATTTCTCCTAAAATTTTGACTCAGCCCAATTTATACCCGGCATTTTTCTCATTTTTTATTTCAAATTTTTTACCCAATCTAAAATTCTTACAAAAATTTCCCCACCCAAGATTGCATAAAGAAAAACCAAAATATCTTAACTAAGGACATGAAAGTAACTTTTCACTTAATTTTTTGGAGTTCTATTATTCACAGCATAACACAATCAATTTCCCCACCCAAGATTGCATAAAGAAAAACCAAAATATCTTAACTAGGGACATGAAAGTAGGCGGGTGACTTTGTCCAAATGCTACACTGAAGAGGGCTATATTGAAAGTAGGCGCGTGACTTGGTCCAAGTGCTACACTCACATATCTTAGTCAATCACATCACCTACTCAGATAGAAAACTTCAGATTCCACAGTTCCACGTTAAAGTCAAACAGAAAATTATAAGACGACTGCACGGCAATCCACCGTAACATACACACACACACATATATATATATAGAGAGAGAGAGAGGGAGAGAGAGAGAGAGCGCTAATAGATCAAACACTCTGTGATTGCTTATCTGAGTTCATTTGAAGTTAGTCTGGTATCATTTTGAGCTCTTTTCTGAAAAATATGGCATGAAAACATGTTAAATCAAGTGATCTAAAACTTTGTGATGTCTTAGTTCTAAGTCAAACCTCAGTGTTCCCAAAGTTGCTCCAAATTTTTAATGCCTGTGCATGATTTTTTTTTTTTAAATAATTGAGACAGTCTCTTAATGTGTTTAAAATCATGTAGCATTAGTTTTGTTGATTTTAAAAGAGAGAGCACATATCTTACAAAAACTTGTCAAGTAATTGGGGGTATGGCTTTTTAGGTCAGTATGTTAATAATTGATTAGCATTAATTTTCCCATTGTTTGTAATTTCTTGCTGCTTCCAGTCCATGGTATAGTTGTAACAAGATTGGATTTTGGTGCCAACCCATGTATATTACTATATATATATATATATAAATGTGCACACATCGAATAGGACTTGACTTCCTCTAAATTTTTTTATAATATTTTTAAATTTTAATATCTGTAATTTTACCTCGTAACTTAAATTTTTGAATTTATCACTCCACACACACATTGTTATTAAGCAATTCTTGTTATAAAGTTAAAAAAATATTAAATTATTTATATTTATACAAATATCACATTCATTGAGGAGCTGAAAATATCTAAAAATGGAATCGATTTTATTTTTCACCCCACCTTATCATCTCTCATGGAAAGAGCTCTTCAACCCAAACTTTGTTCAATCTATTAGGAGTACCACTTCATATATAGTTGATAAAAGCACTACTTTCTCTTTTAAACCAAAAAAGTTTTGTTGTGGTGATTGGAAAGTCTAGTGGGAAAAATGGTAAGCCTAAAATGCAAGAAAGCAATAAAAGCATACCCCATGCAAGGGATTGTGACTTTTGAGAGGGCAAAAAGAATAGGCTAATTTGGCTGAAAAGCAATGATGAAAAGGTCCACCTTTTATGTAGGCAGCTTTATACCCTGGCATGGGGGGTATTGTAGGCCAATTCAAGTGAAAAGACAAGGCCATGTGTGTGAGTTGAGTGACATTATCATGATGTCTTGTGATGGGTTGCAAGAAAGTGTTGATCCAAAAAAGAAGGATTACAAAATTTTGAGTGTATTTTTTTTTTTTTTTTTGCCATTTGGAAAGTGTGAAATGCCCTAAAATTGGGTACCCTATCCTTAAGATTCTTAGAACAGTAAGCCCTACCCCCTTAACCACCGGATGGACCTCTATTGGGGTTCCCATTAAAGGAAAGGAGTTCCTATTTTATAGTTAAAATAATTTCAACTTTTGCAAAAATTATAAAAGCAATTGATATGATTGTTTACAGCAATATTTTAATATCTACTTTGAGATTGCGATTCTGGTTATATGCATTGCACAGCTATGAGAATTAATTAGTGAGTAATGATTCTTGATTTATATTTTAGTATTAATGTGATATTCATATAATTACATGATATAATTATAAGTTTGGAATTGAGTACTAGTGAGGATTCACGACACGTATTTATGTATATATTGGTATATATATTCATATAAGTGTGAGACCAATCATTATGACACTTACAAGAGTTTCACACCCATGTGTAGGGATGGATTCGATGAAGGTTCAGAGGGTTAATTGTCCCACCTTCAACTTTTTTTATTTAAATTTTTTATTTTGTATTTTTTGAAAATGTTTTAAATTTAGCTCTTTAATTTTTATTTTTGCCCCCTCCTAAATCAAATTTTTTCATAATTATTCATCCTAAAGTTTCAATATCACTTCTTTTTATTTATTATTTTCAAAATGGATTGTTGTGAATTATTAAAGAATGTCTCATTGGTAACTATTCGATCAAACACAAAATAATTTAGAAGACTAATATATCATTCATCTTAATTTAATAGAGAAAAAAGTCCTTTATATCACGATTTTCATCCATTATTAACGACTCAACTACAAATATGGAAGTTTTCTTGAACACATATATAAAGTCTAATGGAAGATCAATAGATAAATAAGAGTTTGATTATATATATTGCAAGAGACATTTTTAATATCATTAAATGATAATTATGAATGTGTCATACATGATATTTCTAACACACTAAAAAAATGTCAATGTTTTTTTTTTAGGCTTTATTGGAAGGAGGATATCATACACTTTTTTTTTTTGAATTTTTTTTCGTATAACCTACAACTTTTTGTAGGTCCTTTTTTTGGTTGGACTCTTGTCTAGTTTCTAATATTCTATATATTAACGAATATATTTACTTAGCAAAAATATCATCAATCAATATTAAAATTTTAAATTAATAATCGAATATTAAGAATAAAATTTGCCCTCCCTAAAGTAAATTTCTAGCTCCATCTCTACCCATGCGAGTATATGTGTACAAATACATGTGCTATAAAACATTTTCAACAGGATCCATCATCATTATCCCACTAGTGGGTCCCACTAATGTGAGTGCATGGGCATCAAAATATGAGTAATCAAAGATTACTCTTAATTAACTCGCTTTGTCAAAATTTGTCATATTTCGTTCTTGATAAAATGAGTTTGAAAAAAATTATGTCCGCCTTGTTAATATTTGAGTTAAGTTTGGGGTGTAGGCACTCTATAAAATAATAAAGAAATTTTGTTATTATAAATTAATTACTTTTAATGATATTACCAATAGAATAATCTTCTAAGTTTGATAAATTTTGAATATGGGACAAAACAAAATAAAAACTCATTTTATAAGTGAACACCGTAAGAATAGTAATATTACAATTCATAGTAATGTGATATGACTATTTATAGTAGTCCCAACATGTGAAGTTATTAAGATGACATTACCTGTAATAAATTGGTCGCGTGGGGATCTACATTTCAAAGTAAGAGTTAGTTAGGAGCATGTTATAGAAGATCATGAAAGGTGATAGAAAGTTTATAAAATCTTGGTGGAATTTATTTTATCTTAGAAGGTCCTTGGGTATTTTGCCATAAGTGATGCGATGGGTACCTTGGGAGTTCTCAATACTTTAGCTTCTAAGTCCCAAAACCTTAGGCCCCGTTTGGATATATATATATATATATACATACATATATAAGAAAACGGTTTTTAAAAATAAAAATTGTGAAACTTGTTTGGCCGCATCATTTTTCTAAACCTATCCCCCAAAAGAGATTCTCTTTGTTTCTGAAAACTGAAGCCCCATGTTTCCCAAAAATATGAGATCCATTCCCAAATCTCCCAATCTTACTTCAGACGGCGTAGGAGGACCAATCCCATTCGTCTCTGTTCCTTAGAAAACATTGGAAACCCTCATCACAGTAAGGGATAGAGAGAGTTGCGCCTAAGGGCCTCTGCATCTCACCCTCTACCTCTCTCACTTGCTACATCTCACTCTCTTCCTCTTTGCAAATCTCTCTCGATCTAGTTTCTGCATCTCACTCTCTCACGCTCTACAAATCTCACTCTCTGCAAATTTGTCTGGATCTGGCTTCTCTCGATTTGGCTTTCTTTCTCAGATCAAATCACTCACGCACTCCGCATCTCACTCTCTGCAAATCTCTCTCTCTCACTCTCTCCAAATCTCTCTCGATCTGGCATCTCTCAATCTTGCTTTCTCTCTCAGATCAAATCTACAACAGAGGGTTGAAATTGGCTCATTGAATAATCAGATCCAGAAGATCATCCGTGCAAAAGAGTCCATCACAAATCTGATTACCAACCATTATATCTATGGGTTCTGCAAAGAAATCTGAGTAAGATTTCATGTTCTTGTCGCATAATCTCTTCCAAGATTTCATTTAAAAAGCTCTACGAGTTAGACATACGTTTTCTTCTATCAAATCCATCAATCTGAAATTTTTTCTTCAGTACACCATTGCAAAAATTAACTGTATTTATATTCGGGTTTGTTTTTGCTTGTTTTTTCATAAAGTGATGTTAACAAGAGCCCAGAAACGGAAGCGTGAATAAGAATCTGCCTTCCATTCATCATGCAGTTATACAAACGGGAATCAAGTGACAGTACCTCCATCTCCATTTAAAAAGGTATAGACAATCCTATCTATCTTAACCAAATACCTTTTGTTTTGAGCCTATTTTGGTTTTGATTGTAATTTCTTTTCTTCATTATCAAATTAAGGCATTTCTACATGGATGTAGTTTTGCATTTATTAATTAAAATTGGGCATCCAAATTTTTTTGTATAATTATATTATGGTTGTCAACACCATGTCATATTGGTAATAGATGTCTGAACAAAATGCAAAGTATGAAGATTATGTGTTTTGGCCGTCACGGATTGAGAAGACCTTTATAAGACTAATGGTTAACGAAGTACAAAAGAATCCTCTACAAACAAATACATTTCATGCAAAAGTCTAGAAAAAAAATTAGGATGAACTATTTAACTATTATAGAAGGCGATATACCCTTCAGCAATTGAAATCGAAGTACACAAGGTTACAAAAGAAATATAGGGAATTTGCTGAACTGTTGGGGGATAAATGCTCTGGTTTTGGATGGGACCCGGAAACTAATACAGTTACTGCAACTGAGGATATATGGGAACGACATCTTAGGGTACATATGACTCACAACTTCTCCCTGTTTGCTATACTTACACAACCCTTTAAAAAAAATTTCTCACTCCATATTCCTTTTCACAAATGTAGGCACAACCTAATGCGAAAATATTTCGTCGTAAGGGACTCGACCATTATGAGTTGTTGGAAATTATTTTTAACACCACAACCGCCACAGGTTCATTAGCAAGATCATCTTCTTAGTTGCCTCTCACATCAGATGAGGAAAGAGAGTTAGAAGAGAATTTTTTCAGGACTGATGTGCATGTGAATCCTGTAACATGTACACAAAATATTCCATTACTAGTCAACCTCACCTCATCATCTTCTGGCAAACGTGTTTCATCCGGCCCATAGTAACATAGACCCTCAAAATCAAGTAAAGTGTCAAGTATGGATATCGCTTTGGATGCGTTTATAGATTATACCAAGGCTCATACTAAGAAGTTAGAACACTCAAGCCAAACTATAGAGGCCGTCTCTAACCTCAATGATCGTTACTCAATTGCAAATGCATCGATACCTTAAATGCTTTGGCAAGTGTCAATGATAAACAATATGTAAAGGTTGCTAAGTCCTTTGTGGATGACGAGTGGCACACAGTTTTCATGGAAATGTGAGGACTTCTCAGCTGGCTTGGGTTCAAAGCTTGTAGGGGTTTTGTTGGTCCATGGATTTGGTGGTTGTTCTGTGTCTTATCCATTTGTGGTAGTTGTTCGCTGTCGTTGTATACTTTTATTGTTTCATTCTCTGGTTGCCTATTTTATCTTTTTCGATGACATTGAAACCATGTGTTATGTTTGTGATCAAATTAGACATGTAATGTAAGGTGTTTATAATTTAATCTTACTATGTTGTTACCCCCTTATCTGTATAATAATTAGAATGATGAAAATCAGCATAAATAATTAGAGTATACTATGGTGATGGTCTTGAATATTTATGGTGCTATCTTTGCTGAGCTTCTTCTATGGGCAATCAATATCTTTTTGTCTTTTTTGTTGTTTATTTTTGAATATTCGTTTTCTTGACCTTGCAAGAATTTTTAATTACTTAAGATATTTTTTAACCATTATGAATATTTGAATACACTGAGGTCTTGAACTAGGTCAGCAACTGGTTAAAGTTGGGTGGGTGGAGTTGCCCAATTATGCCCCTTACACTAATTAGGTGCTATTCTGATTTGGGTCCACCTCTCCCAGTGGGTGCCTAATTTGATGGTCTTGAACCATTATGTATATACATGCTAGTACTTCTACATTCAAAAAGTACTTGTTAGTTGTCCACTACAATAGCTTGTTATTGACATCTCATTGTATTCAAGTAGACTTAGATCTTGGATTTATATGTCATCGTTTGTATCTGTAAATTAAAATTTGCCATTTTTGTCTCTTTATTGATCTATTTGTTTTGTTGCTATTTCTGCCTTAAAATTCAGCAACCCTTTAGGCCTAGCTTGTACCGACTGCCAAGTACCTAGCTTCTTCACCAGTAAAGAAGGAATGAAAAGGTAAAACATCACTTTAATATAAAATTGAATTTTAAGTAGGTTTTATAAATATCTTGCTTAATAGAAATATAAGAAACCAGAATTGTGTTAAATTATTGAAGCTAGGTACTTGAGGAATCTATCTATGAAAAATAAATAAATACATGTTGTTGAGGAATAGTGTGGGGAGACCTACCATATGCACTGTGTCAAATACTAAGGCAATGTTGAGCTCTTTGAAATCTTGAAATGATGGAAAAAATAATTCCAAGAGAAACAGAATCATCACTGAAGTTATTATGTCCAACTATAGTATCGTGTTCATTTGTGTCAGGAACACACAAGTTCTTGAACTAGGTCAGCAGCTGATTTGGGTCCACCTCTCCCAGTGGGTGCCTAGTCCTCTTTATTATATTTGTTTTCTATTCTTTTTCAATTTAGTTTTGGATACATGACACAACATTTATTTGCTATTAAATAATAGATAATATGTCATGCATTTAAATTTATTTGTAAAAATTGATTTAGGTTGTAACCTGGTGTAGCCTACCACTACATTTGGGTTTGCAATATGTGAATGAGTTGTTAAAAATGATTAAATGGACAATTTATAATGAACTTAATTAATTTAGTGAAAAGACAAATATTATGTATTTTAATTTTTTTTTCTATCTTTAATAAGTTTGAGTTTAATACAATATCATCTTTAAAATTATTATATCTCGACGCATTACATTAAGGCATTGTTTATTTAGCTGCTTAGACATTCCTACATGGGGTGATTTTTATTTCACATAGAGTAGTGTAAATAATGTCTCGGTCTTACAATAATAGTATTGGTTATATTGTCTACTTTACTAATAAAAAATTCTACTAAAATTTATTACCCTACCACTAAAATGTGTTTCGTAATGAAGTAACATGTCGCGTAGTACGTCAAACGATTCAGATACGGAGGATGTTGACATGATGTTGGATGCGTTTATGTTAACACAAATGCATAATCACATGAGTAGTAATATTGAAAAACAACCTTGTAGAACATCTGCCTTAACAAGTATTCAGTATATACAGGAGTTATTAACTAGTAATCCGACGCACATATTTGACTTTGCTTCGTATGGATGCGCCAACTTTTATGATCCTGTGTAATACATTACGCAACGGTTTCCTTGATGAAAGTCCACACCGACACGTACCAATCAAGGAATCTATAGTTATTTTCCAACTAACAGTAGGGCATAGTACTAGACAAAGAGTGGTGGCAGAACGATTTCAGCATTCCACTGAAACAATTGACCGCCATATTAAGGATGTGATGTGAGCATTGGCTAAATTAGACGTTCTACTAATTCGCCCAAAGATGCCGTATCAAACTGCTACAGAAATAATGACAGATCCTAAATTTAACCCATACTTTCTGGTACGTATGATATGGAATTTGTGTACTTTGAATTGTATTCTCCAATTTATTGATTTCTTTTAAGTTATGAAATTTGATGGCATGTATCCCATAGGACTGAATCGGTGCAATTGATGGGACACATGTGTCTGTATGGGCACCTGCTTCAAAACAAACAACATTTCATTGTCGGAAAACTACTCTGACACAAAATGTTCTTGCTGCTTGTTCACATGTTGTTCACATTCGTTTACACAGGTTAGGAGGGAGGTGCTAATGACTCGTGTATTTCTAAATGCAATAACAAAACCCAAGGCCTAATTTCCTATGCCACTCATTGGTAAGATTCATATTACGTTTACAGACCTCAGTAGTTAACAAATAAGGTATAGTCTACGTGTTATATACTTACATTTGGGTTTGTTTTCTTTAAATGCTTCAATGTTTAGGTAAATATTATTTGGTTGATGCTGGTTTTACAAATGTTGGTGGCTTCTTATCCCCTTATCGTGTTAAGAATTACAACATGCAGGATTTTCGAGGAAGGAGTCGGAGCTTTAGCGGGTATAGGGAACTATTTAATCATAGGCATCCATGTTTGCGGAATGTAATAGAGAGATGTTTTGGGATACTAAAGTCACGATTTTCGCTTCTCAAAAGTATGTCAAACTATAAACTATCTCGGCAAGGACCATTAGTCACTGCTTGTTGTGTAATTCATAACTTTATTCGTCTACATTTTATGTCAGATAATATATTCAATGAATTTCAATCAAATGACATAGAGTAATATGAAACAAGTAATCCGCTTGGGCCCCAAACTGAAGTTGACAAGTCAGAAGAGCAAGTTAACCATATGACGCATTTACGCGAGCAAATTGCATTGCAAATATGGGATGATTATATGCAATAAGACTACTAGATGACTTGTAATATTTGTATCTGTTTTTGTAATGTAATTATTGTTGAGTCTTCATTTACATGTTGTGGCATATTTGTGTGTTTGTTAATTTTCTCTTTATCTATGTGCTCTATTTATTATGTCTTATATACCTTAGTTTGTTCGGATCTATATAATAATAGGATATTTAATAGAAGGCACAGTATTATACATGCAGAGGTGGACAAATGCGTACGTGGACAACACATACAAGAAAAAATAATAGCCGATTATTTTACAGATGCCCACTAGGGGGCGATCACCATGGCTCATTTTTTTGGGTTGATGAATATCATGGACAATTTATACAGAACGGATCTTCTCACAACAATAGGGGCATGGGAACATGGCCTTGTTGCATCATTTCGCACATAGTATTGTGTTGTATTATAATGGTATTACTCATTTTGCTAAGCATCAACTAGATTCAAATAGTAGCAGCATTGGCGATTACCAACTTTATATTTTACTAAGTTGTTTATTCTTTAGTTTTTAGTTTGACATGTGCTTGTACAAATTGTATAAGATTTATATGTGGATCGGGTTTTTATATACTTATGCATAATAACCTACCATTAAAATAGGACAAACACTTGAGGTAGAACGTTCTCATAGTGACAGAAAACAAGATACTATTTTATTATGTGTAATGGTATGATATTGCAGCAACTATTATAAAACGTATGTATTATTAAATTATATAAAAGAAACTGATATGGTCAAATACAGTCAAAACATAACCAAACACATTTTTTAAGATTTTTAAACTATTGTGAAAATGTGATTTAGATATAATTTTTTTCAAAATATTTTTAAAATTTTGTAATTAATTTTTAAAAAACTGTGAAAATGCATTTGGATATGATAATCTAAATTACAAAAAAATTAAAATTAATAGCTTGCCAAATGCATATCGGGCGTTTTAAAATTAAAAATCTATTTTTGAAAACCTAAACAAACATAGCCTTACTTCTTCATCTTTTCTCAAGTTAATCAATCCAAACAATTGTTCATAATTCAAGAAATTAATTAAATTCACCTTTCAAAATGTTTCTTAAAACTCTCAACTCTCAAATACTATCCAAACTGGGCTTAGTATCCCGATTAGTGAGTCCACAGTGCATTTCAGCACCATAGTCATATGCCAAACTCTAGAAGTCTTCCAAAGACATGCCCCCAGCCTTTAAGCATTCATGAAATAGAAGAGCAAGAGTCCCTCGGAGGATGTTTTATTAAGTTTAGGAGAGTTAGCCAAGTTTGGGATCAACCAGTCCTGCCATGATATTGTTAGGTTTGAGAATTAGAATTAGTTCGACCAACACCTACACCTGTATTGATTGACACTAAGTCCAGGAACTAAGAGTAGTTCAACTAGATTCAGGCGCGTAACAATGATCTGACCAATAGCTGAGATCTCACTCGATAATTCCTTCACTGTGTGAGTCTTAAAGAACTCTGCAATGAAAGCATGTTGACACATAGCCATGTGTTATCGTTTAGATCGATAATCTAATATTTTAGATTGTTATTTATGTTGAATTGTCGACTTATTAAGAATTATCACGTGCGAAACTAAGTTTGAGACAAACCAAGTACCTCCAGTACCTTTTAACCTCACAAAAAAAATGTAAGTGATCAACTGCTACGTTCATGAACATAATTCGCCTCAAATGCAAAATAATGTTATTTTAAGTATTTATTTTCATAAATTAGTGTTTCAACTTAGTGATAAGTTGAAATTATTATACGAGTTTCACTCTCATATCTATCACTTTCAAATAAATAAAAAGTATTTATTTTCATAAATTTTTAAAGCATTATGATTTCATCACGCGATCTTCCATCTTTCCAAAAATACCCAAAACCATTGGGAGCATTATTTGGTATAGAGCTTTAAATTAAACCAGACACATTAAAGCCAAAAAAAAAAAAAAAAAGATAAAAAGGAAAAAAAGAAGAAAGAAAAACTCCCATAACAATAAATTGGCCAAGACGATGATTAATTTTTTTTTTAGTTTTTTAAACAATGAGAATTGAATTCCTAACCTTAAAAGTAAGATCTCTTAACCACTATATTCCAACGGCTTTGACTTTATTAAAGCTACTTTGATTTTTTTATTTTATTTTAAAAATTCCTCATAAATAAGATGCAACATTGAAAAAATTATGGAAATAAGTATGGAAGTTTGGACTAGCCAGCCCAAACCCAACTTGAGTCTTAAATGGACTGGCCACAAAGCCTGGCCCAAATCTTACTATAGAATTGGGTTGACATGTTTGTTCAAATAGAACTCCTAGTTGAACAATCTTATTTTTTTTTTATCCCATTATTTTTAGTACAACAATGGAGAGAGAAAAAAATTATCTAGAAATATGCACGCGCTTGCACTGAATCTCGTGTTTGTAAAAAAAGAGAACTTTGTCATAATCGGATCAGATTCTGGTCCTAACAATTCCATTTCTTATGTTTGCATATATTATCTTTTTTAGCGTGTTATATCTATTGTCCAAGCTCACACTATAGTATGTTGTTAATATGATACACTGGAGAGTGATGATATTTAATCTAAAATGCCAAGTTAAATTGCCAAATCGATTAAACACAGTAGCACATCACGTGACTTATTATAAATTTATGAATGATTTTATCCTATATTTAGCCAGGTTATCACTTCGATTTATTGTGTCAAACTAAACACTTTTCTTATACTATAAAAAGAAAATATTTAATTAAATACAGTGATAGTTCAGCCCAAGCCCATGCTAACTTGTTCCAACTTGGGTCAAACTCTAGAATTAGAAATATCAGCCCAAATTTGTCTATCAATGAAGTTGGTCTGGTCTCAGTGTGATCATTCTATGGACTGACTCAGTTTAGATAATTTGTACAAGGGTAATATTACTATAAATTCAAGTATATATGGGACATAATGTTTTAACCATTGAATTATTTATGAATTATAGATAAAGTGATTGTAATAAATGAAAACTCAATTTCTAAATAATTTAATGATTAAAACATCGTGGCTCATATGCACTCAAGCTTCCATTAGCATTATCTTTATATAAAGATTCATTGGGGGATTGAAAAATGATTCATTTGGTAGTTATTTGGCCGAGCTTGCGTGCACAACATGTTCTCACCAAGCCGAGGTCCAACTATTGTGGGCCAGTGCCCGGCCCATCAAAATAATTCACGGGGAGTATAGTTCTCTATCTACTCGCCGGGGTGATCAAAGTTTTGACTTTCAAGGCTTTCTTGGCGATCAAGATACTTTTCGCTTTTCAGATGTCGTATGGTATGAGGTAATTGCGTCGAGAAAGTTTCCGGTGTAATGAATTAGTTTGAATTCAACCCTCCAAATTTAACAATATATATATATATATATATATATAATTTGTGTATTTTAGATATTTTTTTTTAACAATAATACTAAATATCTCAAATTTGTATACTAAAATTTATTTTCCAATCTAACATTAGATCATTGTTTCTTAGATAGCGTATTAGGTATTGGGTACATTATTTAATATTTAATTCATATTATTTACAGTGCATTTGGAGACCTTAATATGAATTGTTAGGCATTTGTTTTTCAAAATTACTTTACATATTATGCTCATTTAGGATTGTTGAATTTAATGAAAAATTGATTTTAAGTTAATTGATTAACAGAGAATTAATTAATATAAAATTAGTTTGATGCTTAAACTAATATATGTTAAAATTGATTATAATGACAATAATAAATTATACAACTAATTTAATATAAAATAATGTTAAATAATTTACAATATTTTATAAATGATATAATTAAAAGAACTTGTTTTTATTATATTCTATTTATATAATAAATGCTATTGTGATTTAGTTTTTATTCCATGTGTTTCCATAATGATATAAATATTATATATAGATAGATAGATATATTATAAACTATAAAAATTTATATAATAAAAAAATTATAATATGACTTAAAATATCTTTGGTGTGCATTCACATGTTAATTTTATTTTTTATTATAGTGGAGTAAAACTACGATTTTTTGTCCAGAAATAATTAATTCTTTTATTTCAAAAATATATATTTCAGGTTTTTAGTTTGTTTAAATAAGATTTCGGTATAGAAATGGAGGTGTTGGAAGCTATCTTTTTTTTAGCTTAACCCAATTTTCTATTTTCACAAAAAAAAAAAAAAAAATTGATTTAGAACCGATTATTTTAGACTTATCCAAACAACCCAATAATTCAACTTAATCTAAAATTAATATTATATTAATTTCTAATATGCTACTGAAATCAATACCGGATAATGTGATATTAATTATAAAAGCATGTGATTTCAATAAAAAAATGAATAAAAAAAAGAAAATATACAAAATTAACAATAAAAAAACAAAAGAAATAAAAACAAAAGACAAAACAAAAGACAAAGCCACCTTACCATCTTGCATCAGGCCACCGGACATAAATCTCATCCTCACAATCTACTCAATGCAGACGACCACATGGAGTCAGTTTTATAGTCAAAATCCTTATTTTCTGGAAAGATTTAAAAAACAAAATAGAAAAAGAAAATACAAGGAGAGAGTGCAGATAACAACCCTGGGTCTGTCAGTTTTAAACCCGTGAAGGCGAGAACACGTGGCTAAGAAAAACACCAGAATGAAAATAATAAAATGTAGGGCAAAGGCGTGTGCTTTTGACATCCATCAAAAAAATCGCTCTTCACAGCCCAAGTTGCTTGGAAACTCTCCACGGGTTGACGGCATGGTGAAGGGCCGCTTCCCCGTTTCACCCTTTCCCTCTTCCTCTCTCTAGAACTCTATTTCTCTCTCGAGAACTCTTCCTATCTGTGGCGTCTCAGAAACTAATACACCATTTCAGGTATAATACAATCTGATGTTTGGTTTGCTGGTATTTAGCTGTTTTGTTCTGCTTGTGAGAAGTGTTTTTCTGTTAAATGTCTAGTGAATATATATCTTTTGCTTTTCGTTTGGCGATTTAGAATGTGGGCTTTGTTGATTGTTCATAGATGTTGCTTTTATGTGGCTACTTATTCTAAATGGAAGAACAATTTTGAAGGACATGGTAGTACTCTTTAGTGTTTTGTATCTGTGGAAAAGGGCTTTCTTTGATAGATTCAATGGGTCTGAACGGATCAAGATTTTGTATATTATGGTGGTTTTGCTAGGTTTTGGAACTAATTTTGCTTCTAAAATCAAAATTATCTTTTATTTTATTATTATTTTTTCTTTTGGAAGCAGAAAAGAACTTACAAAATGGCAAATATAGAACCTTATATATTTGTGCATGTTTTTTGTTGAGAGGAGGGGTTTCTTAGGAGAAAGAGATTTGACAACAAAGTGTTACAAGGAAGGGAATGATGTATATATTTTTGAGGGAAGGGATTTCTGAGAGTAGATAGATTTGACAAGAATAAAAAATTAAAATTATTTTGTTACTTGTAAAATTAATAAAAATATTAAAAATATAGTACACTCGATCATACATCTTTTTGAAATTTATTTTTTTGCATTTTAATTTGAAACTATAAATTTGTGCTTGGTCATACAACTTGAAAGTTGCTTTTTCCCAAAAAAAATATGGAAGCTACATTGTAGAAATTGCAAATTTCTGGCTTTCCAAAGAGAACTGGCTTTTCATCATATACAGTGACATTATTGTTATCTTTGAGACTAAGGCATTATTTAAGCAAATAAATAAAGAATTAAAAAATAAAATAATCATAATTATCTTTGAGACATTGCTAGTTATCTTTGAGACTCCACATTTTTCAGCATTTTTTTTCAATTTTTTCTTCTGGTTGTTGGTATAGTTTTACTCTAACACCACGTGTCATTTAGCCATATAGGTCTTCTATGGTTGTTGTATAATGTTGCAAGAAAAACTGGCTTTTTCATGACCATAACCCTTTCTTGGAAATGCTTAGGGCTTGTAGTATTTTACCCTTATCTACTGATCACGAGCCACAGGTGAAGAGGTTGTTAAATCAGGCATTGCATGGATGAAACAAATAATTTTTTACAATTTGGAAGCTTGTGGTTTTGCCATGACTGTGGGAGATGATAATTATAAAAGTTGCCTGGATTCTTTTTAATGATAAGTAAAGTATAATTAAGGGTGCCAAAAACAGGGCACATGCCCATTTACATGTGAGGTATACGAATTTGCCTGGATTCTTTTAATGTTATCCAATATATAATCCATGCCTTACTGGACATGTTGTTTGTCTCCATTTCCATTTATGGAAGAGAAGCAGCTGTCAAAAATTTTGTTGACATGTACATGTTAAGTGATGTGCTGAATGTTGTGCATAATAGGCAGAATTATCGTGTGCATTTTGGACCTGCCCAAGAGATGTGTTTGGGATTCTTTTTATGATAAAAAAATATAATATTGTTACCCATGGGTGAATAAATTGCATCTCTAATGATGGTTACTACTGTCAACCTAATTGCAGGTTATGGATGGGTGAACGCTGAACAGGGAGGAACTTATCAAAAAGAGAAAAAACGAAAATTAATGAATAGTGAAGTTTAAAAAATATAAAGCATTAGGGAGAAGTTAAAAAAGTGGTAGCATAAGAACAAAAGATAGTAACAAAATTTAATTTGCATAATTTCATGTCATCCATTTTATGATCTTATATCATCTTTTGTGGGTATGACTCCCTTGTGTCCAATAGCCTCCTTTTATATGATGGATTTATACTTCCCAATTTTTTGTGATCACATCTGTGCCATTCAATTTTGATGGTTCTCCAAATGTCCCCCCAATGAATTTTTACATTAGTGAATGTATGTTCTGTTATTACAGGACATATTTTTTATATTTGCCCTAGCATCTTACATCTTTGAGTGTTTTCTAAGTTGAGGTACCCATTTCCTGATTCTCCTCCAATATATCCTAATAGTTATAATGATAGGAAAGGCTGAACTACGTGCTATTTTCAGTCTTTCACCTGGTTTCTAGTCTGCAAGCTGATTATGAATCTTACCATCTCAACTTTCAACTTTATACTCAAATCTGGACCACTTGTTCTTCAAATTTCTTTAATTTCTTGTTTAAAAGACACCGACTCTTGGAATTTTGTCTAGATTTTTGGCCCAATTCATAAAATTAATAAAGTTGCTGAATTTCGGAGTGTTTTGATTTCTTTGATTTGGCCTAATTTCATATTTATGGCTGAGATTTTCCACCCAAATTTTGCATCAATTCGGTCAAGGTACCGGTTATATTACTAATTCATATTTTAAACCATGTTTTTTTTACATGCTTACTGCGTATTGATATGTGACCACGTTACATAGACAACTTTAATCAGTTTACTTGTGCTTGTCATGTTATTTTCTTTTTGGATACAATAATTGTATTTTTTTGGGTAGTGACTGTTTCAGGGTAGCTCTTTTCCAATCACTCATCCAGTCTTCTTGTTTTATGGAACACATTCCAATTATATCATCCGATGACCTTGATCTGATTTACTGCAACTTGGTTCTCGGCGATTTGTTGGCTCACCCACCGTCCAACAGATGTTTATTGTTCATATGACTGTAACCATGATATATTTGGATGTGTAGTGTTTCCCCTTTTACCTTTTGCAACCATGACTTGTGACCTATATATAGCTTAAGCATGGTAGTTTTTGTATGAATGGAATTAGCATATGAGCATATGAATTCGTTTTATAATTGAAATGAAAGAATAATTTGAAGAGATATTACGATTTTCTATGACCCCTATAAACCTTCTGACTGATGGTGTTTTTTCCCCCCCTCCTGAATGGAATATGCAGATAATGTTACGAACAAAGCAACTCGGTACCCTTTCCCAATCTGCCAGGTCCTTCTTCCTCAATGGATCACGATGTAATGCAGCAGATGGAAGTTCATGCACTTGTTCTGAAGATGAAACATGTGTTTCAAAAAAGCAGGACACGAGAAATGAAGTGCGACATGTACAAACACCATCCACCGTAGTGTCCAAAACTTCAACAAGAGTAGGTTCTTTGATTTCAGGAGATGCAGTTAAAGTGGTGAATTCTCACAAAGCCGAGAGTGTTGACAGGCCGGCTTCTTTACAGCGAGTTGTATCTGCTACTAATTCTTTGGGGAGAACAGATTGTGTCAGTTATGCTGGTAGCATTGATGCAGTTCAAAAGGAAATGTTGCCCTCACCTCCTATTACCGACCAGTTTGTTAAGGCGGGTATTGCTGCAGTAAGTTTTTTGTCTGATCTAGCAAATTATAAATTTCCATTATCAGATGGGAGTGGAATGCTTAGCTCACCCCAGAATTGTATGGTTGATCGTACAAAGCCCCTTTCCAACATCAAATCAAATGTAAAAACAACCTTCAGAAAAGACAAAGTCCATGGAAATCCATCTGCTGAGATAGCAGCAGGGTCAAAGCCCCCAAGTAACTCTCATGCTACAAAAGGTAGAGGTGAAAAGTCTGGTTCAGTTAAAGGTTTTAACCATATTCCAAATAACAGCACAGGGAATTTGGTAGAAGCTCACAGTGTTCCTGCAGATAGGAAAAGGTTTATGCCTCAGAGATCAAAAGCTTATTCAAACTGCTTCACATCCAATGTTAGGTCTTCAGAAGGAAATTTTATCGGGGAAGACAGAGAAGTTTTCAATAAGTTCTCAAGAGATAAAAAAATACCGATGGGAGTTGCTCCAATACCTAGGCAGTTTGCAAGCACTGGCTATGTGGTGGAAAGTGTTTCTCATATATTGAGACAGCTAAAATGGGGCCTTGCAGCAGAGGAGGCTCTTGGAAGACTCAATTGTTCGATGGATGCATATCAAGCAAACCAAATTCTTAAGCAGCTTCAAGACCATTCCGTTGCTCTTGGTTTTTTCTATTGGTTGAAGCGGCAACCTGGGTTCAAGCATGATGGGCATAGTTACACCACCATGGTTGGCATCATTGGCCGTGCCAGGCAATTTGGTGCAATAAACAAGTTGCTCGACGAGATGATCCAGGATGGGTGCCAGCCCAATGTTGTGACATACAACCGTCTCATTCACAGTTATGGCCGCGCAAACTATTTGAATGAAGCAGTCAGTGTTTTCAATGACATGCAAGAAGCAGGGTGTGAACCTGATCGTGTCACCTATTGTACACTCATTGACATCCATGCAAAAGCTGGCTATCTCGATTTTGCTATGGAGATGTATCAGAGGATGCAACAGGCTGGCCTTTCTCCTGACACATTTACTTATAGTGTCATCATCAATTGCCTGGGAAAAGCTGGCCATTTGGCTGCTGCCCACAAGCTATTCTGCGAGATGGTTGATCAGGGCTGTGTACCTAATTTAGTGACATATAATATCATGATTGCTCTGCAAGCCAAGGCAAGGAACTACCCAAGTGCGTTACAGCTTTATCGTGACATGCAGAATGCTGGATTTGAACCAGACAAAGTGACATACAGCATAGTAATGGAGGTGCTTGGCCATTGTGGATATCTTGAAGAAGCAGAGGCAGTTTTTGCGGAGATGAAGAGGAAGAACTGGGTTCCTGATGAGCCTGTCTTTGGTCTTCTAGTGGATCTGTGGGGAAAGGCTGGGAACGTAGAAAAGGCTTGGGGATGGTATCAAGCCATGCTCAACTGCAGGTTTGTGTCCTAATGTGCCCACATGCAATTCGCTGCTCAGTGCTTTCCTTAGGGTACATCGGCTGTCAGATGCGTATAACTTACTGCAGTGCATGCTTAGTTTGGGTCTGAATCCTTCTCTGCAAACATATACTTTGCTTCTCAGTTGTTGCACGGAGGCCCAAACATCTTCTGACATGGGGTTTTGCTGTGAGCTCATGGCAGTCACGGGCCACCCAGCACATACATTTTTACTGTCCATGCCAGCAGCTGGGCCCGATGGCCAGAATGTGCGTGATCATGCAAGCAACTTTTTGGATCTGATGCACAGTGAAGATAGAGAGAGCAAGAGGGGACTTGTGGATGCAGTGGTCGATTTTCTTCACAAGTCTGGACTCAAGGAGGAGGCCGGATCTGTTTGGGAGGTGGCTGCAAAGAAGAATGTATATCCAGATGCAGTTAGAGAGAAAAGCTCATGTTATTGGCTTATAAACCTGCATGTTATGTCAGATGGAACTGCTGTGACAGCACTGTCGAGGACACTTGCTTCATTTCGCAAGCAGATGCTTATATCGGGGATTTCTCCCACCCGCATTGATATAGTGACTGGATGGGGCCGGCGGAGCAGGGTGACAGGATCTTCTTTGGTGAGGCAGGCAGTGCAGGAATTGCTGCATATATTTAGCTTTCCTTTTTTCACGGAGAACGGCAATTCTGGGTGTTTTGTGGGCTGTGGGGAGCCACTTAGTAGATGGTTACTCCAATCTTATGTTGAGCGTATGCATTTATTGTAGTCTGATGTTTTTTAGTATGGAATTGCAGCGTAAACAAGAGTTTTTGTGGAAGAGGAACTTGCATTGCTTCATGATTTAGTATGTATTTAAGTTATTTATGTGCAGCAAAATCTAAATTCAGTCGGTCCCTTTGCATATCTTCTGATCCCAGTCATTGAGCTTTTACTCTGAATCTGGATTTTGTTTCTTACAGTATCCTGTTGTGACGATGGCAGAGATGGCACCAGACTCTTAAATCATGGAAGTTTTGCTCTTGCATTAAATGACGGTTGTGGATGAAGGCACTAGGGTCTTTAGACTTGTATTTCCTATTTACAGCAAACTTGCCCACCCACCGGGGTGTCAAATGAGTGATTGACACGTCAGAATATGGTTTACCTACTTATTTGATGTGTCAATCATTTATTAGTTCAGGTGTATTGTATTCGGATTAATATATAATTTTTTTTTTTTTAACTTATCGAGGGTAACAAATAGTCGACGTAACTTGTGAACATGACTTAAAAAAGATATAAACTTATTAGATTTTAGGTCAAGTTTAATCATGCTCTGATCAAACATGATTAATGTGATTATGAATCTTGTCATGTTCGGATTATCTTTCTTAATTCCAAGTTGATTGATATGTTAAATGTGTTTTTTGACTCAAAATTAATCAGTAACCTAAAAACGACGTGGTTAACTTGTTGATTCAAAATTAAATTATTAACTCGAAAATTGACATGATTAATATGATTATATATGTATTATATATATATATATATTTATATTATAATATCACTATTGTATGGGGATTTTTTTTTAAAAAAATATTAATTATTAAATAAAAGAATTATTAGCTTTTACAATGAAGAAAATTTGGTTTATTAAAAAATCATTAGTTATAAAATACTAATTACTAAATAGTCAAATGTATATTTGTAAGTAGTGATCTTATGATGACACAAATGTGAGGTATGACTTAATTAAACTAATGATAAATGATAGCGAGAGAAGTAAGAAGATTTTAATTGGGGTTTATTTAATTAAACTCTTCAGTCTCTCTTTCCCACTCCCCCTTAAAAATTGATTAAAGAGAGAAAAAATTATTCTTATTAAACACGACATCTAAATATTTTTAGAGATTTTATTTGTATTATTTATGTATTATGAATTTTATAATACTAAACATAAATTATATTGAATTTAATTCTCGATAAAGGGATATAGTGATTTTAACCATTTCAACCAATGTATTAATTATAGAGAAATACATTAATTGATAAATTATAAGATTTTTAATTAAAAAAAAATTCAAATATTACACTAGTTCATTAACCTTAGAATGTCATCTAATTTGAGTTTAATTTATACAACAAAGAAATAATAATGCAATAAAAAAATAGAATTCAAATACAACTGACTCTCTAATAATAAAGATTATACAACAAATAAATGATAATACAATAAGAAAAAGAATAATTACACTGACCTTCTCTTGTAGTATCTGACAGTTATATGAACTTTTCCTATGATCTTTGATATTACACTAACTTTCTATATAAAAAATGTTGAAAAACGGATATTAACGAATTTATCATTTTATCCTTAGAAATAATTACATTGACTTCATTTTTGATATATGATAATTATAGGGGTATCCATTGTGATTTTTGAAAAAATAGATGGGGTTATTGTAATATATAATGATATTTTAGTCATATTAAAAATTTAATTAAAATTCTAATATCGTCAATAAAGAATTTTATACAAAACGAAGAAATTATGTATAGTGTATAAGAGATAGAAAGTCTATGTAATTTTAGAGAAGATTGAAAGATTCATTATAATTGTCGCTTGGTGTAATTATTCCTATTATTTAATTAAATCTTGTCAGACATGGAACATCATTTAAAACCATAATAAATTATATAAATAAATTAATAAATGGCATCTTCAAATGAGGTATAAGATGACGAGATTCATGTGGTTTGCATATTCATGGATCCAGAGTTTTTGAACGTGTTTCCATACAAGTCCATCGTTTTTAGCCTATCAAGAATCTAATTAGTAGTGTCGCTCACTATTATTAGGAGATTTTTTATTTTTTTAATATAACGATGTGGAAAGGGGTAACGTTAATTATGCAGGAAATATGTATGTTGTAGACTTGCCCTTAATTATGAATGAAATATGAACATCTATTGTGCCAAGAAAACCTAATTATATTCCAACTATATTTACAAAATCTGGAAAAAGATCTCAATACTTTTTGCTATAAATCTTGAGGGACTGCAGTATAGACTTCTCACCGCAGAGAGTTTAGTAGTAGCCTGCATTTGATTGAGAGAGAGAGAGAGAGAGATGGGTTCTATAGAAGCAAATGACAAGAAGCCTCATGCTGTTTGTTTTCCAATGCCATTTCAAGGCCACTGTAACCCCATTTCTCAGACTGGCCAAGCTCTTGCATCACAGAGGCTTTCACATAACTTTTGTCAACTCAGAGTTCAACCACAAACGCTTGCTCAAGTCCAGAGGTCCTAATGCTCTGAATGGCTTGCCGGACTTCCGTTTCGTAACCATACCGGACGGTCTACCACCGTCCGGATGACATCGATGCCACCCAAGACTGCTTTGCTCTTTGTGCTTCCTCACAAAAGAACTTCTTGGGTCCATTTCGCGATCTCCTTGCCAGACTGAATGACACTGCAGTTTCAGGTGTCCCTCCGGTGACTTGTTTGATCACTGATGGGGTCTTGACTTGTGCCCTCACTGCTTCAGAGGAACTTGGAATCCCCAGTGTCATCTTCTGGACTCTGGCTGCATGTGGCTTCATGGGTTATAGACAATATCCTCAACTCATTGAGAAAGGCCTTGTACCCCTCAAAGGTATATGCTATTCTCACTCACCATTTTTTTTTTTGTTGGGTACTTGTTTTGCGCAGGAGATACATGTATAAAGTTTAAACCACTCTCAATCCGGGTATTATACAATACTCTACTAGCCACGTGCACTGCTAAAATGCGAGACTTGCATCTCATGTAACTGGCTCTAAAATTCAAACTGCAGACCTCCCCGTTAGTACTGGGTGATCTTACCACTCGAACTATCCCTTAGATTTCTTAGCTCATAAATCTTAATTACAAACAACAGAAAGACATTTTATTTTTATTAAGGTAGTACCATTTAAAGGTTTTTTTTTTTTGGTTTTAATGGTACCATTTAAAGTTGCGAGCGATAATGACTTTCAGATGTAATTTAAAGCCTATTTTGTCTTTTTGTTCCCTGTTTGTTTATCATTGATTATGTACTATTTTTTCTGAATGAACTCAGAACTGGTTTTTGCATTTTGAATATTATATATATATGATGATGATGATGATGAAAGTGCAAAATTTGGAAGCTAACAGCTTTTTGTTATTTGCAGATGAGAGCTATCTAACAAATGGATATCTAGACACTGTTATAGATTGGATTCCAGGAATGAAAAATGTTCGTTTAAGGGATTTACCTACCTTTGTCCGAACCACGGATCCAAATGATTTCATGCTTGGATTCACTAAGGGAGAAGCCGACGGAGCCTCTAAAGCTTCAGCTCTTATTTTTAATACTTTTGATGCTCTGGAATGTAATGTTTTAAATGCTCTCTCATCTATGTTTCCTCATGTTTATGCCATTGGACCCCTTCAGTTTCAGCTCAATTCAATTCCAGATGGTGATTTTAAATCCACTGGATCCAATCTATGGTCAGAAGAACCAGAATGCATCCAATGGCTCAACTCTAAGGAACCCAACTCAGTGGTTTATGTGAACTTTGGTAGCATCATAATCATGTCTCAGCAACAAATGATTGAGTTTGCTTGGGGACTTGCTAATAGCAACCATTCTTTCTTATGGATTATTAGATATGATCTTGTTGTTGGCGACACGGCGATGCTTCCACCGGAGTTCTTGGAGCAGACTAAGGATAGAAGTCATATTGCAAGCTGGTGCTCACAAGAACAAGTCCTCAACCACCCTTCAATTGGAGGGTTCTTGACCCACAATGGATGGAACTCAACAATTGAAAGTATATGCAGTGGAGTGCCAATGGTTTGTTGGCCATTCTTCGCAGACCAGCAGACAAATTGTAGGTATTGTTGCACTGAATGGGGTGTTGGCATGGAGATTGACAATGATGTTAAAAGAGATGAAGTAGAAAAGCTTGTGAGAGAGTTAATGGAGGGGGAGAAGGGTAAGCAGATGAAGAACAAGGCTATGGAGTGGAAGAAATTGGCAGAAGAGGCTGCTGGTTCAAATGGGTCATCAACCTTGAATTTGGACAAGTTAGTGACAGAAGTATTGCTTTCAAAGCACTAAATCTTCTGGCCCAGCAGTTTGATTTGTGTTTGGATATTAGCTATCAAAATAATTGGCAATTACTACTTTGATTGCCTATATAGTTCTCCATTAAAACTACGAAGTTTTTTCAAATAACTGCATGATTGAATTTTTATATGTGAAGTGATTAGGCTTGATCTTTTGTTCCTTGAAATTATATGTTTGATATTAATATGTCACTTTTATCATTTTCTTTTTATTGTGATCTTATGGTATTGGATTTTTGTAAATTATGGAAATCACAATCTTCAATATCTTTCTTGCTTTCTCTTTACTCTTATTTTGTTGTTAATTACAACGAATATCTTTTTGTTTCAACAATGCTATGCTTCCCATTATTTGCTCCCACCTTAATTTACTTCAGTATTATTTACGAATATATTCTAAAAAGTCGAAATTTCTCTTTTTCTTCCTCTTCTTACTATCTCTCGTTTAAGGTGGGAAGCATAGCATTAATACTTTTTTTACTTCTATTTTTGATATGTGTGAAGTATCTTTAACCCAATTTGAGTCAAGATTAATTCCTAAAAATGTAATCTTGTGTGATTTATTGCAAGTTTGGCACCCCAGTTGGAAGGCCAAATTGATGGTTACGGGCCGTAATTTTCTTAACGAAAATATTTGTTGCTATCTAAAAACTACGATTGGAACCGTGATTTTGATTAAAGAAGTGGGATCAAACAGACTCTTTGAAGATAGAAACAATGATCTCACTTGAGCATGGTTTTTTTCTCATTCAAGCCTACCATTAACATAATAATGGACAAAAGTGAGGTTGTTAGAGCATTTATGATAATTGCCTTATTAGGCCTTAGGGCATTGTATTAATTCCATGCTCCATGAGCATGAATATAATACAGAAACCTTGGTAAGGTTCCAGAACTCCACAAATTGAGCTGGAACTCCAAGAATAAACCCATTAATATTGGTGTCGCAGTTGATTCTACTAATTTATTTGGGATTTTTTATTTATTTATTTTTTAATAAATAAGATGCATACCCACTTGGTGGTTGATTGGGCAAGATTATTGTACCTCCCCCTCTGCTTTTTACTTTCTAGGACTGACTCTTCCTAAATAGAAGTACTTCAAAAACATAAAACAAAAGAATTTATAAATTAAATAAGAAGTCTAATCAAAGAAAAACACATTCAAAAAACTTTAGACTATAAAAAAAAACTCCAAATAATTAATAAAAGTCCTATTAAAAAATTAAATTAAAATTAAGATAACAATAAAGTGAGAAAAAATTTAAACTTAGGAGAGACAAATACTTAAAAAAAAAAAAGGGTATATCTAAATCTTTTTTGAAAAGTATGAGGGAATTTTCAAATAAAAAAATTGAGAGAATTGCCCCCTCCTAGCCCATAGTGGCCTCATCATTAAATGTGTCATACAACTCATGGCCCCACCCTGGATCAATGAATACAGAAATGTACCCCAATTTAATTAGAAACCAAGTACAAATAAAACTAGACAAAAAATGAAGTGGAGGGCATGAGATTTCATGGAGGCCAAATTAATACCCCCTGCTCTCAAGAGTTTCATGTATATATATATATATATATATATATCCTATTACTTAGAAAAATCACTAAAACTCCCTACCTAATTTATTTCACTTAGCAGAGGGCTCTCCCTAGGAGTGGCCACGTGTGAAAAGATAACTACTTCAAAATTAAACTCAAAAACCATATATAAATACTGACTTAGCCCTGACCACAAGTAGCCCAAAAAATTAGGACTCTCCTAAAGTTCCAACATTTGTCCCTCCCTAACGGTCACAGAATTCAAAGAAACATTCCCAGTAAAATCGGTTCTCTCTTCAATCTCTTTTTTTACTCAGTATCTCCACCACCTCCCAGCAAATCCGCACATATCAGACCCCGTTCAGATCAATGCTGCCATTTGGACTTCCAACAACAATACCACTTTCCTTCCCTTTCCCACTCCATCCCCCCACACACACTTCCTTTCCTTTCCTATCTTCATCACCATTTTCATACCACATTGGGTTCTGTAAAAATGACCCTTAAGGGCGGCACAAGCCAAGCTTGCGCTGCATGCAAATACCAAAGGAGGAAGTGCATAGCAGACTGCCCACTGGCACCATATTTCCCTCCTGATCAACCCAAGATGTTCCAGAATGCACATAGGCTGTTTGGTGTAAGTAACATCTTGAAAATATTAAAGCAAATAGATCCCATTAAAAAGAGAGACGCCATGCATTCGATCATATACCAAGCAGACATTCGCGATAAGTATCCTGTTCACGGGTGTGTTTGGGTTATTAGTCAACTCAATTACCAAATACTGCAGGCAAAGGAAGAACTTTATGCTGTTCGTACACAGCTTGCACTTTATAGACAGCAGCAACAACATGAGATCTCATCTGCGCCAAATGATTCCGCCTCACAGTTACAACTGGGCATGGTCCTGCCCAACAATGCTCTTACCCTTTTCCACCAAGAGCCTCCCCAACCTTACAATGCTGTTGCGGCATTGCCCATTGCATCACATCTCGCATACTCTAACGGCAACAATGTTGGTTATAGTTCATGGTTACATTGACTCTAAGGACAATAATAATGTAATCAATTCACTCTGGGTTCAACATCCATATAGCAATAACAATAACGATAACAATAACAATAACAATCCAATGGCAATGCAATCTCAAATGGTTGCATCACAACCACTAACTATCCAACAAGAAGCCGGTCAAGATTACGACGAGATGCATCCATTTTTTGATACTATTGATGACAGATTGTCATACATCGATTCCAAGGAGGCATATGAGTCAAGGTACATTTGTGATTGCAATACGATAATTAATTATATAGAAGTTCTATACTTATCATAAGAAAGAATGATGATAGTCACATAAGTATACCTCGGGGTTTGGTTTTGTTTGTGAATTGAGACAATTCAGGATCATTCCCTGAAACTTCTAGGGAACAGAACTGTGTCTGTTGTGGTTAATTTCTCTGAAGGATGATACTGCAGTTTAATTTCTATTCTTTCATGATTTCTTAGCTGGTAATGTCAATTCCTGTGCAGCTCGGAATCATCACTGAAAGATACAACACAGTCTATTGAGCATGTTGCGGAGAATGAATTAAAGAGTGCTGCTGCATGCTTCAGTCTTACCAGTGTCAACTGAACAATTAGTCGAAAAGAAGCAAGGAGAAGAGTAGCAGAATGGTTTGACTTTTATTTTAATTCCAATTTTTATTTGCTTTTTCAGATTAACTTCATGTAGATTCCACAATTTTGGGCATCTGTTCTATTCTATTCTTTTGTTTTGTGATTCTTTTGGTAGCTTTGAGGATTTCATCATTGTTTCCCTAATTGATTATATGCTTGTTCTGAACACCTTTGTTTTACAAATGAAAAATCGTGAACTCTTGTGAGAGTCTGAGTTACAATTTAGTTCTGCAGATTAGTAGATTCTAAAGTATGATATGAATATCTGAATTCAGTTTACTGACCTATTTTACAATCTCAAAACCATTGATGCTTCTTTCAGCAATACAGAAAATGTTAACATCTCTTCACCTATCAAGAATAACACCTCATAACCATCACTGTCTACAGCCTCAAATTTGATTTTTTTTACCCCCCAACTCCATCTAGCTGCACATACGAGTCCCATACAGTGTAGGAAGATCAATTCCAATAGTACCATTTCGATGTTGGAGTAGCTTAGCATCAATTTCAAAAATTCAACTCAAACAATGTTTGAATCTCAACTGCTTGGGTCACTACAGAGACATAACAAAACAAAAGAAAAAATGTAAAGCTACGCTCTCCTAAGCATAGCCATAACTGATGATGAAGAAAGAGGCCTAATGACAAGCCAACCTTTTTATAACCTAATGCATTCCAACTTCAGATACATATCTATGCATTCTATATTTCCTGATTATTGATCAACCCTCATTTAAATCTTCTTTATGCGACCATTCTAAAATTCAAAATTAAAGAAAAATATCTCAAAATAGACATTTTTTGTTTTTGGTGTTCATGGCAAAGGTGGTAAAGATACTACTCTCCACAAGAATCCTTAGCTCCCACGATTTTGAACCTCTATATATTGCCCAACAACTCTGGTAGAATGATTTTCTGAGAGCTCTGCAGTTGCAACAACCGGTTCAAAATATAGTGGAAGAATATATCCCTTAATTACAGAATAACATTTGCATACCTGCTTATGCCTATGTACAAACAACTAACCTCTCAAATTCCATATCCCAACAGATATTAAAATAAAACTAAATATCTTTGTTGGTCATGTTGCACTGAGAAGCAACAATATATAGTTGTAGTAATCAGCTCTGTCCAATATAATTTTTAATGAGTTACCTGTAATTTTCATTCAAAAGCTCAGCGTACAAATTGAGTGGTTTTTATGTAGATTTATTATGCTCTAAGCATTCCGTAAACTATAGTATTTTATATCAGGTTATAACAAATTATGTTGGAAAGCATACCACCTCTTCTAAGTTGAATGGAGCCAATCATTTGTTCTAACTGAACCTGTCACGGTGTTTCTGGGAGCTGAAGGTGATCTCTCACATCAATGGAAGGGTTATCACTACATGTTGATGACAATGTTCTGGAGCAGTATGGATTCAGTTGGTGTTGTTAGTGAAATTTTTAGATTCAGTAGAGGAAATCTAGGATCTTTTTGAGAAACTTCTTTCACCAAAAAGGATCTGTTATGACTTTATGAGCTGCACAAGAATGCGTGCGTGTGTCTATGCATTTTTTTAAAAGCAAAAATAAAAGTTTAGGTACTGCATTTACTTTCTTTTCTTTTTCTTTTTTTTTTTTAAAAAAAAGAGTTTAGGTACTGCTCTTGAACGCATGCACCTGAACTGAACTAGCAGTATCTTTTGACCAATGATTTGGAAACCCTGAAGAAGCAACATTAGGAAATCTGAGTGTCCAAGTGTTGTTTTGATACAAAATGAGCCCGGAAGGGTGGCTCGAGCAGAACGGTTTCAAGCCATAGGGAAGGAGGATAGAAGAATAGTTTTGCAAGGCTGGATAATATTATCGAAAGAAAATTTTGAAGAAATTTTCTCTAACATTCCAGTTATAAGAAAATTGAAGAACAATATGGCCGTCTATTCTCACTTACTTTTTTTACCCTGAGCCCAAGGCCTTGGCTCTAGTGATGATAGAGTGGGCAAAGGTTGGGGCATGGGCATGTCTTAGGTTCAAATATTGGTTTATTTCCAGATCTGATAATGCATTGGAACATGCCAAAAATACTCTTTAGGCCCATTCATAATTCATCAAACCTATTACATAGTTACCTTACAAAAAAATAAGTCAAAGAAGGAATAATAGTCATCTTCTTCATGTAGCTGAACATTAATGTTCAATATGCATGTACCTAAAGAATTTTTTTTCTTAATTTTTTCCTTTATTCTTTTTGGTAAGATAAATTAATTGTGGATTATATATTTTGATAGTCTGGTGTCTCATGAATCAGTTGCCTTTGTCATGTCTTCATGGCTGCACCCTTCAGTTGTTCTTTCAAATCATTTCTCCTTTTCCCTCGGTTTTTTTGCTTGTCTAACCCAGGTACCCCCGAGTGACAAATTACCTCATTTAATAGTCGTGAAGTGTGTATTTGTTGGATACTCACAAACAAAAAGGATAATAGAGTTACAATTGTTAGATATGTGATTGTTTTGTTTGGGGTGTTGTACCCTTTATGAGGGGACCACCTGTTTATGAATATCATTCTGCTGGCAAACCAACAAGCTGTAGCTTGGTTGGTACCTCCTCCACCTCCTCATATGAGAGGTTAAGGGTTCAAGTTCCCTTAAGGGGCAAAGTGAGTGTGTGTGTGTGTGATATTTACCTATCAAATATATATATATATATATATATATATATATCATTCTGCTAGCAATGGGTTGTCATCTTTGTTTTTCTGATATCTGTCTTTCAAGTCTTATTCCTTTTATCCAAGGGTCCACTAATTCTAGTGCGCAGTGCCTATTTAAAATGTCAAGGTGTGCTAGTAGTGGAACAGGAATGTACTAGTAGAAGGTTGTATTAAAGCCAATTCAATCGGCAACGTCTGGTAGATCTCTTTCTTCATGCTAATTTAGTCATTCTTATACTGTTAAAAGACATGGCATAAGTAAAGATTAGTGTAAATATTCTTGAATTATTTGGAGTATCACTTCTAAGCAAATTCAGTTTGACTTTTATGTAAGATTTAATTTCCTATTTAGTCTGGTCTTGTAGTACTGTTATTGTTAATGAAAATAAACAGTTCCAAGTACTTATTTCTTGATATTTTACATGGTACTGAAGCCTCATAGGTTATAACTTATAAAAGGTCCTCGATCAGTAGTCTTCCTCCTCCCAGGGGGTTGGCATGCCACCAGGGTCCTAGTTTTTCAGCAGGGTGATTCCATGTTTCCAGACTTTGTTGCTATGGTATATTAATTTTGTTGCTATGGTATATTAATTTTTCAATCTTTGCTTCCCTGATCAGGTTTTAAGATTTTCTCATGCCTATTAACCTAGTTTGGTGCCAATTGAGTTTCTTAGTTTCTTCTATCTATTGGTTCCACTGGAGATTTCTGATTTACTTGTCTGGTGGTTCTCTATAGGAATCACAATCTACTTTTTTGATTTCATTGTCTGCACTCACCGCTGTTACATTGCCTTTTTACATTTTGGTTCATCTCTTTCATAGATCCACCTGTGTAGCCTCAGTTGTCATCTCTATCTTCTGTCTACTAAATCTGTTTTCTCTAATCTGAGGAACTGAAAATCCTATTCCATTTCTGCAAAGATTTGGACAAGCTATCTGTTTATCTAAATTTTGAAAATCCTTTGGCTGTTTTCTGAAGGAAAAAATACTCAGACAAGTGTGGGCCTTCTACTCCAGCATTAGCATTGATATCAGCATTAATGTTGTCATTGGCTTAGTTTATGTAAAGTTTCCCATTAAGCCCGGTCTTATATCCAACCAATCTATACTTGTTAAGTCCCTTTTTTTCAATGTGAAAACAGAATAATTCAGTCACACTTATTCTTTAATATTTCACCTCTCATGCTTATTAATATTTACTTTGGCAGTTTTTCTTTTTTCCTTTTCCCCTTTCCATGAATAGCCAATATAGCATAATTGAGCTTATCCACTCAGCTGTTGAAAATGATCATGGATGAGAAAATTGTTGGACAGATAAAAAGAATTGGTTCTACAGTGGTTGATTTATAATTCTATAACCTAATAATTAATACTTTTTTCAAGAAAGTCCTTTGTAATATTAATTATTAGAAAGATTAAATAGTTATATATGTAGTAATATCATGGTTACCACAATTCAGCTCATCTCCTAACGAATTGCAAATTGGGATTGCACGATCCAAAATATAGATCATTAGCAATTTGGAACGCAAGATTTAGCGTTCCAATCTAAAATATCAAAAATTTCAAAAAAATTCATACAAAATACACACATCATTGAAATTTTATTTTATAATGGCTTGGATTCGTTGAAATCTTATTGGTGTTCATATATATATATATATATATATATACCAATATTATTACAAATCTAATCAAAAATCATATCACGTTCCAAATAAACGTATTTCATTCCAATAAAGAGATCTAAAGAAGCCTATCCCTAACGTACCATGTTCTATAACAAGTGACGATCTACGTTTCCATTCCCGTTCCTGTTCCCGTTCCGTTCCCCGTACCATAACGATCCACGTTCTAGATAACGTTGAGTAATATATATACCATTTATGACATATTTTTATAATTATATATGTTAATTCTACATAATCAAAGTCAAAAGTATTGTTAGTGGGGAAAATTATGACGTGAGCAAACGCAGAAACACAATTTATTTAACTCAAAAAGATGTTAGGAGATATTTTTTGTCTTAAGTTGAACATTATATATATTTTTTATGAAAAGACAAAATGTTATTGAAAAGTTGCAAATAAGATCTTTTTTTTGTATCAAAAATCAAGGAACACTTTTTGATTAATAAAAGTATGTGAAAACCCAATAATTAATAATTCTAATAATTAATAACTTTTCTATCTCTCATGTTTATTAATTATAAGCAGGTTGACGGTACTTATTTTTTAGTTGTGTTTGTCTCCAGATTTATTATCGCCACTGCCCCCTTTATGCCGCAAAACTTTATATCTATATTTTATAAGTAACTTCCTCACCTAAAAGTCTGTTAATCGGGGAAGGTCCAAAGAGGAAAGAAAGATCTAAGCTCTCTTTATCGTCTTGCCCTGCAAAAGGTAAAAATAAGAGAAGATACAGGGAGAAATTTTTGGTGTTGCCAAATTTTTAGTTATGGAATGGAAGAGTACCACTATATGGATTGCACAATTCAGATTGCAGATTGTAGATTGCTATGAGCTTAATGATTTATAATAACATTGGGTCAAAAGTTGTACCCAAATTTTTGGTAGACAATTTTGATATGTTCTCTCTCATGGATTGATTTAATTGCATCCATATTATCATTTCTGTGGTTGCTACCAAGTATTGGTTACATGGAGCAAAACCCCAAGTAAGTTCCTAAAGGGGAGAAGTGGGATGTGTTGCCTTAAGAATGGTATTCAAGGGCTCTAACAATTTTTCTAGGGCTTAATTTTATAAATTCAGTGAAGTAATTATGTGACATGGGAAATAACTACTTCAGATCATTCTATTTTTGTTCTTCAGTAGTCGTGAAGTCTCATCCTCTTAAGTTGTGTGCAATTGTGTGCACAGTTTAAGACACTGGAGTAAGCGTTTTGCAAATGAAATGCTCGGGACAAATTGAGTGTGTGGATTTAGTAATGGGGTATGTCTTTCCTGAAGGGAAGTATGCTACAAACTTACTAAACAAAATGAGCATGTCGAATCTATGATAGTATTTACTCCTTTTTACCCTGATGTGAATGTTTTAAGTGGAGAAAGGTGACTTGTTTGAGGACCTTACTTGGGGGGTAGACCAATTTTCCTGCACACATTCAACCGGGGCCTGAACCCTGCACCTTGCCATTTGGAAGCGGCAAAAGATGCTACTCAACCTAATAGCTGGTGGTTGGATTGGATAATATCTTAGTTTTGGAGCAATAACTAGTACATACATTCTCCTTGTGAACCCCTTTTGTGAGGCAATTTTCAAATTGTATAACCTAATAAGAATGAGAAGTAAAAGTAAAATGTGGTAGCTAGGTCTAATAGTTTCATAAAGAACCCATGGAAAAAAAAAAAGAAGACGACGAAGAAAAAAAGAAACTCAAAGAACTACTCTTATTTTTTTCGAAAAGCAAGATGTAGATATATAGAAAGAAAAGCACCAGAGGGGGCGCAACCTATGTACAAAAGAATAGGAGATAAAAACTAGTTTCTTATATACTGTTGAGAGCTTGATATACATTGTTGGCCCATTCTCTAATAGCTTAAGCTTTTAGAGCAATCGGTGATCTAACATGGTATCAGAGCCTTGGTTATGAGAGGTCTTGGGTTCAAGTCTCTCTAATTGTAATTATTCCCCGTTTGCATTTGCACTCTCTTCTTCTTTGCATTTGTCTGTAGTTTCTTTGTCTCTTCACGTGTGAGTCTGGAGTTACACATGAGGGGGAGTGTTGAGAGCTTGATATACATTATTGGCCCATTCTCTAATAGCTTAAGCTTTTAGAGCAATCGGTGATCTAACATATACAATTAATATCCCCCAAAAAACTCTACAAAAGCAACAAAAGATTCCATTCTTTCAAAAGATCCCCTGTTTCTCTGGCTCTGTAAGCTCCCCAAAAAACACAATGGGGCTACTTGAAATAGCTGTCAATCTTTTACCCACCATACAATCCAACCAACACACAACCCCATCCCCCACGACTCTAGGCATCACATATTGCATCCAAAATCGCAAAAGCAAGAGATTTCACAAACATCTGGGATCTAGCCACCTCCCAATCAAGCAAATTGACTTACTCTTCATCTCTTTTGCACATGCAACACTAGTTAATTGGAACAATCTTTCTCTTCCACAAGTTGTCTATAGTCAAAATCTTCCCAAGAGCCAATGTCCAACCAAAGAAGGTCACTTTTGCAGGAACTTTAATGTGCTATAATGGGACTTCACCTCGAATTGTCCTCTCCTTGACCCCACTCCCATCTCAATCATCCTCCTCACCTTTAATCACCACCTGCTTGTAGAAGAGCCCATAAAAATCCATGCCCTCATCCAACTCCTAATCATGCACCAACTTGTGAAAGAGGATATATCCCATATTAACCCATACTCAAAAGATCTCAGATAAATTGCGACCAAAACCTACTAGTCCACAACAATCCTTAAAAAACTTGAAAAGGCCCTATAAAGGGGGATTCCCCACACCAATGATCAAGCCTGAATCTCACTCTATACTATTTTGATCACCAATATAATATGCTTCAAGAACTCCCCTCAACCTTTCCGAATTCTTTTTCATACTTTTGACTCCACAAGGACTATGAACCTCCCTTGTGTACCAATCTCCTCTCTCACTCCCACATTTACCTTCTTTTACTCCATAAACTATTCCTCTCAGTTTCATCTCTATAACCATTTGACCAAAAATGCTTTGATAAACTAATCTCCCTGACACCTCTCCTTCGTGGAATGATCTACCAACTAACTTCTAGTTCACTAAATAGTAAGAAGTCTTGCTGAAAAAATGACATAAATTAAGTTAGCAGGCTGGATAGCATGCTTTTAATAAGAGCGAGTCTTCTTCCTTTAAATGTACATCCCCTTCCACCATACCTGAATCCCAAACAGCAATTACACAATGCATCCCAATGGAAGACCCAAGTAACAGGTTGGAAGAGCTTCCATGTTATGTAAGAAAACTCCAGTCAACCCTTCAATGCCCAATAACCCTCTTACTGAGATCAACTCGTTCTTTCCCAAGCTAATATTCAAGCTTGAGACTGCTGAAATCATAGGAGCATACACCTCAAAACTAAGTTGTTCTGCTTCTGCCTCGAAAAACACTATCACATCATCTGCAAAAAGGACACAAGAGGGCTCATCAGACCTCCTCTATCTGAAATCCTCTCAACAAACCAGCAACCACTGATCTCCCTATCATACGATGAAAAGCCTTCATCACTGTAATAAAGAGGAATGGTGAAAAGAGGATCTCCTTGCCAAGCCCCCCCTCAAACTACTATTGTTTTCTTTATAAGTCTCCTCAAACTAATAAATAATCCCATTAAAATCCCATTTGTCAAAATTGAAAACCTAATAGTGAAAATATAAAACTCGATCCACTTTTGCCCAAAAACCATCTTGGCCATTATGCTCAAAAGAAAGCCCCAGCGCACTTGATCATAGACCTTCTTAATATCTAACTTGCAAAATGCTTGAACAACATAACAAAGTACCATGATATTGTTCTTGCATTATATACAACAATAAACTATTCTATTATGTAAATTTGACTGTGCCTAGACATGCTTGGGAGAAAATGGCCACTGTTATTTTTATTTTATTTCCATTTGACTCCTCTAATCATCCCTTCTTGCTTTGCTGTAGTTTGTGAAAACAAATGTTTCCATTTTCTTAATAGTAATATTACAATACGCCAGTCATGAGTTTGCCTATAATTCCATATGATTCATGTATCATATAGTTTGCCAAAAGGAAATAAAGATTCATAAATTTTACGAGCAATAACATTAAATCTTATATCAGCAATATTTGACATGTAAAGTTTACTATGCTGTAGTATTTCAAAGTTTTGTGAAATGCATTATTAATTAGAGAGACCATGTTCCAATGTTATTTGCATTGGGTAGTTTTATCAATTGACAAAACTGTAGAGTAGAGCAAATAGTAAGCATCAGCAAGTAAGAAGCAATAAAATTCTTATTGGACCTTCTCAGCGACTAATTATTTTAAGATTTGAACCAGAATTCTTAACATATGTTATTTTAAAGCAAGAGAGTAGGGTTATTATATTGTTGAGGAAAACAATGTATTTATTCAAAGGAATAAAGAGACTAATTTCAGCTAATTCCAAAGGATCAAGCTATATAATTTATACAAGATCATTTTCCATACATAGTAGCCTGAGAGAATCAACAATTTAGACTCACTATGGAACGGAGTCATAGAAGCCTGGTGTTGTATGAACCACAATAAGAGCACTTGTGATAGAGCCAATGGAATGAAGTGGTTCCCCTCTTTTCACAATCATTGCATAATATGACCTAGAAATCATTCCACAGTCAAAAAAATTATGTGTACCTTCTAACATTGATATTTAAGTATGACAGGTAAGAAAAGAAAGCATAATCAACCTGAGTCTGTCCAGAATACTCATCCGGAAGTTTTTCTTCAGCCAACAATGCATCTAACATCCCAAAATACACCTGAAATATACCATTTTAGCATTTGTGAATTTCCAAACATCCAACAACATTTTTCTTTTTCTATAGGTAAAAACATTCCACAACAATTGCTAGAGAACATTCAACTTGCCCAAGTAGCTGGATAAAACTAAACATGCAAATTAATTAGGGGCCACTTGGGCTGAACATGTGTTTAACAGTAGACAAAACATATTTCCCTTCCCCTTTTTTCTCTTCACTATTGTTTTGATAGGATTTCTTTTTTTTTCACCCAGTTTACACATACAGGATCAAAGTTGTGGTGTGGGAAAAAACATTGTGGAACACCCTTAAAAGGATATCATTAAAAAGTGGTAAAGATAATTTTTGAAGGTTAGCTGTCCCACAAGCTCAAATGATTATAAATAAATAAATAATTTGAAATTCAAAACAAAGAAATCTAGCTCAAACAACATTTTAATCCAACTATTTTTCACTTTGTTTAATCTTGACACCAGCTGGAGATTTTCAGTTGCCAGAGAGAAGTAAGCAAGGAAAAAAGGGAATTTTTCTGTAGATGTATGGATTTACCTGATGTAGAAGGGATATATGAACAACAAAGTTGATATCAATAGGAAATAAAAGGTGTAGTTCCGATTGACACCATGATTTAGGGTTGCCATTTTTTGGCAAACAATTTCATTGAAGAAATTTAGCAATAGATCAAGGAGCAATTTATCAATCAAACTATGATGTCCTGCAGCTAGGAACCCTCACCTCAAACCATGATCGAAAGAGAATTACAATATAGAATAAGGGAAGATAAAAATTAAAAACTGAAAATTTGCAAATATCCTCTCAATCTAGACTAATCTGACGTAATTTTAATCAAATCTGCAAGGATACTCATCACAGTAGTTGATACAGCATTACAGTGTGTCTCGATGCGTTAGAGCACAAGGACACACTCCATTACAATAAATGCATTCGATTTATACTCTCTCACTAATGAATAAATTTCAAAAGCCAAAAAGAGCAATCAAAAAATTAAAAACTGTAATTTTATGTAGGTTGTTGATCTCCACCATAAGGTAGCGCACACAGTTGTAATTTAAAATTGGTTCGTCTAAGCTAATTTAGGAATACATCAGATCTTGAAAAATTACTCAAAAACTTGATTTCATTCACAAATCCATTTAAAAGTCAAACAACCAATTTGTTTTCCTAGACAATCCTAAAAAAACAGAATTGACAGCTTCTATGGGATTACTGATTGGTAATCAGGTTTCTCTGAACTGAAAAAGTAATATATTATTGTTGGTTGTGTTTGCTGATTGTGAAAATCCAAGACATGGATCCAACTTTAGCTAGAAACATGCTAAAGTAATTCATCAAAAGAATAATATCTTTTGGAGAATCCCATCAAAATTTATTATTCTTTTTTTTTTTTTTGAATATGCACTACACATCCATGTCACAAGGAGGACTCAACCTCTGGGGGTGGCAGGATATATGTACCACTCGAGCGAACAGCTGGTGGTATTAAAATTTGATTATTATTAACAAGCACTAGTGAAGAATACCAGAATTTCCTCAGGTCAAAATATATATGTTTCAATTAATATTTAAGGTTTGAAAATTAAGAAGGGCAATGTAATGCCAATTCAATTTCACTTGTAGGGAAAAAATTTTAGAAGGTTGAAGAATGTTTCAGTCAATGCAGGATAACCATGAGAAACTTAAGTCTTCTACTAAAAGGCACGTGCTGAGTGCAGTTGTTGCTGATAAAATAGGCTTGCACCAATTTTATGTAATGAACACAAAGCCTCCTACATAATTCATTTTCTAATATAAATATTACTATAACTGTCAAAGGAAGAAAGATCATGGAAAATATCTAGAAACTAACCTGCATGTCCCCAAGTGACTTGCTACAAATTGGGCAGGTATAGTGAGTACATGTGTAGTCCTAGCGGCAACATCAGAGCGTCAGTAACGTACTTTGAATGTTTCTATAATCATTAGGAAGAAAAGGAGAATTGTATGGGCCAAATACCTGAAAACATGTAGAGTGCATCAAATGACCACATGGAAGGGCCTTAACTGGAGAGCTTGATGTGAAAATGTATTCGTGGCATATGGGGCAATTATCCTCAAAGCACTTCTCTCTGCATATATGCACTGAAAGAGACTGTGACATGCAAGCATTGCAATTCATACAATGAAAATAGTCGATTCCCAATCCTTTCCCAACACGGCACAGGTTACAGTAAGGGCAGTGGTAGATTTCCCTGTTCAACATTGTCCATGTCAGTCCAAAAAAAGGAAACATCCAACTTCAACATCTACATATATGTGAGGAAAGGGAGCACAAAGACTAATCTAGATCGTTTCCCTTCATTAAATGAGTGCATGAGCCCTGTGGGGTGAGGGGGTGAGAGAAACCATAACTTTCAAAGCAATATCTCATGGATAGGAGTCAGAATCTTGTATCATCTCACTATTTAACAGCAGCAATCAGGCAAAGGGAACAATAAATCTAATGTTGGATTCATCAATTTGGAATCACACTCAAAGGAATGAAAAACAATCAAATACTAGATGAGCATTGTGAGGCCTAATCATATATGTAACAGTAAGAGTTGTGATATGCATCTGTTGCTATATTTGTTCTAGGAGGATTTCCAGCAAAAATGATTAGGCCTACTACCTTCAGCAGACTATCAATTAGTGACATTGTAATTTGGAGGAATATACTGGAAGAAATTTCCGCACCATAATCAATTGAAATGTTCTAATAATATATATGCTGATATGATGAACCCATGCCGGTTTTATAGGGCTCACTGCTAGAATAAGGTAAAGGAAAATGCCGAATATGGTTTCCTTTCTTAGAATTTTCAATCAATGTTGACTTTCCTTTGCCTCATAATTTTTTGGAACCAAACATTGAGTAGAAGTCCATGAGGTGCCTCAAAGCAAACTATGACTTGAGACGGCGGAGAAAGGCATCAGCCACACTATATTCAAAGCTCAAGTTCTTGTGGAGAGAGAAGGCACTTTCACCCTGAGAACGGGTGTCTAGGTTGTTGCAAGATATTAATCACCTTTTCTCTTAGCACATAGGAAAACTGTGTGCTGACATATATCATCTTTAGAATCAAACAAAATTGAACAGAACATTAAACTTCATGCAAGCATCGTATGGACATGCAGATAACCTTGATTTCAAGTGTACACATAACTACGATTTTATAACAACAGTGCACAGCCTTCTTTTTTATAAAAAAAAGAAAAGGCCGTTCTCGTTCTTTATTTTTCTTTTTTGTCTTATAAAATGCCAAGTTACTCTCCCTTCCCTAAATTTTTTCACCAAAGTGCTAAAATAATTTATAGGAAGGTATTCATGTAAATTAAGACATTATCTTGATCAGTGTGTATCTAAAATATCAAACTTTAGGTCCATATTAGCTCATAGTATCTAACACATAAATTGATGTGCAGCTTGAGCCTATGATGTGATGATGTCAAAGAAGATGAGTCACCTTACATTGATGCATCATGTGACAGAGAGTATTTGAGAACTGTTATAATTGCAAATGGTCTTTAACTCTTTATATCTACATCTTTCATGTACATGGGTTTGCTTCCCCTTACTAGCATTCTTTGAATAAATGTTACTCATCAGAAAGAGAAAAAAAAAAAGGGCAAATGGTCAGCCACCTATTATAATTGAATAGAAAGCACACCTCGTGCATTTTGAAATAAAATGAGAGTGACTTAGTATAGTACAAGCAATCTACATTCAAACACTGATTTTAGATTGTCACAGCAAAGTACTAAGTAAGAACTTCAAACTTCTGTCAAAGAAGATATATAATTTTCTCGTGTGACATATTATACAATATCAACAATGAAAAATAAACTAAATCTTTTTAAGGGAAATGAACTTATAATGTCCACAGGAAGAGCTGAAAGTAAAGTAGGTCAATCCGGAGTATGGACACATCACCTCTCATCATCAAACAATTTGCAGATCCGGCAATAGTACTTGGCCATGGATAAATTATTACAAGAAGCAGTCGAACACGCGGGACTGATTGGTTGAATTATTAAACATTTCATGCACATCATCTTCGAAGTAGCTTTCCTGCATCCAAATTATTAACAGCAGCAAACAGGTGAAGATGGGAAACTAAAACCTCAAATAAAAGGGTAGAAAAAGAAACTCAACTCATGCCAGACTACCTATCCATTGAATGATCAGCTGCATCATCATGGCAACGTCTGCATGTATAAAGCTGGTTGCAACAGGCAGCAAGAAGCTTACAGTTCCTCTTGTAGTGTTTGCAACCAAAAGTTAATTTAAGAGGGTCCCGATATGATGGACACTGGCCCCAAATTTCTTCCTGATTACTTGAGACAGTAACTTTTGAATGAGATTTCTGTTGTGTAACAATCCAACGGCTGAAAGATCGTGGAAGGTTCACTCAGATTTCCATATAAGCATGTGGAAGACATATAGGCAATGTACAAAAGAAGAGAGGAAAATCAAGCTGCCATGCATAATACTGTCTGCTAGGAACATAGTGTACAGGGGAAAAGAACACAGGGATTCACAATCCAACAACAATTTTTAAATTTGAACAGTTCAGTTGCATCAGTGAGTCACTATATATTCACTGGGTACTGACTCAGTGTAAATTCCTATAAATTTATGTTTAGTCATTTAGATCTTCTGATGAACAACTTTGACCAAGATCAACTTTGGCTCCTTTGTCCTACCTATTAAACTACTTGGATGGTTGACCTGATTCAGTGATCCTATCAGGCCAATCTCAGCTTCTTTAATTGGAGAGAGAGAGAGAGAGAGAGAGAGAGAGAGAATTTTGAGGAAAAAAAATTGAATAGTGATGGATAGGATCAACCAATTAGACCACACATGTGAAAAACTTTGTTGTTAAACCACCAACTTATCTAAAAGCTTAAGTTGTTATAGAGGGTGTAACTTTATTATTATATTCTCTAACACGCCTCCTCACGTGTGGTCAGTCTGAGCTTACACGTGTCAATTCATATTTTTAGGGTGACGGTGAGGTTTGAACTCAGGACCTTTTACTTGCTCTGATATCATGTTAAATCACCAACTCATCTAAAAGCTTAAGTTGTTAGAGAGGGTGTAACTTTATTATTATATTCTCTTGTGTTGTGTTGTCAATGGATGACATGATAGAATTCTTTACATTGGCCTTAAACTTTCCTCTTAGAAAATTAAATAAGAGAGAGAGAGAGAGAGAGAGAGAGAGTAATAATATAGGATGGAAATGATTATCATCAACCTCATTAGCAGGTTCTGGATTATGTATGATCTCTTTTGAGGATCTAAAGTAGAGTCACGGTATACTCTTCTTATTGCAGCCTCCAGTTCTTCCTGATTCAGTGTCAGAAGGTGCTCCTGATGCCTGAATTTTTGACTGACTTGTACAAGCTGAGCTGATTTATCAACGTGATCAGCAACATCTGCTATTTCATTGCATCTCTTCTTGTCTACCTCACCCGAAACTTTTGTACAATCTGGATGTCGGTAATCATTTCTGCCTCCATTGAGAACCTTCTCTTTATAATTCACTTTAAGATTTCCATATGGCTGAATAATAGAACCAGTAGAATCTTTTTGAGGCAAATCGACGCCTTTGTCACATAGGATTCCTTCTTTATCATTAAAATTTTCTTTCAAAAGATACTTTGAGATAACTTCCAGTGGATCTGCAATCCATGGAGGAGGGTTCGACTCCTCTTCCACCTTAGCTATATTATACCTCTTTATACCTTCCCACCATTCTCCTAACCAGTCATCAAACATTGTATTTTTAGTAGCCTTGCGCCATAAGGACATCATGGCATGCTGTTCTTCTGGCGTTAAAGATGCCATGAGCCAGGGTATCATTTCTTGTAGAATTTCTGCTCTTGTTCTTCCAAGCATGCACCCTATGATCTTTTCCTGCTCCTCAGTGGAGAAGCATTCTCTAAATAAGGGCCAAAGTTCAATTTCTTCACGATGGACATGATCACACAGTATTTTGTGCATAGATTTGCACATAGCGTGAAGTTTGACACAAAGCTGATGGTATTTCACCATTTTTTGATCCTGTGTATCCACACCAACACTTGAAACTGAAACATGCAATTCAGACATCTCATCTAGAATGAGAGAAATTCTATTGAAGTGTTCAGCTTCCAATTTGTGGTCAATGGTGTAGGAGTGACTAATGTTTTGGACTTTTCCCTTTGCCTCTAGAGCTGGAAAGGCAATCTCATCCTCTGAATCACTATGAATTTGATATAGAAATTGTACAAGATGGAAGCGCCGATTGAAATCCACAAGGAACCTGATATTTTCAGCCAACTTAGCTGAAACAAAAACAAGGTATTCTAGATCTTTCTTGAGAGCTTTGTGGAAGAAAAAGATGTGGTCTATTGGCCTTGGTTCAAGATTGAAAAGGGAGCTACCATCACTATTCTCAGCAGGAAATTTGGAAAATGGGGATAATATCTGTAATGTCTGAGGGAAGAATATACGCAAATTGATCTCACTAGAGTACAGTGTGTCATGCTTCTCAGTGGTGTTGGGTCCAGAAGATAAATAATTAGACACACAGTTCTTAGCCTGTACTACTGACTTTAGTTCCACTAGCCCAGGGTTGGATCTGTTGCAGGGTTGCATATCCAACTTTAAGCAAGCAAATCCAGAATCCTCCTTGATTTGCTCAGACAGAAAAGATGTCCTGCTGTGGAATATTTCCTGCAAGTCTTTTCTAAATTTTTCAAGGGAGGTTTTACCTGAATAACCAATACGCACCCACTCATATAGAAGAGAAGCAAAAGAATTACTAGCTAAATGACCTCCCTGCTTTATGTAATACAGAAGGCAATTGGATTCATCCTCAGTTAAATGTGATGAGAACCATATAATAGCACACTTTAGCAACCCAAGTGGCATCATTAGAAGGCTTGTGTATAGTAACCACTGCTGCATTTCCTGGCTGCAATTCTTGCTAATGAAGGGGAAAACCTGAAAGAAACAGATAAAAAAAAAAGTGAGCAACAATAATACAGGTAAATTTTTTGCAGCAAAGTGTTCAGAGATAATTGGAGAAAACTTTTTAAAGTTAATTGGAAGTGGATTTAAAATCTAACTACTAAAGGATAATAGGTAGTATTGACTGCTTAATTGTTTCATTAAATACAACCTAGAAAGGTGACTTCCCCCTTCAAATTTTTTTTCCACTTCTTGCTTTGATGGAAAAACAATTACTGAGGGATAATAATTTCTGTTGATTGCGTAATCATATTATTAAGCGTAGTCTGGAAAGGTGACTTCCCCCTTCAAATTTTTTTGCCTCCTCTTTTCTTTGGTGGAACTGTAATGAAAAGAAAAGTGTACCTCTGTTTCTAGAAAAACCAAGTGTTTGCTGATCCCCATCACAAATAGCTCCAGTTCCCTATAGAGTTTCTCCACAAAGTTGCACAAAGGTATCCCATCTTGAGACTTAGAGTATAGCAACCTCTGTAAACCTTCAATTTGAGATCCATTTGGGTATCGTTCATATAAGGGAGATGAGCAGCCTTGGGCAAGTTCATTCAACAAGGGATGAAAGATTTTATCCAATGCATTGCTGCAAATTAGAAGCATTTGTTGAGAAATATAACAAATGAGAGGACTGATAATTTGTAATAAATTTTTCTAGGATCTTCCACTTGATACCTTGATCAAGCAGGAAGGTCTCTGCTTAGAGAAGTCCTTCAACAACCATGGTGATTACCTATAGAAGATGAGAATGTCTGCAAAAAATTTTAGCTGGACAACAACTGAAGCTAAAGTTGAAAAATTGTTTGAGCTTCTTATTTGATATAGCTCTTCCAAAGTTTCTTTCAAATCTTTTCTGATGGCGCCGTGCCAAAAATGAATATTATCGACAGGATTGCGTCCAACAGTTGTCTGTATAGAAGATGCTTTCTTCCACTGCCATTTTTCCCCAGAAAAGCTCTTAGATGTGTACACTCTGAGTATATCCTTCAAATTTGAAGGTCCATCAGGACACTGAACTTCTTTTCCAATATTAGTATAGGTCCAAAATGAAGGTTGATTTTTGTTATCGAGCCAGGAAATCACCACCTTCAGGATAGACATGGGCTCGTTACAATAAGGAAGATAATTCCAAAAGAGTGAAAAACATTGATAAGAAAATAGTATGAGAAATTAGGCCAGGGTCTACCTCTTGCAATAGTTTTTCCTTGGGTACAACTTCTTTTATACAACGCAGAGCATCCACTAGTTCATCTGGAGAAAGAAAAGAAGTCATCCATGGCAAAAAATCTTCCAACAGCATCACAGGAACACTACACATGAACTGCCAAACAAGTGAAGACTGTTCTTTGGGAGAGAACTGCTTTATCAGCAAAGGAAAAACCTGCACCAGAATGTATATAATTTAGAAATATATACAAACTATTGAGTACCAAGAGTTAAGAAATAGATTTACATGAAATGAGATCATTATATTGAGTTTAATTTATCATCTATGGAACTTCCTTCTGATATATTCATTCAAATATGTACATTTAGCTCAAACGTATCCTAGCCTCCATCTATTTCAGATGTCAAACAGCCAACACTTTGATCCTCAATTTTCAGTCAATATAGCTCACCCTGCAATCTAATTATATGGTAAAGAGATTACAGAGCCCTTCTGTGGATGGACAAACATGAACCAAAAGAAGCAACCCAAGAGAACTGGCGTGATCTCACTCTCTCTCTGGTTTCATCGTATCTCTTTGAATGTTTCTTTACGTAAATGTGGGTTTGGATGCCTGAAAAGGGGTATCTAGATCATACAGAATCGTTCAGAAATCATGTAACAAGTCATATGGACAACAAACATAAGCCAGCAAGTCATTTTAGAACTTCAAATATTTATGTATTCCATGTTAATCATCAGATTACAGGTAATTGGAGGGTTTTCATTCACTTGTTAATTGGTTTTGGGGCAATTCCTATATAAGTAAATGCACGTCATCCAATAGTAAAAAGAATATTATCAAAATTGATTTAATTTCCTCCCTCATTTCATTTGAATGAGTGGGGTTTCTGGGCAAAAAACTTGGCACGAAATCGATCTTATTTGTATTTGCTCCTGGCACTATTTCTTTCTTCTCCTGGCCATTTAAAAAGTCTCTAAATGCAAGAAGTTAGAGCTACCTATAATCACAATTGTTAGCTATCAATTTTTGTCCACCCAACTCAGATATTCATCCTTCAGTTGCATATGCATTGAATCATGATAAAGGCCTCTCTGTAGGATGCCTATCAATGTCCCTTAACACTCACCTCAGTTAGCACCCCTTGTTTAGCCTAAAAAATATAGACCATGCAGTACCATGACAGGTTCAAGAATTATGTTAACAGATGACCTCTGCTGTGGAGAGACTTCTTTAATTTAGCTCCCCTTGTTTAGCCTAAAAGATATAGACAATGCAGCACCATGGCCAGTTCAAGAATTATGTTAACAGATGAACTCTGCTGGGGAGGGACTTCTTTAATTTCCCACATCATGTATTGATAGTACCACCTCATAGTGGTACAATCTGGATGTGCTTTTTCTTCTTTTCTCTTTTCAGTGAAATAGGGTAAAGCTTATTTTTGGGCCAATAAAGGATATCTGTTTTCCTTCATCTTCCTAAGACTCTAGCCTCCCAAATATATAGATTTATTTTCTTGAAACTCTTTTTTTTTTTTTTTTGGTTTCTCCCTCAACTACATTTTGATCCTTCCCACAGTGCCCTCTCCTCTATTAAAGTTAATTGGACTTCTAGATGGCTCCAATATCAAATCCCTACCTGGATAATAGCACCTAGCAATTCTAATTAAGCTTCAAAAAAGAGGAGAAGATGTAGGTTTGTCACTTATTATATTTTCTAATGTGCATGCTAGGAGATTGAGAGAGCAGCCACCTAGGCACCTATTCCTTCTCTATTCAGTGATTGATTTAGTCTAGTCCTGGTCATAGGCACCCTCTTGACAGCTCCTTTCAGAAAATTCCTCTCTTCCAATCAATTATTTTAGTTTTGGAGGGTCCTTTGGGAAGCTTCTTTGAATTGCTTCATATTGACTTTAATTTTCTTAACTTGGGGATATTTACACATATGGAAATCATGGAGCAACATCTGGATAAGCTGATATGGTAAAAGTAGCATTTTCATTCAATCACAAGATTCACAACAAAGTTTGAAAAGTCTATTTCTTTTACTCTGGGAGACCAAAGGAGGGTCTCATCATCTATTCCAAGACTTCCATCACTTCTTGCAGATGTTGCCCTCTTAGTAGCAGGTTTTGTGATAGTTCATTGGGTAATTCCAAACAATCACACTTTCAAGTTATTATGAGTGATCAACAGATGAGGAAAGAGTTTCACGACAATGTAATGTTACGTACTTGCATGTCCATTTCTGTACAATCAATGAGAAATCAAAGTAGATGGCAACCAAGTGGGCAATAAAATAAAAACTTTTATCATCAAGATTAGAGAGGGAAGTAAATTAAGTCAACCAAGCCACATAAAACAAGGGAAAAAATAGACTGGTACCTGCTCTTCCTCTTTGAGCATGTGCTGGCAAATGATGATCTGGATGGTGCTGATGCAAGGTACAAGTTCTTGAAATGGCTTGGAAACATTTTCTTCTTCCTCCACGAAAATGTTTAAGCAATGAAAAATAGAGTCGAAGAGGTCATCTATGCTTTTGTGTTCAAGTGAATACGTACAAGCCACATTCTTTGTGTGTATATCTAGTGCTGGAAAGATAACCTGTCAAGAAAAATTTAAGATTGAGTCATGGTCCTTATGGAATAAATAATGTGCCCCTAAGGACTACATGTAATTATCACCCATGAGAGATTAGAAGTTAAAGTAGATAATATAAAAGAAGTCATAACTTTGTTTTACTCAAAACCATTTATGTTATAGTTTAGTATTCCCTATCATTTTTCCCCTTTTGATTTGATTCAATCCCCCCTGAGATTAATCGCATGCGTGCAAATTCATTTAAACAAAAAAATAATAATAACAGTACCATAGACAAAGCAAGCAAGTTACATCCACTGTGTTTATATAGAAAGCGAATATACTTGTAGAAAAGAGATATGATCATGATGTAGCATTAGTAGTATAAATTTTTTTCAAGTGAATACAATATTTGTTGGGCTTCACTGTCCGAGTTACACAATTGCTACTATAGAAATTTGATTGAATCAATCAACTATATTTGTCCAATTCAAAATGCATGCATATATAAAGAAATTCTTTTATTATTTTTGTATTGTTGCTATGTCAATGTCCTGCTTTTCTAGAATCTGCCATTCCGACATTTTCGTGTCAGTGCTACCTAGTTCCCCAAAATAGATTCATACGAAGGAGGTCACAAACTTTAGTAAGACTTCTTGAAAGGATGCTTCAGATACATATTCCAAACTTTTCCATCCCTTTTTAATTAATACATTGTTTAGATACGTGTTATGCCACCCTCGTGGCTGCATCCCATTGGCTATAAGTTGGACATTAATACAGCTCAAATCACACCTCATCTGTTATCCCTTGACACATCCACCACTCATATGGTGATCCGTGCTCGCGATGGTCCTTGAGCTTAAGCTTGGTACCCAGACAAAGGACAGCTACGAAGCTATCCTCCCCCTAATAAGTTGAGTAAATCTTGGAACTTTCTATTGCTGAGTTCGGATAGCCTCTCTGCAAATTATACCTTCTAGGTCGAGCCAATATTGACTCCCTAACCTAGCTCATTTGTACTTTGGTTTATAATTTATAGTAACGATTCTCACCCGGCCATTCAAATGACTATATAAATATGAAGGCAGACCTTAGGAGGCTCATGCAGCCAAGTGTGTGGCTATGGTATGACAATGGATTTAAATATCATTTTTTTTGGATTTAAATATCATAATGGCCGATATGTATCAGTTTTTTGACCCTCCAATACTGATATAAGCCAATCTATCAGTGAGACCAAGATTCACGACTATATCAACTGATACAGTCGTTACAAGACCAATATGGTTGTTTTTATTTTTTTATTTTTTTTGCAGAATCCTTATGATTCATATTTTTATGAGATCTAAGTACAAGAGAGATACCTAACAAGATAATTTAAAAAATTAAATGAGTTACCAAAAAACTTGGGCTAATATGACCTCGAAAAAGGCCTTTTGGGCTCAATTTTTTAAATTTTTTCCATAATTAATCACACTAAACTAATTTTTATTAGTTATAATCTTTTTTTTTATTATTTGTATTATTGTTGTAATGTTATTCAAATCAAATGATACTTCCTTATTAGTGTAATTTAAAAAAAAAACATATAAAAATAGTAAAAGTCTTTCTGGGTTTTACTTATAAAACAAATATCTTTGTAAGTATTTGAAAATTAAAAACTAACAATAAAAAAAATATAATATAATAAATTGTTGTCAAAATATGAGTATCAGTGACTTTTAAGAGGTTTCCTATCATTTCAAAAAAAAAAATCATAGTTACGATTTTCGATTTCTCATTACGAATGGCTAGATACTCCCAATATTGTTACAACGCAATGACGATTTAAATCCATGGGTGTGACCAAGGGCGGAGCCAAAAAAAAAATTTTTTTTTTTTTGGGGGGGGGGGGCTAAAAATTTAGGAGGGAAGTTTTTTTTTTAAGTTGGGGTGGGAGATTTTAAGGGAAAAAAATTATTCTCAAAATTAAAGGGGGATTTATATGTATTTTTTATTGCAAAATTTGGAAAGAAAAAATGTTTTATTCTCAAGATTAGAGGGAGGATTTACATTTTTTTTTTTGGGGGGGGGGGGGGGAGCGGTGTAGCTCCCTCAAGTTACAATGTAGCCCAGCCCTTAGGTGTGACCCTTGTGTTGCACCATAGTTTCCTGCAAGAACAGCTTGAGATAATTTGAAGCCTAAAGCGACAACTTTAAATGAAGCCTCTTTTATTTGTCAATATTAATATAAAATTTTTATTGAAAATATATTCTTCTTGATTGTTTATATCCAAAATTATTAATTAAGTTTTTGTATTCAAGTTTTGCTAACATATCATTTTCAATTAATAATATGACCATATATATATATATATATCTATTACAATATATCTTTGCTATATATATATCTATTCTATATATGGAGAGAGATGGAGAAAAATGGTGTGACGGAATTCATGTAACCCACCCCAAATAATTGAGATAAGGCTTTGTTGAGTTGACTTTGAGTTTATCTATTCTATATATATATATATATATATATATATATTCTAATTGTAACAGAACTATTAATTTTTGTTTTAGATATTGTTATTGTATTCTAATTGTAATAGATCTATTCATTTACAAAAAGTAGTAATTAAGTAATACAAAAAACATTTACATTAGGACTATTCAATTTTTTAATTCAAATAAGATAAATAATAAATTATAAAAATAAAAACAATTATGAACTTACCTCAGTTGAAAAAAAATTGGCATCAATAGTTTGGTTTTACCTTTTCTTGGTGTTGTAGAGTTTCAAATGGTGCCCATGATTTGTTATATGATGTTCAATCAAAGAGACTCTGCTAGAAAGAGAAAGAGTAGGTTGAAAAAAATAATTTATATGACGATTTAATATCCATACGACCGATCAACTTTTATTTTTGGTTTTTATTTTTTGACAAGATATAATTGGTTTGATTTAGAATTTTCTTTTTCTTGGACTTATACATTAATGGGCCCTTTCATTTTAGCCTTTTATGAGATTTAGACTTCTAGTTGGATTATACTATAAAGTTATATGAAATTTGGGGCATTCTTTGTAAATGGGCCTTAAAGCGATTGTTTTGCTCTTAACGCTAGAGCCGGCCCTAGTCTCCTAGGGGTATTTATGGGTTATGTGGATTGGAAGTTAAGAGTTGTGAGTTCACCAAGATTTGCCTCGAGTTGAAACCTTGCATTCTATTCTAGTCCTTATAGGGAAGAGAGATTTCCAACAGCTAAACAACGCGATGGCACTAAGATAACCCTCACCACTCTAAACACATAAGGTCTAGCCTTAATTACCCCTTTCAAGTTAAAATATACCTAGTCAGGTTAGCCCATATTCATTCAGGCCTAGACCATACTTGTTGTCATAGGGTAAAATTCGAGCAACAAATTTCTACCTATGCGGCGCCAAGTCTCTGGCGACTTGACTAGCCAACTACGCACCCAAAAAGGCTGCAACCCACAATGAGGCTTCCAACACACCAACAGAGTTTGCACAACACAATGTAATACAGAAACTAAGGCACACTCAATTAGGAATGAAGGCACTCATGCACAACAAAGCTACACACAGTGTTTACAGGGAAAATCCCCACCTTTACTTCTCATTAAGCATAAGGAAACTACATCAGCTAAGGGTTGCAGACAAGACTCATACAAATTCGTCTTCCTCACAATCTCAATGTGTTCTGCACCCTAGCATGCACAAAATATATAAGCAGCACACACAAGTAACTGCTCTGGCAGTTGACATCCCCAACTGCCAAAGGGGTTTGCTTGCACACAACATAAGCCACACCTGGCTGTGTAGTTAACAACCCTAACTGTTGGGTTAGTGCTGGACCAACCAACTTGTGCCACCTATGCAGTTGTCAACCCCCAACTGCTAGGTTATGTGATGCTGCCACTAACAGCACACCCCAAGGCCTTATTCCCATGTTCTACAATTGCTCTATAACTGCCCACACTTGCTGCACGTGTCTTCAGCCCCTTGTGTGCCACTAAGGCACATTTCAATAACTGCTACCTTGCTGTCACGCACAGAATTAGCCACACGCCCCACTATCTATTCATGTAACCTACCATGTCCACAAGTCAGCCAAAACCGCCATGTAACTGCCTTGACAACCGCCCATGTGTAGGTCTGCCACATGTCATGCCCACACCATGAGTCAAGGTCTGCGCCAACTACCAAGCCACACGTCCAAGCCAACTCCGCCTTGTCTTGGACCATTGAACAGAGCCATGCCCCCGAACCATGCCCAACCATGTGCTACAAAGCCATGTCACACATGTCTTGGTCTTCCTTGGCATGCTAGGCCGAACCCTATGCCATGCCTATGAGCCATGCACCACTGAATGACCCAAGCTTGCCAAACCATGTCCTCTCATGGTTGGTCTTCACTAGCAAAGTCAAAGCCACCGTTTGCTACCGCCACCGATGGTGGTGGAAAGTAGAGCCGCCACATGCCCCACAACCATCTTTGCTTTGACAAGCCACCACCTTGCTCCTTAGGTGCCAAGGTTCACTGGGGCACAGGCCATGCTCACCCATGGGCACTCAGCTCAAGGGAGTGACCCCCCTTATATATGTCAAAGTGACTTTTATCGGACTGACAGGAGTAGACACTGTCCCTTGCAACCAAATCGGCCCAACCACCCCACTACTGTGCACCTAAGCATGTCAAACTGTGCCAAGGTGCACTGTCTTGTGCTAAGTTCGTCCAAAGCATGCACCAACTTATGTCAAAGTACCAAAGTCCACCAACTTAGCCATTTTCAAGGATAATCAAAGCATGCCATGCCTACCCATGCCTATGCTGCCCACTTGGCCAAATGCCGCCGAGGGATGACATGTCTTCCCATGCCCATGCCACCAACCTGAGTAAATTAAGGTCTGACACTTGTTTAGGTTGGTCACATGAGCTAACCACTATAAATAGTGTCTGGTCCCAAGTCCAAAAGGTTGATGATGTCAAAAATATCTGCCCCCCTCTCCCTCTCTAGATTGTCTCAACTCTCTCCCTTCTTGACATCAACTCGGAAATGCTTTCTACTAGTACTCCTGCGAGCACTTGCTGATGCAACCTCTCTTGAGTGTAATATTTACCCTAGTACGAATACACCCTCACCATCTCTCTCACCCACACACATTATTGGAGCTTCTTAGCATAAAAATCCATAGAAAAATATCAAGATTTTCAAATGCAACAACCTAAGAGAGGCAAAGAAGTACTTTGCTCCTCTCACCTCAAAATAAAAGTGCCATCAATATTTAATTAATTACAAAAATGTTACTTCCACAACAACATGAGTAGGCAATAGGGGCAAAGTAATGGGAAAAGCATATTGTTCCCCCATAGTGCAGAAGTCATCTTAGGTAGACTTATCCACAAATAGGGCTCTACCATTGACTAAATGATATTTATGATAAACCTCATTAATTAAAATGATGGTAGCAGAATGAATCAAAAGCAGGAGAATGAAGAATTAACATTTCAATTTAGTATAACATTTGCACAAATTGAAGAATTAGAGAACCTAGATCCAAAAAGAAGGTCTCATTCAGGTGGAGCTCACCTCATCCTCTGCAGCGCAGTGATACTTATAAACAAGCCTCAAGAACTGGAACCGCCGGCGGAGGTTGAGGATCAGGTCGAGGCCGTGGGACCCACTCTCCAACGCTGCAACAGCCACGCTGTGGAGCTCGGCGAGCTCCAAACGCAGAGCCTTGTGGAAAAGAACGAACAATAGAATCGGAGAATCGACGAGTTGAATACCGGAGAGGCGCCCCGCCATAAGAGGCGGCGGCGCAGCCAGTTCCTCCTCCTTCTCCGTCGCGCATTTCGGTTCGCTGCCGCCCATTCACCGTCGCACCGCCATCCACCATTAACGGCAAGGAAGCCTCGGCATCGATGCGGCAAATGCATATAACGACTCTTTGGCTCCGAGAGCCTGCTCTTTGGTCTCTTCTTCAAACGTTCTCTCTCTATTTTTTAATTTCGGTTTTTTCTTTTTAAATTATTTGATTCGGGGTTTCGATGCCACGGAGGCTGATTGGGACGTTATACCTAACGGCCAAAGGCGCGAGCCCTTTGTTTTTGCTCTCAGGACATGGATTCTGCATTGCCGTTGTCGTCCATATGAAAGAACCAATTATCATTCAGCACGTCAGCAAATGCCACATGACTACAAAGATCATCATGATGGTCGTGTGGATATCATACGACTCCGTTGATATTGTTGTGATTGTTTTGTTAATACACTGTGGACGAGTGGGGACTTCCGCACTTGATGCATGCTCTCAGCAATACCTTGGCAATTTTTTTTTATTAAGGATCTACCAAGCTCGTTAACAACGCGAGTACTCTCCATCGAAAAAAAAAAAAAAAGAATTTTTTTAAAATATATATATGTATATATATTTTGGCAATTTTTTATTTAGTGTCTACCCTACAATTAAATTTGAATCTTTCAACTATTAGTAACTTCACTTACTAACACGTTAAAGTTTAAAGTGTCTATATATAAATTGAATTTGAATTTGAATTTATCTGATTAGATAAGTTTTAAGATATATCATACTTATAATTTTATGATATAACATATATATGTATATACATTGTAAAAGATATAATTTATTATTATATCTTAGTATAAAATTGAATATTTTTAACGAATTGTACCATGTAAATTTATATTTAATCAATATTTTTATCAATTTTGGATCAAATCATATCACATACTGACGTGGTATAAATGCAACATGTGTATCTCAATCTTAATTACCAATAGTAATTGATTATTTCAAAAGAGAAGAAAGTTTCATGAGATACTGAATCTTATCACATAAATTGAAAAAAGAAAAGAAAAGAAAGAATGGAATGAAATGGAATGAAATGGAATGTACCATCCTATTTTGTATTCCACCAGCAGTAGAAGCGCGTGGCTTGAAATTTCTGCGAACCATTTGCTTTATTTATTACTTTCCCCCCCGTTTTATTTTCTATTTATTACCTCGTCGAAAACAACGTTCCCGGTGCTTTCACATGTAAGGGGAAAATGGAAAATCTTTGCCTGATTGCCCAGCGCCTGTCGGCAGAAAGCGAAACCATATCAACAGTTGTTGACTACGGACAGCGAGTCTCATGCTGTTTTATACTCTAGCGAGTGGAACTTTTTTTCAGAAAACAAGAAGCGGCATCGTTCGTGCCGGCCGTACCTTTGTCATCACGTGTGATTTGACGTCAACCGCTGATGAAGGTGTTTGGGGGGTTTGGTAATTATGTCGTGGGCATACGTGCGTGTGTGCAGATTGGGCAGGGCACGTGCTTCCCTCCTGTTACCACGCTCCCTTCTTTATGCCTTTGACTTGTGAATCTCATGCCTTTGCCATTTGGCGACGGTGACTTGGCTTCTCAGTGGGGCTGAAAATTGAGACCTGCCCTCAGGAATGCTACGGTAGTCGCGAAAGATGGAAATGGACGATCATGTGATAATATCATCCATAATTATGTGCACACGTGTAAGTTTATTAAATCACAAATTTTTTTTATTCATAATTGACCGTAATATTTTTTTTAATACTTAATAAAAATAAGAAACAAAAGATTTTTAATTTTTTAAATTTTTTACAAAAAATTTAAAATTTGTATAAAAAAAAATTAAAAAATTATTGCAAATATCTTACATGTCTAATTTTTATTGAATGGTGACACCACCTCTGCAAACTGACATAATATTTTGAAGGCTCCTAACGTTTTCTTGTGAAAATTGTTAAAATTAGTAAATCAATTTTATATTATTGTCTGATATGATATAACAGTTTCTCACAAAACTCATTATTTATTTATAAATTTGTAATAAATAATTTTTTATAAATTAAAAAAAGTGATAAAATTTATAAAAGAACGTCCTATGACATCAGATAATGTTATGTTATGGAATAACTGTCTCACTCAATAATTTTTCTAAGATGATCTAAATTGGTTATGTTTTAATTTTTAAAAATATAAAATAGAAATAGAAATAGAAAAAAATAAAAATATTAATAGTGACAAAGTTGATATCAGGCTGGGCTAACCAGGCTTAAAATTTTGGTGTTTGGATCTGGCCCATAAACTCAACTTGCATAAATGTAGGCTTATCTATTACCAAATTTTGGGTCAGAGCTTGCGGGTCACCCAATTCGTGATTACCTCTAATCCCCCACTAATTCGAATGCTTTTGGGCCTATACCTTTAAATTTTCAAACGAATAACCTAAAGATTGAATGAAAATGTGACAAAACCAAAATTAACTAATTCGTGATTACCTCTAATCCCCCACTAATTCGAATGCTTTTGGGCCTATAGCTTTAAATTTTCAAACTCATAACCTAAAGATTGAATGAAAATGTGACAAAACTAAAATTAACAAAAACGCCGTCTGTGGGAATCGAACCCACGACCACGTGGTTAAAAGCCACGCGCTCTACCAGCTGAGCTAAGACGGCTTATACTTCGTTTTTATAGAAGATATTTATTAATATAATGAATCTGATTCAATTTTACTATTAAGAAATTCATCACTCATTTGAAAATTTTTATTATATAAAAATTAATATTTGAAGTAATTGAATTAATAATTTAAAACCTTAAATATGATGGTCTAAGAAGAAATAATAGTGATTTGTTTTTAACATTTTTGTAAATAGTTTTTCATTCGAAATTACAAATTTTTATTAAAAATACTAAATAAATTATGAATGAAATCATTTAAATTCAAAAAATATCCAAACAGCAAATATAACCCTAATGTATAAAATTAAAAATTTCTTTAAAAAAATTTTGAAAAAATTGGTCACAATTAAAAAATTATCAACAACAAAAAAACATGAACGGAACAATTTTGTCATTTAAAAAAAAAATCAACTGGATGAAAATATTTGTAATTTATAAGTAAAAATAAGAATGATCAATGAAAATTTTTTAGAAAAATTAGTATAATTACCAGAAATATCAAGAAAGATCATATCCTTATTGATAATTGTGAATGAAATTGCAATAAAATCGTCTGATTTCCCTCTCGTTCTATTAGAAAAAAAATGAAAATAATAATAATAGTTGCATGTGTCACTCTCTCATGCATATGCATAGATGCTTTACCTCATAAACCATAATGTCTTATTCAAACCTCCTTTTAAAGAAAAATTATTAAACGAATCAGATTTTAACTGATTGGATAATAAATTATATGTACATGTATTATAATATATTATTACATACGTAATTCTCAATTTGACCATTGAAACCATAATCTCGAAGAACGATCGAATAATTACTCATTTTATCATGACCAGTTTAAGATAATTTGAGACTGAAAGTGTGATAATTTTAAATGAATTTTTTTATTTTTTTATTAATTTTATTTATCAGACTTAGGCTTTTATAAATATCACACTTTTATTTTTAGTGAAATTGTACTGAACTCAGTGACTTTACATTGGTGCTCGACACTGCCTTTTATATACTTATCCCAATCAGGTGTCATTGGAGGGTGTCAATTTTTAACACGATACGACAACACGACTCGAACACTACACGAAATTAACGGATTTGAGTTTAGCATAAATAGCTTTGGGTCATAAATGCGTTGACACATATAACACGATTAATAAACAAGGTTGGGTTTAGGTTTTACTAGTGTCAATCCGTTTAACTACGACTTAATACATTTAATTATAAAATATATTACGAATTAAGGTAATTCGTCTCACATCAAATATTTATCAAGGTTTTGAGATTTTTTATTTATAAAAGAGGTTTTCTACTTTGATTTGGCTCATATCCAAAGTTACTAAATTTGAAAATTATCTATGCATATTAAAAGATAAGTAAATTTTTTTATTTAAAAAATAAAAAAATTAAAATAAACTGTATTAAGTGTGTCGACACGTATAACATGTTTAATAAATAGGATTGAGTTTGAGTTTTGAAACTTACCACAATTAGTTAATAGTATCGGAATTAAGATTCACAAATATTTTTAAATATATATACTTTTAACACGACTCGAATACAATACGATAACACGAATTGACACTAGTTACTATCATGACATGGAAACCTCATCACATTTGCTGATGTCTAGTTAAATCATTTTGCAGCTTTCTCATCACAATCTGAGCTGTCTCTACTTGATGTGGACCAATTTTGTCATGAACTTTCTGTTTGCAACATAAGACAGTGCGGTGCACACCAATCACTTGGTAAGGCCTGGAATATGCTTGCATTTGCCATATTTAATAGTAATTTACTTGGGTACAATGAGCAATTATTCAGTTATATGAAATTATTGAATATTTTCTAAAATTTAAAATAATAATTTTTATTCTTAAAATTTACCGGATTTTTTTATCTGCTAATATTAATTATTATAAATTTTTTAAAATTTAAATAATATGATAAAATATATCAATTAATTTTAAAAATATTTCACATCACATCCGCATATAAATAAATAAAATCTTCATTTATTTTATTCAAGGAGTTATTATACTGTACGAATATTTAAGTTTTATGCATTGCACGTTTTTGTTTCTTGTTCTAGAATTTATATAATAATCTACAGCAAGTCATAGAACAACCCAAGATCAAATCAACCGCATCCCTCGATATATGTGATTGTTTTGGGCCATGTGATCCATTAAAGAAATTATTTTCTTTTACTATTTTTTTTTTAGTCCAGGTTTGTCATTTTCTTTCTTTCTTTTCTCCAAGTTAAAGGGAAGTGTTTCTCCGTGTAGTCCACAGATTGAAATTACTCAACACTCCACTCTACGCCCGCATCTTCTTTTAGGTTTTCAACTTTGAATGTTCGGTCCACTTAACCCAATATTCCACCCCACTCTTCCATGTCTGTTTCAGCTAGGGTTTGACCTTTGAATCATTACTTCTCCACCATAAATAGGGAGGTTAGGTGATACCAATTAATATAAAATTCATTAGTAATTATGTTCTCCTCTTATCTTAACGAGATTAAACCCCCTTCTTCCTTTTGAAAATAACTCCCCCAGGGCAAAACACGAAGGCATCGTGCACGTGCCTTATAATGATTATTATTTCCATAATTATTATTTTTTCCTCATCAAGCGCATAACACTGTTCACCGTGATGCCGATCAATTAGCGCTTGATCAGTGAAAATTAGGGGATGCTATCATTCAACTAATACTCCTTGCCATATATCTATATATACAGAACAAAGAAGGTTTAAAGGAGATTGCGGAGGTAGAACTTAGAAGGAAATGGAGAGCAGCAAATGGATTGCTACAGTGGCAAGCATATGGATCCAATGCAGCTGCGGTGCATCGTACGCCTTCGGCATCTACTCTTCAGTTCTCAAATCGAGCCAAGAGTATGATCAATCAACGCTCGACACTGTCTCGGTCTTCAAGGACATCGGAGCAAACGCCGGCGTCCTCTCCGGCGTCCTCTACTCCGCCGTGGTAGCCCGTCGCAGCAACTCAGTTTTAGCTCGACCATGGGTGGTGCACGTGGCAGGGGCGATTCAATGCTTCGCTGGCTACTTTCTCATGTGGCTCTCAGTCATCGGAGTCATCCACAGGCCCCCCGTGCCGCTCATGTGCTTCTTCATGTGGATGGCGGCCCACGCTCAGACGTTTTTCAACACCGCCAATGTTGTCACCGCCGTTCAGAACTTTCCTGATTATGGCGGGACCATCGTCGGCATCATGAAGGTATGATATGTTCAAATTGATCAGAGCCTTTGATTTCTAAACTTCTGGCATGATTTTAGTTGGACAATGGATTGACACGATTTTACGGTTCATTTGGATAAGTGGATAAGCAGGAGGGAAAGGAAAAGAAAGGAAAGGAAAGGAAGAGAAAGATTCATGTTTTGATAACTAATGAACCAAATGTGATCTTACTTGATAATGATAAAAATGAGAAAGAAAATAAAAGAATTTTATATTATTTATTATTATATTTTTTTAAATTAAGTATTTTATTTTAACTATTATAATATAATCTAATCTAATATATTTTTTTTTATATATATATATATATATATATGTGTGTGTGTTGTACATGGATTGAATAAGAGGAAAATTGAACCAAAAGAAAAGCAGCAACAGCAACAAAATCGAGCAAAGTTGTGTATAAAAGAAAAATAATTATAATGTGTATTTAGATGTTTTAAGATAGATGTGTCATTTTTATTTTAATTTTTATAATTTTAAGAGTAATATTAGTATTATTAAAAATTTATTAAATTTTATTTTCTTTTACTCAATTTTCTTCTCTTTTTTAAGAGATAACAAAATTATTCAAATAAGGGTGAAGCTTTTCCTCTCTCTTCCTCCTTTTTCTTTTTCATTTTTTTTCTAATTTTTAAAACAAATATAAACAAAGCTCTCTTTTTTCTCCTCCTTTTTTATTTTTTTTAATTCTTTTTATCTAAATATAATGTTAATTTAATTAGCATAAATTTGATATTTCCAAACACGCCTTAGAATATAAAAGATCTCCTTGGAATTACAAGTTCTAATTTGTTTTCGCTTCTGTTTGATGTTTTTTTTTTTTGTCTTATACACATAAATATCAATAAACGAGCAAAACTTTTGCACTATTACATAATTTGGAAGTATATATCGTCTTCCAACCTTATGTGTGCACTGTCGACCGACTGATAAGTGTTGAATTGAAAGCGCCACGCGTAATGTCATTTTCATGCAAATAGAAGGAAAAAAATGGTGGAGAGAAAATGGACAGGGGAGCCGGCTATTAATTAATACTTGTTGAAAGCTCAGTTTTTTTTTATTATATGGGTAAATAGTTTGTTGGCAAGTCTTGTAAACATGATTTAAACTTTCAACTCCAACGAGTAATTTGAGTAGGAGTAGGCTAAAAGACAAGTGATTAACACTCATCAAGTTTTTAATTTAAACTCCACAGAGTGTATTTTTTAACAGGACTATCTTAAATTTATCTCATCAATGTGAAGAGATGACTTTGTGTGGATCTTGGTGGGTTTAATAAAAAAAAAGATTCAAACTTTTAACTGAACGTGCTTATTTATTTCATATGTTAAATTTTAATATATATGATTATGAAATTTTTTAATATTATTTTATTATTGGATTCCTGTGACTTCATTAAGTCCTAAACCCAATAAATAGAAGAAAGTTGTTGCAAATCATTAAATACATATAAAGTAATTGCAGATTTATTTGTTAGGGTTTTAAACACACCTCTCCTTAAAACCTTAACATTCCTACTTAATCTAAAAACTTGCCCGACTCCAGGCTGGGTTTGGAGCCGAGTCAAAAACAAAATATACAAGCCACGCTTGGCAAAAGCCATGGTGAAAGTGTAGCATTAGGCTTTTTCTAATGTTTGGACTTCATACTTGCTAGTCTTTTATTATATTAACATGATGGTAGAAATGAAAATCATCACTTTGATTTTGGTATATGATAGAGAATCACATATGAAATGTTGACTGCCATTCAATGTTGTGTTTGGGTTTAGCTTCTTTCACATACGTACCTTCTCAAATTGTAATTAATAGGCCATCCACGTCTTACCAGTTACCATCCTGTCATGCAGTGAAAAGGGGATCATAATCTATTATATATATATGTAGGGTGGAGCTAAATGCACTCCAATTAATTGTACACTTCTTATACTCATGCGCTTCCTTTCATACATAATGCATTGGAGTGCATTTAGCCTCACCCTATATGTATCAGCTTGGTTTCAAATAATGTTTTAGAAAAAGGGAACTAATTCTTTTAAGCTCTTATGCATTTTGTGACTACATCTTTTGCAAGTTTTCATTCTTGCTTTTATAAACCTTTTATAATTGTTAACAATATATGTATGGTAGCTAGGGTTCATATATTGTTAACAATAATAATACCCCCTAACCTAACATTTTAGCAAATTTTCATTATTAAATAGCTAAAAAATCTCTCCAAAAACTTATTGAGAGGTATTTTTCATTATCAACAATTGATAATAATTTTATGTATCTACTACAAATATGGAAATGATTTTTTTAAAGAAAAAATTAAATTGGTTTAAAAAATTGAGTTAATATAGAGTTTTTGAGTTATTGAAGTAACTATTTGGAATTATAAACAGAAACTTTGAAAATCCATTCTTGGAAAAATTTGAAAAGGTGAAAATTAAATATAGACTTGGCAGAAAAATTCATTTAAACTAAGGACACAAAAATATAACTCACGGCACTTGAATGACTACTTGGATAATGTCTAATATCATTTTTAAGGCGTCAAAAGGATTATGGAATTGACTTTTTTTGTTTATCATTTCTCTGCAATGAATCCTTTGTTTCTTCTCTCATTTTCCTAAAAATTTTGCATCCTAAAGGATTAATTTTTCATTTGAGTAAACCTCCCATTTAGAGGTTTATAGAAAATGTACTTGTATATCATCAATAATTGATGATAGTTTTTATGTTGTTTCTCCACAGAATTGAAAATACAAAACATGAATATAAATGTGATAAAATTCATAAAAAAATTGCATATTGATGTACAAGTTTTTTATATGATGCTTGGCATTTGTAATGAGTCCGATTATTCCTTACTACACTTGAAACGAGTGCATTTTATATTATCTTACTTCTGTATACTCTCGTCTTTAGGATTTCAAAAGAATGATGAAATTTTTGTCATCATTTCTGGCGATGACTCCATCTCTTTGCCATGAATCATTTGCTGCTTCTTTTTCTTTTTTCTAAAATGTTTCTAAAGATTGGACCTTCAAAAATTATTGAAAATGAAATGTTTCCATCTTAATTGGACTTTAATACACACTTGGAATTAACAGTTTGATCACATGAGAGGGCAATTACCCAGTATTGGCACACTGGCAAATGGCCTTTTCCACATATTCACATGTGAAGCAATATATTTTCGACAACTTCCTTTTCTGTCTTTCAGCTCACTTGCTTATATTTATTATGCTGACATTCATAGAAGGAATTCCTTTTTACCTTCTTCCTTGGGCAGGGCTTTCTTGGTCTGAGTGGAGCAGTACTAATACAAGTGTATTACACATTATTCAAGGGTAATCCAAGCATTTTCATATTGATGCTTGCATTGTGGCCGACTCTCATCTCTCTTTTGTTCATGTGTTTGGTAAGAACCTATCATGTAAGCAGTAAAGATGACAAGAAATATCTGAATGGTTTCTCAATGACTGCACTGATTATTGCTGCATATCTTATGATCTTAATAATATTGGAAAATGTCTTCACTTTGCCATTATGGGCACGTATTCTTACATTTATAGTGCTTCTACTCCTGCTCACTTCACCTCTTAGAACCGCAATCAAAGCACAAAGAGAGGACTCATGGAGATTATCACAAACATTATCAACTGAGAATAGCCCATTATTAGGTTACCCTGAGTCAGTAGAGCCAATGAGGTTCCCTGCAGCAGAGGATCCTAACGAATATCATGAGGTGCCTGCTGATGATAACGTGTCGCAATTTGGAGAAGACATGAATCTCTTACAAGCCATGCGTACAATGAACTTCTGGTTGTTGTTTGTTGCCATGTTATGTGGAATGGGATCTGGAATGGCCACAATTAATAACATAAGCCAATTAGGAGAATCCCTCAAGTACACAACAGTTGAGATAAATACATTGGTTTCCTTATGGAGTATATGGAATTTTCTTGGACGTTTTGGAGCTGGATATGTATCAGATATTTTCCTGCACAAAAGAGGCTGGGCAAGGCCATTGTTCATGGTCCTTACTCTTGCAACTATGACTGCTGGTCATCTAGTTATCGCTTCTGGTTTTTCCGGGAATTTGTATGTGGGTTCAATCCTAGTGGGTGTTTGTTATGGTTCACAGTGGTCTTTAATGCCCACTATCACATCTGAGATATTTGGGGTAGTGCATATGGGTACTATTTTCAACACTATTGCTGCGGCTAGTCCTGTTGGATCTTATATATTCTCTGTAAGAGTAATTGGTTATATCTATGACAAAGAAGCAGCAGGGGAAGGGAATTCATGCTATGGCACTCATTGCTTCATGTTATCTTTCTTTATCTTGGCATCTGTAAGTCTTTTTGGATTTCTAGTTGCCTCAATATTGTTTTTCCGGACAAGGAAGTTTTATATGCTGGTTCTGCTCAAACGCTTGCGGCATTCTACGAGTCAGTGAGTAGAAAAAATGTGATGTTTGTTTGTGGGAGTAATGTAAAACGTGGTTTTTGGTTATATCTATGACAAAGAAGCAGCAGGGGAAGGGAATTCATGCTATGGCACTCATTGCTTCATGTTATCTTTCTTTATCTTGGCATCTGTAAGTCTTTTTGAATTTCTAGTTGCCTTGATGTTGTTTTTCCGGACAGGGAGGTTTTATATGCTGGTTCTACTCAAAAGCTTGCGGCATTCTACAAGACAGTGAGAAGGAAAAATGTGATTTTTGTTCGTGGGAGTAAGGTAAAAGTTGAGGCAAAACTCCTTTTCTGCTTGTATTGTAAGCAATTTCTTATATTATACTGTTCAGAACATACATAATTTTTTTGTTGTTTGTTTTGTAAATGAGTGGTTTCTTCCTTTGGTCTCTTTGAGAGGTGAAAAATTATCTATTCTTTTTCTCCCTTTGGGTTGGTGGTTAATATGGCATGTTTTTTAATCACAATGGATTTTTGCATAATTTTTCAAACCTGAAAAAGAAAGAAGGTTCACCCATAACACAAAACTGCAACATAGTTGTGTCAACCACTGAAATATAATAAGATTGTGTGAGATTGTGAATTTGCCTTTTCTCTTCTTCTTTTTTTTTTTTTTTTTGTTGATAAGATGCACATAAAATAGAAAACATTCTCCTATTTGTCAAAGATACTAAAGAAATTGTAGCCTTTGCTATTGCTGAATGCATATATGACTCGGTAGTCTACTAGTGATCACATAATTGTTTGACAGCTTGATACCTCTCCCACCCTCTCACCCACAAGAGCTTTTGGAAGTTTGAGCTTGGAGCACTATCTAAACTTAATCATTCATGTGGTGGAAAGTTTTTTACATGCCAAAATAATGGAAGAAAAAAAATTTGAGAGTGTGTTTGCAGAAATTGATTTCTAAATAGCTTTCTACCAAGTATTTTGTATTTCTAATATCTTGAAATGTGTGAAAACTGTTTATTTTTTTATATAATTTTTGTTGCTTACATATTAAAATTTTCAAAATTTCTTAGAAGTAGAAATCAAATAGATGGAAAAAAACCTCGAAATTTTCAGAATAATATTTTTTCAAAGGAATTAACAACCAAGTCATCAAGTGTACAATGTTTAATTTTTTTACTGAACATTGTATTGAAAGTAATTAATGCTATACTCTTGTAATTGGGATTCTGTCCAATTCATAAGGTGGGTGAAGTCTTTTTCCCATTGGATTTTTTTTTAAAAGTTGTTCGACCGAAGTTCACGAAATAGATACAAATTATAATTGGGTCTACATTTAAATATATTAAACCACATAAGTTTTTCAATTATTATGTGATTAAAATACCCCTCCAGTATATTTTTCATACTTATCAAACTAAACTTCCGTAAAATCTTGAGCATTTTCAAAAAAGTTTTACAAAATTTTAAAATTCAATAATTTAAAATTTATAACATCGTTTTAAATAAAATTTATACATTTAGATTTAAAAATCGATATCTATCAAACAAGATTCATATTGCATATAAAATTTTGAAAAAAAAAAATTGCTTCTAAAATTTTTGTAAAATTTACAATTTAAAAAAGATAGAAAATTTCAATTTTGCTATGATTTTTTTTTTTTTTTTGTTTTTACTAGTTTTATTCACTTTTTTTAGTTGCATTTTAGATTTCAAAAGACTCTTTCAAAGTAGTGAAATTTGCAATAAAAAAATGAGTATTTGACGAAAAGTGGCCTAGTAAAATTTTAAGTTTTTGAAACTGTAAAAGTTTACAATTTATGGATGCTTAGTCATTGAAATATTCTAGAGTTCTATAAAAAAATTAATCTTTGAATCTCTAATGATATATCTATCTATCTATATCTATATATATGCTTGGTGATTAAAATATTCAAGAGTTCTATAAAAAAGTGATTTTTGTATCGGTAATAATATATCAATGTGTGTGTGTATGTGTGTGTGTGTGGTTATTTGTTCCCTAACCCATTGTGGTTGTTGAAAAAATGGAACTGCGTATGGTTGAATACTAAAACTCTTTTAAAAAATTCAGAATTTAATTCTTTTAATTATGCAATAAATATCTCAAATCTAATTTTTAAATCCAATAAACTTTCAATGAATTTCAAGAGCTTCAAAACCTTCAATCTTCCTCTCTATTACTCAATTTGCCAAGCTACAAAGAACTTTTATATAGGAATACGTGTATATGGCATTGGATGGCCGACCGCTCATAAGGGGTTTTATATATAGATACTAGAGAAAGGGTCATAAGTGACCCCCAAGTCCTAACTCCAATAAGTTTAGGAAGTTTATGTTATCTCATAATTCCTTAAAAACCCTATTAATTATAATTTATACTACTATAAAATTATAATTGTACTTTAGAACTTAGGTTAGTTATACAGAAGTCACAAGACTTACAAAAGTGAAAGCTTATTCTTTTGACTTACTAAATTACTGCAACTAAGCTTATCTATAATTTGATATCCGTAAATAAAATTAGGTGATTTATAGTCAACCTTTTTATTTACATCTTAAACACATTGAGTACTTAATTTAATAATTTAGTCACATAATTAATTCCTTTTAGTAAGCTGTTGACTAAAATATGTGAGCTTGGACTAAGTGATCAAATCCTATAAATTACCTCACGGAGATATCAACTCCTCTCATAATGAGACTATGAATTCTATATTGAGAATATGTGTTCCCAAACTCCATCATACTAATCACTCAAAATACTAAGGTGTTGACCCACAATGATCTCTCTTATTGGTAAATCAAAGTTACCACTACATTGGATTCAAATCCTCTATTCTATCAGGATTAAGAGTTACTATGAGAATCCAAATCTTAATGATAGTAATTTCATGATTGGCTCTCAAATCAATCCCGTTCAATGCATCATATGCACTAATACCCTAACTTGAAATCACAATTTCGATGATCAAGATAAATCACCCTATCAGATAGAAATTAGAGTGTTACAATCCTATCAGATAAATTGCCCAAATTTATCAAGACTAGTAAACAATATTTGCAAGTCACAAGGGACTTGTGATTATGGTTTTCTGTGCACGAGTCATACTCCATAGACCATAATCACATACAATATTACTTGTGGACAACCATTCATCTTATGAATTCAAGCATAAGTTAAATAATGAAAATAATTCTCACATATAATAATGCTTATTAATTAACACACAAGGCTCTTAGGGCACAAACCCTAACAGCAGTACCCAATGTCAAGGGTACCATAATTACAATAGAATATATTGTTTCCAAGTAACCACCGTAGCATAATATGATCATCCCCATCCAGTTCCCGTTGCCACCATGCTCGTAACCTACTCACTGATCTACACTACATGCAGTAAGCTTGAATAAGTTTGATTAGGCTTGTTCAATTTAGTGGCTTGATAAAGTTGTATATAATATCCGTTCCGAGTGGTTATTAAGCTAGGACTAAGTTTTGGACCAATGAACAATCAACATTGCCACGAACACCTCCATCAATGACGAAAAATTGAAGTGGCAAGTTGATTCGCAGTGAAGGAGCGACCTATGGGCAATGCGGTGGTGGAGTTTGGTTGGCGGTGCACGAAGGACGTGGATGTGGCAAAGGGGCCGAGCATGTTGTTGTTATGGTGGCTATGGGTGGTGTTGGGGTGTTTACGATTGTGTTATTTCTGGTGGATGGCAGTGGCTAGTTGACGGTGACTCCGTACAATTGGCACCATTGTAAGAGATAAGGCTAATTGTGAGAGAAGGTTTCCCGGCTTTTCTATTTTGGACGAATATACCTCCATGGGGTTTTATTCTCATTAAAAAAATTTACAAGTGTTATGTCATCGTAATAAACCTGAGTTTAAAAATAATAAAAAAATTTACAAGTATTATGTCATCGTAAGGCACAAGAATCTTATAGTAATATAGCATATTCTTCAAGGACTTAAGACTAAAGTCAATGATAATTAATATAGTAATGTTATTCTTACCATGAGTCAATGCAGCTTCTTGGTATGATCGGGTGCCAGTTAATTAAGCTTCTTGGTGCCGGACAATGAAGTGTCTTGGTGCTAGGCAATGCAATTATGTCATGTGAATCCAAGATGCTTTATTGACTAGTACTAATATGTTTAATTAACTAGGTAATGCAGTTATATCATGTAAATCCAAGATATTTCATTGAATAGTACCAATATGCTGAATTAATTAACACTCGCATATACCAAAATGCTACATTCACTAGCACCTAAATAGTCATATCAGTATATAAAAAAATTTAGAAAAATGTCATGATAAAAAATAACATTACTTTAATTAATATTTAAACTAATCTCTTTTTACGATTGAATGTTTAAATTCAATTTTTTTTTCTCTAAAATTAAGATTCATTGTCTATTTTTGACAAAAAATTATTGAATAAGACCGTCAATTCACGTAATTAATTTGTGTAATGGTATTTCATAAAATGTATTAGTTTTTTTTTTTAAATTTGTGATAAATAATTTTGTTAGAAATTTAAAAAAGTGATTGAATTTATAAGAGTAATGATACATTTATCATGGTATTTTAACAAATTTTTTCGTTTGTTAATATAATTATTCAAATTCTAATAAATATATCTTTTTTAGTACTAATAAATTAAATTTATTTGACATGATTAATTGCAACCAAGTTAATTTAGCAGATGCTACATCAATGGGTAAAAAGACTTCGTAAAATGCTACGGATACCATTACTCAATTTATAAAATTACAAGAAACAGTCCTTTCTTATTGGTCCCATCGATTAATCAAACGGAGTTACGTTTTAAACACTGAAAAACCAAAAATAACAAAAAAACGAAAACAGAGATAAAAAGACAGAAGTGGCACCTTTGTAAGAAGACACGTCTTCTCGTGTCGATTGTTAAGGGCAAAAATAGTGACATCGATTCTGTAATGAAGTAAACGACACTCAGAAAAAAAGATGGCCATGGTTGGAAGAGCATGCCGTGAGCGTGAAATGGGAACTATAATCAACAACAAATGGATAGCTGTTAGACCCTTTATAACTTGACACGGCGGCATGGGGCATGGGGAGGCATGTCCTGCCTTGGTGGCATTGGCATGGGCATGGGGAAGGCATGCTATGCCTTAGAATAACATTCGAGACTTAGAATGTTATTCGGGTGGAAAGGCATTCGGGACTTGGAATCTTATTCATGAGTGGAATGGCATTCAAGTGTGGGAAGGACATTCCAAGGTTGGATTTGCCTTAAGGGATTTTCTGACTTAGGCACAGTTGGACGCACGACTTGGGCAACAAAGTGTTAAGGCAATGCCTTCGGTGAGCAGTCTGGTGCATGGGTTGCCTTTTGGCAAGGCAAATGCACACGGGTGGAAGAACTGGTTCTGCAAAGGGTTGTGTTTACTCCAGTCAGGTTGGAAAATCTTCATAAGACATATATAGGGGGCAGTACCCCCTTGAAGCGCCCACGGGCGGGGTGCCCATGCGGCGTGCCCATGCGCGTGCCCACGCGGCATGCCCATGCGCATGCCCATGCGCGTGCCCATGCGGTGTGCCTATGCGGCATGCCCATGCGGGGTGCCCATGCAGCGTGCGGCTTGAGGCCTTGGCTCCTTCGGGGCAAGGCGGGGTGCTAGTGAAAGCTGGTGGTCCGAGCACCATCACCAAGAGTGGCGGCACATGGTGGCAATGTTCGGCAAACAAGTCTGAACCATGAGTAGGCATGGTTCGGCAATGATGGCTACACGCGGAAGCATCAGTGGGACCAAGTGCGGCGCTGGTGCAAGGCAACAGCGCATGCGGCAGCAACAGGGCGTGCGGCAGCAACAGGGCGTGCGGCGGCAGTGCGTGGCTGGCGGAATCCAAGTCCGTCTAGGACAAGGAATCCAAATCCGTCTTGGACAAGGAGTCCAAGTCCGGCAAGGAAAAGGAAAGCGCAATCCAAGTTCGACACGGAAAAGGGAAGTGCAATCCAAGTCCGTCAAGGAGAAGGACACCGTGGGACATGTTGACGCAATCCTAGTCCATCTAGGAAAAGGAAACCGTGTGAGGGTTTGCCTATAAATACAATGTAATAGGGAGGGGCGAGACACCCAGAGAGTCAGATAGTCAGTCAAGAACAGACACAGACTGAGAGAGAGCATAGACTAGAAGGGAGGGTGTTCTCTTGTCTCGCAGCCCTTAGGCTTGGTATTCCTTTGTATTCGTTTGGATTATTGTGAATAAAAGGTTGGGAAAGTGATTCCTGTAAATCTGTGTGCCTTTGTGTGTTGCTGTGTTCTCTATCATAAGCCTCTTGGCTTGAGTGCGTGGGGTTGGCTGGTCAAGGCAGGTGTCTTGACGCCGCACAGGCGAAAGAAATTTTGTGTCAGATTTCGACCCTGTGACAGTTGGTATCAGAGCCAGGTTTGACCATGGCTGGTGGAAACGTTGAACTGCGGGAACGGGTGACTCGGGTGGAGGAATTCCTTGGCGCTCCCCAAACAGATGATGCAGCGCCTGTCTCAGTCCAGTGCGGTAGGCTGTTTGAGATCATAGAGGACGTCCAGAAAGCCCATGACGAACTCAGCAAGGTGGAGGAGGATCACTATCTTGAAGGGCAAGCCAAGATTAGTGACCTCTTGGGCGATCTTGGGGCGTTGGCCGAATCTCTAAAAGGCCGATTGGACACACTGGAAGCAGACATGACGTTGCTGAAGCGCGCATTGCATGCTGGTACTGTTGGTATGCACGTGGGCGGGCAAAAGGCCAAAGTACCAGAACCAAAGGCGTTCTCTGGCACGCGGAGTGCCAAAGAACTGGAGAATTTTCTGTGGGACTTGACCCATTATTTTCAGGCTGTACACATTCCGGATGGTGAGCGGGTGAATCTCACATCCATGTACTTGACCGGGGATGCCAAACTGTGGTGGCGCACACGGTCAGAGGACACTTCACGTCCTCAAATTGTGACTTGGGACATGCTTGTGGCAGAGATGAAGGAGCAGTTCCTCCCAAGCAACACGGCATGGCAGGCTCGTGATGCTTTGCGGCGGCTCAGACAGACTGGAACGGTTCGGGAGTACGTCAAGCAATTCTCTTCCTTGATGCTTGACATCAAAAACATGTCTGAGGAGGACAAACTCTTCAATTTCGTTGCTGGTCTTCAGAACTGGGCACAAACAGAACTGCGTCGGCAAGGTGTAAAAGACTTGTCCGCAGCCATAGCAGCAGCCGATGCCTTGGTGGACTACAAGTCACAGGCTAACACTGGGGATGGCAGGAAAGGGGCTGAGGGTGCTGGAAAGGACAGACCCCTGGAGCGCAAGAAGGACAAAAGGAAAGTCGGAAAGACGGGTTCTTCAGAGGGGCAGACGGACAAAGCCTCAAGTTCTAAGGAGCCTTCCCAAGGCCAGACCCAGAACGGATGCTTCATTTGTGACGGACCACATCGGGCCAGAAATTGCCCGAAACGGGAGAAACTAAACGCTCTTGCTGCAGAAGAGGAAGAGAGTTCAGAAGAGGAGACCGTGAGGGTCAACCCCATCCAACTTCTGAATGTGTTGCAGAAGGAGGAGTCGGTGCCAAAAAGGGGGTTGATGTTCGTAGACATAGTGCTGAACAACCAGGTTGTCAGTGCCATGGTGGACACGGGGGCTACTAACAACATTGTCTCGGACAAGGAAGTGCATAGGCTGGGCCTTGCACTGCAGCCAGATTCAAGTATGATCAAGGCAGCGAATTCAGAGGCAAGTCGAGTTGTTGGGGTAGCAAGGGGTGTTCGGGTCAAAGTGGGAAACTGGAGTGAGGAATGCAGTTTCTTGGCCATGCCCTTGGATGATTTCCAAGTCATCCTTGGGTTAGAGTTTTTCCAAAAGGCAAAGGCAGTTGTAATGCCTCACCTTGGTGGGATGCTGGTGATGGACGAGGGAAGTCCATGCTTTGTTCCTTTCTCAAAAGCAAAGAAAGGAAGGGTTTCAAGGATATCTGCAATTCGGGTCCTTGAAGATTCAGAGGGCTCTGATGGAGGGAAGAAGTCCTACTTGGGAGCTTTAGTAGGCAACGGTGCAGTAGTACAAAACACTGCAGGAGACATGTCTGGTGGCATGCAGGCTGGGGGCCTGAATTCAGAAGGTTGATATTCTGAAGGCAATGGGTGGGCTGGCTGGTGGGAAAGGGCCGGTCTCAACCAGAAATAGTGACAAACTTTCCCAAAATCTGATGATCGATCGACAACAAGGGCTGAAGGCTGGAGTTCTTTAGCAAGACTTGGCAGGAGCCAAGTGAGTACTGCATGGGCAACGGCCAGTGCGGAAGGATGCTGTGGGTGCCGTTTAGGCGCAGTATCAAGACAAGTGACACGGCGCAGCGATGGAATGGCTGCGCGTGTAGTGTTGGTCCGACGAGGACGTCGGTTTCTTCTAGTGGGGGTGGTTTGTTAGACCCTTTATAACTTGACACGGCGGCATGGGGCATGGGGAGGCATGTCCTGCCTTGGTGGCATTGGCATGGGCATGGGGAAGGCATGCTATGCCTTAGAATAACATTCGAGACTTAGAATGTTATTCGGGTGGAAAGGCATTCGGGACTTGGAATCTTATTCATGAGTGGAATGGCATTCAAGTGTGGGAAGGACATTCCAAGGTTGGATTTGCCTTAAGGGATTTTCTGACTTAGGCACAGTTGGACGCACGACTTGGGCAACAAAGTGTTAAGGCAATGCCTTCGGTGAGCAGTCTGGTGCATGGGTTGCCTTTTGGCAAGGCAAATGCACACGGGTGGAAGAACTGGTTCTGCAAAGGGTTGTGTTTACTCCAGTCAGGTTGGAAAATCTTCATAAGACATATATAGGGGGCAGTACCCCCTTGAAGCGCCCACGGGCGGGGTGCCCATGCGGCGTGCCCATGCGCGTGCCCACGCGGCATGCCCATGCGCATGCCCATACGCGTGCCCATGCGGTGTGCCTATGCGGCATGCCCATGCGGGGTGCCCATGCAGCGTGCGGCTTGAGGCCTTGGCTCCTTCGGGGCAAGGCGGGGTGCTAGTGAAAGCTGGTGGTCCGAGCACCATCACCAAGAGTGGCGGCACATGGTGGCAATGTTCGGCAAACAAGTCTGAACCATGAGTAGGCATGGTTCGGCAATGATGGCTACACGCGGAAGCATCAGTGGGACCAAGTGCGGCGCTGGTGCAAGGCAACAGCGCATGCGGCAGCAACAGGGCGTGCGGCAGCAACAGGGCGTGCGGCGGCAGTGCGTGGCTGGCGGAATCCAAGTCCGTCTAGGACAAGGAATCCAAATCCGTCTTGGACAAGGAGTCCAAGTCCGGCAAGGAAAAGGAAAGCGCAATCCAAGTTCGACACGGAAAAGGGAAGTGCAATCCAAGTCCGTCAAGGAGAAGGACACCGTGGGACATGTTGACGCAATCCTAGTCCATCTAGGAAAAGGAAACCGTGTGAGGGTTTGCCTATAAATACAATGTAATAGGGAGGGGCGAGACACCCAGAGAGTCAGATAGTCAGTCAAGAACAGACACAGACTGAGAGAGAGCATAGACTAGAAGGGAGGGTGTTCTCTTGTCTCGCAGCCCTTAGGCTTGGTATTCCTTTGTATTCGTTTGGATTATTGTGAATAAAAGGTTGGGAAAGTGATTCCTGTAAATCTGTGTGCCTTTGTGTGTTGCTGTGTTCTCTATCATAAGCCTCTTGGCTTGAGTGCGTGGGGTTGGCTGGTCAAGGCAGGTGTCTTGACGCCGCACAGGCGAAAGAAATTTTGTGTCAGATTTCGACCCTGTGACAATAGCTACAGTGGCCAGCATATGGATCCAGTGCACCAGCGGTTCACTGTACACCTTCGGCATCTACTCATCAGCTCTCAAATCAACCCAAGGCTACGATCAATCAACGCTCGACACCGTCTCAGTCTTCAAGGACATCGGTGCCAATTCCGGCCTCCTCGCCGGCCTTCTCTACTCCTACGTCGCGTCACCACCACCACTGCTTTCGTCGTCAACATCCACGGCCACCGCCGTTCGTCGTTGCGGTGGTGGAGGGCCATGGATCGTTGTCGCGGCAGGCGCGATTCAGTGCTTCGCTGGCTACTTCCTCATGTGGCTCTCTGTCGCTGGAATCCTTCCTCGGCAACCAGTGCCGGTCATGTGCCTTTACATGCTTTTGGCGGCTCACGCTATGACTTTCTTCAATACTGCTAATGTGGTCACTGGGGTTCACAACTTCTCTACTTATGCTGGGACTATAGTTGGCATCATGAAGGTTTGCTTTCTGCTTTCTATTGTGTTTGTATTAGATCAATTTGAGAGTGTTTTTCAGCTTCAATTAGTTGCCATTTTGATTCTTATGGTTGATAAGATCTGTCCGTGAGGGATGTGTTTGGATTTGAACTTTAGGAATCATTTTGGCTAACATTTTCAAAGTACTTTTTGTTGCTTTCTAAGGCAAGTTTTTGTTTTGGATAAGTAGGAGTGAAAGAAAAGGAGAAGATGGCTCTAGTGAAAATAAAAGGAAAAAAAGGAAGCAATAGTGTCAATCTTTCCTCTTGTTTGGATAATTAGGGAATGAAAAGAATTGAGATGATTGTAGTATTTTTTTTAATAAGTAGAAATGATTTTAGTAATTCTATCATCTTGTTTGGAAAAGAAAGTAAAGAAAGAGAAAGGAATGAAATGTTTTTATTAGTTGAATACAAAGGGCAAAGCAGTAATTCTAGGTAGGGGTAAAACAGGTAATCAATCACTCCTTTATCCTTCCTCTGATTTTCCCCCCAAAGTGGGAGAAATTAAAAAATGAGCATTTGAGCCCCTTCCTTTCCCTTCTTTTATTTTCCTTACCCTCATCATTTGTAAACCAAACCTACAATTTCCACTTAAGAAAGCAAGCAAATTGATTTCCGAATGCTAGCCAAATAGTATCTTAGTTTCATAGTGTAGGTAGTGATTTGCCTCGAGCATAATCTGCCATGTGGCAATCATCCACCAATTGACAACTCAGCTTAGAAGATACCAAGAATGTCATGTTATCGATCTAATCATCAACAAATGGTTTAGCGAGATGACATGTGTTAAACAATCATTCGCTAAAGAGCTTTCCAAAGAAACACAGTGAAGTAACTATGGAGCGAGGTCCCAACTGTTGGTCAGTCCACTATTGCACGCCTAAGCTTGGTTGAGCCACTCCTAGCTCCCAGACTTAGTGCCGAACATCATAAGCATAGTTGTTGGTCGAACTAATCCTAGCTCTCAACCTAGTAGTATTATGCCAGATCTGGTTGAGCTATTAAATGGATCCTAAACTTGGCTAATTCCTAAACTTAACAAAGTTCCCTCGAGGAACTCTTGCTCATCCATTACATGGATGCCTAAAGGCTTGGGGGCAAGTCTTTAGGAGACTATTAGAGTCTGGCATGCACCATGGTGTTGAATGCGATGTAGACCCAATACTTGGGATACTCACGGTTTTGTGGCATGGAGGTTAAAGTATTGGGAACTCCCGAGGTGTCCGTTGCACCACCCTTGAGGGTAACACCTGAGAACCTTCTAGAGCAAGAGAGATTCCACCAAGATTTCCTAAACCTTCTATTACTTTCTACTACATATCTCTAACTAATTCCTATTTTGGACTTTAGCACCCCACCTGACCAGTTCGTTTTAGGTGACGTCATCCCCTAATAACCTCACATGTTGAGACTACTATAAATAGCCTACCTACATCACTATGAACATTAGCCATCTCTTTATTGCTTTTATAAGTTTTGACATTGTACTCTTTGTAGTGTTCATACCATAACCTTGACTCTAGAGGATTACATTGGATACTGTGCCATCGTTATCACCTGCCATAGTGATCTCCATCGACACTTATACCTTGCAACACATACTCCTAAGGAATCTCTCACTTTTAGGTTGCCTCCACTTTCTCCCTGCCATCTCACTTTGGGAACCGTTGTTGTCTAACGTGGAATGCTTGCTTCTTGTACGACTCGCTCTTTGACTAATCACCAAATACATAAACTATCGACACATAGATACATGTTGCATTGGGTCCCACACCATGTGGGTGGTCCCAAGTCCATGACATAGAAAGAACTTGTTATTGGAGTAATGTGGAGGATTATCTCAATAATGGGCAGACCAGCAGAGAGAGTGAGGGAGAGATACCCTCTCGTAAAGAGAAAGAAGAGTGAGAGGAAAAGGGGGAAAAAAGTGGTGCTTTTGCCAAAAGATTGAGTGGCCATTTTTGCTCGATTTTTACTCAACTTTCAGGAGTTTGTTTTTTGGCATTGAACTCTACAAAATTACGGATTCAGATTTGTGTTTTAGCTTCTCCACATTGTTTAGTTTGGTCTACCCACCCTCTTTTGCTTGTTTACTTGTTTGGTTGATTTTGTTGAATCTATCTTTGTGAGGAAATAGCTTGTATGGTCTAAGAATATTGAGTTCTTGGCGTTCTTGGCCACTCCACATGGTTGCCTTTCCTCTCCTTATATTTATTCTTTTTTATTTTCCTTAAATGGGTTTGGGCGCCCTATATGAGATGGACCCGCCCAACAGTTCTCTCCCTCCCAACTCATTTGGGTTCCACCAAACCTGCTTTCTCCATACTTGTATCAAGCTTTTCCCTAGGCAAGACTTTGTCATCACATCCTTCTCATTGGTATGGATTTTCTCAAATTGTAATTACTTCATATTGAGCATTTCACAAATCCGATTGTACCTCATAGCAATATATTCAGATCTTGAATGGAACACTGGATTCTTGCTAATATGAATAGAACGTTGACTATCATGGTAAAAAACATACCTCTCTTGCTTCAGGCCCATTTTTGTAAGAATTTTTTCAATAAAAAATTCCCCTTATGAGGTTCAGTTGCTACAATATACTCACCCTCAATGGTAGACAAAATGGCACAGTTCTATAACTTGTATTTTTATGAACTACTTCCTCCGCACAAGTCATCAAGTACTCTGAAATTGACATCCTCAAATCATCATCACCAACCATGTATGTCTCTGTGTACTCATCTAACATGTGGTTGCCACTACCAAAGCATAAACGTATCTGATATCTTGGAAGTACTTCTGAGATACCTGAGAATTCATCCCACTTTTACCCTAAGATTAAAGAAAATTTGGCTGACAACACCAATTGCATGAGCATTATATGGCCTCATGCTACCATAGCATATATCAAACTACCAACCACAGATGCAATAGACACTTTATTCATTTCATCTTTCATGCAGCACATTATTTGGACTTAGCTAAAACGACCTGCAAATGGAGGACTGACTGCTTTTGACTTAACCTAGATGAACCTTCAAGCACTTCTTCAATATACTTATCTTAAGACAGCCATATCTTTCATTGCATATCACAAGAGGTTTTGATACAGTTCGGTGGTATAATATGAAGATTAAAGTTGGAAGAATAAGAGAAGTAAGGAAGAATAAAGAAGAAGAGAGGAGAATTAAACAAGCTTAGGGCTTCACACTTAATCTGTATGAAATATAACGTCTCTACATCTGACAATCTTCCCATCCATTGGATGTTATAATTTGTACCCAAATTCTTTACGTGAGTAATTTAAAATAAATAAATACACTGTTTCACCTTATCGTCAAGCTTGTATCTCAAATCCTTAGTAATGTGAACGAATGTCCATCAGCCGAACAACCTCGAGTGCTCTTATAATACACCTTTCCTTGTCTAAACTCTTTCCATCACATCACTATCTGAAGGAACTGAAGGAGGAAGGTTGATCAAGAACTACAGTACTTATTGCCTCACCCCAAAAAGATTTAGGCTATTTGATATAAGAGAGCAAATACCTAATTCTTTTATTAATTGTTTTGTTCATTCTCACTGCGGCACTATTATTCTGAGGGATTTTAGATATAATTTTCTAGCTTCTTTTTGTTTTCTAGAAAACTAAAAATAAAAAATTAATTTCACTATTTATTATACTAAGGTTCTGGATTTTAAACCTAGGATGAGTTATATAATATTTGTTTGTCAATGTTTCTGGTTGAAGTTTACTTTCTCATTGGATTTTGGGACTTTGTGTGGTGCCTCAAAAGTCCTTTTCTGGCTAGGGTTTCCTTGGTTTGAGTGGAGCAATATTAATTCAAGTATATCAGACAATATTCAAGAACAAACCTGCCTCATACCTTTTGATGTTGGCACTGTTGCCCACTTTCAACTCTCTGCTGCTAATGTGCTTTGTAAGAATCTATAACATGAATGAAGGAGACGAGAAGCAGCACCTGAATGGTTTCTCGTTGATTGCTCTGATTATCGCTGCTTATCTCATGGCCATAATAATCCTAGAAAATGTCCTCACGTGGCAATTGTCAGCACGTATCTGTACACTTATTGTACTTATTCTGTTGCTAGCATCACCCCTTTGGATTGCAATTAAAGCTCGGGAGAGGAACTTTGGTACAATTTCAAGGACTTCCTTTATTGAGGGTGACCAGTTAGCGGATGATCCTAACCGGTTGGATGCAGAGAAGATCTACACTAGACAAGGTCCTACTGGGTATCTTCAGGTTCCTGGTGGTTCTGATGAAGAGACTGACACTACTGATAAAAAGACTTTGCAATGGGAAGATAACCTGAATCTGTTGCAAGCTATTTGCACAATTAACTTTTGGTTTCTGTTTGTTGCCACAGCTTGTGGTATGGGCTCAGGACTTGCCACAGTGAATAACATCAGTCAAATAGGAGGATCGCTTGGTTATACAAACTTTGAGACAAGTAGTTTGGTTTCTCTGTGGAGCATTTGGAATTTTCTTGGTCGTTTTGGAGCAGGCTATATATCAGATTATTTCCTGCATATGCACGGATGGGCTAGGCCGTTGTTCATGGCCATCACTCTAGCAACTATGAGCATTGGTCATGCTGTGATTGCTTCTGGTTGGCCTGGTGCTCTATATGTTGGTTCAGTTGTGGTGGGAGTTTGTTATGGTTCACAATGGTCATTAATGCCCACAATCGTTTCTGAGGTTTTTGGTGTAGTGCATATGGGGACAATATTCAATACCATTACCATTGCAGGGCCTGTTGGATCTTATATTCTCTCTGTGTGGGTGGTTGGGTATATTTATGACAAAGAAGCATCAAAGGAGGGGAACACATGCACTGGGACCCAATGCTTCATGTTATCCTTTTTTATTATGGCATCTGCTACTCTTTTCGGATCTCTTTTTGCACTTGCATTGTTCTTTCGCACAAAAAAGTTCTATAAACAGGTTATACTCAGAAGGCTACAACATTTTCTCAGGGAGTGAAAAAGTTATTGTTTCCATTTGCTGAATGAAAGGTAATTGCTGAATTGCTCTTTGTTTCTCATTAAATGCTTTTTGTGATATGATGTGAGCAGTGCTTTATTCTGTATTTTTCGTGTATATGCTCCCCAAGCCTTTCTAAGGGAATGGGAAAAGTCTACTCTGTTATTTGATAGTTTCAATAATTCTAAAGTTTTTTTTCTCTCGTCTGTTGGGAAGCATTGAGTTTAATCGGAGTCCATTTCCTCCCCGAAATAACAATCCTAACATAATTACTTGTTCAAGTGCTGCAGTTGATCCAGCAAAATCAATTATTTAATTGCTTTATATTTTCTTGTCTGGACAATGCACTAGTTATTATATTACATGGCTTTGATGGTATGTGCTAGATGTGTTGCAGCCACAAACAATTTGTACAAGGACATAGCTCTAGTGGTTTGCTTAAGGAGATAGGATCTAGTGATGGGGAATTTAATAAATAAAGGCAGGGAAAGACCAGATTGGAGTAATTTTAATCATTGGAGGAAACTAGATTGAGGAAGAAGTCAAGAATAAATTGGCTAAATGTCAAAATAAAAGACTCTATGCCGATTCATTTCTTTGATAAGTACCTAAAATTTTATTGAAAATCTAAAGACCTAAGGGACCATTTAAACAATAAATACAAAGGGTAAAAGAAAAATAAATAAAATTACCACCAAATAGATTCTAAAAGATTAAAAAAGGAATGACTACCTCCAATTTCTTTGGAAGGCCCTCAAACAAAAAAGCTTCTCACCAAGAGTCTTCAACATGACAGTGGAGAACTACATATCATCACAGGTTTTTCTATTTTTCTTTCTCCACATACATAAAAAAGTAGCATGCAAACTTCAATTTCAGATCTCCCTATTGTACTCGTCCTCAGCTCCAACCCTGTACTCCAAGTGCAAATCAAGAGCAGATTCTAGTAACACAAAGGCTTTATTATTGTTATTATTATCATCAGTGACTTATGGCCATTAAGTCCAACCATAAGTTTTAGTGCAGTGACTGCCAAGTTCAGTTGTGGGTGCAACCATTTTCCATTTGCAAGGGGCCTTTGTGAACAGTGGACAAATAACAGAGGTGACTTTTTATTGCTGTTGCTAAAGGGATGCATGATATTCAAATCAGTGAGTTTGGTGGCTGCATTGCACTTTGAGAAGATAAGTGACCGTGGATTGGGATTTTCCCAATTTTAAAAGGGAGGTAACTTATATTTTGGACACCATCTACAAGTTCGTGTCTAATGGAGATGGTTTGGATTTACTGGTTTGGAGGAAAGAAGGTCACAAAAGATTCATGTTGAAGTCTTATTATAAAGATTTAGCTAGAAGAGGAGAGAGAAATTTTCCGTGGAAAGCGGTGTGGGGAGCAGAAGTGTCGTTGAAGGCTGCATTTTTTGTTTGGTCACTTGCGTGGGTTGGGGTTCCAACAACAGACAATCTCCAAATAAGGGATTTCATCTAGTGGGAAGATGTAGTATGTGCTTATAAGAGATTGAGTCAGTTAACCATTTCTTCCTTCATTGTTCATTTGTGAAGGAGATTTGGGATCTTTTGTTCCCCTTGTTTTGGTGTCATTGGTGATGCATTGTTCAATGGTGGATGGGGGGCAGACCCATTTGTCTGTTTTGGTGCATTTGGAAGGAAAAAATCAAGATATTTTTTAAGCGAAGTCTATAGACATATGTATGTTTAAAGATAATTTTTTGAAAGCCTTATACTTTTGGATTGTAGAAGCATAGTCCTAGTATGTATATTATTTTGTAAATTTTTTAGAAAATATGAGACTAGTTTTTGTGAGTCTTTTTTTTTTACATGGGTTCAAGGAACAAAATATCGTGTCGTTTCGGAAGTTTCGACCGAAATGTTTCGGTTTTGCCGGGAACCGAAACGAAACCGCGTAAGAATCACGATATTCCAGTGTTTTGATCGAAACACTTTGGTTTCGGTTTGTTTCGCACGAAACGACATCATTTCGAATGAATCGACAGCCCTGATTCGAAACCATGTGCGTGAAGCAGAAAACAGAGAAGCGCGAAGCCAGGAAAAAGCAGGAAAAATGCAAAGATTTTACCTAAAATGTTTGAAAAGTGAAAGAAGAGAGGAGAAAAGAGGAGGTAACCTGATCATTGCTAGCCACTGCGAGTCTGCGACTCACGCGAACCAGCCACAGCCCGTGACAGCCGACCATTTTTCTTCCTCTGTTCTTCTTCTTCAGTTCAGAATCTTCAAATCTACTCTCTCGATCTTCAGTTCTTCAGATTCCGACGCCGACCGAAGCCACCGAAGTCGCGACTGCAACTCTCCGTCACTTTCGTCTCCCTCTCCCCGACGCTCGACCCAGGTAATCTTCTAAATATCTCTCTGTTTCACTTTTCTTTCCCATAACTTAAGACTAATATATATATATATATATATATATATATATATATTAATATAATATATTATGTTATTCATTAAGTGTATATTAAATTTATTGATTAATATATATATATATATTGTATTAATTATTAAGTATATATTAATTATATTAATAATATATATAGATAATAGTCTAATATATAATATATATTATGTATTAATTATATATTAGATTAAATATATAATAGTTAATTAAATTGATTACTATTGTTATTATGTTTTTGTATTTAATATTATATTTTTATACCTAATATTATTAAATTAAATTAATTAATATAATATATTAAAGATATATAATTAATTATTTAATTAATTTGATATAATCTATGTATATATATATATATATTAGTATTAGACTACTTAACATAATATATCATATATGCTTAGTTATTTAAATTTTTTATGATTAATATTAATTTAAATCAATAAAATAAAAATTATGTATGTATCAAATTATGTATTAAAATTTTATTTATTACATGCATGCTTAGTTATTTACATACAAATAATATATTAAATTATATCATTTATTATTAATATTTATTAGATAATTTTTTTTTTTTTAATATTAGTATTAAAAATGCATGTTATTAATTACTATTTATTTTCTTGAAAAATATAATTTATTTATTTATTTTAATTATCTAATTTAATAATTAGAAATAAAAATTTATATGTTTATTTATTCCTATTATATTATTTTTAGATAGTATTGATAATATTTTTTAATCATAAAATTATTAATTTTTTTATTGTAGCTATGTCATCGAAAGGTAAGAATGTGGATTTAGTTTTTCAATTTAAATTAGTGTCATTTATCATGAATATGATGTATATGCCTTAAACATGCACAAATATTCAATAAATAGGCTTATTTGTATAAATAAATAAATTTTAAGTTATGTTTCCACATGTTTCTACATGTTTCCAATTTTTTCTCCGTTTCCGTTATGTTTCCGAAACGTTTACGAAACGTTTCCGTTGCCGGACAGACCGAAACTATACATCGAAACGATATTTTGATCCTTGCATGGGTTCACCCCCCTTGGTTGCTTTTAATAAATACGTCTACTTATAAATAAAAAAAAAGGAGAGCAAAAAGTTAATAAAAGGAGTGGATATCTCTGCATCCTTTGTAGTCATCATCAATGACACTTGATGGGATTAATCTGGCTATAGGTTTGAGCCTAGGGGATCCTTAATTGCCTTTTTTTTCTTTTAGTATAATGCTAAATTTCTTTAGGATTGTCTTGAAAGTAGAGCTAGGGACCTTATTCGTGATATCTTTGTGGAAGAAACAATGTCTCGCCCTTATTTTGTTGCAGTGTTTTATCGAGTCTTGAAGCAAGCGAGCTTCGGCACAATGGTAAAGTTGCTCCATTGTGACTTGAAGGTCATGGGTTCGAGTTGCGGAAACAATCTTTATGCTTGTGGGAGTAAGACTACGTATATTTAACCCTCCCTGAACCCCGCAATTGTGGGAGCCTCGTGCATTGAGTTTGCCCTTATTGAGTCTTGAAGTGAGGTGTTCTCCAAACATCAAAGACTTTGAAAACAAACGGCAGTTCTGGAAAGTGTACACTTCAAATTACGCCCATCAACGGATCAGATTTTGATTCGGATCTAATCCAAATTTAGTCCGTTTAAGCTGATATGGATTATATATTTTTTCATTTATGACTCGATCTAAGCCGAATCTGATAAGCATATTTGTTAAATGGATTGGATATGAATTTGTATGATCTAATCAGGTACGCATATAATATAATATATATATATATATATATATATATATAATAGCTTGCAAAATTTTGTGGTACTTAGCCCTTTTTGTTGAATTTCATTTATTGGATCGGATCAGATTCGGAAGATTCAGATGTCTGATAGTTAACATATTTAGATTTGGATCAATCAATTAGTAATTTGTCAGATTATCGAGTCAAATTAGATCAGACATGACATTTTTCTTAACGGATCAGGTTTGGATCACTCATGATTTGGTCTATATCCGATCCATTTATAGGCTTACTTCAAATTCAATGGTATTCGAAAGTAATGCTTCAAACTTTTTTGTGTCCAAAGCAATTCTACAATTTTAGGGGTAATTGAAAGAATATAAACCTGTACCTTGTAAAGATTAGCACAAAAAAAAATGAAGAAACCCTTTCAGATCAACAAAATCCCTTGATTGAGAGTAATAGATAAACAATAATAACCACATTCTTTGAAACCCTAATACATTATAAAAAAGAGACTTTTACATAGATGAGCTATGCTCTCCTGTGTGTTTATATGATATTGGACGTTTTTCTTTCCTAACAAACACGAGAGTAGAAGAAAGAAGGAAAAATTGTTGTGCAATAAGTTTTTGGATATAAAATATTTTTTGTAGGTTTACCTTATGGAGGAGGCTGATTAATAGGAAGTTTGTGTGTGGGTGTGGGTAGAATTAGTTTTTTTTATATATATATAGAAACAGGGGATAATGTAAAATTCTGGCTGAATCTGGCTCTAGCCTAATAGGTGGTGTGTGAGGAAGGTTTTGAAGGGTAGATTTCCTGATCTCTTTGGAATTTTGGAGAATGAGGATGCCTCAGTTGCTGATTTTGTCTCTATTTCAACAAATGGGTAGTTTAGAGGCCTTGATTCAAGAGAGACTTTCAGGAAAGTTAGACTTTGTTTCATCATTGCTTCAGCTTTTCGAAAGTTGCATTATAAGGGTTTAAAAGGAGGATAGTATGAGATGACCACTGGCGGAGCTATGTAACCCCCCCCCCCCTCCCCCCCAAAAAAAAAAAATATATATATATATATATATATGTAAATTTTACCTTTCAATTTTGAAAAAAAAAATTCCCTCCTAAAATTTTTCCCAAAAAAAAAACTAGCCCCGCTAGCTCCTAAAATTTTTTGTTTGGTTCTTTTATGAGATGCTAACAGAAGATAGGAAGGTTATGTTTTCATGAAAGAGCATTTGTTGGACAAAGGTGCCTTTGAAAGTGAGGTTTTTTATGTGGATAGCGGTGCTAGATACTACTTTGACAACTAATAATCTTAAAAGAAGAGGCTTTTGATTGGTGAGTAGGTGTTGCACGATCAGTGCTGAAGAGAAGTCAGTGAGTCATCTGTTTTCGTATTATTTGCTGGCTCCGACTATGTGGACTATATTGTTCTCAGTTTTTGGTATTGCTTGGGTGATGTCGGGGACAGTGATGGATCTATTTGGATGCTGGAGGAGTCAGTAGAATTGTAGATGGGACCATCAAGAATGGGCCACAGCCCTCTCTACCTTGGGGTGTGTGTGGCAAGAACATAATAGAAGGATTTTTCAGGGAAAGAGAAGAATTTGAATTTGTTGAAAGGGATACTGATACATAGTTTATATTTTTTTGACTATACAAAACTACTGCAGATCTGTAGATTTTTTCTAGTGTTTACGAGTGACATGCTGTTGATGTGAGGACTGTAATCGATTGTATTCTGCTTGTGCACATGAGCATACCCCTTTTTTGGCACTTTATATAATATACTTTACTTATCAAAAAAATACTTTCAAATTTGTATTTTGAGGAGAAAGATTAGTCAAAATATCCAACATTGCCCTTAGAATTTTGAGATTTTAATGATGGTCCAAGTTTAAGAATACAAAAAAAATTACTAATAAAAAAATAAAAAAATTTTCCTTTTTGACTATTAACAATATTTATTTTTATTTAAAAAAAATTGTTCCAAAGAACTTACTCCTTGAGAATAATATTTATTTTTATTTTTTAATAAAAAAATTGGTTCAACAAAACTTATGCCTCAATGCCTTGAGGCTTACACTTCAACTTGTAAAGGGTCAAGCATCTTGTTTTATGCTTTTAAGTTTTAACTTTTAAACACAGGCTTATTGACAAACTGAACTTTCTATTTTAAGCTCTTTTTTTTTAGGTACCTAATATATATTATCTGGCTCTTAGAGTGTGTCTCAGCCTTAAGAATGAATTTGGATAAGACCATAGCAGCAGGAGTAAGCTTATCAACAGATGAAGGAGTTTTTAACTACATCATTTATTTTTTTGTCATTATTTTCAAACTAAGGGACTTTTAAACAAATTTACCAAACTCACGTTATTGTTAAAAGGTGTCTTCTCAGAAGACACCCTTGTTATAAAGGCTTCTTTTGAGAAGACACCTTTAATTTTTTTTTAAAACAACAAAGACGTCTTTTGAGAAGACACCTTTATAACAAAGGTGTCTTCTCAAAAGACGTCTTTCAACTTTTGTAAACTAAACTTATCTTTTTTGTGTTATGTTAGTGCAGGAGACTTTTAAATTACGAAAAAGAACTAAAGGTGTCTTCTTAGAAGACGCTTTTTAAAATGTGTTTTTTGAGAAGATGCTTTTTACACTTTTCTTTAAAAAATGAAGGTGTCTTCTGAGAAGACGCTTTTTGACAAGAACGTGGGTTTGAAAAATTTGTTTGAAATCATGTGGGTTCAAGAATATTGATTTAAAATCACGTGAGTATGGTCAAAAATTCACAGATAAAGAATTCCCATTCTCAAAGATTCCAGGATACGGTAAGTAGCCATTGAGACTTCAGAGTTTTGGGATTATATAGTAGAGAAGACCAATAACTTGTTTTGTGGAAAAACAAAAAAGAATATATGTTTTCTGGTTACAGGATCATCTTATCTAATCTACTCTCCCAAACACCCCTGTATATATTATCTTTTGTTGTACCAAATTCCAGTAGAATTTTTTGGCTCATGAAAATTGAAAAGCTGCAAAAAAAATTAGCATATCATTTTAAGGACTTCATTTGGTCGAGGACTGGGAGGGAGAGGAGAGACCACTTGGTCAAATGCAATTAGTAGCCTTTTTCAAACTTAAGGAGGCTAAGATTAAGCCATATTGTTTCTCAAAGTAAGTTTATTAGCAAAATGGTTTGGAGGTTTCTATGTTAAACTCAAAACTACAATGGCATTTTGTCATTTTGAGAAAATTTGGGACTGAAAGATTGACAATGAAATCCAATCTAGCTTATAAGGAAATCATAAATGACATGGTACTTTATATGCAGCTCAACTCCCTGATATAATGTTTCATGAAGACCCAAAGTGGAGAGATCCTCCTTTTTCTGGTAGCATTATGTTTGTTTCATCTTTTAATTTTCTAATGCATGCTATCATTACAGCATGCTTGGCTACCGATTCTCCTAAGTAACCATTGGTTGAATTTTTTTCTGCTGCAATCCCATTCACTCGGAGGTTTTTAAATGTCCTCTCTTCTCATCAGCCTAAGTTAAGATTACATTTTCCCACCATTTTATAATTCTTGTGTGGTCCCTTGATCTCATGGAAACCATTCCATGTAAATCTCTTCATTTCTAATGCTCCTCCTTAATTAGAAGTTTAGAACACATTTCCATTTAGCTTGTGAGCCTGTAGTGTCTTTTCATAGTTCTCTATTTCATTCTTTCACTGTTTGTTTGAGGGAGATTTTGTTTGTATTACTTGGAGATCAGGATTTCCATCTTTACACTTAGAATAAAACATCAGTTACTATAAAAAGGGAAACTGAGAAGCGAAGAGGTGAAGAGAGCATGTGATATAGATACTCTATGGCTAATACATACTCTGGAGACTGGTGTTAAGTGGTGTAGGTTTTGTGGGCTGATCCTTAAATCGGAGCCAATTCACACTTCTCTTTCTTAAATTTTGACCCAGATTTCATAAGCAGTTGTCACCTAAACAAGATCATCATTGGGCAGACTTTAATTGTTGACATTGAAATATGGCATGAGGTAGATCAGCCAAGTGCTCCTCATCACCTGAGGCATCATTAAGTGCATGATCTTTAGAGGTTTTTTTACGTGGTCCAAAATAATTTTTAGGGCTAGAAAGTATAAATAGAGCTCCCTCCCTGGCTTCCTTCAGTTCTAAAAATCTTGATATATGAGATTTTCTAATATGACTTTGGTGTTAATTAGCCAATTATAACAGCTCCCCTTTTTATCTCAGGTGTGGCCTGTGGGGCATGAAAGCCAGTCTTTATGCAGCTACCCCAGTTGAACTTGAATTTGGAGAATGCTTTGTATATTCTTTGCCACGATTCAACTGTTGAAACAGAAGTATAATATTTTGAGTGCGGCAGCCATTCTCCTTGATGTCAAACGTGGTGCATGCATTCAAGAATCCAAATTAAGGTAAGTTGTGAACAAGCTAGTGGTTTTTCAGATGCTCTGTAAATACTAAATGGTGATATATATATATATATATATATATATATATATATATATACTGTCATGTTTTAAAACCTTCAATCAAATTATTTTTGAAGTTGGAACTTACAATGAGCACTTTTCTCCTATCTTGAATTTTCAAATAATGATTGAATCACTTGGCTTATTTCCTGATTTGTCAAATACTTTTTGTATTGCCTTCAGTGTTGGTCAGCTGGTAATGCCTTGATTATAATGTACTACGTCTCCAAGAGATATCTAGGTAGAGCCACACTGCATGTATCTTCTTACTTGATCTGCGGTTCTTGAAAACGGGATTGCATATCGGAGTTTTCTGTAAGGACCAAATGGGACACAGTAATTGTGGATGAAATAATCAAAACATGGTGATCCATGCAAAAGTTTAGAAAATTATGTCATAAAATTTAGTTAGAAGATAATTTTTTTTATTCAACTTAGCAAGAACGCCATCTTTTCATGACACAGTAATACATTATTATAACTGGAGGTGATGTGATGAATGACCATAACTAAAATAAGTTCTAAATACAAAAGTAGTTTTGTTTTTTAAAAATTTGATATATGAGGAAATACATGTATATAATAATAAGAAAATATAATTATCTGATAAAATTCAACTGTCTTGAATTTGAATCTCCTGCTTATCTCCTAACCGATTCATCATAAAAATATTAATAAGAAGAAATATATATATATATATATATATATATGTATATATTTTTTTTTGGAGCAAACCAATTGATAAGTTTTCAACAAAACACAGATTAGATGCACAAAATTTTGAATTTTGCAATAGATGTTAGCGTTCTTTATGCACAATTTCATAAGTAATTAAATTTGCTATATTATATATATTTATATTTATATTCATGTGATGTAATTTGTTTTTACAAAAATAATGGGTTTCTAAGGTGATGGCGATAAAAATGTCTATTATGATTCAAATGAAACTCCACATTTTCTAGCGCTATTTTCATATTCCTTGACTCCATTCAGCACCGTGTCTATTATCAAAGAAAGACAAATTTCTACTTTTGAGCAAAAATGGAAAATGTAAGAAAAATGGGAGGGGAAATCAAATATTAAACTAGGTAAAAAATAAAAAATATAGAGGAAAAATGGAAGGAAGAAGTCAATTTTGTTTTGTTTTTCAAATGACAAAATAAAAAATAAAAAATAATACAATTAGATAGCATTGTTTGAGTTTATCATCAACCTTCATTCTCCACAAAAGATGTTCCGACAGTTTTTCCTATTCTATTTTCTTTTTTCTTACTTTTAAATACAAGATATTAGGCTCCACCACTGTAACAAAAAATAAATAAATAAATTTAAGTCTCACTACTTTATATATAGGAGTAAGACACCGATCATGATTCAATATTCTACAAAAGTAATAATACTCTTTGGAATCACAGGGTCACATTTTCTAGACTTAACTAGTACATGTGGGTAGAAGCTAATAAAATAATTACTTTAAACCCTATTTATAAAGAATATTGTAAATTTTGTGTTTATAATATAATTTAAACTAGAAATTTAAGATTAATAAAAGTCCAACTTTCATAAAAAAGGTCCAACAAAAACTTCAAGAAAAAAAATTAAATTCTATTAATAAAATCTTATTCTATATTATTTTCATTTTTATTGTTGTCTATTTAGATAAGAAAAACACACAAATAGTTTTTTTGTTTTGCATAATTTATATTTTTGTAAATTTCATTATTAAAGTATTGCTCAATTCTTCATGTATAACTTACATATTTAGCAGAGTTTTATAATATTAATATTAAATAAAAAAAATTACATTAATAAACAAAAAATAAAGGACTTCACTTTACGCCTCAAATTATATAAAACCAGTCCTATCAATATTATATTTTTCAAAAAAATATATATTTGACATCAGTTTTTTAAATGATTTACTAGCTTCATATTGAATGTCCATTCCAATATTTGATAGTTCAAAATACTATTTTTAGTCTTAAAATTTGGACAATATACTACTACTATTAATATTACATTACCAAGACTTGGGCTCAAAAAATATTACTCAAATAATATGAGATGATTTTACTAGTTACAATACAGTTGACTCTCTTATAATTAATATTTAACAGGTTAATAATTTTTAATAATTAATAAATTTTTTAAGGAATCAACTAGGTTCTATGATGGATAATTAATAATTCTATTACTTAATAATTAAAACTTTTTGTCATAAAAACTCTTTATAATATTAATTATTAGAGAGATAAAAATAGTTATACATGTACATATATATATATATATATATTCCACATTCTGACATATCTTAATAATTATATTTATTAATTCTACATAATTGAAGTCAAGTTATTGTAAATTAGAAAAATTATAACATCAGGACATCTAATTTTTTTTCTTCTTAAAATAGACATTTGAATTTTTTTTATACCATAAGTTAAGTATTATATATATTTTTCATGAAAAATTAAAATGTCATTTACAAATTGCATATAAGGTTTTATTTTTGTACTAAAAATTATTTGCATGTAAGAAATATTTATCAGTTAACGAAAGTATAAAAAAAATTTAATAATTAATAATTCTAATAATTAATAAATTTTCAATCTCTCACATCTATTAATTATAAGAGGGTTGACTCGATTTTAAATTAGGTAAGAAAGAATTCCTTTTATTTAGATATGTATCTTAACTATAATCTGTAACATATATAATGTATATTTATTTTTTAATAAAACTAAATAATCAACTAATATTTATGCAATTGAATGAGTATAGATTAAAGTTGTGACAAATGGTTTGATATGAGTGCAACTTGGATGGGTAAACCCAAACCCAATCTGAGCTCATCATGATTTTTTTTAGGACTTCAATTTCATTTTTTTTTTTACTTTGGAATTGGTTTAGAAAAAAGAAATCAAGTTTGATCTAAATTAAGATTGAATTTGAATTGAGACTTTAGAAATCCGATTCTAATATTTTACATATTATATTTTGTATACTCTAATTATCTATTATTGAATTAGTAAGAATTATTTACAAGTATTATTATTTGAATTTTTTAAATTTAAACAACTTGTTAATCTTTAATTTTTTCTAAATTAAATTATGTTGAAAGAATTATTTTAATAGTTTTTGATATTTTTTAAAAAGAGAAATTGTTGGAGTTTTAATGTATAATCAAAAGACTAGTATTTGACATTAAATTAGGTAAAAAGAAATTTATTTTATTCATATACGTATCACCATCTTAATATCTTATACATACAATCACATGTATTTTAAGTAACTACTTAATTTTAATTAAAAAATTAAAATTAAATTAAATTATAAAGCACATGTGCAAAACATATGTAACAGATTGTGATTAAGGTTATACATGTAATAGATTGTGATTAAGACATATAGTTAGGTATTATCTTAATCAAAATAAAAAAAGATATTGATTTATTAAAAGAATTTAAAAATGAAAATTAATAAATTTAAATTTGAATTTGAATTGGGTTCGAGTTAGATTGTTGAAATTTAAAATCGGACTGGACCATATTATTTTAAAACATAAGACATGATTCAACTCGAGCTCTTGAGCACGGCGCGCGTGGGTTGCAGCCTGAATTAGGAGCTGTCTTTTATCAGTTATTCACTCGTTGCATTTAAAAGGCACTCCAAGAAGGACATGGAACCGTGGATAAGTAAAATCCCAACATACAACACTTGACCGGAGCTATTTTTTTGTAGTTTAGGAGAGCGAGAGTGTGTTCTTCATCTTTGTTGTCGGTGCTGTAAACTGAGTTTCTCTGCAATTATTTGTCGATTCGAAGAAGAATAAAGGAAAAGAAGAAGAGATTTTAGTTAGTAGGCGCTAACATGAAGACCACAAAGGGAGGCAAAGTTATGAACCCTACGGAAGCATAACGTAAAGAGCTTCGCAAGAAGGAATTAAAAAGGGTAATCAGCCTTTGAAATCGCATCTTTTAGGATTTTATTCTATTTTTCTATATAGTTATGCATACATGGACTTATGTGTATCGTATGTCGTTCCATTGTTGGATGGTGCCCTAATACTTTTTTTTTGTTGTTGCGAATTTCACATTAGGCTCACGATTATTACTCAAGTTTTGATTGGTTGATTAGTGAATGAAGGAAGAAATAGAAATTTTACTATATTAAGCTTAACACAACTACTATTTGGCTTTTAGTTGAAATGACTTAAAAATCTTATTTCATATCTTTTTTCTCTTTTACCCAGTTTTATCATTAACCAAACAGAAAGTTTTAGAAGTTTGACTGAATTCAATATCGAATTTTAAGTTAAGCAGTTTAATATGCAGATTTTTACAGAGTTTGGGAAATTCATATATACTTTTTTTTTTAATCTATGCTAGTATCTATATATATATATATATATTTGCATTTATATATCCATGCAAGGGGAATATGGGAATGTGACTGCATTTTTTGAACACCGTGGCCCTGGGTTGGTGGAAAGTTATATTTCGAGTTCGATTCTTGAATTTATATCATCTACTTGTTCCTCTCATATGGCTTTGCAAGTAGTAATGTCGTCCATTGTTTGGCTTCAAGATTTATATTTTTGATAAGTATACATACTTAATATTGTTTGAGGGAGGCGAACCCCTATACAAAAAAAAGGTGGTGGCACAAAAAATTAAAGCCTAAGACTACCCAAAAACTCTACGTAAGAATCTACACGTAGGGGTAAGATTCTACAATTCAAAAGTATAATATTTTCAACAATCTATCTTTTAATATATAAGGAGACATTTATTTGCCTTCAAAAATTTGCCCATTCCACTGCCTCCAAAAAGACATAGAGCCATTCTCTACACCTTACTAATGGGCTTCTGCCTGTCCAACAAGCAATGAGGTCTTTTACGCTGGAAGGCGTGCTCCGGGTGCTCTCAAACAAAGAGAAAAGAAGGCAACAATTATCCCAAGCTACCTCATGATCGAGAAAGAGATGCCTAATAGTTTCTACCCCTTGCATATGTAACATCTACTAGCCAAGCTGAAACCCCTTTTCTTCAAATCGTCCATGGTCAGACTGCTTCCCTTGAGCACCAAATTATCCTCCAAGGAAATTCCATGTCACTGCTCTTCATCATCTCTCTATAATAGGACTTCACTATGAATTTCCTTGAACTGTGCAAAGTTCATCTAATCAACTACTTCTTACCCCTAACCACAACTATCATCTAAAGGGTCCCCAAAAAACTCAATTCATCCTCGATTTCCTAATCCTAAACATTTCTCCTGAAGCAAGGAGTCCACACTAACACGTCTCCATTCCAAGAAACACAATCCACCACACAAGCCTCTCTGTTAGAGGCAATCTTGAATAACAGGAAAAAGGGTCCTTCAAAGCCACATCCCCACACCAAGCATCTTTCTAGAATCTCACTCTTCTTCCCTCACCCACCTTAAAGTGGATGTAACAAACAGGCTCCTCCAACCGTTGCCCTATGGGCTTCCACAAGCTACAACCATCCTCACCACCATATTTACAAGCTATCATGTTCTTCCATTGTGCATCGCTCTCCACGGTAAACCTCCAAGACCACTTGCCTAGGAAATCCTTATCGAAAACCCTTTAACTCCTTGAACCTCCAACCCTCTTCCTGGATAGGGGTCCTAATTCTGTCCCTATTATTTTTCTAATGGTCCGTTGTACCTCATCATTGAGTTTTACATGCTCCAGACCTATTTTTTTCCAATTATTTTTGTTTCTTAATATTTTTTCTTGGGCTACCCACCAGTGGGTCTTGGGGTGGGGGTTGTACTTGGTAGTATGATGCTTGAATTTATATTGTTCATGGGTTTGGAGTCACGGAAATAGTCTATCCGCTCGTAGGGGTAAGACTATATACATTTAACCTTTTCCAGGTATCATTGTAGTAGAAGGCTCGTGCATTGGGATTGTCCTTTATTGTATCAATTCTCTTTTGGTTACACCTTGTTTTTGTCATTGATGGGTTTAATGCATCGTCTGATTTGTTTAACTCTTCTCATTTTGTGTTATCTATATTTAAACAGAATAGGAAAGAAAGAAAGAAAGAAAGAAAGTGAGGGAGGTGGGGATTTTAAAGAAGGATCCTGAGACATTGAGGGAGCAGATTGAAAAGTTGGAAATGATGAGTAAGTCATCATCTATATATCTATTTATGGTTATGGCTTTTGCTCCTCTGCCACCTTTGTTTATTATATTCTCTTATTTATCCCCCCCAAAAAAAGGAATGGAACAAGCTGTGATTTTTAATCTCCAGGTAGAGTTTATTGACTCTGAAACTTCATTGTGATTATTTAATATAAATGATGGTGAGAAATAACATGTAAGAGGTCTAGAATGCTAAATTGGCAATAATTTAGGAAAACTAAATTCTATCTTATAAAACTTGGGTATTAAATAAAAGAATGATTGCTGCCATGTTTGACTCTGTCTTTCAATGATGGTGAGAAATAACATGTAATAGGTGTAGAATGCTAAATTGGCAATAAATTAGGAAAACTAAATTCTATCTTATAAAGCGTGGGTGCTAAATTAAAGAATGATTGCTGCCATCTTTGACTCTCTGGATTTACTCTGTCTTTCAACGACTGTAGTCTAGTAACTCAGATGAACTTTGTAAGAGAGGAGTATATACTTTTGCATGGATGATGTTTTCCTTTTATGTTGATGATTGAACTGACAGGTTGCGTTATACGTCAAGTGTTAATTATTTTAGGAGAAAGGTAGATTCCTCTGTATAATTACCCCAAAAAGAGATTAAGATTTTAGCAACTCGTTTGGAGTTGGTTGGGAACAGAATTTGGTGTCTCTCATTCTCTGTCAGTTGACATGGATTTATTCCTTTTCTCCAAACTTTTATTCTGTGGTTGATGAGCCAAAATTTTATCGACAATCATTAGCATTTCTTTCTTAAATGAATTTTTGAAATTTGAGAGGGATGATTCTCAATAGAATAGTACTTACAAAAAATATTTGAGTAAACAAAAAATAGGATATTGACACAATATTCCTCCAAACTTCAAAAAGAATGAAGATAGGAGATCAGTATTCACTTTCACTTGTAAACTAATTAGATTGAAGTTAGTCACTATTTATTAGTGTCTTTGGTGATTTTACGGAACTTTGTTTATTAATATATATATATATATATATATTTTCTGTACTAGTTTTGCTGTTGGAAGTAGTTTTTGGCTTTGCTACTGAGCAAGTTTAGAGAACCCTCTGAACTTTGCCATTATTACAATGTTGGCTACTAATGCTGCTGCAGCTCTAATTGCCTTTTCTCATGGTGCAGGATCACATGTGAAGGCTGAATGTACAAGACTTTATCATACACAATAGCTGGAACAGTTCTAAAGGTTTATGCTTCATGGTTTGAAGCCTTTTCATTTCATCAATATATATATATATATATATATATATATATTTTTTTTGGAAGATGGGTTCGAAAGGATTTTTTTAGAGATGGTTCACACATTAAAAAAAATTGGGTTGTTTATGATATTGGAAGCACTGTCAATGTATGGCCATATAAGATGATGGGAAAAATGTTATCAGTACAGTTAAGAACTTTTTAATCAAATGCGGGGTGCAGTCCTTAACTTTATCTGGTGCAAAATGGTGAAGTACTGGATGTCTTTTGTTCAATCTGCCATGACGTTTAGATATACTGGTACCCTATGTTTCTCGTTGCTTGCAAATACTCAAAAATCAATTAAATTAGGCCTTAATCTGATAATTGAATTGCCACTAACAGTTGCTAGTGGTCATATACTTTTTTGTATCCATAATATATTGAACTGTGTTTTGCATTTGCTCATCTTTTTTTTTTTTATACAAAATACAATTCTGGGATCTCAGTGCAATTCTTTTTTTTTTTTATTTAAAGAAACACTATATTATTACTAAAATAAAAGAAAAATGAAAAAAATTATAAGAATCCCAACTTTGTAACTTTTAGGATGATACTTTTATTCTTTAAATTTTCTGTATATATAACCTTTACATGATATTTGCTGGGTATACGTCTTAACCATTTCTTTTTCTTTTGGCAAATTTTTAAATCACACATGCAGCTTGGTTGAGTATGTTTCTAATTTATGTTTTCTTATGAATTTGTGCAGAGGCAGATGGTGCTTTGGACAAAGCAAGAAAACACAAGAGGAGACGACTTGAGGACACATTGAACCTTTTTCTTAAGAAGAGGAAGGTAACAGCTTAAATATGATCAGCTAATGCGTTGGTTGGAAAGTTTTCTGTATTTTCTTGATAGAAGTGCAACTGCCACATTGCTTAGAACTTTTTTTTTGGGTCTTTTTTCGTAAGAAAACAGGAGTTTTGTTGATAACATAGTGATACAGAGCATATGAACCAGAAAATGGCAAATCGAAGATTTCTTATGGGACACCCTTTGGACTTTGTGATCAGGTTTTGGGTTGAGCCTAGCTTTATTCTATGTTCACAATTGGTTGATTCACCATTGGTCAGTTTTATTTGTGTTTTCATAAGTTTTAAGGTTATTTTAGTAATTTTTGGATGGATTGAAAACAGTCATCGTATAGCTTCTCATTTGTTATGGCTTGGCCCCTTTATGGCCGATATTGGTGTACAAACTCCCTTCTTCTATATTTTTCAAGAAAGAGAATTGATATATGACCTATTCGAAGCTGCCACCGGTATGCGAATGATGCATAATTATTTTCGTATCGGAGGAGTAGCCGCTGATCTACCTCATGGCTGGATAGATAAATGTTTGGAAGGGGCCAACCTCATGTAATCATCCATGAGCATGCCTTCCCCAATTTTTATGTCCAATCTTGCACTAATACCAAGAGATGCCCAACTGATAGTTGGATATGAAGATTCACTGGTCACGAGTTCATATCTAAATTCAATAAAAATATATCACACATTGGTCAAATATTATTGTGTCTTTTGGCTTATATCACACACATTGGTCAAATATTTATTGTCTTTTGGCTAAGTTTGGCCAATACAATTTGTTGTTTTGACTAGTGTGTTTATCTCATTTTAATGTACTTTGATCTGATTTCACCCCACCACACCCAGTAGGACCGTCTTGGTGTGGACAACACCATAATATGGCTCACATATTTGTTTTCATGCTCTAAATACGCTTTTCAAGAGGAGAGCTTGTGGCAGCTACCGTGAGGTTCCCTTATATAGGCATACTTGTTATAGTTTTGCTGGATGTTAGCCATAGTACTGGTTCATGGGTAAGAAAGAGTAGAATTGAGAAATACAGTGAGGAATCTAGAAGTGGAACTGCAATTTCTATAGAATGTGCTGCAAGGATTGAACCGTCATTTTCATGTTTCTATCACAATCCACTTTCTTCAGTACGCAATTAACAGTGCATCAATTTTGTTTCTCTTGCTGATGTTGTCTACTGATGGTCAACTTTCTTGTCTGTATTTTATACTACCTTACTTGTACGTTTAATCATTGTCTGCATTTTACTAGTATTAAGACATTGATATGTGATGGTCAGTCTTCCTAACTCTTCTGGGCACGATTCTGAAGAGAAATTGCGGGAAAAGGGAGAGGCACCAGTTATGTTCAGGTAAAGATACCTTCTTATAACAACAACAACAACAATCTATTTTGCTAAATAGTTAAAATTCATAAAATTTTCAACATCTATTTTTTTTTCGGATTTAAAATTCATGTTTTGTCCTACTTGCGATGCAGTCACTTGGGACCTCCTCGAAGACGGGGAACTGCAGAAGAGGAAGAAAGAGTCAAGCTTCCAAAACCTGAAGTAATTTTTCTCCCGACCCATGTAATGTATGCTGTTGAACTCTTATGCTTATTTATGATCCACATTTAGTGATTATTTGATGCAGGACTCAGTTTACTATCACCCCACACTGAATCCTACTGGAGCACCACCACCTGGAAAGCCTCCCATGTTTAAATCATCAATAGGTTCATTTAGCTTTTTCCTATACTTAAAGTTAAATATGTTGTTGGTCCTTTTTGTACTTTCTGTCTCTCTGATTCTGCTCTTGGTTTTGAAACACAGGACCCAGAATTCCCTTGATGCGGCTTCATCAAGTGGTGCTGCATCATTGTCGAAGTCAGAGTTGGAAGACATTGCTTTAGCCTTAGCTCCTCCACCACCCCCGCCTCCTCCTTTTCCTCATATTGGTGACGTGGATGTGGGAAATAGCTCTAATATGCCAGCATCTTTGCCTCTACCTCCTCCACCTTCCAGGCCTCCAAAGCCTGCTGTGTCAGACTTGGGAACATCATTACCTCCACCACCTCCTGGGCCCCTACCTAATGATCAAGTTGCGGTATGCCCTCCCCTTCCTCCACCTCCACCCCTCCACCATCTGCTCAGCCGCCTCCACCTGGCACTGTAAGAAGTGAAAAGGAGAAAAGTCAATCTGCAAAGTCGGATAATCCAACCTCCAAGGAGCCAGTTCAGGTAAGTTCTTCCTCGTTCACTTTCTTGAAAAATTCATTTTTTGGAATAAAATATGAATTTCTCTATTTGAAAAGATAATGACTCGAGAAATGCATGCAAAAAAAAAAAAAAAAGGAAAAAAAGAAAAATATTGAGTCAAATCATGGACATATTCTTTCAGATAAAAAAGGCATGCACCATGCTCTGTAGACACAAAACTTTGTTTTTGCAGCTGACTCTAGAAAACAGTTATAATGTTACCATGCTCTGTAGACACTGAAAACTTACTTTTTTGTAGCTGATTCTAGAAAGCAGTTATAATTTCTCTCTCTCTCTCTCTCTCTCTCTCTCTCTCTCTCTCTCTCGTGCAGGCATCTACTATGCTCCCTCCACCACCTCCACTGCCTGGCTTGCTGCTGAAGTTGGCAAATAATCAGTCTGAAGGTAAGCCATCTGAATCCGATGGCAAAAATACTTCAGGGATGAAAGATCTTCCAAAAATGGTTCCCCCACCACCTCCTCTGCAGCAACAGACTCCAGTTCCTGGGCCTGCTTTGGTCCCTACTTTACAGCCTGTTGTATACCCCCAGGAATTTCACGTTTCCCCCCACCACCAGATATGTGGCCGCCATGGGCTGTACGTGCACTTGCTGGCCAGCCTGCTCCTCCTGAAATGATGGTCCCACTAATTCCAAGGCCACCTTTTCGACCTCCCCCCATGATGAGACCACCACTTCCACCTGGACCACCACCTATTTCTCAAGATGATCATGGTGCAAGGCCGCCTCCACGTCAGAAGCCTTCTTATGTCAAATCAGCTGCATCTACTGTTGTTAAGAAGCCATTAGATCAGCACACTCCAGAACTTATGGCCATGGTGAGTTCTGCTGGTTATATATTGCATCACTGTTTTACCTATTTACCATAATTTGATACTTAGCAGTATAATTTTTTATGCTCTGTCATTGCAATCATAGAACACAATTTTGGGCCAAAGTCTGTTGAGAAATGTAATCTGTCATCCACTGGGAGGTCACAGAATGTGGCTATTGGATGGAATCACTGTTCATTGATTGAAACAGTGACTGAGGAATGGCCTTTTGCTAGCAAGAGAAGCATACAAGTTTTAACTTTGAGGAGGTATGAAAGCTTGTAATTCAAAGTCCTCTTAGGATATGATTATGTTCCATGGGTGGTGGAGAACAGTATTCAGAACTGTATGAACATGATTCAAAAAGCTAACATAGAAACTTTGATATTGCATACAATTGATCCTACGATAATTAAGAGATGTCATTTCACTAATAATAATATTATTATTATTATTAATAGGCTTTTACTAACAAGAGATAAGCATACGAATTTAACTTAGAGGAGGTATGAAAGCTTGTAATTCAAAGTCCTTGGGATAATGGTTATGTTCCATGTGAGGTGCGGAACAGTATTCAAAGCCATAGGAATGTAATTCAAAAGCTAATATAAAAACTTTTATATTGCATACAAATTGACCCTCTAATAATTAAGAATATGCAGAGATCCATATTTCATTAATTAATAGAAATATTATAATTATTAAGTTTCTCTATCATTCTTATTAAAAAAACCTCATCACAAGTATACAGTTTTTAGTATAAAAATAGGACATTTATTTATATTTCTAAGGGTGATGAACTTGTTTTCTATAGGGGTGCAAATCGGGCGGGCCGGGCTTGGGTTGAGGCATGTCCGAGCTTGGCCTGAGCTCAAAGACAGTCAGCCCAAGCCCGAAAAGTCCGGCCCGAACTAAAATCTTTAATTTCGGGTTTAGCCCTAATCCGACGCACAATCTGAATCTATACAACTAAAATACAATCTGAATCTCAGTTTTTAAGCATGGTTAATTTCCATCTCCAGTTTAATCAAAGCAAGAAAATCAAAGCAAAAATTAAAACCTAAACTAAGAAATAGAAGTAAAAATCAGTAAGAAAATCAAAGCAAAAAAGCAATCAGCCAGAGACAATATATCAATAACAAATAAAACAACCTCCTAAACTAAGAAATAGAAGTAAAAATCACCTCTGCAATTGGGAGATTTTGCAATGCGATTCGATCAAGATGGTTGGCTATGGTCAAAGATCAGAGATGAAGATGATTGTATATTTTAAAAAACCGGAGATGACAGAAAGTTGACTTGAGTAAATAGAAGCTTATCAGTCCAATCTGCGAGTTCTTCGTATCAATTCAATCTCTGAGATGAATTTGAGTCGTTGGAGCAGAAAATGAAATATAGAGATGGAGATGGAGATGGGGATGATGAGCATCTCGTAGGCATGGAGCTAGGGTTTTTTTTTTTAGGTTCATGGTTGAAGTTAGAAGCTTGATTGTCTTTAATTAATGTAGCTGGATTTGTTGACGCAGACAGACAGAAGGTCGGAGAATGCCAGAGATCGCGGACGGAGATCACAGAGCAACCGGATGGAGAGCATCGGCTAGGGTTTGGCTATTGAGAGCTTGAGATTGAGATGCCTTTCCAGTTGCAACAGAGGTATATATATGTGTGTGAGGCAATGGACGGTTAGATTAGAAACAGGTTGAAGCTAGCGGTTGAAAATAAAATTAATACATATGTTTGGGCTCGGGTTCCTGAAGACCAAGCCCAGGCCCAGCCCAATTTTAATTCGGGCTCTGAATTTTAAGCTAGGCCCATCCCGAATTTAAAAGAATATTGGCCAGGCCCTAAAATTTTTGGACCGGGCTGGGGTTGGCCCGCTCGAGTTGCAGTCCTAGTTTTCTACCAAAGAAAAGAAAGAAAAAAATTGTATTATACCTAGTCTAAGTGTCTTAGACTCTTATAAAAAATAAGTATACCTAATCTAAGTTATTAGAAAGTTCCTAATCTTAAAAATAAACTAATGGTACTAATAAATTTTATATAACATATATATATATATAATTTTATTCTAATAATTAAAAAGGATTTTTTTGGAAAATTATTATTTTTAAGTAATAAAATAATTAATTATTCATCATATAATGAAGTTGGTTCCCAAAATATATTTATTATTAGATGGTCTCTCTCTCTCTCTCTCTCTATATATATATATATATATATATTTATATATGTAATTATATATATGTATGTGTGTGTGTGTATATATTCGAGTGTCTCAAGCATTTAGATTTATTTTTAATAATTTTGCATGCATTTTACTTCTTCAAGGTGACGTCTTAGTTTTTTCCTTATTCCCCTTCCCCCAACACACACACACACACACAATTTAGAGGGTTCAAATCTTAACCCATTCCAATTATGATTGAATTGGAGAAAATTTTGCATGTATTTTACTTCTTCAAGGTGATGTCTGGTTAGTTTTTTTTCTTATTCCCCTTCCCCCAATACACATAATTTAGTGGGTGTTCAAATCTTAACCAATTCCAATAATGATTGAATTGGAGAAAATTCTAAATCAAATTTAATTACTAGGTCAGACAAGACAATGGCTATACCAATAGACTTGGTCACCTGTATACTCTACATATGTAACATGCCATATATTGATTTACCAAAAAAAAGGCATATATTGACTTAGATCCGACCCATTTATTAGGGCTCGGCCAACCAACTTGTCAAATCTAATTATTCTGAAAGAAGCATGAAAGTAATAAACATATTAAGTATTAACACATTAAATACATAATAAATAACATAGGAGTTGAATTGGGGTCACTTTTGTATTGAATTAATAGAATTTTTTGGTTTTTTGAAGTATTAAATACATTAAGATATATAATTAATAACATAGGAGTTGAATGTGGGTCACCTTTGTATTGAATTAATAAATTTTTAAAGTATTAAACATATTAAGTATTAAACACATTAAATACATAATAAATAACATAGGAGTTGAATTTGGGTCACTTTTGTATTGAATTAATGGAATATTTTGGTTTTTTGAAGTATTAAATACATTACTTGCTGTTTACTGGATGTCGGTTCATATATCCAAATCTTAGTTTGAAATGGCAAAAATTTAACAGGGCTCTGCATGCATAGTAGGATCTTCGTTAAAATGTGGTATAGTGGTTGCCACATCAGCCAGTACTCAACCATCCTGCCTAGCTCTAACGAATAAGTGAGGCAGTCCTCGTTATATTGCAACTCTCATAGTTTTGTACTCATTCCAATGATACAAACCTAAGGTTGCCATATCATTGTTTTTTTTTTTTGGATAGGTAAGTGACCCTTGGCGTGGGAATTGAATTTGGGACCTTGGAGCCTAAGTTGTCAAATCTGATTATTCTAGAAATTTGGAAAAGAAAAAATCTAAGACAATATATATATATATATATATATATATATAAACAACTTTTAAGAAATGCATTTAAGGGTTCAATTTGGGTTAATTTTGTGGTAAAATCACAAAAAGTTTGGTTTAATTGAATCCATCCCATCAACTGGATGGGTGCGGAAATATCCTATAATCCAAATTGCGTTGTAAAATTGTTCAAATTTAATGTGAAGCTTTGCATGTATAAAATTTTGAGCCAAGATAAAAAAAAAAAAATGGTTGTATGCAATTGTCACATGGCACATACCCGTCTTGCCTGTTTTCAAATTGGGAGCCAATTTTCCTGTTATTTTGAAACTCTAATTGGTCGTGTACTTTGCATGGTAGGTCTATTTTCTTGGTCTGGACACAGGTTCCTGCATCTGTACGTGTGAGGAGAGAGACTGCTATTCCGAAGGCAAAACCAAAGCCCTCACCCTCAACTGCAGCAGCAGTCACCAGGCCGGTAGTTGCTCCAACTGTTGTGAAACCAGAGTCTGTTAACTCCTCATCTGCACCAAAGACACAGAGCATTGATGACTCGTACATGGCATTCTTGGAGGACATGAAAACGCTGGGTGCACTTGATGGTTGAGTTTTCTTAATTTAGCCAATGAGGACGTGCAAGGAAACATATTGCCTACATATCATGAGAGAAATGTGTACAGGCATATGATCTAGAATATGTGTGAATGATCTAGAAGTTGGGTTTATGTATATCATAGATTTTAGTACTAGGTTTGTGGTTACATTGATGCAGACATGAATATGAACCACAGTCGCTGGACTCTATTCTTTCATAATGATTTTACATTGTTTTGATCTTTGTGTATCTATTCCTTGCAGAAATGCGACCAATTTTCTGCTCAGTTATTCAAAATTGACTCAGATCCTAGCAATGTTCCTGCTTTGTGCAACTCCACTGATTCAGTGGAACTACATGGGTCAAAGAGTGGAGCTTCAACTGACTTTTGCACGAAGGTATGGGACACGTGCAGAAATATATCCATCTTGAATTCTCCATTCACTCCATCACCTGCAAGGAAGAGCTGGCATGCCATTTGATCCTTCTCCTTCCAAACTGACAAATCTGTGGCAGTCAAGAAATGGCTTCTGTGAAGCATTTGGTGGGCCTTTAGATGATGGAGCAGTCTGTTTCAATGGTGAAACAGTCTCGTTTGGTAATACAGAAGCTCTTGAACCTCCTAAGGGTCATGCCTTGAGAAAATTGGAAATTGGACTTATATTAATTTGGTTCCACACCCTGATGGCTCTGATCGCTTCTTCTTGTCCAATCAACAAGGTAAGATATGGTTGGCAACTGTTCCTGAGGAAGGTTCCAAAGGGGTTTTGGGAATTGATGAATCGAAACCCTTTCTAGATATAACTGACCAAGTGCTTTTTGATACTGAGTTTGGGGTGATGGGCATGGCATTCCATCCAAATTTTACACGGAATGGTCGATTCTTTGTCATTTAACTGTAATAAGATCCAGCAGCCAGGATGTTCAGGGCGATGCTCATGCAATACTGATGTAAATTGTGATCCTTCCAATTGCTGGTAAAGGGGTTGAGCCATTATCATAGTGTTATTGCAGAGTTTACCACCAATGGTACTACATCAGTGCCCAAATTGGTACACATCCACACTTCTCATAAAATGTTTAATGGTATTATGGCAAATTTTTTTTTATGGAGCTCCATCTCAATCTTTTTTCCAGCCAAAAAGTGCTAATCCATCAGAAGTAAGGAGGATATTCACAATGGGGCTTCTATATAGAGGAGGTCATGCAGGTCAGATTCTTTTTGGAATTGCAGATCAATATTTGTATGTTATGATGAGAGATGGTTAACGCAGAGATGATCCTTACAATTTTGCACAAAACAAGAAATCCTTGCTTGGAAAGATTTTCAGGTTTGACATAGATAACATACCAAGTAAGCGTTGTGACCATAATGATTTTACAGAACATTTTGTTCTGTGTTTAATAATATATTTTTAGCAATGGTGCAGATCGAATTAGTTGGCTAACATGCTCACCCTAATTTATTTATTGGATTACGCATTCATTTTTCTTTTTCTGCCATGATCTTCAGGTGCAACAGAAGTACATAACCTCGGTCTGTGGGGAGACTATTCGATACCGAGAGTTAGCCATACATTGATGACAAGGAATTAGAGCCTGAGATTTGGGCCTACGGTTTTAGAAATCCTTGGCGCTGTAGTTTTGATTCAGAAAGGCCTCCCTACTTTATGTGTGGAGTGTGGACAGGTTTGGAAATTTGTTTCTTCCAATTTTCTTATTCATGACTGTAACATTCTGCATTGCAAACGATGTGTTGACTGCCTCAAAATCACAAAAAGTAATATATGTTTTAAGTTTCTTTATCCATATTTCTCATTGTCACAGATTGCACAGTTTGTACACTCTCTTGTTTGATGACTCAAACCCAAGATTTTCTGCATGATGGGAAGCAGACACTTAATAAGAAAGAGACCAGTGTTTTACATGTTTTCCATTCTATGCTGCAGCTCTGCATTTCACATGTCTTATTCCCACGCCTTAAATGTTACTTTGTTTTGTTAATATTGTGATGACAACCCGATGATTCTGGTTGTTCTGATTTGTTATTTCAAAGAACATGAAAAATTTCTGCCTAACAAAAAAAAAAAAACATGAAAAATTTCTGCCTACCAAAAAAGAAACATGAAAAATTTCTTCACTGTCCCGCACTTTTTTTTTTCCAAATATTCAAACCCAAGTTATTTTGAATTGTATTCGGACGCTTTCTAAGAAAGAGACCAGTGTTTACATGTTTTCTGTGGAGCAGCATTGCACTTCATGTCTCATGGAACAGGTCTTGTTTTTTTCCCCACTCCTTTAAATGATATTTTGGGTACCAAAAAAGAAACATGAAAAATTTCTTCACTGTCCCGCACTTTTTTTTTTCCAAATATTCAAACCCAAGTTATTTTGAATTGTATTCGGACGCTTTCTAAGAAAGAGACCAGTGTTTACATGTTTTCTGTGGAGCAGCATTGCACTTCATGTCTCATGGAACAGGTCTTGTTTTTTTCCCCACTCCTTTAAATGATATTTTGAGTAATATTGTGGTGACAACTGTGTCAATTTGATGACACTGGCTGTTCTGATTATTATTTTGAAGAACATGACAATGCACCCCAGTTTCAGAACTCAGTGTGTCAACGAAGCACATTCTCACTGATGCAGTTTTACATATTAGTTGTGAGTATATATCTGCACATATACATTTCTCTCCCTCCCCGATTCGCATTGATTTCCGCCCTCAACTTTCTAAATGTTTGTCAAATTTTGTTGTCTCCCTTGATTTCATGACCATGTCTTGAAACTTTTCGCAGTTGAGTCCCCTAACATACAAATTTGTCTTGGGTTGAAAATTCTGGTTTTCCAAATTTTTGGCTCTGCCTTGTGTTATGTTGGATGTACAGCTTGATGCTCCTATTGACATGCTACCCCAGATTACAGAGGAACTCATTTTATACAATGTTCCAAGTTCCTTGTGAAATTCTTTTTTTCTTTTTTTATTTACAAGCAGCTTAACCCCCTCCCAACGTTTCCTACACATCTTTCAGGATCAATATGAGGAAATTGACATAGTCACAAAGGGTAGGAATTCTGGATAGCGTGTTTATGAGGGCCCCTATCTTTTCCATCCAACGATTTCTCCCGGAGGAAATACTTCTGCCAGTTCAATAAACCCCATCTTCCCTGTAATGGGATATAACCACTCTCAACTAGATAAACAGATTGGATCTGCCTCAATAACAGGTGGTTATTTCTATCGCTCCATGACCGATCCATGCATGTATGGAAGGTTAGTATGTTTCTATCCAGCCAATGCAATATTAGGCATGGCTCTAATCATTTTTTTCATCCTTTTCCAAATGTTAGTTCAAATAATTTACAATATCATATTTGTCAATGATACCCCAGATACCTGTACACAGATTTGTATGCAGCTGCTATGGTGGTTGGTACTGAAATCCCCAAGAACAGCAGGAAACTTCACTACTTCCAAGATTTCTTTCAATTGTGCTCATGACTCCGATTCAGTGCATCACAATGGGAGGAAGTCCTCACCCTGCTATAGGATATGCGTTCTCATTAGCAGAAGATAACAAGAAAGATGTCTATATTTTGACAAGCACTGGTGTGTATAGAGTTGCACATCTAAGCTGCTGTAGTTACCAGTGTTCCAATGAAAGTTTTGGTACTTACAGACCACCTTCTTCTTCTCCAATATCTGAGAAATCATGCAATGGTGCACAAGCAACATTTTTCTTCTCTTCACTCTTGTTGCTTCTGCTGAGTTTTGTCTTGTAAACTATTACTGTTGTTCAAGGACAAAATGTGCTCTTTGTAATCTTAATGTTAAAAGTAGTTGCTTTCAATGTTGGACTACTGTTCTACTTACAGGTATCATAAAAGGAGAAATATATATCTTTCTAAGGAGTGTTAGTACCAAAAACACTAAGGCACTCTTCTTCTTCTCCTTCTGTTTTGAAAGCATAGCTGATCACTAGGGTCGATTGTTTAAATCCCTGCTAACCCTCCTTCCCTTGCCCTTGCAGGGACTTGAACCTCACTCTTCCCTTTGGGCATGAAGAGGTAATGCCACTAGGCCACTCCCTGTTTCGGTACTAAGGCACTCTTTTTGATTTATATATTTTGGTAACTACAGAATTGAAGGTGGCATTCTCATGCCTGTATACAAAATGGAAACTGGCATTTGGGTTCTGCAAACCCGTGACATGCATGCATGAGACATAACTTTAGACTTGCAGGTTTTCAAAACTTGCATACATGAAAGATGTTGCTAAAGACATCAAAGGAAAGATTGTTTTCGTAATAACTAAAGTCTTGCAAAAGATGAACCAACCCGTATTGAGAAGCAGAGTTAGTTGAGGTGATGGGACAAGAACAAAGAGGTCTTAAGATGCTATCGCATTATAGCATCAAATAATTTCTCTTGGGTTGAAGATCCTAGTTCTCCAAATTTTTGGCTCGGCCTTGTTTATGTTGGATGTACAACTTGATGCTCCTAGTGTCATGCCCCACATTACAGAGAAACTCATTTTATACAATGTTCCAAGTTCCTTATGAAATTCCATTTTTCAGCGAAAAGCTCCAACCCCCTCCCCAACATTTCCTTTGCACCTTTCAGGATCAATATGAAGAAATTGACATAGTCACAAAGGGTGGGAATTATGGATGGCGCGTTTATGAGGGCCCCTATCTTTTCCATCCAACGATTTCTCCCGGAGGAAATACTTCTGCCAGTTCAATAAACCCCATCTTCCCTGTAATGGGATATAACCACTCTCAACTAGATAAGCACATTGGATCTGCCTCAATAGCAGGCGGTTATTTCTATCACTCCATGACTGATCCATGCATGTATGGAAGGTTAGTATGTTTCTATCCAGCCAATCCAATATTAGGCATGGCTTAATAATTTTTTTCATCCTTTTCCAAATGTTAACTCAAATAATTTACAATATCATATTTGCCAATGATACCCCAGATACCTGTACACAGATTTGTATGCAGCTGCTATGTTTGTAGGTAATGAAATCCCCAAGAACAGGGGGAACTTCACTACTTCCAAGATTTCTTTCAGTTGTGCTGATTACTCTCCGATTCACTGTAGCACAATGGGGGGAAGTCCTCGCACTTCTATAGGATATGCATTCTCATTAGCTGAAGATAACAAGAAAGATGTCTATATTTTGACAAGCACTGGTGTGTATAGAGTTGCACATCCAAGCCGCTGTAATTACCAGTGTTCCAAGAAAGTTTTGTTACTCAAAGACCACCTTCTTCTTCTCCAATGTCTGAGAAATCATGCAATGGTGCACAGGCAACATTTTTCTTCTCTTCACTCTTGTTGCTTCTGCTGAGTTTTGTCTTGTAAACTATCAAGGATCTTAATGTTAGAAGTATTTGCTTTCAATGTTGGACTACTGTTCTACTAATAGGTATCATAAAAGGAGAAATACATCTCTTTATAAGGAGTGCTAGTACCAAAAAAACTTGAGGCACTTTTTTTTTTTGAAGGCCTAGTCCAATCACTAGGATCGATTATTTAAATCCCTCCTAACCCTCTTCCCTTGCCCCTACAGGAACTTGAACTTTGCTCTTCTCCTAGAAATGAGAAGGTAATGCGACTGGGCCACTACCAGCTTCGGCACTCTCTTCTTGAATTATATATTTTGGTAACTGCAGAATTGAATGGTGGTATTCTCATGCCTGTGTACAAAATGAAAACCGGCATTTGGGTTCTGCAAACCTGTGAATGCATGCATGAGATATAACATAACTTTAGACTCCCAGGTTTTCAAAACTTGCATACATGAAAGGTGTTGCTAAAGACATCAAAGGAAAGATTGTTTTCGTAATAACTGAAGTCTTGCAAAAGTTGAACCAACCTGCATTGAGAAGCAGAGTTGGTTGAGGCGATGGCACAATAAGATGCTATAAGGTTGAGGTGATGGCACAAGAACAAGAGGTCTTAAGATGCTATCATATTATAGCATCAAATCAAATTGGTAGTCCAAACCATGGATCTTCCATTTTTATTATGGAGCTAAAATATGTACTCAAATCATTTCAACAAAATATTTTGTGTGACTGTTATACTGTATGATAGTAATTCCTAAGCTTGAATAAAACTTTTAAATATTTAAATTACCGTAAAAATCACATGAATGTGACGATAACACTATTATTTCTAACTAGAACATCTTATTCTAATGTTGTAATGGAGTAATTATATTTCCTGTCAAAAAAATAGTTCCTATGATACTCATTTGATCCTTTTGCCCTTGCCATTGCCATTGCCACTGCCATTTCCTACTAAATCTCAATCTCTATTTATCACGATTTTTAATCAGTATTTATAATAATTCGTTTTATTTTAGTAGTAGAATAATCTGAAAAAAAATACAGAATTTATTTTTTGTATTCAATAAATACAGAATTTATTTTTTGTATTCTGTAAATACAAAACTTGAATTTACAAAGAATAAAAACTAATTCTGTTTTAAGGTTTTAAAACTAAGCTATGAATCCAGAATTAAAAAACCAAAAATGGAAGAAATTTACAGATTTCTGAATCAGAAAGATGGAACAGACCAAGTCTAGCGTTTGACGCTATCTCCTTAAGACAGATTACACCCTTATACTTGGTACTTACGATTGAATGGATGTCTGCCTCCCAGAATGAAGTGGTTTCACACAGAAAAAAAAGCACTGCAGACTTATGTACAGTGAGCCAAACTTATGTTTCAGAACTCTCCCAAACTAGATGTATGAACGCATAGAAAATGTAATCAATTCAATGCATGAATGTAGGTGCATAGGTGGTGTTTATATAGAGCATTTGTGTCTGTTTGGTATAGACACGAAGGCTTATAGTCGCAACTGTTCAACGAACAACCGTAGAGAAGCAGACAATTTAGTCAAAATTCAAATCAAAAGTTTCATTGCAAAACGACGTCGTTTTGGATTTAAACCAGAAACAAACGTAAAACGACAACATTGTAATTAATTATTTCGGTAACTAAACGACAGCGTTTTGGATTGTTTCTAACAATAATGACAGTGTTTTGAAAAATTATTTAAATGAATTTTCTTCAAAAAGATATATTACACAATGGGCCAAGGCCGAAACCCAACCCGTTCGGTGCAGGGTGCACGTGCTAGGTTTTCCCCCTTCCACAAAACTTGGATGCCCCTTAGGATCCAAACTTTCCTTTAAGGTAATTGTATATATATATATATTTTAAAAGCCTTATGCCCATCCTATTTGGGACACAATTTTTTTTTTACAAGATTCAAGTTTTTGTTACCATTTTCAAGTAATGATGTTTAAAGATAATTTCTGATTTACTCTTTAATGATTTTGAGCAACCCAATACATGATATTAATCTCCTCATGAAGTAAAATACATTTTCATATAGACCTATCAAAATTAATGTGTAAGACCCACTTTAATTTTAGCTCAAAGATAACTAATTATTATACTAAAAACCCTACTTTTCCTAATAACGACTGGTTCAAACTGGTTTTTATCGAGGTGAATCTAAGATCATAGTTTATTTGGGGCCGAAATGTGAAAATGAACATAGAACTTTCTTTATTCAGGGTCTTGGAATATTATTCGAGTTTTTAGGAGGGCCAGTTAAATGTATTTTAAGGATCTCTACTAGAAATATAATGAAATTATAGGGAATAAATAAGAAATCTTAAAACTCAACGGGGAATCATGCAGTACTTCAAATCCCACATCGTCTGATGAGAGAAGATTATTGGGCTCTATACGTACAAACTATTCCTAACCATAATTGCATGTTTCAAACAGTTGTAAGCTACATTGAAACGGCTTTTCTCACTCAATATGTGAAAGAAAGACAGAGACAAAGCACGTCGAAGAAATCGAAATGGTGTTATTTTAATACAATAATAAGAAAGATAAGATACAAATACATACATGATAATTGATAAGATTAGAACCTAACCAGCACCCAGAAGTACAACATTGATTGATCCCAAGTGAGCTGGATCTAGATTGTGACATCCGTTGAGGGTAGTTTATGGTTACCTGCTACTTGGCAGTTGGCTGTTGCCCTCATTGAATGACTAAATAAATCCATAGGAAAGCCAGCATTCATGTTTTTCATGGGTAAGGCTAGTCATACTCCATAAATAGTTTAGATTTTTTACTTTATTTAATGAAATTGGTTTTTAAAGATGAAGTTATAAGTATGTAAAGATAATTTAATAAAGATAACTTTAGGTAGAAGAACATGGTTTTATCAAACTATTATTTATTGATTTTGTGTTATATCCGAACTTATGAACATTTGTTGTAATTTATTGATTCTATTGATGTGTTAGTTGTTCATTAATTCGAATATAATACATCAGACTAATAAATAATTTTTTGATTCTATCACGTTTTTTAACTATTCGAAGCCATCAAATATTGATATAACCTATAAACGAGCGACATTGTTTGAATTATCACATATGTAAAGACTCTAAATAGTTAAACACAAATTTTTCATAATTTTTGTGATAATTGAACAATAAATTGAGAATGCAATAGTCTTGACATTTGATTCACCATCCTGATCCAACGTTGGTTGTTTAAGAGATTGATTCAAAGAAGGTGCAACGTATTGGTGTGATGTCCCATAATTTCACATTTTTCGTGTTGTACCAAACACGCCATACCCGTGTTTTTTTCCGCCAGCCAACGTCAAGTTGGTTGAGAAGTAATCTCCAAGTGGTTAGTGGGAAACGAGAAGAAACTAAAAACGATCTTTCCAAGAAGAATCACAAAAGTAGAAATTAAAGAGCCTCTGGTTAACGATATTTAATGCTTTTGAACTGTCAATCAAATTAGGACTTTTATTCACTAACAGTTCCAAGGAAGAATTTATTGTCAGAAGTCGTATGATTCAGTATTCACCCCGAATTCTTTGCGTACGTGATTCATTATCCTCTTTTAACTCCTGATCCTCCCAAATTCTCTTTCCATCTCTTTATCCCTCTAGAGTTTGGTTGGAGTTTGATCTTCATTTAGTGATTCTAACTCTTTTATTTGCACCGACAAGCTGGGTTAAGTAACTTAAGTTTTGATTATCTGTACTGCTTTCTTCTTCTCTAACTACTTTATATATATATATATATATATATAGATATTTGCAGGTAGTAATCAAGGAATGTAGGAGTTGTTTTCTGCACTGATTAATAAGGTAATTTATTTAGTTATCTCTTTAATTATTCTTTGTTTTCCGGTTTTTTTATGTGAAATTGTTGAATCTGACTCAGAAAAATTATCAAGTCTTATTAACTGATTTTTCTGAAAATTTTATTGAAATGTTTAGAAAATTCAGAACTCCTGTGCAATGGTACATGATAAGACTTTCTCCCATGAGGCAGACTCTTTTATTCACTAAACAGTCTAAACGACACAGAAATTAGAAATTAGAGATGAAAGTGGTTGGAATAAACAAAAACTCATCAAAGAATAAAAAACCTATTATAGCATTGCCACTTTTTTATCCAAAAAAAAAAAAGAAAAGAAGAAAAAGTAATCACACTTTTCATTAACAAATTAGTTTGGGAGGAATAGCAATGAAAGCTCCAAAGATTCATAAAACCTATCCAAAAGAGACATTTTTTTTGAAAATTTAGTTCTCTTTTTTTGGACTTATCTGAAATTTTTTTATTGAAATTGTTGGAAAAATTCTATGGATTCTTTAATTATGTGAAAACCCTGTTTTTTAATTTTTTTTAAATCATATTTTTCATTAATAAGTTAGATTAAGAAGAATGGCCATGAAAGCTCCTAAGGATGTTCATGAGGAATTTTTCTTTTCAATTAACGATTTCAAAACTTGTTCCAACTTTAAATTCAAAGGAATTAGGTGCATGGATCAGCACATGAATATTTGATGCTGAAAAATGTTGAATGGACACTTGAAAATCAAACCTTAATCCTACCCCATTGTAATAGGTGTTATGTCAGCATTTATTCATTGTGTTATAACGACTTTTTGACTTTTATCTTTTCTTTAGTTTTTTTAGCTCTCCTTTTCTTCCTCATTGTGCTAATGTTTGTATTTTCGTAAGATATAGATTAGCAGAGTAAGTTACTTTTTCATACAAATGATGTATGCCGTTTTATGCTTTCTCTTACTTTCTGGGTGGTACTTAAGTATTCCTTCACTTTTTCCTCAACTTAATGGTGGAAAGTTTATATGCAGCGTTTATTGTCCAATGATAAGCTTTGGTATTGCTGCTTCAGTGGGATTTTGGGATTGAGCCCTTTGTTCACTTTGTTAGTAATCCACCTTAAAAGAACAAAAAGTTCTGCACTCAGCCTGAAGCCACCTTGCTGGTGCTTTGTGTCACAAATAAGAGATTCCACTCTGCAGGGTAATCCAAGCCTCGACAAAACTTGTATGGTGGAGCACAGATGGATCTGAACATTTCCTCCATTCGGTTTTAATCGTAGTTTGCAATTGCAGGTATTTTCCTGTAATATTGTTTCTCTTTCTTTCTATTTCCTTTCCCCTCCTCCTTTTCCTTTGTACTGTTTGCATCCCCTTCAATTATATGTACAACTATATCACTATGTTATGTTATTTAGGGTGTGGTTCTTATCTAGTGTAGGTATCGTGTTATTGATTTTTCCCCTTCATTCTATATATATATCTGCAAATTTATTGTATATTTTGTTCATATTCACTACTACCCTGCTCTTGTGTATACTTCTGTATTCAGAATTTCAAATAAGATACTTGACTAATTATGTGCTTTTGTTACCGTTGATTAGTTAAATTTATTATACCATATTTGTTGACTGCTATTCTGCTACTTGTTTGGGATACAAGTCTTGAAAATTCTGATCTGAAGTATTTGTCCTGTCCTGTCCGCATTCGCATTATGGCTTATAACTGGAGTTTGCTGATTTTATGCTTCTTGTGTGAAAACCTTGCAAGTTGAGAACACGGATTTCCTCTGCTTTACTATTTATGATCATCTAAATCATTTTCTCAATTCAATGAAGTCGGATCTTTCATTCACATTCTTTTCCACCAAGAACGTTCTATAGAACTCTTTGACCCCCAAATTTGTAGGTATCTTACTTTTTCACGCATTTAACAAGTTCCAACAAGCAATCAATATTTCATGATCAAGGGTGTAATACTTTTTGTAGTGGCAGTCCTTATGCATTGTATTAACAATCAAAAAATGGTTGAATTAAAAAATTTCTATCTGATAGGATTTCTTCCTATACCCATGAATTCCATTGGACCCAAAAATAATACATTGGATGACCTAAAGTCTCAGTAACAAATTTTGTTCAATAGGGGCAATTTGGTGAGATGTGGGGATGTTTTCAACTGAAGGATCTGACCTTTGCATGGATACACAGCAGCATATGATTGGTAAGTAGATGAAATGGCTGTGTTTATATTGCAAAAATTTTCTTGTTAACTTGTTTTTTAATGAAGTATATTGCTGGAAGTAGATATAACATATATTGATACAATTTGTTTTCAGCCTATGTAGACTACAAAACTTGGAAATACTCTTTATCTTTCCTCTATGGACTTTGAAATGTGCTTTTTCTGTACATTTATTTCAAATGTTTCCCCCCAAGCTGAAAGCAATATACAGTGAATGAAAAGGAATGATAGATTTGGCACACACACAACCACCAAGGTTTTTATTTTAACAGTTGATCAGTTGGATAGGCGGTTCCACCGCCCGTTTTGAATTTTTCACGTTTCAAATGGACTTTTGAGATAATTGAGTGTTTGTTTGGACTTCTTGAAACTGTCCGTTTGGACATTTTCAAGACCAAAACAGACATTTTGGAAAAGTGCCAATAAGTAGCTTTTCCCAAAACGCCCGTTTCCACCGTTCATTCAAACAATAACTTAGTCTGAAATACTATTCTAACAACATCATGTATCACTCATAAACAATCTTTACTTTTCGACCTTTTAGTCTCCATTACTTTTTTCTTTTCCCATTTCTTTCTTTATTTTTGTGCATATGCCTTCATAGATAATTTGCTGCACTAGATGACAAGCATCTTGGAAGCATTTATATATACAAATGTAGCTTTTGCTATGACACTGAACAATCTATGTACCTGCCAGATAATGAACCCAAGTGTGGCCATTTAACTCAGGCTAATAAGCCTTCCAAATTCAATGAAGGAGATGAAAGGATTAAATTTGGACCAAAAGACTAATTTAGAAGATGAAAATATAATTACTTGACATCTAGAAAGCCATGAGTGTGAAGTCGATTCAAGATCCACTATTGGAGAACAAACCAAATGGAGATGCAGTCAGGAGCCTACTGGAAGTTAATGGTTTCATGACAAGGGATGATTCTATTGATGGGAGAGAGCGTATAACACAACATACTACCACTCCAAGTGAATCAGGAGGGGGGGAAGAAAGAACAGACCTTTATACAGATAGGCTTGTTATGGATTGTGAAACACCGGAACTAGCTGTTTTTCTCCACGAGAGCAATTATCAGGTTGTCACGGACATTTGCGTCAACAGGATAGTTCCTTCCCAGGACTCATGTTCAGTGGAAAATTGTGAGTTGGACCATAATATCATCTCCTTCTTTCTGAGCTCTTATGTGGATATTAACAGTAACTCTACGAAAGAAGCACTGGACACTGTGTCATCCATTTCAAATGGGTTAGGAACTTTCTCTGAAAATAACTGTTTTAAAGATGCTGTGAAGCAGAGTGGTTCTGGGAACTTGATGATCAAAGGCAAAGTACATTTTGATGCAAGTGCTGAGGTTGCAGATGATGGTTCTGCCAAGAACATTACTGAAAGACCGATTCTAGTTAGAGAGTTGGACTACAATCACTCCCACTTGCAGTTATCCAATTCAACTGATTATCAGGTATATCTTTTCTACATCTCTTGCTTATAAACTAGTTTAGCTCATTCCATGTGGCATAGAATTTATCTTTGTTTGAAAGATAAATGTTCTCTAAGGTATAGTTTCTTTGCTTCTCCTTAGTAGCAAGTTATGGGTCTTTTCCTCGGAGTCTCCTTCACCCAGAGTTATGATCATACTCTCTCACTGAGGCACCCAGTGTCTTGCCAGTCTTCTTTATTAGGATAGATAACTGCAAAGGAATTTGGCAGTTTGGCCAGGACTCAGGTTCATTATGTGACCTACAAATGGAGGCTCAAAATTAGTCCTTAGATATGAAAAAGAAGGTAATGAATTAATGCCTCTGGCTTTTGTAATTGAATGGAGCGGAGCATTGGATGGCTTGCCACAACCTATAGTGGGCATCTATTGTTAGCATCTGCTGACCGCAATGTTGGTGGTAAATCTTACTATTTTATGAACAAATCTTTCTTGAATTACCCATGATTTTTGTTTTTGGAAATTTAAAATGTTCTATTATTTGGAACTTAGTAAGCCCCATTATACAATGTTAATAATCCGTGAGGAACCAAATTTAGTTGGTCCACCATCTGTCTGGACCCTCAATCCTTAGTGCCTTCCCTGCCAGGGAACCTTGATGCAACAGTTCAAGAGATGTTCCCCTCAAAAGACAAGATGGAATTATAGAGTTTCTTGATTTAGGGTCACATGCTGTTTAACATAGATTTATTTTAAAAATAGTAATTAATTTATTGTTAGTAGTAATTACTCTAATGCTGATTAAGAAAAGTTAATGTCTTACAGATTTTCTTAATGTAGACTCATCCATTCTCTAACATAGATTTACTTTAAAAAATAATAACCAATTTATTGTTCATAATAATTATGACGTTGAAAAAAAAATGTATAACAAAGGTTTCCAACTTGTGTTGGATCCCCAAGAAGGGTGAGATGAACATACTTATGAATAAAGGTGTTTTGCTTTCAATTAAACTTTGAATGTGAAATATAAAGAAATGTTATACATGAGCAATTATTCTGTCTATTTGAAGGAATAGTATTCCATGTTGTATACACTCCATTACAAATGTTTTTTCTGTTTCCATAATTGATGCTCTGAAATCAACATACAACTTATGTAAAATTTCATATTAATATTACACACGTGCCCTCACACATGCACACGCACATATATAGACATATTTTCAATTAACATATAACAAACTTGCATGCTTTTTTTGAAAGAATGGTTGTTGTATATATTAATCACAACAAAAAAACATATGTACAAAGGACAGGGGAGAGACCCCTTAAAGACCACAGCCAAAGGCTACAGCACCCACAAAAAGGAACTAAAAAACAAACATCACAGCCTTCAGGCTAAAAATAAACAAACAGAGGATGCCTATGTGAATGTGCAGTCTGTTAACCCCAAGTTCATGCTAAGTTCCCAGTTAGAAAAGGAATTCTTTATGAAGTAGTAATTAAGCAGATGGATTCTTGGATTTCTGATTCAGAATCCATTCAAACTCATCTTTCAAATTTCCTATAGTTTTATGTATGAGACAATTATGCAGCATTGCTTTCTAGTTATAAGATGAGAAGGAACAATGAAGAAGAGGCACTACTAAACTTGCATGTTATATCTATGGTGGAAAGAGTTTTATTAAATCCCATCTTCAAACCCTGGAGTGTTGTTGTTATTATTATTATGGGAGTGTGATACACACCCATACACATACTACTCATCTTTTTATTGGGAGATTTCATGGATTACCTAGAATCTTCTGCATAAAGCATAGGCAGAATGACATTGATCAGAGCAGAAAGTAGGTTTGGTGATCTGCTATATTTTTTGGTAGCCTAATTGTCCTTGTATATATTTTTTCAGTTAGAAAACTGCGTTTCTTCCCTCTAAAATGGAAAAATGTTGGATTATAAAAGGAGATATATATATATATATATATATATTTGCAAATTTTTAGGTTTATCATGTATATTAAACAAACAACTGCCATCATGTTCTACTATTTAGGTGCTACCTATTGGGTCGGTTGTGATGCACCATTTGGTATGCCTCTTTACTGCATATGTTGATTCAGCTGGATATCTCCATTTTTTTTTTTGCCTTCCTTTGGCTTCTTTTGTTTGTTTGTTTTTTGGTTCTGCCATGAGGCTTTTTGTGTTGGTTGAGGTTGCTCCTTTGCATGTTATTTTTCCCCCCTGTGTGTGTCAATAAACTTATTACTTACCAACCTCTAAATCAGAGCCAATGTCTGAAATTCTTCTATTCTTAATGGAGACAGTGGATGGAGTTATTTCACATTCTTATATTAGAATTAGAATGTTAGAATTTGATTTTATTAAAAATTCAGGTTCCAACTAAGGGCATAGTCTTGGCAAGCTCTATGACATCCTCTGCCACAGAAGCGCTTCACAAAAATAGCCATGCAGTTGAGGCTGCTCCTAAAAGTGAGGTGGAGAGTAGAAGCATCATGCATGATTGCTGATTCATTGCTAACCACTTTTAGCGGAGGAGAGGCAAACTCAGAAAATGCAGATTGTCAACTGTCTTTTAAAACCGAGAACATGCTTGAAGAGGCAATGCCAGAAAGTTCAGCAGTTTCAAGACAAAACTCGGTTCGTCTCCATGATCATGGAGACTCCAGTTCCTCTCCTATAGGTCTTCTTTCAGGCCCAATAGTATACTCGGGGCGAATACCATATTCTGGTAGCATCTCTCTTCGGTCAAATAGCAGCGCACGATCCTTTGCTTTTCCTGTGTAAATATCTATTTACCTGTAGTTTCATTGTTGTCTATCTCAAATTTATCTATTCAAGCTGGTTTGTCACAATGAGTTGACTTTTACATGAACAGATTACCCTTCGAATGGAATGAAAGTCCTGTAAAAATGGTGGAAGTTGACAGGAGAAGGAAGCGTAAAAGTTGGAGGATGGCTTGTCTCTGCTGTAAATTCTAAATGCTGCATCTCATTCTGTGCTGTGTTAATTTTTATAATTTTTATCTCGTTTGATCAAGAATTACTTTGTATTTAGCAAAAGTTCCAGAGTGTCATGCACTCATGATTTGAAGCATACGTGCATGTTTTAATTTAAATTGTTCAGTTTGAATATAAGTTTTTTGCTCTGTTACGTTGTTATACATATACCATGTTACTATCTGGTTTCAACAGTTTAATACCGACTATAATGCTACTGCAAATGAGTTTCATGCATGGCGTGACTCTAATAAGTTGGAATGTTGGATAGTCCACATGGGCCCAAAATTTGATGTGATTGTATTATTGGGGAGGTTTGTATCATTATAATGGCGATTAATGTTATTATACTTGAAATGGTGCATAGTATGAGGTAAATGGATCATGATTCATGGACAAGTTGGAATTTGTAGCCAATTTTTAATTCTACTTTTGTTGTTGTTGTTGTTGTTGTGTGTGTGTGTGTGTGTGTGTGTGTGTATATATATATATATAAAATTGTGATATACTTTGTATGTGTTTATGAATAGACTATGTTTACTATTTTATTTACACCTTGCTCTTCTCCATGATAATATTTGTTCTAAAAAATAAACTGTCATACCAAACTGATGTGTCACATTAGTTTTTATTTTGTATTTTTACTTGTCAATTTGTGAAGAAATAGTGAAGAAAAATATGAGCAGAGAAAAATCATCGTTATTTGAAACCTACTTTATGTTGAATACATCTAAAATATCAAATGCATCATCTCATTGTTTTCTTTCCTGAATTACAACTCTTATCTGATGCCCAATAGAAAGGAATAAATGTTGTCACTGGCAGGGCTCCACAATTTGGTTTTGGCCAACTGATCCACCTGCTATATTAGCAGCCTGCATCTTTGACAAGCTTTTATTAGGTGCATAATGTTATGCAATGTTCTGAATCCTGTAATTTCCTCCCAATCATAGGTAGGAAATTATGTTCATGCTGAAAAGTAATATTTCTTTCCAAATTAACTTTCTCAGCCCTAATAGTGTTGTGTGTGACACAGGAATTATTTTTCATCATTTAGCACATAATTTTATTTATGGGATGAATGGTAATTCTTAAGCTATATTGCATGTAATTATGGTGTATGTAGTGTAACTTATGCAAAGAAGATCATAATCATAATTTGTTTATAATTTATAAATATTATTTATAGTCTTGATAAATTGGGGCAATCGAGGAATTTTATATGAGGGGGTACAAACTTTAGATTGTATAGAAGAATCCAAAAAAAAAATTATATGTCCCATTGATAGGGTCAAACTAAATTGATAATAAGGATGAAGTAGAAAAAACTTCAAACCTAGAGGGGGCAAAAGTATAAATTAAAAAGGTATATTTAAATTTTCTTGAGAATTGATAAAAATATTTAAAAAAATTGGGAGTGGGGCTGCAATTGATCCCCCTGGACCAGGGCTGGTTCCGTCCTTGTTAGATAGGACTGTAATACTCTGGCGTCTTTGTGATAGGTTGATTTATCTTGATTATTAAAATAAAAATTTTAAATTAAGTTGTTAGTGCCTATGATACATTGAGTTGAATCATTTGAGAACCAATCATAAAATTAATGTCATGTAGATTTGAAATTTCATAACTACTAAATTGCAAATACCCTTAATCATGATAAAATAGTGAACTTGAATTTAAAGTATTGATTACTTTGATTTACTAATAGGTGAGATCTCTGTTGGTTAACACCTTCGGTATTTTGAGTGACTAATATAATGAAATTTGGAAATACTTATTTTCAATATGAAATCTGTAATCTCGTTATGAGATAAGTTAATATCCCCTTGAAGTAATTTTTGGAGATTTGATCACTTGAGTCTAGATATGACATATTTACTAAATTGTTTACTAAAAGGAATTAATTATGTGATCAAATTATTCAATTAAGTACTAAAATTATTGAAGATGTAAATAGAAAGGTTGCCAATAAATTACCTAGTTCCATTTACAAATACTAAATTATGTAGGGGTTAGTTTATAGTAATTTAATAAGTCCAGGAATAGGCTTATATTCTTTGCAAGTCTTGTGATTTCTATGTAATTTACATAAGTCCTAAAGTATAATTATAAATTTATAGTGGTACAAATTATAATTAATAGATCTTTGAAAGAATTATGAGATAAGTGAAACTTCCAAAAACTATTAGAGGTAGAACTTGTGAGTTCTTTATGATCCTCTCTCTAGTCTCGATAAATCATATATCCCTAAGAACTGGCCGACTGTCAAATATACATATTCTCGCGTGAGTTTTCTTATTGGAAATTCCTTTGGGATATTGAAAGCTCACTTTCTCATGGTAGCTTGATTTATTGAGAAATAAAGCTTTCGAAGTTTCTCAAATTCATAAATCAGATTAGAGATATTTATATCTTCATTCTCGTGTTTGATTCACGCATAATAAAAGAGATATAAATGTTCAATTTTTACTTTCTTTTTTTTTTAATTCATTGATTCACGTTTCCACTTTTCTAAACACCTTATCCATTCCTCATATACACATATGCTATAGACAACCATTTTAAATCACTAAAAATATAAGTTAATCAACACTTCATGTTTTTGTTAGTGATATGATGTCAAGACATCCACCTTAATTTTTTGAGAAGTTATTTAGTGGGACGGTAATCCATGGTTACTCCACTCATAGAAATGTCTAGCTTTCCAATGCCATCAATTTTTGCCAACTTTAGGTTTCAATCCATTATGACTCAACTCCCTTATCAAGTGTTTGGTTGAACCAATAAAAAAGTCTCTAACATGGCCATCAAAATGACACACCAAATGCATATGTCAAAATCAGAGCAACCCCATCTAGGACCAACTTTCTTATTCAACCCACCACCATGTGCCACACACAATTTGGACACGATTTTGGGATCATGATCCATACAGCATTGGTGCTTCGCCACGCCAAGGCATCACTCCACATCAAATGGTCCTAGAGCAATGGCATCTTGTTTGGTCCTTCTCAGGCCACATGATGGGACACCAGGTTTTCTCAACAATCACATCTGATCACTTAAGTAATGGTCCCATTTCATGCCAAACAATTTTGTCCTTCCATAAGTCTCAAAACAGGATAGCCTCAAGCCAGGGCCATTAAAGATCTGGGCTAACTGTTCAACTCTCTGTCATTAACTGTTCAATTCTTATGTTTCGTGCAGAAAATACGAATATAAACTGTTCTGATCTCCAAAACATTTTTACATAACCTTTTGTTATGTGCGGAGTCTCCCCCGACCACTCAAACCAAATATCCCAGACGAGCTACCAGTGGGGTTCATGTATGTTATTTCATGTAAGGCTACAAGCTAATGTATTATGCTACACAATGACTTGCACACCTCCATATATTACCAGCATACTAAAGCTTCATTGACTTCGTTCTAATCAGACAAGTTAGAAGTTGGCTAATGATCACATCCTTTATAGGTTTTTTTAATTTTGGAGCAGTGAGTACTTTAATAAGCATAAAGCTTTCACGTGTGCTTACTTTTATTTGTTTACAAGTTGGGACCTGTTTGGCCCAGTTAATAAAAAAACAAAAAAACTTATAAGCATTCGTATGTCAAGAGATGCTTATTGAATTAGTTTATCAAAAGAAAATTCTTATAGTTAGAATAATTTTAAAAATTTGAATCAAAATATTCTTACTATATATATATATATATTGATTTTAGTAATAGAGTTTTACGCTACATATATTATAATCAACTCAAACTCAATCAATTGAACAGTACCATCACAATATTACAAAACAACAAAATAAAGACATAACTAAAATCTCTCAAATATGAACTGTAGACTAACAATCTAGTCCAGTTGATAATTAGATAAAAATAATACTCACATTCCCTTAATTAGGGAGTGAGACTTGAATCCATGACCTTTCAGTTAACCAACTAGGGCAACCCTCATTGGTTACTTCATGATTTTATATTATTTTACCTTTAATTTTTTTACACATAGTTGTTACGGACGATTGCTTGGGCACCCGACTGTAGTAAAAACACTTAGCCAATGGTCATCTGAACCAAAATATCTGGGCGGTCGCCTGGCCGCTCGGGTGCCCAATTCAACCATGGCAGTAGACATTTTTAATTAGCCACACTTTGTATTTTAATACATGATTACTATTTATTTTATTATTACATTTGTTTTATAATTGTTTTTTGTTTTGTTAAGGGTCGAATATATTCTTGAATTTGTAAATAATAATTTGTTATTAGGGAAATTCTTTATTTTAATACATAATTAATTTTATATTTCATTATTATATTTTTTGTTTTTCTTTCTTTTTGTTTTATCTGTATGATAATGAGTTAAAATTAATAAATTGATTGAAATTTTTTCAAACATTGATTATTTGTACTTAAAGTTCTTCTATATATAACAACTTCATATTTTATTTACATGTAATAGATAAAGTCAAATTTTGATAGAAAATTATGTTAATATTATCTAATCCCCCCAATTATTTATTTCAGGTTGTCAAAATAAAACGAATTACATTTATAATCCTTTAATATTCATTAATTAATCTAAATTTTATCAAGTTTGTTCAATGTTAATCTTTTGAATTATCATCAAATTTTATTATTTGAATGGGTTAATTTCTATTCAAGTGCTTTCTATTGTATTGTCTATTTTTTATTTATTTATTTATATATACTACAATATTTCTATAATTCAAACTGTAAATTTGTTTTCTAATGCAAAATAAAATTAATAATATATAGTCATTATTGTGTTTTTTTTTTCTTGCATATTTTTATGTAGAAATAAAAATATTATTTTTATTAATTTAACTTTTTTATTAATAAAATGAATTATGTGAAATTATGAATTAAAATAATAATTAGTTCACTTTTATACTATATTTTTTAACTAAACAATTACTTGAATGCTTGAACAGTCGTCTAAGCAGTAAATTAGATGAATCATCTAAAATCACTTTGACAATTTGACAACTATGATTTTACAAGCAATTGTATAAGCTGAAATCAATAGGGCCTTAGTGGAGGCCTATGCCAAGCTCTAACTGTCTATGGCCTTTCGTGGAGCATATAAAGTGGTTAATTCCTTTCAAATCTACCTGCCTGCGGCCCTAAACAAAAATATACATATATAATAATAATAATAACAATATTAATTATAAGAAGTAAATTACATTTATCTCCTTTTATTGTTAGGCATCATTGCCTAAAACCGTTAAACTGTAATAATAATTTTACAAATTTATTCCTCTTTTATAAATTATTTTCAGTGACAAAATGTCAAAGTTGTTATTTTGCAAAAAAAAAAAAAATCGAATATTAACAAAAATTTATCAACTAAGTAATAATTCATCAGTTTAGGGTAAAATATATGACAAACACATTTTAAGAAAGGTTAGTAGTAATTAATCAAATAAGAAAAAAATCATATAAAATTATCAAAGATAACAAGAGAGATAAGTGTAATTTATCCTAATAATAATAGAAATTTACTAACAAAATATTGAAAAAATGATGAATTTACTAAATGACACCGAAATTTTTTGAATTACCAAACTAATGTCACCAAAAAAATTCCTTCCTTATTTACTTTGACCATCACATGTTAAGTTTCAAAACTTCGGGCGTTGACTGCTATTTAAGTAATTATTTTACGGGCTTATCACATGGTGTGACGATCTCCGAACTATTTTTTCAAAATTTTTGTAACTATATCACATAATCAACCAAGGTTCTTCATGATACATCAATAATGAATTTTGTGCATGTTAAAATTTATTATCTCTCAACCGATTTTAATTAACAAAACTTGGACGGGGTTATTGCTCGAGTAAGTGTCCATTTGGTAATTTTTTTAAAAAAATAATTTTTTTTACTTATTTAAGTGAAAAAAAAAAGTTACTTGGAAGGACTTACAATTAGCTAATCCGCATCCGGCTACTTGAGAATGGACACTCAGTCAAGGTAATTCAAAAAAAATAATGATAAGTATATTGAATTGATTTACATGATGATATCATTTATTATAATTTTTTTTAAAAAAATTAAATAAAAAAATAAAACTAAGTCATTAATTATAAAATACTATTTACACATCATTCACATGCTTTACCTGGTCGACATTAGTGTCATATGATCCACTGTCAGTTAACTTTGACAAACAACGTAGTATATTAATTGGGCAATCAACTACACAAAAATTTTAGAGCCTAGGAGTAATGGATTACACTGTTGAACTCCCCTCTCTCTCCATCACTTCAGAACTTCTAAAACATAGTGATGGAAAACAAAGTTGGGAACACCAGTATTAAAACTTTTAAAATTTTTAAAAATATTTTAAAATTAAACAATATTTTATAATACAATTAAAATTTAACACAATTAACATAAGTATTCTTAAACGTGAATAGTTATGCTGATAAACATTATATATTTTTTGAGTTAAATTTTGTTAAGATGATTTAGACGCCGGATATTGCACGAACGAATAAAATTATGAAAATTCAATTTTGCACTTAATCAAAACGGCCCCCTTTTGAATTAGGAGATGACTTCTGCACATGCAGTGAGAGAAGGTTGTCCAGACCCACTTCGCAACTCATCGAGTAACCACCCACCTACGTCTTTAGTTCTCACGTCATCATCACATCACATCACATCACATCACGTTTTCTACCCCTACCACTAGGTCCACTACCATACAGACTCTACCCGCCTGGCCAACCCAGCCCTCATTTGTCAATTGTCACTCACTCGCTCACTCACACACAGAGAGAGAGAGAGAGAGAGCATAGGATACGACAAACCGACCCCCTCCCCACGCTACCCAATCACGTCCCCTAAACAATCAACACGATGCCACGTGGAGTATAACAGCGCATGAGACATGCCACTCCAATGTGGTCCCCCACCACCCAACCGACAACAACACCACTCCCCCCTCCTGCCTTCTTCCCCATACCTATCGTCCGTACAGCTTCATCATCGTAAATAACCCACGTGTCACCTTTTAAACTCACTGTTTCACAGAGGATCATTAACAAAACGATTTAACTCTAAGATGTAACGGAAACCAGACGAAATACTCAACTCAATCCATTGTACTAGTATTTGATTAACTTATTTCCAAATACTCTTGAAATTTTATAAAAAAAAAAAAATGAGAAAGAGAACACTAGCATGAAGGTTAGTTTGCAAGAGGAACACTAAAAGATCAAAGCCAAACATCTTCAAAAATCACAAAAAAAAAAAAAAAAAAAGAGAGAGAGAGGAAAGAGTACATGGAAGAACAGATATTCATATCCATATTTGTCTCTCTTTTTTAATTTTTCATAATGGTGTGATTATGGGAGGTAGAGAGGGTGGTCGTTGTCAGTCCACTGAGTTTGACTCCAGTAGGCTTGATCAACGGTTCCGGTAAGATCAAATAGGCCTTGATCTCCACCAGCGTCAGCGTGCCAATCCAGTGCTCCAAGTCCACCGTTGTTCGTTCTGTCCTGCAATCCTGAGATATCAATTTGAGCCGTCTGATCGAGAAACCCAGCCGTGATCTCCTGAATCTTCAGTTCATCGGTCATAGTACTCGTCATCTTCTGCTGTTGCTGTTGCTGCTGCTGCCAGTGTTGATTTGAGCTATGATTCTGTAGAACATGTCCTTGATTGTGTTGCTGCAGCCGGTACGACGAAATGTCCGTGATGTTAAACCCTAGAAGTGCTGGATCGTTGGAGGCTGTCATCAGGCTTGTGAAGCTTCCGATCTCCTGAAAGATCCCACCATCCGATGACTGATCGATCAACGGCGTTTCGAAATTGGGGTTTGTAGTGTCTAAGTTAGGGTTTGTAGTTTCAGAAATGAAAAACCTCGAGTCCGGAAACTTGAGCAGCGTAGAAGCAGAAGTCGATGAACTGGCCGACACGACCTCTGTGGAAGCCGTGGCGGTTGTAGTCGCCGCCGTGGTGGAAGCGGTAAGACTGGAACTTTCACTGCTTGAATGAGAGTTCGACTTGCGTTCTCGCGGAGCGTCTGCGGAAGCTTTCGAATTGGATCGCTTGGCCTTCCGGCAGCCGCCACCGACAGGGACATTGCGAAGCACGCCTCCTTTGGTCCAGTACCTCCGGCAGCTCTTGCAGAAATGGCGAGGCTGTGAAAGGTTGTAGTTGTTATAGTAGCAAAACTTGGTGTTGGGCGAGTCACAGCGTGGGCACTTTAAAGCTTGGTGGTTCGGGTGGTGCAGCCTCAGCCTCCGGTCCCCTCCTCCACCGAACAACCGGCGGCCTCCCCCTCCAATCGAATCTATATCTTGCATTTCCAAAAATATCTCAGCTTCAACTGTCCGATGACTACTCAAATTTGGAATGGTATAAGAAGGAAGTAAATTAAGCAGAATTCTCAAAGAATATGAGAAGAAATTCAGAGTTGGAAATTTCCGGCTAGCGTTTACATTTGCCGACTGAGGGAGTGTGTATGGTGCGTGTTTGAAAGCTACGGAGCTTCAGCTTCTAGACTCTGACAAACATCTCTTACACATCTTCCAACTTCTTCTACATCTAACGTATTTTAATTCCTGGAATTAAAAAAAGAGAGAAATAGAAGTGTCGGTCTAAATTACTGTATTAACCTGCACAGCACAGGTAAAATGACTGTAGTCGCCACATGGTTTACTAAATTACTGAAACACCCCTATTGGTAGATTCACTGTTTGAGTCTGATTTTCATGTACTCTAGGTGCTGTAGGTCGGTATTCTCGAGGTGCAATTTTTTTTTTTCTCTCAACAGGTCAATCTCTTTCTCTCTCTTCATATTAGCACTTGACCGTGCATTCCATGGCGGAGCATCGTCCGTCGACACTGAACACGTGGATGGCCGATACGGTGGAGTTTTCGCTGTCCACGAATCAGGATTTGTCGCCTTGTCTGCCACTTATCATCGAAATTTTTTTCATTACATCCAGATAATCGTATTATGCGGTCAAATAATATGACACGTATAATTACAGTAAATTCATGCATATTTAAAATATCATTTAATCTTTAAAATTATAATTTCAAAATATCACTAAATATCAACTCATCATCATCTATTCCAAGATAGTTACTTGGTGTGAATATAAAACTAACTCCTCCTCATAATCCAATATGCTATGATTTTCTCTTAAATATTTCATAACTTTCTTATAATTTTCGGTATTAGAGTTTGTTCGGGATAGTTCTTGAGCAAGTTATATTAATGATCATGATTTTTTATCGTGATCCTACAAAATTAAAAGAGTTAAAGTTACAGGAGAGATTCAACGAAGATTTTTCTAACCATCAAATCAATTAGAGATTAATATTTTGAGAACTATAACTTGATCGAAAATTAGGTCATACTTTTGAAGTAAATTGTTGCTACTCTTTTATAGATGTTGCATATGTTGTTTGGATAAGATTACGATTGAGAGAAAATTAGTGTTGTATGTATCCTTGTGTGGCAATTTTTTAACCAGACTCAATCATCAATTCGTGATTGATCACTGAGGTTTGGTAGTGTTTGTGTTGAGTTCCATACTAAGAGATGACCTTCAGCTATTTCTTCTGAATGGGCATAAGCTTATGAAGTAATCAGGTCAAAACCCTTTCTCTACGCGACTTCATTTTGTCCACGTGTCACCTGCTGGGATTATCTTGGGCATACCAGTTACTCTCCCCCAAGACTTAGGTCTATATATCTATCTTGGCATGAGGCTAGGGTTACGAAGTGCAAGCACCGTACTCATCACAAATGTGCATGATAGCTATCTCACACTTATCGAAAGGTCAACAACCATCACTATTTGGCAATGGTTATTTTTATAATTACATCTTGACAGTTCTAATTTCAAGGTGAAAAATCACCATTTCTCTTTATTAATTGCCATGTATAGTGATTACCTATAAAATATGTGATCAATCTTGCTAGAGGACTCCTTCACTAATATAATTTCGGAGCTTCTTCATCTCTATGCGATTTTCGACGACTTCAACCTTTTTCTGGCGAGCATTCTCTACTCAAAACACATTCGTTTTCTAGGTTAGATTCTTTTTCCATTTTCCCCTCTTCTTATTTTTCCTTTAAATTTCAAAATGAGCCCTTAGAACAACTCAACAGGTTTGTCGTTGAAGAGGGGGCTTATGAGAAACTTGTCCTTGTTTTGATAAAGAGTTCTAGAGTTAGGATCGTTAACAGATTTGAAGACGAGGTGCCAAAACCCAACACTTCTAGGGACCTAGAATCTAGCCATATTACTCCAAAAATGTCATATTCCATTAGAAACAGATTCTACTAAGACAAAAGTAAAAAGATGTTACGTTCAGAAATGATAGAAGGTTTATCCCCCTATATTCTAAACGTGTTTTATATGTTCTGATTTCATGATCAAAGAATTTATGTTTTCAATTATAATATAAATTAAATCCTCGTATTTTGTTTCATGAAATAACTACTTTACTCAAATGCCTTCAATGCTTCGCGTTTTATGTTTTAAAGATTTCTGTATTTCGTGTTTGATAAACTAAATGCCTTACTTGAATGCTTTAAATGCTTCATGCTATCTAATTGAAGATTTTTGTATTTTGTATTTGAAGTGTACAAGCAATTGCTAGTGATTGTTTTATAAACTCTCTTACACTCAACTCACCAACAGTTGAAAACCTATAACAAGGTGCTGGAATTACTCACAAGCTTTTCATAAAGCTCACATGGATTTATTACCCATGACTTTTTCAGGTAACGATGATGAATGAGAGTCTTGCCCGTATTAAGGAATGACGTCGGGAGCTCCTCACTTTTGATTAGCATTTTTGGGTTATAAGTAAAATAGCTAAAGACAAGTTCAGCATACAGGATTTTGGGAATGTCAGGACTAATAGTTAGTCAATGCCTTTTTGTAGTATTCCATTTTTGACAAATTATGTAATTAAGTTCTTGATTATGTAATATGTCTAAGTTTAAAAATTTAGCAAGCTTAGAAGAAGCTATGTATATTTAGCAAACTCTGTATTTTTGTGAATTGTACCGTGTGAGTGGTTGTTCCGGTTGGACGTGCAGATAAAGTTTTCACGCTTCCATAGAACCCCTTTTATGTATTAAAGATCAAGTCTGCACCGCCGTTCGACACCAGTCGTTTCCGGTCCACCCGTCGGCCCCTGGGCTGAGGGGTGGCGATCACATCTTCATAATCCGTGCGAAGTGGGTTTCTGGGTCGTGACAAGTGATTAGTATAATTTTTCAAACCTCATATGTCGATATGTATTTTTACTCAACCTCAAAAAAAGTTAATATAATTTACACTTTCTAAAATTATATATAAGGTCTCTCTATCTGAAACTTTATCATCTATTTTTAAATTTATCTCTATATGCGCGTGTGTATCATCACTCTTCAAAATAACAACCAGTTAAATCTATTTCTCCCTCTAAAAACCAAGACCTTGTCATTGGGAATATCCTTTGCAAACATGGCCAACTCGATACAGAGACAAAAAGGATATGGAAAGAGAGACCTGAGAGTTAGCCTATTAGAGAGAGAGAAAAGACGATGTGAATCGTCTTCGTCTTGCTCTCCTCTCCCAAGTGATATCCATTGGTTTATATATACTTATATTTATTTTAATACAAAAAGCTGACTTTTGACATTAAATATTCATATTTAGTTATAAGGACAGTTTGATAAATTTATATAATTCTGACAAAAAAATAATATAATTTTAAAAGTACAACTGTAATTATGAGAAACTTTAAAAAAAAAATAACAGTAATTATTCATATAATTTTACATGCGAGTCAGCTGATCGGCTATGCCATCATTCCAAATTTGAATTTTTTTTGTTGTTACTATTATTTTGTATAAAAATACTTCAAAATTAACTGGAGATTCGAAAAAGAAAATAGAAAAAGAACTAAAAGTTAAAAAGTTATGTGTAATGATACTTTTGTATTTAGAGTTAATATTAAACAATTTGGTTGAAAATTAAAGGTAAAAAATGGAACTATTAATTATTTAAAAAACTGTGGTCTCTTTTCGTGCATACATTTTATTTTAATTTAGTTTATTTTTATTTTTATTTTATTTTTTTCATAAACTTAAAATAATTCCCAAGTTACCGCACTTCAATTTTTATTTGAAAAAAAAAATTGGCTACTCAAACTATACCTTCAAACTCTTTATTTTGTAGTGCTTAAAAAGACTATATTTATAGAGTCACATTGTCAATTTTTTAAAAACATTTTGATCTATTAATTTATTCGAGTGACTGTTTGAGATGAGTAAATATTAGGTAATTCTAAAGTACCATACTCTCAACAGGGTGGTTGATGATCGCATGTGCAAGAGGGTACTGTTTTGCATATGGGACCCTTGATTTTAAGTTTATATAATATCTGATTTTACCAATCGAGTTATTAGAGCATTTTCAATGTTAAAAGTGATTTGATTCATACTAAAGTTAAATTTTAATAGTGTTATAATACAAAAATATTATATTTTGACAATTTTGTTCCAACACTGAAATGATATTTTTTAGTAATTTAATCATTTTTCTTCTAAACTACCAAAACTTCCAAGGCTTTAAGATATTTTTAGTCATTGAATTGGACGAATTTAGGTCATTATGTGAATAGCAATTGCTACTCTTCTAGTTATATTTAAAACATACAATTTTGCAGTCACATGCTATATTATAAGTACAAGAGTTCTTTTGAAAACTGCCTTAGAACTATTCTAAAGGTCTGTTTGGATAAGCGGGCAATGACGCAATGCTGCAAGAATCCATTAAAAAGATACCAAAAAGAGATTCAAACAAATCGCCAAAAACGATTTGTCCCAAAGACACACAAAATGTGGGATGAGAATCAGTGGTTGATATTAAGGATTGTAGATTACCTGTATCAGATAGCGTCATGTTTTATGGCTTTGATATGTCAATTTTTGAACAGTTTAGAATGGGAAACTTGTGGGCTCTCAGATAGGAAAGTTCTATTTGTATTTTTGCCTCTCTTGTTTCATTAGGACATTGACAAGTCCTGGAAAGCAGAAATCCCCACTGTTTTAGTATCCTCGTGGTGTGTTGATATTTTTTACTATAATTTTCCTCCAATTAATTTTACATTATTAACACAAATCAATTATTATTATTCTTTATTTTAAAAATTAAGAGTTAATTGGCTTGAAGTCATTTTTTAGTTCAAGTACAATGGGTTTTCTTATTTTTTGAGAGAATCTCCATTTTAATGAACTGTAACTTTTTTTTTTCTTTCAGAACAATAGTAATATTCTATATATGATTTACCTTCCACACAACTTAACCTAAAATCAAAACTCCCTTTCCACCTCTTTCTATTTGTCTTGAACTCCCTTTATATGATTTGAACCCGATACTTGACACATGTTAAACACTTATACCGTTGTTTTACTGTCACTTGAGGCAGTTCTTAAGTTAAGTCAAGTTGGATCTATTTTCATTTAGGTTATTTGTTTTTTAAGTAAAACTAAATCTCTTAGAAACAAATACAGCCTTTAATACTATTCAAAAATATTTATCAAACTTTAAAAGATTTAAGACCAATTCATTCATGCTCTATTGAATCAATTACAAGTTCTTCATACAAAGATCTAACTATAAGTTTTTTTTCTACCATGTCTATGGTACATTCCTATTTACTAGTGTTTGTGTACGTATGTGTGTGTCTATATATAATTTATGACCTCATAGTTCCTACTACTCATGGAATCATTTGTGAAATTAAAACAAAGGGTCCTGTGGAATCAAAACCAGACGTACGTTTCATGCAGTACGATTTTAATTTATAGTATCGGATAAGATGACGATGAATGTGAAACACGCAAAAGCATTGATATTCATCCATGCATGATATTTTCAAAGAGAAGTGATAGCATTAGCTGCCAACACACTTCATTTCCAAATAAAAGCTCTGTCAGAGAGTCTTATGTATGTATAAGAAAGCACCACGCATGGATAGCAAGAAGACAGGTGGAGTAAAGGGATATGCCACCCTACATCCACCATCACTTCAAGTCTTTGCATGTTCACGCACACACATAATCTTTATTTTATTTTATTTATTTATCTATAGTCAACAATGGAAAAGAGAAAAATATAAAGTCTAAATCCAAATACATTTCACAAAAAGATTAATATAAGGTTTAAATCCAAACACATCTCACAAAAAGATATTTAATCTTGGGTAAGGTGATGGATTCTTACAATATTTACACAACTTAAACGATTTGTTTTTTTTTTTCCCACAGAAACTAAGAAAATGGGTAAATATAAAACTAAATCCAAACAAATCTCTTAAAAGAGTAGCTAACTTTTAGAGAGATGATATATGTGTTTGGTTTATTGGTTATGATAAATTTGAAAAAATGTAAAATTTGAAGAACAAGAATCTTATGATAATTATCACGCTTGAAACTTGAAAGTATCTTATTATGTCGAAAGTTGAATAGGATGACTCTCACATAAGAATTATACTGCCACCAAAGGATTTGACAAATATGTGTGTGTGTGTGTGTGAGAGAGAGAGAGATTTCTTATGTTGTGTGGGGCGGGGTGGGAGATGGTATGTGAAACCTTGAAACATGCTACTCTTACATATAGAAACAATACTTTTCAATAATTGTGTTATGCCAGCATTGGCAGTGCACAACTCTATGACCAAAAGACAAGTCAATTTGTGTAGTCACTATTCAATAGTTGGATCATGCATCATATCAAGATATGATGTATTGAGCACTTCTATGAACACTCTGCGAGTGTTCTATTCTTGTCTATTTAAATAAAAGGATGCCAATTTATAATTTTGATGAGCGAAGATCAAACACTAGCAAGTGTCAAATATACTATAATTAACGAAGATCAAACACTAACAAGTGTCAATAACATTTCTTATGATGTATTTGCATCTTTCTCCGACCCCAAACTAACCATAGATGTACTTAAAACTGGATTGCATATAACACATTGAAGCCATCAATTTTTATGGCCACGGAATTGCAATTACAATAATTCGAAACAATGGTAGAGATGCTAGCGAGCAAAGCTCCGCCAGTTGAGATTTTTTTATAAAAGAAACTTTAATCAATTGTTAGAATCTATGGTATTAACTATTAACCTCTCATCTTCTTGTTTATTCAAAAAATTAAATAGTCTTCCTTTTTATGAGATTGAGCAATACATTGTCATTAAAAAAGACCACTATGACAATAGTTTGTTTAGATAAGTAGTAAAAAAGTGCAATTTGAAAAAAATTTCTTTCAGTAACTTAATCATAGCGAGTAGTCCTATTGGTAAGTATAGACAAGAGACTGTGTGATATAGATTGCTCAATTACTTAACAGCTACTTGATAGGAACATGTTCACATGCACATGGGTCGTCGTCGGTGGGGCTTGCAAAATTGGGTCTTCTGGTACTCGTCCACATCTCTCTCTCTCTCTCTCTCTCTCTATATATATATATATATATAGAGGTATATATACAGACACCCAAATCTTGAACCTATATCTGTATAAGTAGACATGCCCTCGTATGTGCGTTTAATGGATGTCGCTATCGTACGCCACAACTTTGGGCTGGAGCCCTACGGCCTAGTCGGCTGTAGTGGAGACACGCATTTCAGTTTTAGGTACCACCATCATCAGCTGGGCCCACCACTTCCTACCTAAACAGTTGGCTTACAAGCCCATATAGACTTGTTACTATCGAGAACCTGATGTACAGTGGGCCCAACTGGGCAAGTGTCCTCCACCATCCACGCAATCCGCCCAGATAGAAATTTTTGTTTGATCAGATAATCCATACTCAATGAATTGTCTACTTGAGGATTATTTTGGTAAGTGACGGATATTGAAATTTTGTAATTTTATTAATTTGTGTAATATATATATATATATATATGAATGTATGTTATATAGATTAATAAAATTATAAAAGTTGAGAGTAATATATGTATGGACATATGTATTATACGAATTAATAAAATTGTAAAAATCTAATATTTATGACTTACTTTAATAAAATTCTTGTTTATTACGTAATTGGATAAAAATAAATGTAAAAAATTATTTAACAAATTGTGATTGATTTACGGGAATAATGTTATACTCTGCCACCTCATGTACTGACTTTGGTTACCAACCTCTCACTTGAGTTTCGTGGTAGACCCATGAGTAATGGGTTCCATCGATTTGAGAGAATGATAACTAATGTAGCGGAAAACAATGTAAATGTAGTATTAGTGAATGGATAAATTATATTAATTTCTTTTAAAGTTTTTAAAAATTATATTAATTTTTTTTAAAATTTTTAAAATTATATCGAACTTTTTTAATTTTATTTGATAATATATAAATATTTTCTTCCCGTCAAATTTTTTTATTCAAAATAATAAAATTGTCCTTATATTTAATTATTTTTATAATTTTTAATTTTGATAAATTATTTTAAAGGGTTTTTTTATTATTTTATTTAAAAATAAATTTAAGGTAAATAACTTATTTTTATTTTATATAAAAATAAATTTAAGATTTTTATCAATATTTATTTGAAAAATGAAAAAAAAATGTGTTCAAAATTAAAAAAAAAAACATGAAATGAATAGTTTTGTTATTTTAAAGAAAAAAAATTGACTGGAGATGAATATTTGTATATTATCAGGTAAAGTAAGAGAAATTAGTATAATTTCAGAAACTTCAGGGAAGTCAGTGTAATTTACCCTTAGTGAATTTATAATAATTCTATTGTTGCCAAATATTTTGAGTCTCAAATGATATGATTAAGTATTATTGATTGTGAATATAAAAATACTTCGTTCCAAATCAAGTAAGAGGAGGTTCGTCACGTGTTCACATTAGTTTCATTATTTAATTACTGATCTTCAAATAGTTGAGATAAGGTTTCTTAAGTTGATAAGAATCGAGTCAAGTCATATGATTTGATACATAACCAATGATATATTGTTCAATCATTTAAGATAAAAATTTAAAAACAATATAATTATTGGTCTTAAATAGAGCAATATGATAAGATGAGATTTGTGTAACCGACCACAAATAATTAGGATATGAATTTATTGAATTAAGTTGAATCAAGTAATTTGATATTAAAATTAAAAGAAATTTCGTGGTTTTAAAATTTAATTAATAGAAATATTTTGCTCGGAAAGAACTTGATTCAAATTATATATATATATATATATATATATATATAAAATCATATTAAGAAAGGACAATGATATTTGCATTCTACATCTTGTGAGGTTTCATTCTTACTATTTTGCTTAAATAAAATTAAATAAATGTCTTCTAAAAAAGTAAATTCAATGACTTTAATTTGAATATAAGGACAAATAAGTAATTTTAATTTATAAATATACTTTTTCAGTCAAATATAGAGTATAAATATCATTTCTCATTTAAAAGTTAGCTAAATCTTACCATGTCAGGACCACAACTAAAACAATTTCATTTACAAGGGGAGGAAAATCAAACCAATGTCAAAGAGTATAAACTAAATTAATAAGCTTTAGTAATGCAATTAATATAACAAATAGTGTACTGCATGGTGAGACCATGAGTACTAATTTTCTTTCAAATTGGCATTGTGTTTTGGCATCACAAAATTCAGTGTCCATAGAAAAAAGTTGGAAATTTTTTTGAATGACTTTGGTTCAGTAATGTGATAATGTATTTTTTTAATAATATTCAATCATATGTGATATGATTCATTTTTTTAGTTAGAAATAATATATATATATATATATAACAAAATAATATTAGAATAACACATTATCACGTAATACATATACACACATATATATATATATATATATATACACTAGACTCGTTGAAAAATATCTCAAAAAATTGATGAATGTTCTTAAGAGTAAAAAACAAATCAAACCATGTGTTCATTCCAAAGACAAAAGTCTCGGTAGACTAACTCAAACTGTAACATATAAAATTTTGATCATTTTATAAATTAGTCTATCTTAAAATATTGACCAGACCCACGCATGCCTAACTCAAGACTATAAATCCAACCCAGATAATGAAAATGATTGTTTTTAAATTATATAACATGGGTAAAACTACTTATCCTTCAACAATTTCAAACTATTCAATATTTCAAATTAGGCATTGACTAGATCCATCTCATACCTAACTCAAGACTACTAATCCAATGATTGTTTTCAAATTATATAATAGGGAGATTTTAAATTTAACCGAGTAGAGAGTTTGGCTTTTTTAAAAGACATTTTAAAATTATAAAATAGAAAAAATAAAATAATATGAAACAATAATATGTGTGTTTAGAAAAGTGCTATATTTTTAAAATGTTTTATTCAAATGACATGAAATTAACGTGACACTATATTATTAGTAATATTTTAAATTATATAATTAATATAATAAAAAGATATAGTGTCACATTAGTAAAACGTCATTTAGTATAGATATTTGAAAAGTAAAGCATTATTGTTGTATTAATAGAGTTTAAGGATAAATTATCATAATTTCTCTTGAAATATCTATAATTTTAGAGAAAGAAAGTTTCTCTCTTTTTTGGAAACGAAAAATAATTTATCCAAACACTACAATATTATTTAAAAAATTATTAAATATATTTATCCAAATGAAAACAGTGTTGCCATGTCATTTGGAATATATTTTTTAAATAAAAGTTTAAGAAATGTAGCGTTATTCTTCAAAAATAAATACAAAAAATTATCCCTTGAATGTTATAAGTTACTAAAAATTGCCTTACTACCCTACTTTTTTAAGAATTTTTTTTTAAAAAAATCTTGTTCGTAAAAACTCCCCCGTTAGTTCACAAAATCTACCCAAAACCACCCCCTCCCTGTAACACCATCCATCTCCACCATCATCGATGTCATGCCACCACTTGATCATCCTTCTCATCATCACCATTGATGGACCACTACCCTTCACCACATCCCCGTGCGCTGCACCCATTACCAATGACGGCAAAAGGCTTTGTCTAACATAGGCATTGATCACCCGTACCGGCACCCGCATGGGTGGTCCAATAATAACAATTATTATAACTATGTATATGTGTGTGTGTGTGTGTATATATATGTGATGACTTAAAACCAGTATCTTCGGATCAACAATCGAAGACGAACCTTCCTCTTTCATACATAGTATGGAATTAGAATTTTAGCATCAGTAAGACTGTCAGGTCTAGATCATTCCAATGATCAAGTCAATAATGAAATAAGAAAAAAAAAATTAAAAAATAATAATAGATAATAAAAAAATTAGAATTAGAATTAGGATTTGCCTTACTCGTCTAAAATTGGAGTGCCAGTTTTGAAATAGGAGTCTAATACATATTACACATCCAATTAGGATGGTATGTTTTAAGATCAATAAGCTGGTTTTTATACTGATTCGATATCTGTTGATCATGAATAGTTTTTAGTATCCTAATGAATAATGTTTGGTAATACATGTAATTGTATACATGTATTCACATGAGTATGAGATTTATATGAGTATATGTGCACAAATGCATGTGCTATGAATCACTACTGGTATACTAATATATCCTATTATTCAATGAATTTTTTTTTAATAGATCCAAGTATATCACTGTATTAATAATTTCTTTTAGTAATATAATGACGTGTGTTATGACCATCTTTTTTAATTGATTATAATACACATGACAGAATGTTATTTTACTATGTGATGCTTCCAACCTAGTGAAGACCATCTTGCTATTTGATACCTCGATGTGATATTGTATTGGGGTGAGACCATAAGATATATTAGATATGTCCAAATTTATTCTGGACATGTACGTGTCATGATCGAAGGAGATCAATCAACAACATCAATATGTATATGCATGTATGTTTGTAATGTATGAAATATGAATAAGAGAAAGTGAGAGAGGGACAAAACATACAAAATATGGATAGTGCTGTGATCCAAACGAAAGCCCACAGCCAGATTTGCTTGTTACCATTTTAGTCCCCATTTACTGTATGAAAACGACAAATGCAAGTGATGTTTGTGTTATTTTTCTCTCTTTTTTTGGCAAGTGAAGTGTTTTTATAGCGGTCTGGTACTTATGTATCATTCTAATAATGTGATGTTATGTGTGTTTCAAAAAAAAAAAAAAGTTATAATTAATGAATCTAAGGGAAGATAAGTGAGAGTCATGACCCTTCTCAAAATATTGATATTATATATTTTATTGTTAGTTTTGTTAGAATATTTTAACAAACTATAACTTAGATCCTTTTAATTTTTTTATATAGATTATCCTGGAACTAACTTATGCGTACTAAATTAAGTCTCTCTTTCTGTGAGAGTCAGATCCATCCTTTAAACTTTAACTGCTAACGATCGACGCCCAACTTACACATATCAAATTAAGTCTTTTTTTCTGTGACAGTTAGATTCATCTTTTAAATTCGAACTCAAAACGCTTAGATTTTATTTAGATGTGCTCACTAAAATAATTTTTTTATATATTCACAAAAATCTACTTAAATTTTAATATTTATAATTTAATTTCTTCAACTGAAAATTTTAATTCTGTTAGTAAATACAGATTGTATAATATTATTAAAATAACACATTGTTATACCACAAACCTTTTTATTTTCACAGTTGACTCAAATTCAAAACTCAACAAAGGTGAGCACATCTTTATAAAATTTCTCCTCATCATCGCTTGTATTATACAAATACATCCGAACAACTCCTTTCTAACACAATGACATGTCACTCTAATCCGCCACTAAATCTACTTTATCATAGTACCCAGACACTACTAACGTCACGATTAGCTACAGTAATCTTGTCTGTCGGTGTCATAATCATGGGTCGTTTGATTCTTCTTGGGGCCCACCAAGAAATGGTGTTATTTGTACTATGCTAGTGGGCCTAGGGCTTGGCCCAAAAAAACTATGAACTAAACTATCTTGGTACTCCCCATAAGTAGCTAGATTTATCCAAAACCTTAATTAATCACTATTGACAAACGTATAATCTTTCACTTTACCACATTTAGAAGCTTGTTGATAGTTAATAAAAGAAAATTGTGATAGGTGATAATTAGCCAACGATGTTTTAGTCCAAAAAATATTAAATTTAATTAGTTGTTTTATTCATAATTGTTACGATCAACCGTATATAATAAAATCGTTTAGACGATAATTGTCTGAAATAAAATATTTGAGCAGTCACTTAAATAATATATATTTTTAATTAGTCAAAATATATATTTTAATACATAATTAAAATTTTATTTTATTATTATATATATATATATATTTTTTGTGAAGGGTTGAATATATTCTCGAATTCGTGAATAGTAATTTGTTATTAGAAATTTTTTTATTTTAATATATAATTAACTTTATATTTCATTATTAGATTTTTTATTTTTTTTCCTTTTTGTTTTATTTGTAAATAAATTAATTAAAATTAATAGAGAGATTGAAATTTTTTCAAACATTGATTATTTGTACTTAAAGTTCTTAAATATATATATATATATAGATAAAAATCTCTTATTTTATTTACATGCAATTAATAGATAAAGTCAAATTCTCATAAAAAATAATATTAATATTATCTGATCCGCCAATTGTTTATTTTCAAAATAAAATGAATTACATTTATAATTCTTTAATATTCATTAATTGCTCTAAATTTTATCAAATTTGTTCAATTTTATCTTTCGAATTATCTTCAAATTGTATTATTTGAATAGGTTAACTTCTATTCAAATGTTTTCTATTGTATTATTATTTTTTATTTACATATGCTACAATATTTCTAAAATTCAAACTGTATGTTTATTTTCTGGTACAACTAACATTAATAATACGTAGTTGTTATTGTATTTTTTTCCTATATATTTTTATGTAAAAATAAAAATATTATTTTCATTGATTTAATTTTTATTAACAAAATAGATTGTGTGAAATTATGAATTAAAATAATGATTAGATTACTTTTATACCAGGTTTTTTAGCTGGGCGGTTGCCTGGTCGCTTAGGCAGTAAGTTAGGTCCATTGCCTAGAATCGCTTGGGTAATTTGATAATTATGGTTATACTTTTTTCCTTTTTGAGATTACAAGCCAAAAGATTAAAAAAATATGAATATGATTTTTTTCATAATATTAACCAGCAACATATTCACTATAATAATGGAATATTTTTTTTCTCCTTTTCTTTTATGACAAAAGAAAGAGCAATGTTATTGTCATTTATGAAGACCAAATATTTATTCGTATATTACATATTTATTGTGCATTCTATGTATAATACAAGAACGATTGAATCCGATATTTCCGGGTGACAAAAAGTAGAAAACATGCTTTGGAATTCAGAGTTATATGATGATTATTACTTGGGAGTAAAGAAATTTTGTTGTATTGAAATGTCTTAATATTATCTATAAAATAGATATACATGCACACACAGTGTTATGTTTTGATAAAGAAATGTGATGGGGAATATTGGGAAGGCCAGCAAGTAAAGTCGCCTGGCATATGTGGAACAACAGTGGGACTGAAAAGTCTCCACAGCTTGGCCAATAATTGGGTTTGGGCTGTTCCTTTGCATAGACAAGTTCCTCTACTCTGTGTGTGTGTGTAGAAGAAGAAGAAAGGACAATCAGTAAGTTATAAGAGTTTCTTGCATGAGAAATCAAACAAGAGGGTAATCACAGCAAGTAACAATACTGCATTAATGTTAATATGAAGCTAGCTATTATATATGTTGCAGTTTCCAACATACTCTATTTTTGCATTTTTCCAGATTTTGACTTAAAATAAATAAATTCATAAAAAGAACATGATTACAGAAAATCAAAACATTAAACTTTTATAAGTGTGGGAATTCTTTCCTAATTAATTAAATTCAACATCATTAGGTAAAGCAAAAATGAAGGAAAATGAAAATTAAACATTGTTATTGTCCATTGTCCAATAATATTCTAGAAATGAAATCTCAATAATGAAGAGGAGCAATATCAACGTCTACACATGCAGCAGCAATTGACATTGGACTTTTCAGCAACTAAACACAAAAATCATTAGATTAAAACAGTTACCCCTGTCGGCAGTCCACACACACACACACACGTAACTTCTAAGGCCAGGCAATGCCGCAGAATGGCTATATAGGCACTCAAGAGTCCATCGAAAGACAATAATGATAGTCATAGTCCAATGTGAATTCTTTATATCCCTTGCAATAAACAACTTCTCATAAAATCACCATCTCTATAATCACCTCAACAGAACCATTAGTATTATTTTCATCATCTGTCTATTTATCTTAATCTTAATTTACAGATAATCCCTCTTCTCAATCAACACAACCTTCACTCCAACATTGTCACCTTTTTTTTTTATTTTTTTTTTGTTAGATCACCATTTGTTCTAAAAGTCTCAGTTATTAGACGATGGACCTTAACAAAATATATCAAGTTAACACCTTCTTTCACTTGTAACCCCATCTTACACGTGAAGAGTGGAAAGTATGCGAAGAGATGACACACTTACGTAATAGAGTGCGAGAGTGAGAGCGAACCTTGACATAAAAGGGTGAGTGAGTGCAATAAACACATTATACATTCATTTCAATAACTTGAATAAAGCCTAATATTTTGCTGTTAGAAGATTGCCAATATTTTCCAGACTAGCACAACCCCTTCTTGTATTTTTTCTATACTTCTAGTTAGTTAGTTACATATTTCAATAATCTTCCTTTCCTTCTTGCTTACAATATGGTCAAAGCAAAACCTGCTGGGAATTGTTGGCTTGATTCTTGATACAAGATTGTTATATGAAGAGAAGAAAAGTCACAGCATACTTCTTTGGCTTCCCTTTCAACCCATTTCCTTTTGCAGGGGGAAACACAAGATCTCCCATTAACTTTTCTCTGGAAATGTGTTTAGCTTTCCTATGCCATCATCAATTCCTACCAACTTTTGGTTTCCTTATCGTGCCATAAATCCTTTATGACTCAAACTCCTTAAGTGTTTGGTTGAACAAAAAGAGTCTCAATTTGGGCATTAAATGACTTTTTTTTCCAATTGCATATGTCAAAATCAGTGCAACCCTTGCCAAGGCACCCCCTTGCCATCAATGGCTTGTTGTTTTGGTGCTTCCATGGCCTTCTAAGGTCACATGCTGGCAACAGGTCGCATCTGACTCGAGTCATGGTCCCATTCCATGACAAACAATTTGTGCAGTTGCTGTGAACTGTTCATAAGTCCCCAAAACAGGATAGCATCAAGCGAGGCCCATTATAGATATGGGCTATCTGTTCAACACACTGTTTGAGAAATTTCTCTTAGGCTACGTTTGGTACGCAGGAATGGAATAGAACAGGAATGGAATAACATCAGGAATGGAATAGAGTAGGAATGGAATGGGAATAATTATTCCATTCTTTTGTTTGGCTGAATACCTAGTAATGGAATGATAATTTCATTCTTGTGTTTGGTTTGAACTATTAAATTGTTGGAATGGAATGAGAATAATTAATTTTATGATAAATAATTAATAATTATATTACTGAATAATTAATATTTTTTAAAAATATATCTTTTATAATATTAATTATTAAAAAATTAAAATAATTATACATATATTTATATATATCCTATTTATAATATTTTTGGCAAATATATTTATAATTTTATTTAAATTAATTAATAAATTTTTAAGAAATATAATTAATTTATGATAAATAATTAATAATTATATTACTGAATAATTAATATTTTTTAAAAATATATCTTTTATAATATTAATTATTAAAAAATTAAAATAATTATACATATATTTATATATATCCTATTTATAATATTTTTGGCAAATATATTTATAATTTTATTTAAATTAATTAATTAATAAATTTTTAAGAAATATAATTAGTTTTATGATAAATAATTAATAATTATATTACTTAATAATTAATATTTTTTAAAAATATATATTTTATAATATTAATTATTAAAAAATAAAATAATTATACTATATTTATTAATTATAAATTTTAAATATATTGTAATTTTATTAATTGAGTAATATATTAAATTCATCTACATGTATAATATTTTTTTATAATAAAAGTATAGAAATTTATAATATTATTATATAATAATAATTTTCACTACCAGATTATTAATTATAAGAAGTTGACTATACTTTTCACTGTGAGAGACAATGGATGACCATTCCTTAGGAAGGAATGGCATTCTTTAGGTTTTGTCAATGAATGGATTCCTGGCTAAGTGGAATGGCCATTCCGACGGATGGGCATTCCAAATGTTTAGCATACCAACGTAAGAATGGAATGGAGACAGGAAGCTCATTCATTCCTCCTTCATTCTTACCAACGGGACCTTGATACAAAATTTTTAGAACGATGAGAACATTTTGATAGAGTTCTCCAAGAGTAGCATTGTGAATGAGAAGGTTACAGCGCTGAAGAAGTCCGATTCTCCTTGAGCACCCGATTGACCATTTCACACATGCAATTCTCCCATCCCACATGCATCAAAGAATTCTATGAATAAATCTCTGGGGATGGCCTTGAGGAGAATAACTCAAACTCAAGACTGTCGCATAAGACTAAAGTTTTGTGTCAGTATTCACAAACTCCAACATAAACAAATGCCAAAGTTATTATCAAGTTCAGGTAAATTAAAGGTTGAGGATAATTGATGTAGAATAAGTGGCAAATACTTGATGACCTGACTCAATATGATCCAATTTTTTGATTTATTTTTGAAATATTTTAGTTTCTTAATTTTGTTTTGACTAGTAAAAATAGTTTATTGTTCTACAAGAATACGAAATTAGTAATTTCTTAATGAGATTAGTAGGAAATTAGTACTACATTAATCCATTGACAACGACTTTTTCTGATAATATTTTTAGTATTTCGCATTATTGTCTTATTACCCTAATACTATGTATTTATAATTCAAGAACCAAATCTCATCGTAACTCTTTCATATCATAGTAAAATTGCAGTAGTCATGAACGTAGTCCCAAGCCTTATTTTAAGGTAAATTACGTAAATCTTTGTGTTCTTGTATACGTGTGATTTTAGATTCGTCCTTATTTTCTTGTTTACTTTCGTATCTTATTGATCCTGATTAGGTGATTATATTCTTAACAATATATTGGACTCTTATTATTAAAATTATCGTCAATAAAATACAGTTTCAAGTTTAGAAAACTTTCTTTTATTTGGATGAGTAATCCTCGCATTTGATTCAACTAAAGAATTCGAAGTGCTCAATTTCATTTCACATTTTCGTGCTATGTTAGTAATGAGTAACTTGGCTCAATATATTTGCACTTGGGTTGGAAATTTTAACTGGACGTGCACAATTTCTTATTTGAATGAGAAATCCCCGCATTTAATTCAATTAAAGTATTCGACGTGCTCAATTTCTTTTCACATTTTCATGCGGCGTTGGTAATGAGTAGCTTGGCTCAATATATTTGCAGCTAGGTTGGGCATTTTAACTCTCCCTTCCTCAATTCCATCCTTAATCCAATCAAGTTTTAGTCTTTTTATCAAATACGTCCCAAACTCTTTGTTTTGGTAAATAAAAAGTTTGTCTCAAACTCATTTATATACTTTTAAATGTATCGCATTAAGTGTTGAACATGTATCATTGACATTTCTAAACTCTCTTTACCAACGGCAGATCTAGACCATGCACTTAGGGGCAAAAATAAAATTTAAAGGGGTCTAATAGGAACAATTTTGGGGGACAACTCCAATTTTTTTTAAAAAAATCTATTAAAAATAAGGGTAAAAAAGTGCTAGATCTACCCATGCTCTTTACATAGACACATGCGCACATAAAAATTTGTTATCGTCACAGTGCATCACACAAGGATTCAAGTCGCAGAAACAACTTCTTCACTTGTGAAGAAAAAATTACATATATCTAACTCTTTACGAATCTTTCAGTGATAAAAGTCTCGTCAACTAAATTCGCCCCCTTTAATACCAAGGGCTAGTATATTATGCTTGATGATGTTGCACACCTCCATTTAGAATCTTAGTTTGAGGAACAACAAACTAAGGGTTCATTGGCTTCATTCTAAGTAAACAAATTAGGAGCTAGCTAATGGTGATGTCCATTGTAGGTTTTTAAAATTTTGGGTTGTAAGTATTTTCATTAGTATAAAGTTTTCACGTGTGCTTGCTTTAATTTGTTTATAACTTTAGGCCCTGTTTGGAGAAATTTATAAAAAATAACTTATAAGCATACGTATGTCAAGAGATACTTATTGAAATATAGTTTATAAAAAGAAAATTCTTATAGTTAGAATAATTTTAAAAATTGAGACCAAAATATTTTTACATCATTATTTTATATTATTTTTTCTTTCATTGTCTTATAAGTGATTCTATAAGTAGATATTAAGGTACAACAAACATGGCCTTATTCGTGGCTTTTGTCAAGCTCTCTCTTTCTAATTCTTTTGGTGGAGTTTATAAAGTAGCTAATGCCTTTTAAATCTACCTCGCTATAGAATAATAAATAAATAAAAACAAAATGATGAATTTACCAAATTAACACTTATAAAGATTCTTGAATTACTAAACTAATTTTCTCTTAAGTGGATAAAAGTAGCATTCTTAATTTCCTGTTTCGTCAATAATAAAATACACAAGTTGAAATCTCGTATAAGTGAGTGACATTACGTGTTTTTTAAATTTAAGTCTTGTAATTAGTTATTCATTGCCCTTAAAAAAAAATTGACCAGATAGAATTAATGTAATCACTCTCAAATAAACTAACTAAATGAAGAGATTTTAATGCATAGGTTCCAGAGTAATGTATACTCTCCTATTTAAAATAATAGATAAATTAAGTGTATCAATTAGGTCAATTAAATCATGTCATATTTATATAATATCTATCAGTACATGAGAAAAAAAACTACCTTCAAGTTTTTCTTAAAACATGGTGATTATGGGAACTTACATGTACCTTCTAAATGCATGAATTTTAAGAACTTGTTTGGGAGAGGCGGTTTGCTTTCACTCAAATCATAATTTTGGTGTATAAAAAATTGTGATATCTATTTTTAAAATATTAATTATTTTTATTGAAAGAAGCTATTCACACTCCTCTCACTTATAACTAATTCAAATAATAGAAACATGGGATAGGAGTGCAAGTGGATATAAGTAATAAGATGGTATATCGGAGTGGAAATAGCTTCACCCTATTTATTTTCAAAATAAAATTTTGTTATGAGACCTGATGCTGCACTTATTGGCTCTTGTGAGGACTACTGCAGACTCTAAGCTCCGTCGCCTGAAAAAACACTCAAAAAATGATCAGAGGGCCACCGGATTGGCTCCGGCGGTAGCTGCTCCGATACTTAATTCAATAAACTGAATTGAAAGACAATAATGTAAGCCAAAGAATGAGCATGAATGTAAAGTGTACCTTAGGATTTTATTTATAAGCTGAGTGATTCCTAAGTTGATTAGGATTTGAAGTCATGAAAGTAGGGATTTGATCATCGGAGATAAGCAGTTTACATATTGAATACCACGATTGGAAGATATCCGTGAGTGATAGTTTCCTTGTAGCAAATTGTTTCCTTATCCTATACTCGGTAGGATGTGGAAGGCGGTGATGAGTTTTGAACCACGGAGAGTGCTCTGAAGGCCTGTGCTCAAACCAATGACCTTTGGAAGATAATTACTCGAGTCTGCTCTGTAGGCCTTAGAAGGCCGAGCTTCGTAATCACACATGTCACATGAGGACTAATTTGTCACTTCATGATATATCAAGACTCATCAATCTTAGTTGCAAAACCATGGTATCTGAAAAAATTAAAAAAAATTAATTATTTAGATTCTATCCTTTACAATTCGGATATTTCAGGATGTAAATGAGTCAAACTAAATTGATTTATAAATTATTCATACTTGATGCATTAAAATAAATAATTTTTAAATTATATTTAAACTCAACTTATTAATTTTTTAAACTAATTTTAAATAAAATTCTAATCAAATTGATGATAAACTAAATTAGAACAACTTAGAGCTTTTATATAATTTTAAACAAATTTATATTCTTTTAAATTTTTAATTTAATAAATTAAAAAATTTTAAAATATATTCAAACTTAATTTATTTATTCTAATATCACAAAATTTTTACCAAATTAAACTCAAATCAAATTTAAATAACTGTTTTTTCGTTTTACAACTACACTCAACGGGATCTTAGGGTTAGAGATCACTCTGCACATGCAGTGAAAGCTGGTACTCCTGGACCCCACTTAACAACTCACCCGGTAACCACCCACCTAAAGAGAGAGGGTCCCACCCACCCCTGAAGTCTCCACGTCATAATCACATCACGTCCTCTAGAAGGACTCTACCTCTACCCTGGCCAACCCAGCCCTCATTTGTCAATTGTCACTCGTACACTGAAGAAAGAGAGAGCATAGGGTAGGACAAACCGACCCCTTCCACACTCTAGCCAAATCACCAATATACACGTCCCCCAACGCATTACCACGACGTTTCCCACCCATCATACCGCCACGTACAGTATAATCGCGCATGGGAATTGTCACACCAATGTGGTCCCCCGCCACCCAACCGACCACAGACCACTGCTGCCTTCTCTTCTTCTTCCCCATACCTATCGTCCGTACATCTTCCTCAAATCCTCCTCCTCATCGTCATCATCTTAGTGACCCACGTGTCACGTCTTTAACTAACTAATTAATCACAGAGGTATTAACTCACCCATTAATCATTAACAAAAAGATCTACATACTGAGAAATGGAACCAAACCAAACATTCAATATTTCATCTACCATATAGCTTTTGATTTAACTTAATTCCAAATACATTAGTAATCAAAACCCCAACCAAAAAAAATTTGAAAAAGAGAAACTGACATGAAGGTTAGTTGCAGATGAACGTTAAAAGATCAAAGCCAACCACCGTCAAAAATCACAAAAAAAAAAAAATGATAAAAAAATATATAGAAGAACAGTCATTCATATCCATATTTGTAGATCGATCTCTTTTTTTCCTCTCTTTTCATTTTGTTTGATTTTTTTGAGAGTTAATGGTGTGATTATGGGAGGTAAAGAGAGTGGTCGTTGTCAGTCCACTCAGTTTGACTCCAATATCCTTGATCAACGGTTCCGGTCAGATCAAACAGGCCTTGATCTCCACCAGCGTCAGCGTGCCAAACCAGTGCTCCAAGTCCACCGTTGTTTCGTTCTGTCCTGCAACCCGGAGAGATCAATTTGAGCCGTCTGATCGAGAAAACCAGCCGTGATCTCCTGCATCTTCAGTTCATCGGTCACCGTACTAGTCATCTTCTGCTGTTGCTGCCACTGCTGATTCGAGCTATGATTTTGTGGAACATTTTCCTGATTGTGTTGCTGCAGCCGGTAAGACGAGATGTCCGGGACGCTAAACCCTAGAAGTGATGGACCGTTGGACGCGGTCATAAGGCTTGTGAAGCTTCCGATCTCCTGAAAGATTCCGCCATCCGATGACTGATCGATCAACGGCGGATCGAAATTGGGGTTTGTAGGGTCTACGTTAGGGTTTGTAGTTTGAGAAATGAAAAACCTCGAGTCCGGAAAGTTGAGCATCGTAGAAGCAGACGTAGATGAACTCGCCGACACAACCTCCGTGGAAGCAGTGGCCGTGGTCGTTGTAGTCGCTGCAGTGGTAGAGGCAGTGAGGCTGGAGCTCTCACTGCTCGAATGAGAATTCGACTTGCGCTCTCGTGGAGGGTCTGCGGAAGCTTTCGAATTGGATCGCTTCGTTTTCCGGCAGCCGCCACCGATGGGGACATTGCGGAGCACGCCTCCTTTGGTCCAGTACCTCCGGCAGTTCTTGCAGAAATGGCGAGGCTGTGAAAGGTTGTAGTTGTTATAGTAGCAAAACTTGGTGTTCAGCGACTCACAGCGTGGGCACTTTAAAACCTGATGGTTCTGGTGGTGCAGCCTCAGCCTCCGGTCCCCTCCTCCGCCGAACAACCGGCCACCTCCGCCTCCAATCGAATCTATATCTTGCATTTCAAACAATATCTCAAATTCGACTGTCCGATCACTACTAGGAGAATGAACTAACGCAGAATTCTCAAAGATTATCAAAGGAAATTCAGAGATCGAAGTTTCCCGGCGAGCGTTTACATTTGTTGACTGAGGGAGTGTGGATAATGCGGGTATGAAAGCTACGGAGCGTCAGCTTCTAGACTCTGACAAATATCTCCTACATATCTTCTAAACTCGTTGTTCGACTATATCTAATGTATTTTTATTCCATGAATAAAAAAATAGAAGTGTCAGTCAGAATTACTGTATTAACCCTACAGCACATACAAAATAACAGTGGTCGCCAATTGGTATGCACAATTACCAAGACACCCCTATAATTAGTAGGCGGGCTGTTTTTGAGTCTGATTTTTTTGAATATAGGTGGTGTAGGTTCGTATTCCGGAGCTGCAAATTTTCTCTCTCTCTCAACAGGTCAATCTCTTTCTCTCTCTTCGTATTTGACACTGGACCGTACGTTCCGTGGCAGAGGATCGTCCGTCCACGCAGAACACGTGGATGGCCGATACGACGAAGTTTTTGCCGTCCACAAATCAGGATTTGTCGCCTTGTCGGCCACTTATCATCTGTTCTGCCATCTTTATGTCAGCTATAACTGGTCCTTGGAGTGCCACGTCGTTACTTTTATTGGTGAGCTGTCATAGTATTTTGTCCTAATTTTTAACTAATGGAGGGAGCTGCACAATGAATTTGAGCTGCTGGTGCATTTAACCATGTTGTCTTCGAGCTCTGCTATCGTAAGCCGTGAAGATATATACGTGATACATCCACATAAACTGTATGAATTATTTAGGAAACTTTTTTGGTGTTCAAAATTTTAATTAATGTGTATATTACAGTAATTTGTTTTATTTATATATAAGATTTGCGTTAATTAAATACAACTAAAATTAGTTTTCTTTTTTTATGTATATAAGTTTTTTGCATTTGATAAAAGGGTTGTATGTACCCAAGTATGTGAAGATTTTTATATTTGACAAAAAGGGTTGTATTGTCCAAAAGTATTGATATACTATAAAAGAGCAGGTCAATCAGCACTCGACACGTATGATCATAAATTCAACTCATGATCGGCTCGCTCAGCCAAAGACTAAAAGTTCGAGTATCCAGATCAGCACAAAAGGTCGGAAATGACCAAACATATGCCTTCAGAGCACATATATCCGGACAAGGGTCTCAGAGTTGATTACAGGATCCAAACCAACACTCCAGACCTCATCACCGCCTTAGCGGATGTCGAGCAGGGAATAAAGAAGCAATCTTCAACAAGGAAACAGTCTTCAACGAGGAAACTACCATCTATGGTTATCTCTATGCAATATTCCACAAGATAACTGCAATCTCCGAATGATCAAATTCCTATATTCATGGCTCCGAATCCTAATCAACTTAGGAAGGCCACGGTCTATAAATTAAACCCTAAAGGTACGCTTTATTTGGATGCTCATTCTTTTGGCTTTCAATACAGTCTTTCAATTCCTTTTACTTACTTAAGCATCGGAGCGGCTACCGCCGGAGCCAATCCGGTGGTCTTCCGATCATCTTTCTGAGTGTTCTACAGGTCACGGAGCCCATACTTATTGCGAGTCGAAAAGTGCAAGCATCAGTTTGGCGCCGTCTGTGGGAACGACTAATCTCCAAAGTGCTCTATTCATAAACTCATCTCTTTTCTCACCAGAAAACCATGGCACCAAATCTCCGACCGCGACAGAATACTCAGAATTCGCAAAACTCTCAACGTCAGTTGCTTGCTCCTTGTACAAGGGGACCAGCGGTTAATCCCATGCGACAAGAGATTCGAATTGATCAAACGACACAATGAACTTGGTGCAGGAACAGTTGCTTGCCATCACTAGAACGCTGGCAACACTCACACAAAACCAAGCAGTGGGTTCTCCGAACCCGCCCGTCAACTTCGCTGCAGAAACACAACCTCCTGTTGCCACGGAGAATGAAGAACTTCATGAGCAGGCTCCAAATAACCAGCCCGGGCACCCCCAGGGTGTTGCCCGCGTTGGCAGGGATCCACAACCGTCAGCAATTCCAGGCTGGCGAACATCAGCCTTCGTTCCTGACGTCCATTATCGGAGCACTACTCGAGCCCCAACTCCAAGGGCCTCGGGAGCACATCCGGTACCGCAGGAGCCTCATCATGCAGCACCAATCCCTCCGGTTCGGAACCCTCCTCCGTTCGAAGGGCGTACTCAACCCTACTACCCTGAAGCCGAGGCTGTCTGGTAGGGTTCGCAAGATGTCAGACTCAGAGACCCATGGAGGGTAGAGGAAATTGCCGAGTCTATGGACCGAACAATCGCCTTGAGAGGACCTCAGAACTCTTCAGAGCAAGACGAGTTGGCTAGGCTACTCGGAAGACTAGCCACCCCGTTGACTCAGGCCATCATGTTAGAAGAGAGGCCTAGAAAGTTCATGGTACCCAAGTTCACCCTGTATGATGGATCTGGAGATCCAGGAGATCATCTCTCGCACTACCAGCATAGGATGGCCCTTCACGGAGCCTCTGATGCTTTTATGTGCCGAACTTTCATCACCAGCTTGAAGGGAACTGCTCTGAAGTGGTTCCATAACCTCCCTCCGAACTCAATTACCAGCTTCTATGAGCTCGATAGACAGTTCTTGGACAGGTTTATGACCAGCAGGAGGCTTAGAAGGGGACCAGAATTCCTGTTAAATGTCAAGCAGACTAAAGAGGAATTCCTCAGAGCCTAAATTGCGCGCTTCAATACCGAACTCACGGAGATCACTGACTGCAGCCCGAAGTTCCTTGTAGCAGCCCTAACTGCCGGGCTTGCCCAAGGTGGTTTCAGAGACTCCTTAACCAAGAGCCCCCCAGCCGACATGGCGGTATTAATGGATCGGGCCAGAAAGTACATCAACCTAGAAGAAGCCAACCGTACATCCCAGAAGGGCAAAGACCAGACCCAGAGGGATAATCCAAAAAGGGAGGATCACAAGAAGGAGGACCACAGAAGAGACTCCAACAAAAAGAGGGCCAGGAGCCCGGAGAAGAGAACATCTCCCAGAGCTGTGTACAATTTCGGGCCAAGGGAGTTCACCAACTTCACTCCTTTAAACACCATACCGAACCAGGTACTCCGGCAGATCCGAAATCGGGAGAACCTGAGGTGGCCGGAACCAATCAAAGGAGATCCCAGCCTTCGGGACCAAAGTAAGTATTATAATTTCCATAAAGATCATGGACATACAACTAACACATGCAGGACCCTCCGATATGAGATAGAGCAGCTCATAAAGAAGGGGCGTCTTCGGGAGTTCGTCAAGCAGGACGGAAGGCAAAACCCCCAAGAAGACGAGCCTCAACAACGGCCAGACCAGAGGCCCGAACAGAGGCAAGAGTAGAGGGAAGGACGAAACGAGCCTCAGAGGCAAAACAACCATGTCATCTACGTCCTCCATGCCGACTCCCCTATCACAAGAATGTCCAACAGGGCAAGAAAGAGATATGCTCGGGAGGCCAGAGCTGCCCCGAACGTATTACAGATCTCCAACGTAGAAAAGAGGCTCAAGCCAGCACCGGAGATCCAATTCACTGAACAAGATCTAGCAGGGGTACACTGCCCTCACAGTGATGCCATTGTTATCACACTCAAAATCGCCAACTGCGAGATCAGGAGAGTCCTGGTAGATACTGGCAGCTCCGTCAACATACTGTTCTATGAGCCACTTAAACAGATGGGGATGGACCATGACAATGTCAAGCCCACTACTGTCGTGATGGCAGCTTTTGATGGCAATTTGAGCACCCCATTAGGGAGAGTCGACCTTCCTACCACTATAGGAGAGGGTGAAGGGCAGAAGACCACCATCTCGGAGTACATGGTGTTAAACATGAGATCTCCCTACAACGTCATAATCGGGAGACCCTGGTTGCACCAGATAGGGGCAGTCACCTCGACCCTCCATCAGTGTCTGAAGTACGTCCACAACCTAAAATGTTCACTCGGTCAGAGGGTGTCAGCCAACCTCCCGGGAGTGCCATGCTATTGCCCTCAAGGAGAAGGCTTCTAAATAGCAATTACAGTACACTCGGGACTGTGCAGATCCAGTTCTCACCCACACTCCCGAGGTGGAAGTTTGCCCATCCAGCATCGAAGAACCCTTGAGCCCAAGGGGATGCGACAGCCGAGCCAAACCTGTTGGCGAGCCCATCAAAGTATTGGTCAGTCCAGAAGCAGAGGGGCGTTATTTGTATATCGGCCCAGATCTGACGCACACCGAGCAAGAAAATATAATCAGGTTTCTAAAAAACAACCTCTCTCTATATTTGCTTGGGAAACCAGGGACATGGAGGGTATAGACCCTAGCCTCATCACTCACAAGTTGATGGTCGATCCAGATCATCCACCAGTCAGACAGAAGAGAAAATCGATTGCTCCTGAACGACATCGGATTATAAATGAATAAGTCCAGAGGCTGCTTGAAGCCAAGATGATACGAGAAGTGTTCTATCCCAACTGGCTAGCCAACACCGTGCTTGTCAAGAAGAAAAACGACAAGTGGAGAGTCTGCGTTGATTATATAGACTTCAATAAAGCCTGCCCCAATGACAGCTTTCCACTGCCGAGGATAGACCAACTGGTTGACGCCACCGTGGGACATAAGCTTACAAGCTTCATGGATGCCTACTCTGGGTACAACCAGATCCAGATGTACCCTTCAGACCAAGAAAAGACACCTTTCATAACCGAACGAGGGCTCTACTGCTACAGAGTAATGCCTTTCGGTTTGAAGAACGCTGGAGCCACTTATCAGCGGTTGGTGAACAAGATGTTCAGCCTACTGCTCGGCAGCACCATGGAGGTATACATCGACGACATGCTGGTAAAGAGTCTGCAGAAAGGTAGTCACCTCCAGCACTTAGCCCAGACCTTCGATATCCTCAGACAGCACAGGATAAAGCTCAACCCCTCGAAATGTACCTTCGGGGTTACGAAGGGAAAATTCTTGGGATACATCGTCTCTCAGAGGGGTATCGAAGCAGACCCCACTCAGATGCAAGCCCTGCTTGGATTGAAGACACTAAGAACTAGGAAGGAAATTCAGGCACTGAATGACAGAATTGCAGCACTGAGCAGATTTATCTCCAAATCCACTGATCGTTGCCTAGCTTTCTTCAAAGCTCTGAAGGGTAGCAAAGCTTTGCAGTGGACGGAAGAATGCGAGAAATCCTTTCAAAAACTAAAGGAGTAGCTGGCCTCTCTAGAGCTCCTATCAAAACCAGTACAAGGAGAAAAGCTACTCTTGTACCTTGTAGTTTCTGAGAACGCGGTCAGCTCCGCATTAATCAGACAAGACAGAGGAGTGCAGAGGCCTATATTCTACGTCAGTAGGGCACTACTTGACACGGAAGAGAGATATCCAGAAGTAGAAAAGCTGGCCTATGCCTTGGTTATATCAACTCGGAAGCTCCGACCTTATTTCCAAGCCCATCCAATCGAGATCCCAACTGCCTATCCTTTGAAGTCACTACTGAGGAAACCTGAGGTATCGGGAAAATTGGTGAAGTGGTCTGTGGAGCTGGGGGAATTTGACATATCATATGTACCCCGAAACTCCATCAAAGGGCAGGTCTTAGCTGATTTTGTTGCCGAGTTCACCCCAGCACTTCAAAGCAAAACACAACTCACCGATACCTCGAGAACCTGGCTGCTATACATCGATGGATCGTCAACCAATCAAGGTTCGGGAGTAGGCTTGGTATTACAGTCCCCTGATGGGCTCACGTCAGAGAAAGTAGTCAGCCTGGGATTCAAAGCTTCTACCAACGAAGCAGAATATGAAGCCCTAATCTTAGGCATGAAGCTTGCCTTGGAATGCGAGGTTCAGAACCTCAACTGTCTTCTCAGACTCCCAGCTGGTGGTAAGCCAAGTCTTGGGAGAATTTGCCATTAAAGATGATAGGATACTCCGGTACTCCGAACTGGTGAATCACTTCAGGCATTCCTTCCAGACATTTACTATCCAGAAAATTGAAAGAAGCCAGAACTACAGAGCAGATGCTTTGGCTAACATGGCGTCCCGCTTAAAGTCTGAAGCAAACTCCATAGTAAAAATCTCTTATCAGCCAGGACCTAGCATAGAGGAAGCCCAAGTTGCTCAAATTACTTAACAGCCCCAGAGTTGGATGACTCCAGTCCTCCAGTACTTGCAATCCGGGCTCCTCCCCGAAGACAAAAACAAAGCCAAGAGAATCCGAATCAGAGCAGGCTCGGTACCTAATCCTGAACAACAAGCTGTACAGAAGGTCGTATTCTCAACCTCTGTTAACATGCTTAACTCTTGAAGAATCACAATATGTCTTGGCTGAAATACATGAGGGAATTTGCGGGAATCATAATAGGGGCAGAACTATAGCTCACCGAGCTCTATCTCAGGGCTATTACTGGCCTAGCATGCTAAAACAGGCTAAGGAGTATGTTCAGAAGTGCGACAAATGCCAAAGATTTGCCCCATATCAACATCAGCCTCATCACGAGCCCATCCCGATTCCTAGTCCTTGGCCCTTTGCTTAATGGGGGATGGACATCATGGGTCCATTACCAAAGGCACCTCCGAACAGGAAATATCTATTAGTGGCCATTGACTACTTCTCTAAATAGGCCGAAGTTGAGCCTTTAACACATATCACAGAAAAGGAAGTCGAGAGCTTCACCTGGAAGAACATTGTGTGCAGGTTTGGCATACCACGTGTGATTATCTCTGACAATAGGACACAATTCACTAGTAAAGGCTTCAAGAAATTCTGTGAAAATCTCAAGATTAGGCAACACTTTGCCTCTCTAGGCCACCCACAGGCAAATGGGCAAGCAGAGGTCACCAATCGAACAATCCTTGACGGGTTAAAAAAAAGGTTGGAATAGGCCAAATGAAAGTGAGCAGAGGAACTCCCTGAAGTTCTTTGGGCCTACAGAACAACCAGAAGAATACCCACCTCTGAAACGCCATTCTCACTAGCCTATGGGACAGAAGCAGTAATTCCAGTTGAGATCGGTATGCCAACCCTGAGGACTGAAGCCTTTGAGCAAGAATCCAATGATCAGCAGCTGATGAAAAACTTGGAATTACTTGAAGAGAGAAGGGATCAAGCCAGCATCAGGATGGAAGCCTATCAACAGAGAATAGGTAACAAATCCAAGGTAGGACTCAAGACGGTCAGCTTTCAAGTCAGAGACTTTGTCTTAAGAAGAGTCTTTCAAAACACCAAGGATCCCACTATAGGAAAGTTGTCACCAAACTGGGAAGGCCCCTACAAAGTAACAAAGGTTGTTCGGCCTACCACCTACTGGCTAGAAAACATGACTGGGAAGCCTGTTCCTAGGCCATGGAACGTGGAACACTTACGGAAGTATTATCAATAGAGATGTTTCTTTTACTTCTATAGACTATTCATCTATAAATGCACAGGCCTCTAGAGCCTGGTCCATAATGTACAAATCTTTACACTTGGTCCATCTATAAATGCATAGGCCTCCAGAGCCTAGTCCATAATGTACAAGTCTCAGTACTTGGTCCATCTATAAATGCACAGGCCTCTAGAGCCTGGTCCATAATGTACAAGTCTCAGTACTTGGTCCATCTATAAATGCACAGGCCTCCAGAGCCTGGTCCATAATGTACAAGTCTCAGTACTTGGTCCATCTATAAATGCACAGGCCTCCAGAGTCTGGTCCATAATGTACAAGTCTTTGCACTTGATCCATCTATAAATGCACAGGCCTCCAGAGCCTGGTCCATAATGTACAAGTCTTTGCACTTGATCCATCTATAAATGCACATGCCTCTAGAGCCTGGTCCATAATGTACAAGTCTCAGTACTTGGTCCATCTATAAATGCACAGGCCTCTAGAGCCTGGTCCATAATGTACAAGTCTCAGTACTCGGTCTATCTATAAATGCACAGGCCTCTAGAGCCTAGTCCATAATGTACAAGTCTCAGTACTTGGTCCATCAATAAATGCACAGGCCTCCAGAGCCTGGTCCATAATGTACAAGTCTTTGCACTTGGTCCATCTATAAATGCACAGGCCTCCAGAGCCTGGTCCATAATATACAGATCTTAAGTACTTGGTCCATCTTCTAATGCACAGGCTTTCAGAGCCTGGACCACCCTAATGCACAGGCCTCCAGAGCCTGGACCACCCTAATATACAAGCCTTTCGAGCCTGGCCCATCTTCAATTAGCAGACTCTGTGATCCAGTCCATCCAAAGGCAGAAGTTCTAAGCATTTTCGACCAAAACTCACACAAGTCTCCCAGATCTGAACTCCTCAAAGCTGACACTTAGCTTATTTTGCTTATCTACCAACGAGCAACAAACAGTACAAGTGTCGAACAAATTTAAAGAATACTGTTTCAAAACTTCAAGTTTTGTCCAAAGTTTCTTTGATTTATTCTTGAGACATACAGAGGAGTTATTTATCAAAAGTGTACAAAAGGTTGATCTAACTCAAAAAAGCACATTCAAACAGAAAAGAACATCAGATCTGAAAAGAAGGAACTCAATTTCATTGATGATTCAGAAGATTTACATCAGTACAACAAAGACTGGAAATAAAACAAAGGCTACAATAAAGACATCATTACATAGGCTACTACAGAAGCTACAATCTGCAACATCATGGCTTTTTGCCTCGGATGATAAAGGGGCACAGGATCCAAACTTCCATTACTGTCGCCTCCGGCTTCATTTGAAAGGAAGGAATCCTGAACCCCAATCTGTAGCAAGAAGCACCCAGGCCATTTCATCATCACTATCACTAATCTCATGACCAACGGATGATGAGGGCTTTGGGTCTCAAGGGACCTCCACTCATCTTCTTCACACCAGTTGTCTCACCCCAGCCGGTTTGAGCAAGGGTCTCTGCCAAGACATGAAGAAGAGGAGGCACCCCACTTTCGTTTTCATCACCAACGCTCCAGGCATCAGTTGAATCAAGGGGAGTCCCCCACCAGTCGGAAGAATCTCGACCAGACGCCAAGGTGGACAAGAGGACTTGTGCCTCCTTTAATCCTTCCTTGGAGACTGAATCAAAGGGGACGATAACTCTCGGCCATAGTTTAATCATTCCTAACTCAGACAAAGAATCGTCCATCATCTCTGGGCGAATGGCAAAATTTCGGCAGCATCTAGAGTGTCTCTTACAAGGGAACAAGAGGGTTAAGCTGCAACTGTATGTCCTCGTTTCCATATATATAGACCCTTGAAGTCCAAAAGCCACCCAATTGAACCATCGCAACGGTAAAAAAGAGATTGGCCTCGAAATCCCAAACGACAATCGAATAAATAAACGGTGCATTAAATATGCCTCTTCGATATACCAAGAGAAAGGGTACAGAGCTCTCTGAACAAAAAGCTACAGTAGCAAAGAAGAGGGAGGTAAAGTCTAAAATGTACAAGACTCCCCTCTGGTATACAGACCTCCCAGTCTTATCTATTTTATGATAGGCCAGTCATACGACAAAAGCCAAACAGCTCAGATATATCCTGATCCTAAGACAGCATGCCGGGCATCATAATGATAAGCACAAGCTGCCTGGTTATCTTCACAAGCCCTTGGTTCAGAGCAGTCTATTTCAGAACTCTACAAAAGTTTACTCCCACTCTATTGGGCTCGATCTATCTGATTATGTTTGCTTTCTTATCTTATTACGATGAGACAGCTGAAGTTAATCTACATTCACTATTCAATGACAAGTATCGAAGCTCAGAAAGCAATTATTGACTGCTGGACAGTCGATCTAACATGCAAGAGGCTCAGAATAGCTACACTTACGACAAATTTCACAAAAGGAAAGAACACAAGAAGAATCCAAAGGAAAGTCAATTTTACTAATCAAAAGGGTATATTCATTACATCAAAAGGGAAATGGCAAAAAACAAAGAAAAATAAAAAAACCCATAAAGCCTCAAGCCTTGTCAGAAGGGCCTGGGTCCTCCTCCAAATTAAGGGCAGTAGCCCCAGCCGTCTTGTACGGGTCAGGACCAGACGATGTAGGTTCAGGAGGAACGATTGACGACACGTCAAAATCTGATAACTGAGCCTGAAATCTAGTTCGGAAGCTTTCAAAACCAAACCGGATCAGGTCATCACCCATCTGTTCAACTTCTTCTTTCAATTCCGTCTCAGTCTTAATCTTGGCATGATCAACTGCCTCCTGAACCTTCTGATCGAAGGTATTTCAGAGTTCAACCAACTCCGCCTGAAGCCCTGTAATCTACCGAGCACATATGTCCCTTTCAGACTCTACCACGGTCAGATTGGCACTCGTCTCCTTCAGACTCTCCTCGGCAGCATAAGCTTTAGATTGAGTCGTTTCGAGCTCCAGCCTCACTTCATCCAGTTCGGCCTTCAGTTTTTCAGCCTCCTCGAGGCTTATGAGAGTCACCATCAGAGCAGCCAAACTATGCATGCTCTATACAAGGCAAGATAGACAAGTTAGATTGAACGAACAAACAAACAGAAAAGACAAGAAAATCTTCAAAAGTTACCCTCATCTGGAGATTCATCATCTTAGTCATCAGCTTTGAGGGGTTGTCCCCTCTGTATCGATGAGGGCCCTAAGCCCATATTTGATTAAAAGCCTTCTTGGCAATTTGATAGTCTGGCTCATCAAATTGCTCGGACGGTGCAGCAGGCGCTTTTTCCCTCATAGTCCTTCTGCTTGGACCAGAAGGGGCAGGAGGAACGGCCGAAACAGGAACGGCAGGTTCGGCCTCCTTTTCAGCCTCGGTAGGGGCTAGCTCGGGAGAGTCAGAAATCAACTTCCTCCTTTTTACTTCAAGAGGGGTATTAGGCTCAGCTCGGGAGGAAGCCTCCCCCACCACTTGGGCCTCCGCCGCTGCCCACTTCAACGTCAGCCTCTTCTTGAGCTCTGCAGTACGAGCAGCTATCAAGTTCTCTGGAGTTATAATAACAGTATGAGCCCAGTTAAAAGTCGAAAGTAGCACTCGGTACTGATCTCGGAGCACGTCGGTAAACTCGGACCTCCTCCAAGCACTCCTGACTCCACATAAGTAAGAAATGATATATCAGATTATCTGTTCGAAAGGCATAACAGAGCTAAAGCAAACCTAAGGAAATAAGCCTCACCCTTATGACTCGTAGCATGAGGGAATAGCGAGGCCTCACCGTTCTGGAAGTCTTCATGCTCCCATCCTCCTTCGACGAAGAAGTACCACTTCTTCCACGTTTTATTGGAAGTGGGAACAGAGGATAAGGGTCGGAACCCCTTCTCAAAGGACATGTAGAAAAGGCCTTCTGCCTTCTTGAACTTCAGATCCATATTACTACGGATCAGGTCCATGGACACATCTACCTCGTTTTGGTGGCCAACACTACAAACCCCAGAAGTTGCCGCCAACTATTGAGATTCAGGTCGGCAGGGCAGAGCTTGTACCAACAAAAGAATTGCCTGACTAAATCCGACAATAGGAGTCTCAAGCCCATCTCGAACCAGGCAAGATAAACACAAATCTCCCCGGCTTCAACATTTTGGGGACGATCCATGGGGCCTGGCATTCTGTAGGTCACATTTGGGGAAAAATTGTATTTTACCCTCCATTAGTCCAGAAGGCTCTGAGTAACAGCATTCTCACCCTCTTCTCTATGGGAAGACCTACCAGAGGTCTCCCCAGCCCTGTCCCGGGGCTCTTCAAAGGCATCAACTATCCTCACCTCAGGACTAGGGGGAGGTTCAACAGGCCCCTCCCCAATATTTACGGGGGCAAGGCTACCTACGTTTTTCATAGGAGACAGCACAGCTATCTCGGAAGGATTTCCTACTCCCTCACTTACATTTGGGGATTCAAAAGAAGCAGACATTATTCCTGGACTTAAGAAAAAAGAAGCAAGAGAAGAGAAAAGATCGGTCGAACCTGTTCTAACTCAGGAAATCGGTATTCTTCAAGGTCGCACAAACCAACAATAGCGGACGAGATCTTCTAACACAGTGAAAATGATGGGGAAAAGGTCATTTCAAAATCTCACCCTGTATTTATAAGCACAGTATCAGAAGGGGCCCACCAAACGCCATGACGGTTCGGAACAATGATGATTTCGAGAAACCCAACTATCGGCCCAGTACAATGATGACCTTGAAAAGACCTAATCTCCGGCTACGCAATGACGCCCCAACAGTTGCCTTGGAAAGAGAATGGGCAGGATACATGACTCTCCGAAAAAGGCTTAGCCCTAGTTGCTTGTTAGCATCAAACTAGGACTTGGGGAGGGAGTAACTGATATACCATAAAAGAGCAGGCCAATCAGCACTCGACACGTATGATCATAAATCCAACTCATGATCGGCTAGCTTAGCTCTCGCTCAGCCAAAGACTAAGAGCTCGAGCATCCAGATTAGCACAAAAGGTCGAAAGTGACCAAACATATGCCTTCAGAGCACATATATCCAGACAAGGGTCTCAGAGCTGATTACAGGATCCAGACCAACACTCCAGACCTCGTCACCGCCTTAGCGGATGCCGAGCAGGGAATAAGGAAGCAATCTTCAACAAGGAAACAATCTTCAACGAGGAAACTACCTTCTTCGGTTATCTCTATGCAATATTCCACAAGGTAACTGCAATCTCCAAATGATCAAATCCCTATATTCATGGCTCCTCATCCGAGTCAACTTAGGAAGGCCACGGTCTATAAATTAAACCCTAAAGGTACGCTTTATTTGGATGCTCATTCTTTTGGCTTTCAATACAGTCTTTCAATTCCTTTTACTTACTTAAGCATCGGAACGGCTACCGCCGAAGCCAATCCGGTGGTCCTCTGATCATCTTTCTGAGTGTTCTACAGGTCACGGAGCCCATACTTATTGCGAGTCGAAAAGTGCAGCATCAAGTACTTTATATATATATATATATATATAGATTATTAGATTATCTTTATATATTTAAATTTTATTTTAATTAAGAATAATTTAAAATATATATTTCTTAAAATAAATTTTCTTAATTATTTGTAAATACCTTTACTTTTGATTTCATAAAAAAGGTGACTGATAAGTAGTTTTATAGATGTGAATTTTCAGAACTTATTGCAAATTGCTGACACCCATGACTTTATTGCATTAGAAAACAGTAACAAAAAAAAATGGGTTTGTTATATGTCACAGGAGGTGAAAAAATTGTTAAATTGATCATTGAATGAAACAATTATTTTACAATAGTGTAGAAATGGACACCAACAATCTTAGGAGATGATGCTACAATTTCTGGCTCGTCAAGGACTTGTCCGTCGCAGCGAAGGAACCTGAAAAGAACTGATAGCAAAAATGCCACCGAGAAAGGTTCCGGTGGTAACCTCTCCGATGGTTAAATTAGGTTCTGCTTTTTTATTAAAGGCTTGACCTTAATAATTTTAATTAAGATGCAGATCCCCTTCTACATACCTCTTTCGTGGTATTTATAGGATGGCGGAGCATTAAAGTGTCTGACAAGCGGTGGATGTCATTTCACCTTGACTTTCTAATTCGTGGCTCCCTTTACACGTGTACCTGTAGGAACGGTCCCCAAACCTATATCTCCTTTTTGCAGGGTTAGGGCTCACCGCCTGTCAGGCTATAGCAGTGTAATCATAAGGACTCACGTCATTCCTTTTTGTCGCTATTGGTTCCAAAGCTCCGAGGTCGGTATACCGAAGTTGACATCAGTATACCCTCCTTGCCTTAGAATCTGAACAGAGCTGATTTTAGATACGTGTTTGGACCTTTGATTAGGTAGAGCATTTTATGACGTATCAGTTACTCCCCCCTGAAGCCTTAGTTCTTTCAATATGTACAGAACTTTGGTTTAGGGTTTTTTCCGAGGGATGATGTGTACAGCCGTTAACTCATATTTCGAGGGGTCTCAGCTGTCATGGTATAATTACCACACGTGTTTGTGGCTTGGGTAATCAGAATATTTAATAACACAGCCGTCGTTTTAATTGATTTGTTTCGAGATTCGAACGGATGTTTGTACCGTTTCGTGTGAAACATTTAATGACAAATCTTTTTATAAAGAGTAGGGATGATGGTTTTGGATCCGTTTGCATTTTTCAAATAATCTAGAACAGTTGAGTGGGTTTTGAAAGGCTAGTGCGATTTCCGGCAAGCCTGTGATTTTTTTCATTCTAGACAGCTTTTTTCTTCCTTACCTGGTAATTTCTATTCTCCTTCTCTTCTTTTTCTTTTTTATTCTACTATTCCCGATTCTATCTTCTTTTCTCCTTTTCTATCCTTCGATCATGTCTGACCCAAACATAGAGGAGATTAGAGTTGAACCTGAGACCATCGGTGAGGATGGTCCTTCTTTAGCCTTTACTGCTTCGTCTACTCCCTCTTCTGTCGACATTTTAGATTCTACTGATGAAGAGGTTAGTGTATCCACTAGAGAAGAGGGAGCAAGTGCCATGACGAAGGGAATGTTAAAAAATATTATGAAACAATTTAAATTTCCAAAAAATGTAAACTGTAGGGTCCCAAAACCTGCGGATCGCCCCTCTGATATAAAAAGGGGAGAGATCTGTGCTTACCTTGCATGGTTGGAGATAGGCGAGCTCAACTGTAAATAGCTGGAGGCAGCTCCTAGCCTTTATCGTGTTAGGTTATTTAAATGAGGTCCATGTAGATCTGGACCTTATTTGTAGTCAGATGAAAATGAAACATCTGAGTGCAGAGGAACTATATTATACCTGCTTTGATCAGAGGTTTAGACCTCTGACATCGGTACCCTCTTCCAACAAAACGTGGAAGAAGTGGTACTTCTTCGTTGGAGGAGGTTGGGAGAGAGAAGATTATAAAGGCCATATGAGTCTCTTTCCTCGACACTCCGACCCAAGGGGTGAGTATTCAAAGATCGAAGAACGGTATCAGCTCCTGTTAAGACCTGTGCTTCGACCCCATTATACAATTCTTTCACCTCGGAACCTGATGGATGCAGGGTTTAACCAAGGAGGAGGCTGCAGTGATCAAGAAGAACATTCTGTCTGCTTGTGCCCCTCCTTCCAGCAAGACGAAGGCTAGGGGTCCCTCTGTTTCCCCAGCAGCTCTACCGGAAAAAAAGAAGAGGAGCGTTATATCTTGAGCTAATAGGGAAGCTTCCCGTCCTTCTGCTTCGACTCCTGATGAGGTACCCAGACCTACTAAAGATTCGTATACCGAGGTCAGGCCGACCACCAAGCCCTTATAGGACTGAGGAGGTCCTAGTGTCTACTGAGGTTCCACATCCTACCGAGACGGTAGAGGCAAGGAACTCTGCCCCTTCACAACAGCTAGATAGGCAAGAAGGTACCAACGTGGTTCCTGATGCATTCGTTAGAGGCCTCTTCGGGAACAGAGGCAATGAAGTTGGCTTTGAAAGCGGCTCTCCCACCTGGGTTTCCTGGTCAAAGCTCAAGGAGAATTTTAGGCGACCTTATGTTGGGTTATACCAGGGTAAAAACTTTTATATTTGTTTTTATCATTTATCTTTTGTTTTTTTATTTTTAATTTTCTTCCTTCTGTTTGTAAGGTCTTCGAGCAGCGGGCATCCTGATGGATCGTGATGATCAAATCCAGTAGATCAGTGGCCTCAAAGAAGAACTGAAGATAGTTCGTTCCAAGCTGACGACAACTCAATCAGAGCTGAAGGCCACTAAAGCGGTACTCTCGACGACATTCTTCCATTTTGACTGCAGCCTGTTCTCTTTTCCCTTCCAGTAAGTCAAGGTTTTCGGTTAGTTGAAAATGATTAGCTTCCTGATTGAAGGCTTCCGTTCTTAATGTGGGCATGCCGATTTCTACAGAAATGACTGCTCCGAACCATATGTAAGTGAGAATGGTGTTTCCTGGGTGGCAGTTTTCCTCGTTGTTCGGTAGGCCCAAAGTACACCAGGGAGCTCTTCTATCCATTTTCCTTTTGCTTCTCCTAACCTATTTTTGATGGCATTTAATATTGTTCGATTAGTAACCTCGGCCTGCCTATTTGCCTATGGATGTCCTGGTGAGGAAAAATGGTGACCAATATGTAGATCCTCACAGAACTTTCTGAATATTTTTCCTATAAACTGGGTGCCGTTGTCTGAAATGATAATTCGCGGTATTCCAAACTTGCAAACGATATTTTTTCATGCAAAATTCTTTACATCTACTTCTGTAATTGATAACTGGTTAAAAAGTGCATATTTATTCTATTAACCCTAGATAGTCTTGCACTTTTATTATTTTCATTTCTCCAATCTATATGCATTTGCTAGTTAATTCTTATTTTATCTTTTTGTAGAGAAAGCTTGACAAAGTTGATAATTAGTGGTGGATTTGGAGCAAAAAGGAAAATATTGGGCTTTGAAGTGCATAAAGAAGTGGAAAACAAGTGATTTTGGGTTAGAAGAGAGGCTTGGTCCATATGTTGGTGGACCAGGGCCTATTTTAGCATTATAGGCTCTATTTTAGAGCACTTTAGACTCCCTTTTTGGGCCCCTAATGTTTAATTACGGGATTTTATTCTTTTTCTTGAATTCTTATTTTATGGGGGGCAATTTTGGAAAAAGGGAAATATTATTGGGAGCTAGGGTTTTGGAAAAGAAGGAGGCCGTCTTGGAGATCTAGAGTGAGGAGAAGAAGGAAGGAGACAACTCTAAAGAAGAAGATGAAGAACTCCATGGCTATGATGTTCTCTTTCACTATCATGGGCTAAGTTCTCTCATTCCTAGGGTTTAGATGAAACCCTAATCAAGTAATATTGCTTCTTTGTATTTTATTTTTGGGATTAATTAGTTTTGGATGTTGATTGTATAACATTGGGATTTTATTAAGACAATAATCGTATTATTCAGTTTCACATAATCAATTTCTGTGATTTTGTTTATGTTGTTATACAATAGTAATATGTGTATATACATCAAAACCGTAGGACGAGTCATAACTCAGGAAAAACAAATTGTGACTATGACCTTAGAATTAGCGTAGACAATTTGTGTTGACCAAAGATGATTCGTGTTTAGGGTTTTGGTGCGTGATTTTCTTGATGATTGTATTGAGGCTTGTAGCCAAAATACATCTTTTACATCCAATTTTAATGGCCCAAGAATTAATACAATTGAAGCTAGTTACAAGATTAGTGGTGGATTCAACACCCTAGGAATCCTCTTTTAATTTGATTCTTCATTAATTCAGTTAAATATTTGCTTTAATTATAGTGCTCATTTAATTTTAGGAAAGAATCAACAAACAACCACTCTTTGTGAATATGAATTAAAATTAATCTCAACTTTGGTTTTAAAACAATTAACAGTCTCTATGGGTTCGACCCTTACTTCTCTACTATACTAGTAGTTTAGTTTGGTAATTTTATTGATTTCCACGACAGATCAGTAATATGGGTCAATGGTTCTGCTTCTGCCCATTTAGAGAAATAATCAATAGCTTTCAGCAGATATTTCCTATTTTGAGGGGCTTTTGGCAAAGGTCCTACGATATCCATTCCTCATTGGGCAAAAGGCCAGGGACTCGTAATGGGCGTAAGCTCCTGTTGTGGTGGATGTTGATACGAAGCGAAACGGTGACATTTGTCACATTTCTTCACATATTCTCTGGCTTGATTTAGCATACTAGGCCAGTAATAACCATGGGTTAAAGCTCGATGTGAAATAGTCCTGCCACCATTATGATTACCACATATCCCTTCATGGATCTCAGCTAGTACATACTCGGACTCTTCTGGAGATAGGCATCTCAGTAGGGGTTGGGTGTAAGACCTACGGTAGAGTTGCTCATTTAAAATTAGGTATCGAGCTGATCTGATCCGTAGTTTTTGAGCTTGATTCCTATCGTTAGGGAGTTGCCCTTCTTTTAAGTATTTGAAGATAGGAACCCTCCAATCCTGACACTGTTCCGAAATGTAAATGACTTGAACCTCGTCAATACTGGGGCGATCTCGGGAGGAGATAGACAATTCTGAATCCCCTTTGGCACTGAGGTGAGATGCCATATTTGCTAAGGCATCAGCTCGCATGTTCTGTCTTCTTTCTATTTTGTGAATACAGAAAGTGACAAACTGATTGTTTTAGAGAGCTTATCAGTTCAGTATATTTGATCATTCTCTCGTCTTTGACTGCAAATTCACCCAAAACTTGGCCCACCACTAATTGTGAATCAGAGAAGGCTTCGAGGTTTTGAGCCTCATCTTCTATGGCTAGTTTCATGCCAAGGATTAATGCTTCATACTCGGCTTCATTGTTAGAAGCTCTAAAGCCTAAAGTAACCACCTTCTCTGCTGTAATACCATCCAGAGATCGGAGGACAATACCGACTCCAGAACCTTTATCAGTTAAAGAACCATCCACATATAGTTGCCATATTGCCATAGTTGGGTTAGCATCTAATTTCTTTTTCAGAGTTGGGGTGAATTCGGCAATAAAATCTGCCAAAGCCAGAGCTTTAATGGCAGTCCTAGGTATGTATACTATGTCGAATTCGCCTAGTTCTATCGACCATTTCACGAGATGACCCGAAGTTTCAGGTTTGTGTAATATGGCTTTTAATGGGTATGGGGTTGGAACTATAATTGAATGGGCTTGGAAATAAGGCCTGACTTTTCTGGCAGATATAATTAGTGCAAAGGCTAACTTCTCCACCTCAGGATATCTTTTTTCTGGTCCAAGAAACGCTTTACTCACATAGAATATGGGTTTTTGGATTCCTTTCTCTTCTCGGAGTAGCGCAGAGCTTACCGTATTCTCAGATACCGCAAGATATAAGAAGAGCTTTTCTCCTTTCCTAGGTTTGGATAATAGTTCTGGCGATGCCATATACTGTTTAAGTTCCGTAAAAGCTTTGTCACATTCAGAGGTCTATTCCAAGACCTTATTCCCCCTCAAAGCTTTAAAGAATGGAAGACAGCGGTCCGTGGACCTGGATATGAAGCGATTCAATGCTGCAATCCTGCCATTTAACGTCTGTATATCCTTCCGTGACTTCGGGGGCTCCAGTTCTACCAAAGCTTTAATCTGCGATGGGTCGGCTTCGATGCCTCTATGTGAGACGAGAAAACCTAGAAACTTCCCACGGCTGGCCCCAAAGGTACATTTGGATGGGTTCAACTTCATCTAATGCTTGTTTAAAATATCAAAAGTCCTTTCCAAATGCCCAATGTGCTCTTCCTTCTGCTGGCTCTTGACTAGCATGTCTTCAATGTAAACCTCCATTCTGTCGCCAATCAGAGGTTCAAACATTTTATTGACCAAGCATTGATATGTGGCTCCAGCATTTTTTAGTCCGAAAGGCATCACCTTGTAATAGTACAAACCTCGTTCAGAGATGAATGATGTTTTTTCTTGGTCCGGAGGATACATTTGAATCTGGTTGTATCTGGAGTATGCATCCATGAAGCTCATTAATTCGTAACCAGCAGTTGCGTCAACCAATTGATCAATTCTTAGGATAGGGAAGCTATCTTTTGGACAAGCTTTGTTAAGATCGGCTGTAATCAACGTAGACTCGCCATTTACCATTCTTCTTTTTAACAAGGATGGTGTTGGCGAGCCATTCTGGGTAAAAAACCTCCCTGATTAACTTTGCAGTCAACAACCTCTGAACTTCGTCATTGATTATCCTATGTCTCTTTGGGGTGAATGTCCGTCTTTTTTTGCCTTACTGGGTGGCAGTTTGGATCTGTCGTTAGCTTGTGGCAAATACAGGACGAGTCAATACCCTCCATGTCTTTAGTTTCCCACGCGAAGACTGATAAATGAGTTTTCAGAAATTCTATCATCACTTTCTATTCTGATGGAGATAGATTGACACCGATCTGCAAATAATGTTCTTCTTCGTCCAAACCCACAGATATTTTAAGTGGCTCTTGGATTGGCATAGCCATGTTTTCTACACCTCGCGGGCTCAATGGTTCATTGATTTCGGTAAGGCATTCCATATTGATACTTTGGTCAGAAAGATCGAAAATGTTGAGCTTCCGAGGTGCCTGTAATTGCTATTGCAGGGTTTTACCTTTTAATGTGATGACGTGGCACTCCCGAGATGATGACTAGGAACCCTGAATAGTGCAAACACGATCGTTGTGTATGTATTTGAGGCACTGATGAAGGGTGGATGTGACGGCCCGCATTTGATGGAGCCATGGTCTTCCCATGATTATATTGTATGGAGATCGGGAATCCACGATCACATATTCAGCTATCAAGGTTTTTTGTGCTTCGCCGACTCCTACAGTCGTTGGGAAGTCAATACTGCCCATGGGAGAGCTCAGATGTCCATCGAACCCAGCCATCATTGCCGTGGCGGCCTTGAGGTTAGAAATACCGAGCTTCATCTGTTTGAAAGGCTCATAAAATAAAATATTAGCAGAACTACCCGTATCCACCAATACTCTATGGATGTCAAAATTTGCGACTCTAAGGGTGATGACGAGCGCATCAGTGTGAGGACAGTGTATGCCAGATTGGTCCAGCTCCAAGAATTGGATTTGTGGTGAGGGTTTTAAACGCTTCTCCAATGTCATGATTTGGATAGGGAATGGTGTTACCTTAGCTTCACGGGCGTAGCGTTTCCTTGCTCGGCTGGATATACCAGAAATGGAATTGGTAGCATGGAGGACGAGAATAATGTGATTATTTGGTTGAAGTTCCTGACTCTGACTTGGCCCAGGAGTGGACCCTTGATCTTGTCTTTGTAACTGAGGCCTGGGCTCCTGCCGAGGTTGTTGGGGTTTTTGATTTTAAGGGTTTTGGCTGCCATCGCGCTGGACGAACTCCTTCAAACGATCCCTTCGAATCAATTGATCGATTTCCTGTTGAAGATGTCTGTAAAATTCTGTAGTATGTCCGTGATCTCGGTGGAACTCACAGTACTTACTACGATCTCAGGTATCTGGGTCACTGAATAATGGTTCTGGACGCTTGAAATTTTCATGTGCCCGCAGCTGGTGATAGATCTGGGTAATGAAAGCATTCAGGGGCGGTAACGGCACATTCAGAGGTGCGTAAGTTTTGAACCGTCCTGAAGTAGGCTGGTTTTGACTTCGAGATGTAGCTTTTTTGTCTGGACTTCTTAGTCTTTTGTTGGTATTACCAGTATTCTGCGTTTGGGACTTCTCCTCCATTTGAGTTTGTTCTTTGGAAAGACGAAGGGATGTCCAGGGTATCTTCTAAATTAATGTGTTTCCTTGCCCTCTCCATGAGTGACGCCATATCTACGAGGGGATTTTTTGTCAAGGAGTCATGAAAACACCCTGGTCCAAAGCCCTGCGTGTAAAGCGGCCACCAAAAAGGCTGCACCGCAGTCAGTAATCTCGGTTAGCTTGCAGTTAAATCGAGCAATATAGTCTCTGAGTGACTCTCCCTTCCGTTGCTTGATGGATAAAAGAAATTCTGGACCCTTTCTGAGTCTCCTGCTGGTTAAAAACCGGTCAAGGAAACGTCTACTAAGCTCATAGAAGTTGGGAACTGAATTAGGAGGGAGGTTGTGGAACCATCGTAGGGCTACACCTTTTAAGCTTGTGACGAATGTACGGCACAAAAATGCGTCGGTGGCGCCATAAAGGGCCATTGTCTATTGATAACTGGAGAAATAGTCACCAAGATCATCTAACCCCTCATAAGGTGTGAATTTTGGAACAATGAATTTTCGAGGACGCTCTTCGGTCAAGATGGCGGCTGTAAAGAAGGTAGTGAACCTACCTAGGAGCCTTGCTATTTCATCCTGTCGAGGAGGTTGATTCTCGTTGCGAGCATGAGCGGCCTGTCTCATTGAATCTGCAACTTCTTCCGATCTCATTAGTACTCTGGATGGGACTGAATGTTGAAATCCCGGCATACCGACCTCAGGTCCAGTGGATTGAGGATTATTCTGACTAGGAATGGCATGTTTTGATTGTCTCTCAAGTGAAGCCGGTGCTGGCTGTAATGGTAGGCCTGATTGCACTGGATTGGCTCCTGAGTTTGCAGAGCTAACAGCCCTGCCTCTGTTGAAATTAATGGTAGTAGGATGAATGTTTAGTATTCCTCCTAGATTGTCATCTCGAACAGGAACCGTGTCTGGTGAATAAAACGGACGAACACTGGGGCCACCTTTTTCATGTCGCCTTCCCCTATGGTTATGTAGGATTAGATTTCCATTAACAGGAACACCTGGAGGAGGAAGAACCGATGGGTTTTGAGTTAAAGAAGCCAAGACTTGGGATATGGCCAAGAGTTGCGTCTGAGTTTGATCAGATTGTTTTTGCATCTAATCTCGAATCTGATCGAGTTGTTGTTGTATAGGATCGGAGGTTGCAACTTCCTCATCCGAGGCTAACGGTTGATTTGATATTGGTGTTGAACAACGGTTAAAGGCCATGACTACCCAAAAGTGAAGATAATGATATAAAGCAAAATAATTGTCTTTTCCCACAGACGGCGCCAAGCTGATGCTACAATTTCTGGCTTCAGTCAAGGACTTGTCCGTCGCAGTGAAGGAACCTGAAAATAACTGATAGCAAAAATGCCACCTAGAAAGGTTCCGGTGGTAACCTCTTCGATGGTTAAATTAGGTTCTGCTTTTTTATCAAAAGCTTGACCTTAATAATTTTAATTAAGATGCAGATCCCCTTCTACATACCTCTTTCGTGGTATTTATAGGATGGCGAAGCATTAAATTGTCTGACAAGCGGTGGATGTCATTTCACCTTGACTTTCCAATTCATGGCTCCCTTTACACGTGTACCTGTAGGAACGGTCCCCAAACCTGTATCTCCTTTTTGCAGGGTTAGGGCTCATCGCCTGTCAGGCTATAGCAGTGTAATTATAAGACTCACGTCATTCCTTTTTGTCGCTATTGGTTCCATCGCTCCGAGGTCGGTATACCGAAGTTGACACCGGTATACCCTCCTTGCCTTAGAATCTGAACAGAGCTGATTTTAGATACGTGTTTGGACCTTTGATTAGGTAGAGCGTTTTATGACGTATCAGGAGATATACAATGTATTATATTGATTAATGTGGTTTCATAAACTTAAAACCTATTGTATAATCACTACTATCTTGGATAGTGTTGCAACTTAGATAGGTCGGATTACAGTTGTATCATATTCAAATTCTAAAACAGTTTTTTATTTTCATACTATTGTATATAAAAATAAAAATAAAATAGTTTCACCAGTTGGTCAAACTTTTAAAACTAATTTGTATAGAGATTGTTTTCCCAAACATAACAAAGTGTGTTTATATTTGTAAAAATAACCCCAACCACCTATTAAGAGCATGTTGGCATATCTTTTGATTATGGAAAATTAATTTTAAATAATTGATTATTTGAGAATGAATTTTAAAGAATCAATTCAAAAGAATTGATTTGTTATTTAGGTGTTTAGAAAAATTATATAAAAGTGATTTTACACTTTTGTTACCTTTTATATTATATACATTGGGTAATATATAAGTGGTGAGTCCGGGAGTAAAGCCTATAAAAGGCAAACTATTTGGAGAAGTTAATTCTTTTACCTTCCCCAAACCTCGTTTTGCAATTAGTATTTTATGGAACTTGATGCTGCACTTTTTGGCCCACGTATGATCCAAGCTCGGCTCCTTGTGAAATACTCAAAACAGAAGATCAGAGGACCACCGGGTTGGCTCCGGCTGGTAGCCGCTCCGATGCTTAAGTTAATAAACTGAATTGAAAGACTGTAATGAAAACCAAATAATGAGCATGAAAATAAAGCGTACCTCTAGGGTTTAATTTATAGGCAGTGGATTTCCCTAAGTTGATTAGGATTTGGAGTCCTGAATATAGGGATTGGATCGTCGGAGATATCAGTTACCTTGTTGAATATGGCAACAGAGTGTGGCAGTTTCCTTGTTGGAGACTGTTTCCTTATTTCCTGCTCAGTGCACTTTGAGGCGGTGATGAGGTCTAATCATCGATGTATTGTATTGAAGGCTTGCGTTCATACTTGTTAGCTTTACAGGAGAGCAGACCTGCTCTGATGATATGTGCTCGATCTTTGTGGGTCTTGCCCTTGAAAGACCAAGGATGAGCTATATGACCGAGCATGAGCTATATGACCGAGTATGAGCTGAATGACTGAGCACGAGATGAATGACCGAGCATGAGCTAAATGAATTGAGCATAAGCTGACCCGTAGTTACACATGTCAAGTAATGGTTGGTGTGTCACATTGTGGTATATTAATTACTCCCCCCCCAAGCCTTAGTTTGAGCTCGAGGCGTAACTAAGGTTTTATGAGTCCCCGAAAAGTCACGCGTTCTGTCTTCTCGTTTTTCTAGACGGCCGTTGGTACATCATTTATTGCGCAGCCAATTCTTGGGTTTCTCAAGTCATCATTGCTGCGTCACCATCGCGACGGTTTGCCTTGGTAGACATTACTTTCCGAATGCATATAAAAAAGAGCAAAACCTTTGTACGATTCTTTTACTACCTTTTATGTTTTGAAGAGATAATACATTCTGCCATTTGAACCAGCAAGCTAGACTGTGAGGAGTACTGTTCGTCCGAAGCTTTTTACCCTATTCAGGTTCGGTTTTGGTCTCTTTGATCATTTTTTCACTATCTTTCCTCTTCTTTTTGGTTATTTTGGAATGTCGACCTCTACTGCATCCTCTGGTGATGGTTCAGGGAGCCTCCCAGAGGCTAATTCTTTGTCACAAACCCTTGTTAGGGGTAGTAGTTCTTTGGGGATCAGGTCGGAAGGGACCCGTTCTGGTCCTGAGGTTAGGATTGTAGATGCCTTTTCTGAGTCTAGGGATAGAGAGGGTGAGGTCTCTGATCGATCTTCTCAAGGGGAAGAGAGAGAGAGAGTGTTGTAGCCTCTTCGTGGTTGGATAATATAAGGGAGAGATATGATTTCCCTTCGAATATTGCCCTTAGGGCTCCTGACAATATAGATTGCCCTTGGGATGTTAGGGAAGGTGAGATATGTGTTTATACCGCCTGGTTCAAGATAGGGTTATGCCTACCTCTCCTTAAATTACTTAGGGAATTCTTTTACTAGTTTAACCTTTGCCCTACCGACCTGCTTTTGAATAATTGGAGACACTTATTAGGGTTTATGGTTGTGGATCGTCTGAACGGTGTTGAGGTTTCTTTAGACTTGACCCGCAGTAAAATGGATCTTAAGTACCTAAAGTCGAAGGGCCTCTACTACATGTCGTTTGAACCAGGGTTTTCGACCTCTGTCTTACGTACCATCCTCCAACAAATTCTGGAAAGATCGGTTTTTCTTTGTTAGTGGAGAGTAGGAGGTGACCAACCCTGAGGATCAGATCTCTACGTTCTTCCGGAGCACGGGGTTTATGGGTGAGACCCCCTTTTCTTTTCTAATCTTTGCTCTGCTATTACCTTTGTATTTTCGACTAACTATTGTTCCGATCTTCATTGTGTAGATAAGAATATCAAGAGGAGGCTGCCCTTTACTCCTGCCCTCAAAGAGCAATACAAGAAGCTCCTTCAGACCTCGAACAAAGACTACCGAGCCATCCTTCATTCGAGCGTCACGATGCCTCCAAAGGACTAAGAACGTTGTGGATGAAGTTCTACAGTCCGTTGCCGGCAAATGGGGCTCGACAAAGAAGAAAAGGGTGGCGAGCCTTCCCCCTCCTGCTGCGTCCTTGTCGAAGAGGAAGAGGACGAACCACCACCGACCCTTCCAATTTTGCACCTCCCAAAAAAGGGGCCGCCCCCTCTGCTTCTCCTTTTCTTGTGCCGCCCCTAGAGGGGCGTGGTAATTAGGGAGCCCTCTTCTCCACCACCCCAGAAAGGGCGTGGGGGCTCCAAGACTCGCCTCCTCTTCGGCCCAAAGAGCCCAACCGAAGAGTAAGGCGAAGGTGGCTGCCCGGCTGGACCAGATGCCTGATGGGTATAGGGTCGTCCATCAGGCCATCGAAGACTTCAGGGCGGATGCCCCACGAAAATATTCCCCTTCCTGCAGTACAAGGAAGGGCACTGAAAAGACTGTTGTTGGTGACATGAGCGCCCATCTGAAGGTAACGACCGACCTCTCTTCCGTGGTGTTTTGCTTTTTCTTCTCCTCTTCTATTTTTCTAACTTGTTTTTCATTCTATCTTGTAGACCTTGCACAACTTGGCCGCCATGATGGAGGCCACAGTGGATCTTCAGGCCTTGGAGAGGCTGGAGGACGAGCTGGATGAAGTTTGACTTTAGCTCGGCACGACTCAATCCCAAGCTACCACAACTGAAGACGAGCTGCAAGGAGGTGAGGAATTGCCTCTCAATTATGGAGTCCGAGAGGGATTCCATTAAGTATGAGAGGGATTCTTTCTAGTCTGAGCGGGACTCCCTTCTCCAGGAGCTGAACAAGCTGAAGGAGGAGAACTGTGCCCTTCAGGCGTTTGTTGCTCAGAAGGTTGAAGAGGCCAAGGTTGAGACCGAGGCTAGGCTAAAGATCGAGTTGGAGAAGATGGGTGATACAATTGCGCAGCTCGGTTATGATAACTTCAAGTCCAAGCTTCTTGCCAAATTCCCAAATATCGACCTGTCGGGGATTGACGATGATGATGAGGATGAAGATGGTGATGAGGATGAGGATGACGGATCTGCAAGCCTTTTAGTTTAGGGAAAACTTTTGTAGTTCTGTTTCACTTCTTGTAACCGAGCACACATTCTAATGAGAATATCTTCCTTTCAGGGTTGTTGCCTTCATTTTTCTTTAAATATTTGCAATCTTTGTGTTTTGATCAAGTCTTGCCTGAAGTATCGATGTTTTGTAGTGTGTAAACGGGTTTACGGCACTTAAAATTTGCAATTTTAACATAAGTAAACCTGCTCGAGGTCCAAAGTATTGTTCTTTGGTTGGCCACTGACGATAGGCTTGACTCCCGAACTTCTTGACTTGTGATGACCTTGAATTAAGGTGTAATAATAAGCAACTGAACCAAACTCTTGACATCGGAGGGGTTTCGAATCATGGGTTTGCTTTGAATAATAAGGAAAGTAGTTAATACAGTAACCAACCAACCAGAGCTTTAATCACCGAACATAAAGATTTGTAGAAAATAGTCATTCTGATCACTTAGAGTCACACCCGAGCTTGATTGCCGAACAAAAGGACTTGCGTTGTAGTGACCCTTAAAGGTCGATATCCTCTTCCAGGTTTTATTGATAAGAGGTCGAGCAGTTAGAATCATATATGTTGGTTTGTAATCTTAGTAGTGTGGACTGAATATGTTGCTCGGCGTACTGTGATTAACCAGACGTGAGGTCTGTAAATTAAGACGGACCAGACTTAACGTCTGTACATTAATATGGACCAGACTCAAGGTTTGTACATTAAGATGGACCAGACATAAGGTCTGTACATTAAGATGGACCAGACTCAAGGTCTGTACATTAAAATGGACTAGACTCAAGGTCTGTGCATTAAGATGGACCAGACATAAGGTCTGTACATTAAGATGGACCAGACTCAAAGTTTGTACATTAAGATGGACCAGACTCAAGGTCTGTACATTAAGATGGACCAGATATAAGGTCTGTACATGTGGTCTGTACATTAAGATGGACCAGACATAAGGTCTGTACATTAAGATGGACCAGACGTAAGGTCTGTGCATTAAGATGGACCAGACTCAAGGTCTGTATATTAAGATGGACCAAACATAAGGTCTGTACATTAAGATGGACCAGACATAAGGTCTGTTCATTAAGATCGACCAGACATAAGGTCTATACATTAAGATGGACCAGACATAATGTCTGTTCATTAAGATGGACCAGACATAAGGTCTGTTCATTAAGATATACCAGACATAAGGTCTGTACATTAAGATGGAAATACTTTACAGGAATATTTGAAATGAAAAAGGTTTCTTTATTGATAATATTTTCGTAAGTGCTCCATATTCCAAGGTCTGGGAACAGGTTTCCCATCCATGTTCTCTAACCTAATAAGTGGTCGGTCTGACTGTTTTGGTGATTCTATAGGGGCCCTCCCAGTTAGGTGATAACTTTCCCATGGTGGGATCCTTGGTGTTCTGGAACACCCTTCTTAGGACGAGGTCCCCAACTTGGAAACTGGCAGGCTTAAGGCCAAGTTTCGAGCGGCTAACCATCCTACGCTGATATGCTTCCATTCTAACCACGGCTTGCTCTCTCATCTTTTCAAGCAAGTCCAAGTTTTTTGCGATCTGTTGGTCATTGGTCTCCTCGTTGAAAGCTTCTGTCCTTAGGGTAGGCATGTCGATCTCAACAGGGATTACTGCCTCGGTGCCATAGGCGAGTGAGAAGGGAGTTTCCGATGTTGGAGTTCTCCTAGTTATCCGGTAGGCCCAGAGTGCCCTAGGGAGTTCCTCGACCCACCTTCCCTTAGCTTCTTCCAATCTTTTCTTGAGAGCATCTAAGATTGTTTAGTTAGTGACCTCTGCTTGCCCATTCACTTGAGGATGACCAGGAGAGGAAAAATGTTGGTTGATATTTAGGTCTTGGCAGAACTTCTTGAATACTTTACCAGCAAATTGCGTGTCGTTGTCTGAGACGATCACGCGAGGTATGCCGAACCTGCAAATTATATTTTTCCAAGTAAAGCTTTTGACCTCCTTCTCTGTAATGCGAGTTAGTGGCTCTGCTTCAGCCCACTTTGAGAAGTAGTCGATAGCCACCAATAGATATCTCCTGTTCGGCGTGGCTTTAGGCAATGGGCCTACGATGTCCATTCCCTATTGTGCAAAGGGCCATGGGCTTGTGATGGGGATGAGTTCGTGTCGAGGCTGATGCTGGTAAGGGGTGAACCTTTGGCATTTGTCTCACTTTCGAGCGTATTCTTTCGCTTCCTTCAGCATTCTAGGCTAGTAGTAGCCTTGTGTTAGAGCTCAGTGTGCTATGGTTCTTCCTCCGTTATGATTTCCACATATTCCTTCATGAATTTCTGCCAGGATGTATGAGATTCCTTGGGTGCTAGGCATTTTAACAATGGCGGAGAATAAGATCTTCGGTAGAGCCTTCCGTTAAGGAGAAGGTACCGAGCTACTCTGATACAGATTTTTTTTACTTTATTCTTGTCCTCTGGGAGGAAGTCCTTCTTCTAGGTACTAGAGTATAGAAGTCATCCAGTTTTGAGGCTGTTCTGTAACTTGGGCGACCTGGACCTCTTCGATGCTAGGCCTTGGCTGGTGGGAGAATTTTATTGTTGAGTCCAGTTCCTGATTTCATATGGGATGCCATGTTTGCCAAGGCGTCAGCTCTGCCGTTTTGACCTCTTTCAACTTTTTGGATTGAGAATGCTCGGAATAAGTGTTTCAACAAATTAACCAGTTCTGAATACCAAAACATTCATTCATCCTTGACGGTGTACTCTCCTTGAACTTGGCTAACCACTAATTGGGAGTCAGAGAATACTTCGAGGTTCTGCGCCTCGCATTCTTGTGCTAGCTTCATCCTAGGGATAAGGGCCTCATATTCTACTTTGTTGTTGGAGGCTCTGAACCCCAAGCTAATTGCCCTTTCGGTTGTGAGCCCAACAGGGGACCGTAGTACCAACCCGACACCAGCACCTTGGTCGGTAGACGACCCGTCAGTGTATAACCGCCAAGTTCCCATATTCTCACAGAGTCAGTGCTCTGTCCAGTAGTGCTGGGGTGAACTCCGCGACGAAGTCTTCCAAGGCCTGCCCTTTGATTAAGTTCCGTGGAACATAGGATATGTCGAACTCCCCTAGTTCCACTGACCATTTAACCAATCGTCCTGATACTTCTGGTTTCCTCAGGACTGTCTTTAATGGATAAGTAGTTGAAATTTCTATGGGATAAGCCTGAAAGTAAGGTCTGAGCTTTCGTGCAGATACTATAAGTGCAAGGGCCAGTTTCTCAATCTCGGGGTACCTCTTCTCTGTGTCCAATAATGCTCTGCTGACATAAAAGATGGGCCTCTTGCACGCTCCTGTCCTGTCTGACCAGTACAGAACTGACAGCGTTCTCAGAGACTACAAGGTAGAGAAGTAGCTTTTCTCTTTGAATTGGCTTTGACAAGAGCTCAGGCGAGGCTAGGTACTTTTTCAGTTCCTGAAAGGATTTTTCACATTCGTCAGTCCATTGTAAAGATTTGTTACCTTTCAGAGCTTTGAAGAATGGTAGACAACGATCAGTGGATTTGGAAATAAATCTGTTTAGAGCTGCTATCCTGCCATTCAGAGCCTGAATGTCTTTCTTGGTCTTTGGAGATTTCAGTCCGAACAGGGCCCCTAATTTGGGTCGGGTCTGCCTCTATACCTCTCTGAGAGAATATGTACCCCAAGAATTTTTCCTTTGTTACACCAAAGGTGCATTTCGAGGGATTGAGCTTCATCTTATACTGCCTGAGAATATCAAATGTTTGAGCCAGGTGCTAGAGATGACTGTTCTTCCGCAGGCTTTTGACCAGCATATCATCAATGTAGACTTCCACAGTACTGCCGATTAAGGGGCTGAACATCTTATTAACCAGACATTGGTATGTGGCCCCAGCATTTTTTAGTCTGAACGGCATCATTCTATAGCAATAGAGACCTCGTTCAGTTATGAATGACGTTTTCTCCTGGTCAGGAAGATGCATCTGTATTTGATTATACCCTGGAATAGGCATCCATGAAGCTCATAAGCTCGTATCCTGTAGTAGCGTCGACTAACTGATCTATCCTCGGAAGAGGAAAGCTATCTTTGGGGCATGCTTTGTTGAGGTTCGTATTGTCGACACAGATTCTCTACTTGCCATTCTTTTTCTTGACCAGAACAGTGTTGGTCAGCCAATCAGGATAAAATACTTCTCGTATCATGTTGGCGTTGTGTAGCCTTTGGACTTCATCGTTGATGACCTGATATCGTTTTGGAGCGAGTGGCCATCTCTTTTGTCTCACTGGTAGATGGTCTGGATCCACCATTAGTTTGTGTGTGATGAGGTCGGGATCTTTTCCTTCCATATCCCTTGTTTCCCAAGCGAATATGGAGAGGTTTTTCTTTAAGAATTTGATCAACTCATCCTGCTCGGTATGTGTCAGGTCGGGACCTATCTGCAGGTAATGCCCCTGATCTTCCGAGCTGACTAGGACTTTAATAGGTTCTCCTATAGGCTTGGCCCTGCTGTCCCTTCCTCTGGGGCTTAGTGGCTCGTCAATCCTGGAGGGCCAGTTTTTTGCCTCGTGATAGCAAGAGTGGATTGGATCCTTGCATTCACGGGCATGCAGTAATTGCTATTTGGGGGCCTTGGCTTTGAGTGCGAGGGCATGGCATTCTTGGGAGGTCGGTTGGCATCCTCTGATAGAGTAGACAGTCAGATTGTGAATGTACTTTAGGCATTGGTGGAGGGTTGATGTGACTGCCCCTATCTCATGTAGCCAGAACCTCCCAATTATGACATTTTAATGAGATTTGGCCTTTAGGACCATGTATTCTGCTATTGTGGTCTTCTGTCCGTCCTCTTCGCTTGCAGTAGTGGCCAGATCGATCCTTCCCAGTGGAGTGTTGAGGTTCCCATCAAAACCTGCCATGATTATACCAGTGGGCTTAATATCACTAGGATTGAGCTTCATCTGCTTGAGGGGGTCATAGAACAGAACGTTAGTCGAACTCCCAATGTCTACAAGGACTCTTCGGATCTCGAAGTTGGCGATCTTGAGGGAGATGACCAGGGCGTCACTGTGAGGACAATGTACTCCTGTAAGGTCTTGATCCGTAAACTGGATTTCTGGCACAAGTTTTAACCTTTTCTCCACATTAGAGATCTGTATGATGTTGGGAAGTAGACCTGGCCTCCGAAGCATAACGCTTCCTTGACCTCTTAGAAGTCCATGTTGCAAGGGAATCTGCGTGTAAGACAAAGATCACTTGGTTGTTCTGCCGTGGGGGCTCGTTCCGTCCTTCCTTTTGTTCTTGCCTCTGGTCGGTCTTCCTTTGCTGGGGTCACTCATCACGGGGGTTCTGTCCTCCGTCCTGCTTGACGAATTCCTGTAGTCATCCTCTCCGGATAAGCTGCTCAATCTCATGTTTGAGAGCTTTGCAGGTATTAGTTGTGTGCCCTCGGTCTTTGTGAAAATCACAATGTTTGGTTTGATCTCAGTAGCTGGGGTCACCTTTCAAAGGCTCTGGCCATCTCAGGTTCTCTCGAGATCTTACTTGCTTCAGTATGTTGTACGGAGAGGTATTTAGAAGAGTAAAGTGGTTGAACTCTCTTAGCCTAGAATTATAGGAAGTTCTAGGGGCCCCTCTTTTCTCCGGGCTTCTAGGCTCTCTTCTTAGCCGAGCTGGTGTCCTTCCTTTGGTCGTCCTTCTTCTGACTGTCTTTCTTCTGGTCAGTCTTTCTGAGTTTGTTCCTTGACCTTTCTAGAAGTGTCCTTGGCCTCTTCCAAGTTAATATATGTTCTTGCCCGGTCCATGAGTACTGTCCATATCCACAAGGGGATTTTTGGTCAAGGAGTCCTTAAAGCCTCCTTGTGCAAGACCAGTGGCCAAAGCGGCTACTAAGAAACTGGGGCTACAATCTGTCACCTCAGTGAGCTTGGCGTTGAAACGCGCAATATACCCCCTGAGTGATTCTTCCCTTGTTTGCTTTATGTTCAGCAGGAATTCTGGACCCTTTTCTCAACCTCCTACTAGTCATGAATCTGTTCAGGAATCTTCTGCTGAGCTCATAAAAGCTAGTAACTGAGTTCGGTGGGAGGCTGATGGAACCACTTCAGAGTAGTGCCATTAAGGCTGGTCACGAATGTTCGGCATAGAAAAGCGTCAGAAGTACCGTGCAAAGGCATGGTGTGATGGTAATGGGAGAGATGGTCCCCTGGGTCCCCTGTCCCCTCATAAGGGTTGAATTTGGGGACGACGAATTTCTTGGGTCTCTCCTCAGCCATGATAGCATTGGTGAACGAGGTGGCCGACCTTTCGAGTGGCCTAGCCAGCTCATCCTACTTCGGATACTGGGCACCCCTTACAATAGCAGTGCGGTCCATTGATTCAGCAACTTCCTCAGCTCTTATTGATCCCCTTGGTAAGATGGGCTGCTGTGAGGCAGGCCTCGTAACTTCAGGGCCTACATGGGTAGGCTGGTCTTGGCCCATTACTGGGGGGTTGTTCTGATTCTCTTGTACTGGTGGTGCAGGAACCACTCGAGGTGGTGACTCTTGTGGTACGTGATTCACTCTCGAATCCCTAGGGATGGGGACCCAGGTGGTGCTTCGATAATGGACTTCTGGGATAAAGGCGGGCACTCCTCTACCGGCGACTGTTGATGGCTGGGGATTTCCATAAATATGGGCAGCCAGTAGGAGGCTGCAAATCCCGAGTGCTTATGGCGACGGGGTGGATTCTGAGGATTAGTTTCATGATTCTGGGTAAACATCGCCAGGGTTCTAGACATGGTAAGGAGCTGTTCGTGTAACAACTGGTTCTGCCGCCTAGTTTCGACAAGCTCCTGTTGTACGGGATCAGTCACTCGCCCTCTTCCTCGTTCCGGCAAGCGGTTGAGGTTGAGGGTTCTGAGGATGTTGAGTATTCTTCTTGGGTCAGGAGATTGGGAGCCATAATCCTTTGATAAAAGGAGGATGAACTTTGATTTAGTAGAGCATTTGGTGATTGTCGTTCCCACAGACGGCACCAAACTGGATTCTACACTTTTTGGCCCACGTATGATCCAAGCTCGGCTCCCTTGTGAAATACTCAAAACAGAAGATCAAAGGACCACCGGGTTGGCTTCGACGGTAGCCGCTCCGATGCTTAAGTTAATAAACTGAATTGAAAGACTGTAATGAAAGCCAAATAATGAGCATGAAAATAAAGCGTACCTCTAGGGTTTAATTTATAGGCAGTGGCTTTCCCAAGTTGATTAGGATTTGGAGCCAAGAATATAGGGATTGGATCGTCGGAGATATCAGTTACCTTGTTGAATATGGCAACAGAGTGTGGCAGTTTCCTTGTTGGAGACTGTTTTCTTATTTCCTGTTCGGTGCACTTTGAGGCGGTGATGAGGTCTGATCATCGATGTATTGTACTGAAGGCTTGCGTTCATACTTGTTAGCTTTGCATGAGAGCAAACCTGCTCTGATGATATGTGTTCGGTCTTTGTGGGTCTTGCTCTTGAAAGACCGAGGATGAGCTGTATGACCGAGCATGAGCTATATGACCGAGCATGCAACTGAATGACTGAGCACGAGATGAATGACCGAGCATGAGCTAAATGATTGAGCATAAGCTGACCCGTAGTTACACGTGTCAAGTAGTGGTTGGTGTGTCACATTGTGGTATATCAGAACTCATAGCAAAACTCTATTTTGAAACATTAGTGAAACATTCAAAAACTAGTTTTACATCTCCCAAAGCCACAAAATCACATTTTGAGTGAGATTGCTGCCCCATCCCCCGCCCCATCCCCTATAAAAAAAAAAGGCAAAACTATTTGAAAAAGTAGATTCTTTTACTTTCTTCAAAACTCCATTTTGCAACTGGTATTTTGTAAGTCTCATTACAAAACTCTATTTTAAAGAAAACTCCGTTTTGCAACTGGTATTTTGTAAGTCTCATTACAAAACTTTATTTTAAAAAAAATTAGTGAAATACTCAAAAACTTATTTCAAATCTCCCAAAGACACAAAACCATGTCTTGAGTGAGAACACTCCCCCCCCCCCCAAAAAAAAAATAAAAAAAAAATAAAAAGGCATAAGTCCCTATACAAGGTGATAAATTATTCCCCCCCTCCTTCCCTTAAAAAAAAGCGTTAACTAGGCATAAGTCTCTGTACAAGGTGATAAATTATTTTAAGGTCCACTATTTTTTCAAGTGTAAGATGAAGGACACATTTGTTTTAAAATTATAGCTAAGGTCAATCTCGATAACATGGCATTTATAATTTTTTTTGTAAATGACAATAATATCCTAATGTAATTTTCACACACCTCGTCCAAAATAATAGCCATCCAAAATCGTGAAACTCTTTGTCACGATCTTATCGATGCTCGCGCCCTTTTCTCCTTTCGCAATCGCCATTCTTATTAGACCAGAAACATTTGCAGAAACCAATATGAACATCAATAGACCACCATCGATGGGAAGTCTCTACCAACACGGACCGATCAACACTCTCATCGTCGGCAAGCAGATCTACCTCCGTCATGGTCAATCAACCATCTCACCATCATTGCCATGCTCTAGTCTCCCTCATAGCCACATCATTGCACAACTCACCACCGTCAGTTGCCAATGCCAAACATCATCTAATCTTCTCCAGATCAAACTTCATGAACGAATATAATGGCTTGCATCACATATGCTCGACCCACCGAGAACTCCATGAATGCCACATGTTGAGATTTTGGGCTAAAAAATCACCACCACTATCATCAAACCCCCTGTCTCGCCGTCGATCACCCTAGTCATTGCCATCATCGAAGTCAAAAACTCACAGGTCAACAATTGACAAAGAGAGAATAGGTTTAGTTCAATGTCACTTTATTGGTCCATGAGATAGGTTGTTTGGCTTGTTGATTCAATGGGCAGGTTAATTTATTGAAAGAGTTCACTAAATCAAACATTACTATATATTCATTTAATTTTACATCTATAGAGTTTTACGCTATATAAAAATTATAAATTTGACAATAGATTGAGTTCTATTTTTCTCTATTTTGTTATTTATTTGATGATTCTCTTCCCCCCCCCCCCCCCCTCTTCCATTTTTCTTGTCAAGTTTATTGGTTTAATATAGTGAATTTTCACTTTGATTTTGAGAATTAGCAAAAAATTCATTGCTTTCCAAAGAAAGTGAAATTTTACTGAGTTTTTAGAAAATGGTAAAATTTTACTGTCCAAAATGTGAATTTTTTTTTTCAAATTTTCATATGTAATATAGATGTTGTTTGATAGATTTTGATTTTTAAAGTTTAAATATATTAATTTTATTAAAAATAGATTAATAAATTACAAGTTATTAAATTTTAAAATTTTGTATAACTTTTTTATGACATACCAATCCAAGGTTTGGTAACTTTATACATTGAAGGGTATTTTAGTAACACAAAAATGAAAGGACCTTTGGATAACTTTCTTGAAGCTAAAATAATTTTACTATTTTTCTTGAACCTTTGATCAAATCACCCTAAAAAAATAACCTTCAAGGGATCTTAAAGACTCGACAATAAATTAATTATTACGTGAAATATTTATTTAATATAAAGAATAACTCTTATCTATAGTATAAAATAAATAAAGAATTATAAGAAAAATATTGTATAAGTGGAGGATCTTAATGTAATAATAAAATTACTCTACTATGACTTAAAAGTTGAAAAAATAATTTTATAAAAAGTAGACATCCAAAATAACACAATAATGACATTTTTGGAAATATAATAGATATTGGTTGTAATTTATTTTAAAATGAGAGTCAACTAATCAGCCATGCCATATTATGAATTTTATTATTATTATTATTATTTTGTAAACAAACTCCAAAATTTATTGGACATTCCAAATAAAAAAAAAAAAGAAAATTGAAAGTTTAAAAAGTTATGTGTAATGGTATTTTTGTAACTATGAGTTAATATAAAACAATTTGCATGGAAATTAAGGGTCCGAAATGATCCCATAATCATTAAAAAGTTGTGAAGTCTTGTTTTATATTATTTTATTTGAAAAAAAAATATCTTGCCAAAGTGTGATCAAAATCCCTTTTTTTAAACTTGTTTTCAAAAAAAAATATATATTTGAAGTTTCCAAGTCACCATTTTTAATTTTTAATTAAAAAATAATAATAACACTTCAAATGTAACCTCTACTGTGCTTATAGTTAAAAATGTGGTATTTATGAAGTAGCATTATTGTTACTCTTTTATTTTCGAACTACGTTCGATAATAAGTGACGAGTTACTTGAAATGAATTCAATGTTATTCAATCTGAAATTTTTAAGTCAAATTGATTTGTTTCAATGGCATATTCCATAATATATTATACATATAAATAAGTTTTTCATATATCTAATTAATTTACAATTTATATTTATCTATAAGCTTTAATTTCATTGGTACCTCTTTTATCTTCTTTAATAAGAGATTGATGGTTCGAGTTTCTTTATGAAATAAAATTGTATGTGTATGAGATTTTACCAATGGGAGAAATTTTACCAATGGTCAAGTTTATTAATCTAGTTCTTGAACTATTTAATAACATTTTGTCATATAAGTAAGATATTATTTTTATATTTTTAAAAAATTAAAATATTGTATAAATGCAAGATGAGATTATAATATAGACATGATTTATGAACCCGTTTTTTGAACAATCATTTCTAATGAAAGATGTGTCATATTTGACAAGAGATTTAAATTTAAAACACTTAAATTTTATTTAAAATATTTTTATCGTTCGATCGTACCTTTATACAGTGAGATGTGTCGTATTTCTCTGCTTTATATGTCAATTTATGAACAGATTCATGCGGGGATATTTATGTGGGCCGGGATGGGAAAGTTCTATTTGTATTTGCCTTACTTGTTTCATTAGGACGTTGACATATCTTGGACAGCAGTAGACCCACTGTTTTTTAGAATCCTTCATCATCACTTTTCTTTATTTGATTTTAATTTATTTTAACATATAATTATTATTTTTTATTTAAAAAAAAATCTACTAGTCTTTATGTAAGAGAGTGGGCTGACAAGTTTATTTTTCAAGCATCTCTTAGAACAAGAAATGCGACACGCTACATTTTTTTAAATTTTATTTCAAATAATATAATAGAAATGTGATAAAATTTTATTGTATAAATTAATTATACGACTCAATATATTATCAATATTATTATCTCACATTATTTGAAATGTAAGATTTGAAATAAATATTTGAGAAGCATAATATACTTTACGAGAAATTATTCTGTGACACAGCATATCATTATTTAAAATGGTAGGACTCCTTTTTACACAGTGTAACGTTTTTTTTTTTATTTTTATGGATAAAATGGTTAACAAAAGTTAAAAGAAGATTTTTAAAGTTTTATGAGAGAGAGTCACTCGTATAGAACCAGCGTCTCACTAACATGCCTTTCCCATATGCATTTGAGCATTTCAACCATAAGCTATTTTATACTCTACTGAATCAATTTGAATTTTTTCTATGATATGTCAGCATCTGTATAGAGGGCTGATTGGAAATGTTATATAAAAACAAATTTATGAATTCCTAGACCCTACTGCTAATTGAATCATTGTTAAATTAAAACAGAGGCCATGGGCGCTTACATATAGCAGTTCCTTTATGCAGTACAATTTTAGATACTATCTGATAAGATAAATGTATGCATACAAACGATTCAGATTCCTCCATGATATTTTCAAAGAGAAGTGATAGCATTAGCTGCCAACCCACTGAATTTCCAAATAAAAGCAACATCAAGTGTCTTTTATATATATATATATATATATATATATATATATATCTGTGTGTGTGTAAGAAGGCACCACGGAAATATAGGAAGAAGATAAGGTTAAGTAAAGGGACGTGCCACTCCAACCATCACTCCTAAGTCCTAGCCCTTGCATGTTCACATCTTTTGTGTCGTACAATAATGTATGTATGTACCCAACTTCTATGAAGAATTGGACAGGAATTTGACAAAAATTAGCTTAAAATTTTATCTAACTTCCCTTAATTTAAAATTTAAAATTTGAATTTCATGCTTCCAAAACAAAAGCTTAGTTAACTAATTAATAATTAGCTTAAGTAACTCATGATTACGTGACTAAGTAATGTGATAGAACCAAAGACATGATAGTACACATAATCCATTATTTTAGACAAATTCAATTATAGTATTACGAGACTCCTTTTAATTATTGATATAGAACAAATTTGGTGGTGTCTGTCAAAGATATTTAATTTGTTTAAGAGTTATTGTACAATTATGTGGTTTTTAATTTTGATTTTTTTAAAAAATTTATTTAATTTCTTAATTTTATTAAGACTAGTAAAAATTTCTTATTCAAAATAGTAATTTTTTAGGCTGATAAGTATGATATAATAGATTTTCTATTATTTAAATTTTATTAATAACATTTATTTTTCATATTCAAAGATTTGGGGGTGGGTTAAGGATGAGATGAGAGACATAATAAAAAATATAAGATTAAAATAAAAGAGACTGTTTTTTAATGAGACGAAAAATTTCTGAACCGAACCTATTCCCGTTATCATTATTACTTGTGCCAAATCTAACATTACTATATGTTAGCTTGTTAGTGGAGCATTACTTTGATTATTGTGTTTTAATCTAGTATTAAAAGTTTGAATAACCTGCTCATTAAAAATGCTCTTATAGTGACAATACTTTTCAATAATAATTGTGTAGTGCTTATGCCAGCATAGGCACTGCCACTGGCACAATTCAAGACCAAGTCAATCAGTGTAGTCACTATTCAATAATAGGATCATGCATGATATCAAGATATGATGTAATGTCAATCTTTCCCAAAGCCTACCCATTTGATTTACATAAAACAGGACTTCATAAACACATATATTGAAGCCATCCATCAATTTTTATGGCCTTAAAATTGGACTTACAATAATCTGAAACAATGGCAGAGATGCTAGCTGCCAAGCTCAGGTAGTTGAGATTGTTAAAAGTCATTCTAGATAGTAAAGTTATGTTTGATACGTAATAATAAAATATTTATTTCATAAAATAAAATTAGAAATGAAATAAAATAATAATTTCTTATCTAGTTAAAAAAATATTTGAAATGATTTTTAATATAATATACATTCCATTAGAATAGACATTTCCAATCATACTAAATAAGAATAAGAAATAAAAAAGTTAGAATATATAATTCTGAAATAACTATTCCACTGTATCAAACATGACCTAAGTAGTTAATTTAATTAAAAACCATATCAACAAACAAATTCTAGCACAATTATAAACCATTGGTTGCGGCCATGACTTCAGTGTGGATCTTTGTTTCGAAGTGAATGGTTCCGTGGTCTCATTGTCCAATAAAGCCACGAAATCGTTATGTTCGACCTAGTGGCAGAACTGGATGTGGCTAAGAGGCCCCTGCCTACTCAAAGATTTGAAAATTTTTATTTCTTACTAAAATTTTTTTATGCTTCAATGACATCCCTCCTATATATACTTTTATCCCTTTAAACGGAACGTTTAAATTTACGTGTGGAACTCTGAACCTAAAATTTTTATTAAAGTGATTCGGACGTCATGCAAACACTTCACAATCGTGCTTGAATGACTTTTCTAATTTCTTTAATTATCTAAAAAGGTTCATTGAACACATTGGGATGAAATAACAAAATTGAATTACATGATTCATATGATAATTAAGGGTAATGACGTGCCTAAAGGGTGCTAGGAGTGCGTAGTTCTCCCAAGATTTTAATAAATTTGAATTTTTATCCCTCTTTTCTATTGAGATCCCAAAAAATTTTCATATAAAAGTCCCCTTATGTCAATGGCACTGATTAAGGGCAGCAGTGATTCAATAATACAAGGAAAAATGTGTCTTATCTTATGGTTTCATGAATTGTCGACGGTTACAAGTTAAAACGGTTGTGCACCTTCAAACAAAATTAATCAATAATCTACCTGTTGTCAAAAACTATAGGGTACCCAAATTTCAAATGAAAATTGAATTGAATTTATATTGAATAGGTCCTTGATTGTTAGGAACATGTTCACATGCACATGGGACGGTGGGCCTTGCCGAATAAGGTCTTCTGGTACTTGTCCACATCTCCCTCTCTCTCTCTCTCTCTCTCTCTCTCTCTCTCTCTCTCTCTCTCTCTCTCTCTCTCTCTCTCTATATATATATATATATCTTGAATCTATATTTATACGAGTAGATATGCCCTTGGTTGTACGTTCAATGGACGTCGCTATAGTACGTCACCAACTTTGGGCTCAGCCCCTGCGGCCCAGTCGACCTGTGTGTAGACAAGCCCTTCAGTTTAAGGACCCACCATTTTCAGATGGGGCCCAGCCCTTCCTAACCATACAGTAGGCTTAGAGGCCCGTATTGACTTGCCACTACCCAAAATATGATGAATTTTGCTAAGGAGAGGTAGGATTTTTCCGATCTTATTCGTCCGTATAACATGTGTCTTATTGCATGGATTAATGAGATCACGGAAATTCTATTTCCACAACGTTCCAAAACAGCCTTCAAATATGATATACAATGCATGCGCAGTTGGAAATGTGGATTACGACACTCACACAGTCTTCCGATTGAACGACCATTGTTATAGTCGACTTTTCGTACCTAATTTACAATAATTTTATTATTCTTAAATTTTATCCAACATTTTAATATAAAATAATTTGACTATTACCTAACAATATATTATTGTAATACCCCGACCTGGACTAGCACGTATATCGAGGCAGACTGGGTCGGATAGCACTATCAGTTGTAACCCGAGATGTTTAAATTCTATATTCTGACATCACATATGACCTTGGAACGTGAACAGTATCAATTACACAGTCAGCATTGGGCAATGCCCGAGCAGCCTAGAACTATACCTCGTAATGCGCGCACGCACGTAAACCCATGCATGCATACATGCACCCATGAACGTAGACCATGAAATATTAGTGTATGCATACGTGCCCAGAGTTTAGTATATACGTATATATATGGGTATACGTGTATGTATAAAAATAAGTATAATCATGAATTTATACATGTATATATATAATGTATTATACCATATATATATATATATATATATATATATACATATGTGTATATTAAATGAAAACAAAAAAGGAAAGAAAAGAAAATGGGAAAAAGGGTTGTTACCAGCCGTGAGTGTGTGAGTTTGGGTGAGGGTAGATATATATATATATATATATATATATATGTATCAAGAGGTGTGTGTACAGTTGTATGTGTGTGTAATAAGTTGAGTGTATAACACTCAATAGAGAGTGGTGGTGACAGAAAGTGGGTGTTGGAGTGTGTAAGGAGATCTCAGGGCATGGTTAGGTCTGACTAGAGAGAGAGAGAGGGCAGGTGATGAGTACACATATACAATGTGCACAGCTGAATTTGAAAGTGAAAAACAAGAGAGAGAAGAGAGTTTCTGAGCGAGAAAGAAGAGGAACAAGTCTGGAGTAGAGGCGCGAGAAAAAGGGGCTTTACACCAAGGGAATTCGAAATTGGAGGTAAGCCATTGTTTCTGTTTTGAACTTTTATAGCATGATTCGATTCATTCTGATCATAGGGTCTAAACAAGCATGAAAAATGGCGTTGATAGGAACAAACCGTACCTCATTTGGTTCACAAATGAGGGAGGAAACCCTAGTTGCAGGTTCGGTGGATAATCTTGGTTTCCATATATTTTATGCTTTAAACTTTACATTTAGTTTATAAAAATGTTGGTATGAAGTGCAGAAACACTTTAGAATCAAAATGGGTTTAAAACCGAGAAGAAACAGTCACCAAATTTAAAAAGAAAAGTTGACCGGAAAAAACGGCCAGAGACATTTGATCCCCTATTCGTGAAGATGAGGAGGGATTTGATAAGAACCGGGAGTGGATTTGAAATCCTTGAGAGAAGGGTGAGAGAACGGCATTGGATTTGGGGCAAACCGAGATCAGAAACCAGTGACCGTCGTCGGAGAAGGGGACTGTTCACCACCGGAACCCTACCGGAGTAATAGGGAAGACGACCGTGAAGTCGTGAGGCTATCGGGTTAAAATTCAACCGGATCCGAGTTAGGATCGGGTCGGGACCCGACCGGAAATAAAATGGGAAGTGAAACTGTGTCGTTTTATATTTGAATTTTAAATGAATTGGATTGTTTGGTTACAGGGATAGGAAAATGTGAAAATTAGGTTTGGGGTTATCCAAACCCTAGATAAGGTAAACAGTGGTTATTGGAATCTGATTCTTTGAATTAAACTGAACCGTTTGGTTCAGAGGAGGACCGGACCGGTTTAGGGTTTCTAGCCGTGAGCCCACTGGTTCAGACTGGAACTTAGGAAAATTCCACTTTGACCCCAAATGTTTTAGGAAATGTCACTGTGGCCCAAACAGGAAAATTAATAAAATATTAATTTTTACAAAAATGTCCTTATTTTAAATATAAGTCAAACGAAGTCCAAACGATGCAAATGAATAGTCAATTTTTATTATATCGGACATTCTAAGATCAATGGTGAGGTCTGTTTTATGATACGGGGTCCGAAAAAATAAAATACACATAAAAGTGCAAAATGACCATTTTGCCCTTTTAAGTACGAATGTCCAAATGGAATTCCGCGAAAGCCTAAACCGACTTTCTTCAGTGTTCCGGACTCAATGGTAAAGTCTAAATTAGTATTTGAAATACTTATGATAGAAGGACATAAAATTTGATGAATAGAATTTATTCTAAAACGTATTCACTGATATATAGGGAACTCGAAAGGCAAGGGTACACTCACGGATTTCTGATCACGATAGAGGTAAGTGGATCACTCTCTCTTACATGTGGTGTTTCCACAAGCCAAGTTTATTCTTTTACTGCCAAACTCGTACTCTTGAATGTATTGATATCCTTGTGTTCCACAATTCGATATTTTTCTATCTTGTGGACATTTGATTGACTGATGTATCATTGTTATCATGTTTCACTGTGCCTTGAAAGTACCACATGTTATTTTTATCCACAATGTGATATTGTTCTATCTTGTGGACATTGATTGACTGCTATATCGTTGTTATCATATTGAACCATGCCTTGAAAGGCTTACTGTTGTATCCTTATTGAATGAATGATATTCCATTTTTATATTCTATGGAATTACTTATGATCATGACATTTTTATGAACACGGGAGTTGTGCTCAATCACAACACCCATCTGATGCTATCTGATTGACTAGGACCTACGAGTCAAGTCCGTGAACGGACAAATGGCAATTCACTGGAATCCACTGGGGGGTATGCCAGGCCCCAAAAGATCGAGGGTCTGCGGAGCCCTGACACAGAATAACAGCATCTCTTATGACGGACAGAACTTGATTGTTGAATGGCACTATCCCTTATGATTCTTCAAGTCTCGAGGGACTTGCATTGATTGATTTGATTGTGATCGGTTCATTGTGGCAGTACTTCATGGTTGTTATATTATCATTGAATTTCTTATATTGCTATTACACCCAATACTTCTGTTTGTGTATTATGATTACTGTTCATTGGCCCTCGTGGCAATTGTTTTCATTGGCTATCACAACATCTCATTCTCATGATTGGCTATCATATTCGTATATGAAATTGTATTCATTATTGATCATCGATACCAGTGTTGGAGATCTGCATTTACTTACTGAGCTTTGTAGCTCATTCCACCCCACTTACCCCCCATTTCAGGTAATGACGCTGCAAGACCCCAGTAGGAGTCTGAGAGCGTAGGGGGACATTTTGAAGTACTGTACCAGTCTATGTTAGTTCTCCCATGTATTCACCACCCTCGGGTGCTGGTTACGTTTAGTTCTCATTTTGTCTTATGTAGAACTATGTCATGTATTTAATAGACTTCCGTTTTTAAATTATTTAAAAGACTTCCGCTGGATTACTGTAATTGATAAAGACTTCCGTTGTTCATTGTTTAAAATTTTTAGTACATTGCATATTAGTACTATGATACAGGAATGGAAAAAGTAGGGACGGCCTTCGGGTCTGCCCCGCGACACGAGATCCGCATAGGGTGGGTTTCGGGTCGTGACAATTATTAATTATATATCAAATCATATAATTATTGTAAATAAATAATATATTACATTTTAATCTAAAATAACATAACATTAATTTCCATCGGTCACATGAATCGATGCATAATAAAAGATATTATAATATTATTTGAAATAAAATTTAAAAATAATAGAATTATTAATATTAAAGGTTTAAAATATATGGTTCTGGAACTATTGCGCACACAAAGAAATTAAATGAAATGAAAAATATATATATATATAATTTTTTTTTCATAATGAAAAATAATATTTGCACTCCACATTTAGTCATTGAGATTTCACATTTATTATTTTGTAAAATTACTTAAATGTCTTTGGAAAAGGTAAATTTTAAAATCATTTTCGGAAAAAATTTAATTAATGAAACTATTTGGGCCAAAAGGAACTTAACTGAAATTAAAAGAATATATATAATTATTTTCAGAAAGACAAATAATATTTACACTCTACATTTAGTCATTGTAATTTCACATTTACTATTTTGTAAAATTACATAAGTACACTCTAAAAAGGCAAATTCAATGACTTTAATTCAAATGTAAAGACAATTGTGAAGTAGAGATTCCTTAATCAATTATAGAATGCTAATATCACTTCTCTTTTAAAATGTGCTTCTTCTTGTCATCTCATCATAAAGGATCGAAACACACCACAAAAACAATCCCATCCAAAAAAAAAAATTCAAAGTCAAAGTGGCGCATACCCAATTTCATACTACTTTATTAATATTTAGGATAAATTATATTAACTTCTCATACTTTATTTAATAATAAATAGATATTCTTTTTCAGTCAATTTATTTCTTCAAAATAACAAAATTGCTTCCATTTTATTTTTTTTTACATTTTTTTAATTTTTGTCCATTTTTGTCCTAACTTTTTTTAAAAAAATTATTATTATTTTATTTAAAAATAAATTTAAGGTAAATAACTTACTTTTTATTTTATATAAAAATAAAACTTAGGTTTTTATCAATATTTATTTGAAAAAAAAATTGGTCAAAATTGGTCGAAATATGATTGACCGTAAAAATAAACTTACCTCTAGAACCTATTTATGAGATGAATGTCCCTTCTTCTGTTGAGATTTGGAGCCGTGAATCTCGGGATCTACCATAATTTGGATGCGGTAGTTTTCGTTTCAGCCTTCACGTGATAGGGATTGGATTGTATCTTCAAACGGACAGTTTCTATATTGCATTCTGCTTCCTTGTTTTAAAGTTGGTAGGCCAAGACCATGGTGATGACGAGATCGATACCATTAAGAACTAATGCTCCAAAACTTGCTGCTTGGATATCAGATCTGTACAGCTATGTTACTTTTGCACATAAAAAAACTAGACACGTGTCAAGTTTGAATTAGTTCGTCATTTTTTGGTACATCAAATGTGTTTTGACATGACAAAATTTCAGTATTAATATAAATAAATAAAAAATTGACAAGTACTCTTAACTTATACAAAATTTAAAATTATATCTTAAATTTTTATTTAAAATAATGTAATATTGATATGACATTAAATTATTGATAATATTTAAAATTATGTAATTAATATTAATCTTTCATATTAATACCATATTATTTAGAATACAAATTTTTTATACAAATTTAAAAATTATAACATTTCTCTTAGTAAAATCAAACCAAATATTCATTCATCACACTTAACGAGGCCCACTCCATGCCCAATTCAACCCCGACAATGAAAATGATTATTTTCAAATTCAATAACGTGTAAGGCTGTTTATCATTTATTTATTTCAAACTAAGGCATTGACGAAGTTTGTTCTATGCCTAACTCAAGACCACTAATGCAACCATAATAATAAAATTAATTATTTTTAAATTATATAATGTGAGTAAACATGCTTATTAATAAGGTTTAGTTATGCAATTAAAAAAAAAATCATATAATGCATGATGAGACTGATTTTCTTTCATATTGACGTGTTTTAACGTGACAAAATTCAAGGTAAAAATCAAACCATGTGTTCATTTAATGAGAACATTGACAAGAACCATCCCATACCTAAACCGAAGACTATTAATCAAACCCTGACAATGATTTCAAATTAGAAAAAAAGGGTAAGGCTGTTTATTTATTTTATTTAAACTAGGCGTTGACGAAGTTCGTCCCATGCCTCACTTAAGACCACTAATCCAGTCATGATAACAATAATTATTATTCTGTAAGCCTGCTTATCATTTCTCAATTTTAAATCTTATTAAGTACCAGAGTTATGTGCATAGAGTATAAATTCAAGATTCTCCTGTAATTTTCATATACATAAAGAGGATATGAGTGTAATTTAACTAAGGTTTAATATTGTATTTTATATTTAGAGTAAGAATCTAAGCTTCAATTATTTAAAGTTTGATTGAGAATGTTGGTCTTGCGTTTAGAAAGGGAATTGGATTACCTGTGATCCCATCTTTCTCTCTATCTCTTTTTTTTTTTCTTTTGCATGAGAAAGGCAACAACACAAGCCTGGTGGCCCTTTTGAAGTAGAGATGGCAAGAGGAAAGATTTGAGACAAAGGTCTAGGGAACTCTTTCTTAAATTATATCCTAAGAAAATAAATTTCTCTCAAATAAGATGTTATATGTATTAAAATAAAAAATATGTATAAAGTGTTATTTTCTTTTTTAAATATATAAATCTAGCAAATTTGTCCTAAACTTATAATGTGTAAATAAAAAATATCATTATAAACATTGATTATGTAATAAAAAATTCTTTTATTATTTTATTTTATATAATCGGGACGGAATAAAATACTTTTATCCCAAATTCTAACAGTGTTGGCATAGCTTCTCCCAACCAGTCCAAGGTTGTCATCCTATCTTGGAGTTCAATTACTATATATTCATTTAATTTTACATCTATAGAGTTTTACGGTATATAAAAACTATAAATTTGACAATAGATTGAGTTCTATTTTTTTCTATTTTGTTATTTATTTGATGATTCTCCCCCCCCCCCCCCCCCCCCCTTTTCCATTTTTCTTGTCACGTTTATTGGTTTAATATAGTGGATTTTCACTTTGATTTTGAAAATTAGCAAAAAATTCATTGCTTTTTGATACAAGTAAAATTTTATCGAGTTTTTAGAAAAAGTTAAAATTTTACTATCCAAAATGTGAATTTTTTTTCTTCAAATTTTCATATGTAATATAGATATTGTTTGATAGATTTTGATTTTTAAAGTCTAAATATATTAATTTTATTAAAAATAGATTAATAAATTACAAGTTACTGAATTTTAAAATTTTGTACAACTTTTTTATGACATACCAGATCTCACGATCCCAGGTTTGGTAGCTTTATAAATCGAAGGGTATTTTAGTAACACAAAAATGAAAGGACCTCTAGATAACTTTGTTGAAGCTAAAATAATTTTACTACTTTTCTTGAACCTTTGACCAAATCACCCTAAAAAAAATAGCCTCCAAGCAATCTTAAAGACTCGACAATAAATTAATTATTACGTGAAATATTTATTTAATGTAAAGAATAACTCTTATCTATAGTATAAAATAAACAAAGAATTGTTAGGAAAGTATTGTATAAGTGGAGGATCTTAATGCAATAATAAAATTACTCTATTATGACTTAAAAATTGAAAACATAATTTTATAAAAAGTAGACATCCAAAATAACACAATAATGACATTTTTGGAAATATAATAGATATTGGTTGCAATTTATTTTAAAATGAGAGTCAACTAATCAGCCATGCCATATTATGAATTTTATTATTATTATTATTTTGTAAACAAACTCCAAATTTTATTGGACATTCCAAATAAAAAATAAAAGAAGATTAAAAGTTTAAAAAGTTATGTGTAATGATACTTTTGTAACTATGAGTTAATATAAAACAATTTGCGTGGAAATTAAGTGTCAGAAATGATCCCATAATCATTGAAAAGTTGTGAAGTCTTTTTTATATTATTTTATTTGAAAAAAATATCTTGCCAAAGTGTGATCAAAATCCCTTTTTCTAAACTTGTTTTCAAAAAAAAAAAAATTGAAATTTCCAAGTCACCATTTTTAATTTTTAATTAAAAAATAATAATAACACTTCAAATATAACCTCAACTGCGCTTATAGTTAAAAATGTAGTATTTATGAAGTAACATTATTGTTACTTTTTTATTTTCGGATCACGTTCGATAACAAGTGACGAGTTACTTGAAATGAATTCAATGTTATTCAGTCTGAAATTTTAAGTCAAATTGATTTGTTTCAATGTCATATTCCATAATATATTATACATATAAATAAGTTTTTCATATTTCTAATCAATTTACAATTTTTATTTATCAATAATCTTTAATTTTATTGGCACCTCTTTTATCTTCTTTTACAAGAGATTGATGGTTCGAGTTTCCTTATGGAATAAAATTATATGTGTATAAAATTTACCTATCCAAAAAAAAAAAAAAAACTTACTATATTTACTTGTCATGTGAAATAAAAATGATTTTCCTTAAACATATGATCAAAATCAGCTGTTGATATTTAAAATGATACACTCTTTATATCAAATGGGGGAAATTTTACCAATGATCAAGTTTATTAATCTAGTTCTTGAACTATGTAATAACGTTTTGTCATATAAGTAAGATATTATTTTTATATTTTTAAAAAATTAAAATATTGTATAAATGCAAGATGAGATTATAATATAGACATGATTTATGAACCTGATTTTTGCACAATCATTTTTAATGGAAGATGTGTCATATTTGCCAAAAAATTTAAATTTGAAACACTTAAATTTTGTCTAAAACATTTTTATCGTTCAGTCGTACCTGAGATGTGTGGTATTTCTTTGCTTTATATGTCAATTTATGAACAGATTCATGCGGGGATATTTATGTGGGCCGGGATGGGAAAGTTCTATTTGTATTTGCCTTGCTTGTTTCATTAGGATGTTGACATGTCTTGGACAGCAGTAGACCCACTGTTTTTTAGAATCCTTCATAATCACTTTTCTTTATTTGATTTTAATTTTTTTTAACATATTTTATTTTTTTACTTTAAAAAAAAATCTATTAGTCTTTATATAAGAGCGTGGGCTGACAAGTTTATTTTTCAAATAATAATAAAGTTACACCACCTCTAACAGCTTAAGTTTTTAGATGAGTTGGTGATTTCATATGGTATCAGAGTAGACAAAAAAGTCCTAAGTTCAAACTCTACTGTCACCCTGAAAATTTGAATTGATACGTGTAGGCTTAAATTGGTCACACACGAGGAGGCGTGTTAGAGAATATAATAATAAAATTACACCCTCTCTAACAGATTAAATTTTTAGATGAGTTGATGGTTTCATATCAAGCATCTCTTGAACAAGAAATAGCGTGACACGCTATATTTTTTAAAATTTTATTTCAAATAATATAACAAGAACGTGATAAAATTTTATTGTGATCAATTAATTATACGACTCAATGTACTATCAATATTATTATGTCACATTATTTGAGATGCAAGATTTGAAATAAATATTTGAGAAGCATAATATATTTTACGAGAAATTATTTTGTGACACAGTTACAGCATATCATTATTTAAAATGGTATAACTCTTTTTTACACAGTCTAACATTTTTTTATATTTTTATGGATAAAATGGTTAACAACAGTTAAAAGAAGATTTTTAAAGTTTTATGAGAGAGAGTCACTCGTATAGAACCAGCATCTCACTAACATGCCTTTCCCACATGCATTTGAGCATTTCAACCATAAGCTATTTTATACTCTACTGAATCAATTTGAATTTTTTCTATGATATGTCAGCATCTGTACAGAGGGCTGATTGGAAATGTTATATATATATATATATATATATATATGTGTGTGTGTGTGTGTGTGTATGTATAAGGCACCACGGAAATATAGGAAGAAGATAAGGTTAAGTAAAGGAATTGTGCCACTCCAACCATCACTCCTAGCCTTTGCATGTCCACATCTTTTGTGTCCTACAATAATGTATGTATGTACCCAACTTCTATGAAGAATTGGACAGGAATTTGACAAAAATTAGCTTAAAATTTTATCTAACTTCCCTTAATTTAAAATTTAAAATTTGAATTTCATGCTTCCAAACACAAGCTTAGTTACCTAATTAATAATTATCTTAAGTAACTCATGATCACGTGACTAAGTAGTGTGATAGAACCAAAGACATGATAGTACACATAATCCATTATTTTAGACAAATTCAATTATATTATTGCGAGACTCCTTTTAATTATTGATATAGAATAAATTTGGTTTCTGTCAAAGATATTTATTTTGTTTAAGAGTTATTGTACGATTCTTTAGGTTTTTAATTTTAATTTTTTTAAAAATTTATTTAATTTCTTAATTTTATTAAGACTAGTAAAATTTTCTTATTCAAAATAGTAATTTATTAGGCTTATAAGTATGATATAATAGACTTTCTATTATTTCAAATTTTATTAATAACAGTTTATTTTTCAGATTCAGAGATTTGGGAGTGGGTTAAGGATGGGATGGGAGACATAATAAAAAATATAGGATGAAAATGAAAGAGACTATATTTTAACGGGACGAAAAATTCCTGGACGGAAACCATCCCCGTTGTCATTATTACTTGTGCCAAATCTAACATTACTATATGTTAGCTTGTTAGTGGAGCATTACTTTGATTATTGTGTTTTAATCTAGTATTAAAAGTTTGAATAACCTGCTCATTAAAAATGCTCTTATAGTAACAATACTTTTCAATAATAATTGTGTAGTGCTTATGCCAGGATAGGCACTGGCACTGGCACTGGCACTGGCACAATTCAAGACCAAGTCAATCAGTGTAGTCACTATTCATTAATAGGATCATGGATGATATCAAGATATGATGTAATGTCAATCTTTCCCAAGCCTACCCATTTGATGTACATAGAACACATATATTGAAGCCATCCATCAATTTTTATGGCCTTAAAATTGGACTTACAATAATCTGAAACAATGGCAGAGATGCTAGCTGCCAAGCTCAGGTAGTTGAGATTGTTAAAAGTCATTCTAGACAGTAAAGCTATGTTTAGTATGTAAAAATAAAATGTTTATTTTATAAAATAGAATGAAATAAGAATTACTTATCTAGTTAACAAAATATGTGGAATGATTTCTAAGATAATGTACATTATATTAGAATAAGTAATTTTAATCATATCCATATAAGAATAAAAAATAAAAAAATTAGAATAAATATTTTTAAAATAACCATTTTACTATATCAAACATGACCTAAGTAGTTTATTTAATTGAAAACCATATCAACATACAAATTCTAGCACAACTATAAACCATCGGTTGCGGGCACAACTATAAACCATACCTAGTTAAATTTGCATGTGGAACTTTGAACCTAAGAAATTTTACTAAAGTGATTCACATGTCATGCTATCACTTCGCACTCGTGTTCAAATGACTTTTCCAATTTCTTTAATTGTCTAAAAGGTTCATTGAACACATTGAGATGAGATAACAAAATTGAATTACATATGATAATTAAGGAAAATGACGTACCTAAAAGGTGTTAGGAGTGTTTAGTTCTCTCAAAATTTTAATAAATTTGAATTTGTATCCCTCTTTTCTCTTGAGATCCCAAAACATTTTCATATAAAAGTCCCCTTATGTCAATGGCATTGATTAAGGGCAGGAGTGATTCAATAATACAATGAAAAATGTGTCTTTATCTTATGGTTTCATGAATTGCCGACGGCTACAAGTTAAAACGGTTGTGCACCTTCAAACAAAATTAATCAATAATCTACCTGTTGTCAAAAACTATAGGGTACCCAAATTTCAAATGAAAATTGAATTGAATTTATATTGAATAGGTCCTTGATTGTTAGGAATATGTTCACACGCACATGGGACGGTGGTCCTTGCCGAATTAGGTCTTCTGGTACTTGTCCACATCTCTCTCTCTCTCTCTCTCTCTCTCTCTCTCTCTCTATATATATATATATATATATATCTTGAATCTATATTTATACGAGTAGATATGCCCTTGGTTGTACGTTTTATGGACGTCGCTATAGTACGTCACCAACTTTGGGCTCAGCTCCTACGGCCTAGTCGGCCTGAGTGGAGACAAGCCCTTCAGTTTAAGGACCCACCATTTTCAGATGGGGCCCAGCCCTTCCTACCCAAACAGCAGGCTTATAGGCCCATATAGACTTGTCACTATCTAAAATATGATAATTTTGCTCAGAAGAATCATAGAGGTAGGATCTCTACTAATTTTATTGCCTGTATAATACATTTGTTTGTACATGTATTACATGAATTAATGATATCGTAGAAGTTTTACTTTCACAACATCCCAAAACAACCTTCAAATATGATATACAATGCATGCGCAGCTGGAAATGTGGACTCCGGCATTCACAGAGTCTTTCGATCGAACGACCGTTGTTATAGTGGGCTTCTCGTATCTAATTTACAATAATTTTATTATTCTTAAATTTTATCCAATATTTTAATATAAAATAATTTGCCTATGACCTAACAATATATTATTAATTGTATATCAAATCATATAATTATCGTAAATAAATAATATATTACATTTTAATAAAAAATGATATAACATTAATTTACATCAGTCACATGAATCGATGCATAATAAAAGATATTATAATGTGGCGCATACCCAATTTCATACTACTTTATTAACATTTAGGATCAATTACATTCCCTTTACATAAAGTTTTTGATAATTATATTAGTTTCTTATATTTTATTTAATAATAAACAAATATTCTCTTTCAGTAAATTTATTTCTTAAAAATGACTAAATTGCTCCCTTTTATTTATTTTTATAATTTTTAAGTTTTTTTCTAAATTTTTTTATTATTTTATTTAAAAATAAATTTAATGCAAATAACTTATTTTTTATTTTATATAAAAATAAAATTAAGGTTTTTATCAATATTTATTTAAAAAATAAAAAAAAATTGTTAAAAATTGAAAAAATTGAAAAAAAATACATAAAAGAAGTAGTTTTGTCATTTAAAAAATTATATTGATTGGAGTAAGATATTTGTATATTATTAAATAATGTATAAGAGATTAATATAATTTTAAAAATTTTAAAAAAAAATCAATGTAAATTATCTTAAAATTTAAAAATAAAAATTTGATATAAAAATTTAAAAACTACAACATTTCTATTAATAAAATCAAATCGAATATTCGTTCAACACACTTAACGAGAATATTAACGGGGCCCACTCCATGCCCAATTCAACGCCCGGCAATGAAAATGATTATTTTCAAATTAAATAAGGTGCAAGGCTGTTTATCATTTATTTATTTCAAACTAGGCATTGACGAAGTTGGTTCTATGCCTAACTCAAGACCACTAATCCAACCATAATAATACTAAAAATAATTATTTTTAAATTATATAATGGGAGTAAACATACTTATTAATAAGATTTAGTTATGCAATTAATATATAAAAATAAAAAATAAAAATTCATGTAATGCATGATGAGACTGATTTTCTTTGTATAGACGTGTAATTTTGTTAGGAAGAAAGTATATGTAATTCAAGATTATATAAATAAAATAAAATAAAGTAAAATCTTTTTAGGAAGGAAGGATATATAATTCTCCTGTAATTTTCATATACATAAAGAGGATATTAGTGTCATTTAACTAAGTTTTAATATTGTATTTTATATTTAGAGTAAGAATCTAAGCTTCAATTATTTAAAGTTTGATTGAGAATGTTGGTCTTGCGTTTAGAAAGAGAATTGGATTACCTGTGGTCCAATCTCTCTCTCTATCTCTTTCTTTTTCTTCTTTTGCATGAGAAAGGCAACAACTGTCCCTCATGAAGTAGAGATGGCAACAGAAAAGGTTTGAGGCAGAGGTGTAGAGGACAAGACTGGTGGCCCGAAGTAGAGATGGCAACAGAAAAGGTTCGAGGCAGAGGAGGTCTAGGAGACTCCTTCCTAAATTATGTCCTAAGAAAATAAATTTCTCTCAAAATTTGTTTAAACTCCATGATGGGAGAAGGGCGGGTTCTCATCAAAGTTCTTATTTATTTTTAAATATTTATTTATTTATTAAATTAATTATAATTAACACATTTTAAATAAAATGTTACATATGTTAAAATAAAAAATATGCATTCAATATTATTTTCTTTTTAAAATATATAACTCTAACAAATTTGTCTAAACTTATAATGTATGAATAAAAAATATTATTATAAATATTAATTATGTAATAAAAAACTTTTTTACTATTTTATTTTATATAATCGGACGGAAGTAAAATACTTTTATCTTAAATTCTAACAGTGTTGACATAACTTCTCCCAACCAGTCCCATTAGAAGCAAGGTTGGCGGGGTTTTCCAGTAATTGTCCATGCTATCTTGGAGTTCAATTATTTAGATCCAGCTTATTTTTATTTTTATTTTATTTTATAATTTGAGTTTTGGTGGGTTCATAAAAAAGAGAAGAAAATTTTATTTTATTTTATATTTTAATTTTAAGCCAATAAAATTTAATTAAAAATTGTCCTGGTTGCATTCAATATAAAATAACAATCACTAATTATTGTTTACCTTTATCTTCCCTTTTAATATTTTAACATGCACACACGCATAATATAATTTTAGAATTGGATTAAATAGTAGTAAGAATTGGCAAATAGCACCCATATATATATATATATATATATATATGATCCACTACATAAACCAATTTCAAATTATTGCACTTAAGTGGTTAGTGCCGATTTAAGTACTTAATTTTTTCTTAAATATAATAAGTTGATCTTATTAAATTGAAACAAACGAGAACGTTAGGTTGCATGACAATAGTCCGTACATGCAGTGGTATCAGAGTTAACTCAGGAGTGCTACAAGTGAAAAGGTAGGGTGGGTCCCTATATATATGTATAGGCATGTATGTGTGTGTATTGTATGTGTAGGAGAAAATGAGAGAGGGAGAGAAGATACAAAATGTGGATAGTGATATGATCCTAATGAGCCCACTGTCAGATTTGTTTGTCACCGTATTAGTCTCCATCTTCTACATGACAACAACAAATGCAAGTGATGTTTTTGTTGTTTTTCTCTTCTTTCTTATAAGTTATGATATGAATGAGAGATGGACCCTAAGATCTGCTGCCCACTGTCTCCCTTAATTTCATTATTATCTACAAATACATTCAAACAACCCCTTTATAACACAATGCCGTGTCACTCTAATCCACCACTAGTCTAAAGTGTTAACACACACATCCACATTCCACACACTACTAATGTCCCCACTATGTTTAACAATGTCATAATCATGGGGTGTTTGATTCTTCTTGGGTCCCACCAAGAAATTGTGTCACCTATATTATACTAGTGGTCTAGGGCATTGGAGAGAAAATGAACCAAAGTATCTTAATATATATAGTCCCCATAGCCCATAACTAGCTAGATTTATACTAAACCTTGTTTAAAAAGAACTATTAATCTTTTACTTAACCTCATTTAGAAGCTTGATGATAGTTTATAAATGAAAATTGTGTCAAGTGATCAATGTTTGCTATTTATAATTAGCCAATCATGTTTAGTCCAAAGAGTATAACTTAGTAATTTTTGCTTCTTGGGACCGCAAGTAAGACCGAACCACATGGCTTGGAAGCTTTTTCATATAGAAATCTATGGTGCTGGTAATCTTGAGTCAATCATGAAAGTCGAGTTTTTGACATTATCCATATCCTTGGGAATCAAAGTTTTAAAACCCGCATAGAAGTCTCTCTTCAAAACAAGATGAGTTTGAGTTGTAAGATCAAAACAAGTGACATGAGAAATTTGAATCAGAAACTCCATGAAAGTCCTTGGCATGACAAAACATGATTTTTCTCATTTCCTTCTGTGATGAAAGAAAATGTGCTTTCAAGTAGAGAGTTATATTTTATGATGATAATTACTTGGAGTAATGAAATTTTCTTGTATTGAAATGTCTTAATATTATCTACAATTAGATATAGATGCACACAAAGAGTGTTCTGTCTTGATAAAGAAATATGATGGGAATATTGAGAAGGCCAGCAAGCAACATTGCCTGCCGTGTGTGGAACAACAGTGGGACTGAACAGTCCACAATATGCACAATTTGGCTAATAATTGGGTTTGGGCTCTTACCTGGCATAGATAAGTTAATCTACCTTGAAATTTGTGAGTTTTGTGTGTGTGTGTGTGTGTGTGAGAGAGAGAGAGAGAGAGAGAGAGAGTAGTAGTAGTAGTAGTAGTAGTAGTAGTAGAAGAAGAAAGGACAACCAGAAAGTTATAAGAGTACTTCCAATAATTTTTCAAAATTTATTGTATTCCCTGTTTTCTAGTATGGTAAATCTAAATCAAACAAGAGGGTAATCACAGGAAGCAACAGTACTGCATTAATGTTAATATGAAGCTAGCTATTATATATGTTGCAGTTTCCAACTTACTCTATATTTGCATTTTTTTTCCTTTAAAAAAATAAATAAACAAATAGAAATTGATTACAGAAAACCACAGCATTACACTTTTTAAGTGTGGGATTTTTTCCTAATTAATTAAATTCAACATCATTATGTAAAGCAAAATGGAGGAAAATGAAAAGGAAACATTGTTATTGTCCAATTATTTTCTAGAAATGAAATCTCAACAATGAAGAGGAACAATATCAACGTCTACACATGCAGCAAGAATTGACATTGGACTTTTCAGCAACTAGAGACACAAATCATTACATTAAAACAGTTATCTATTTCGGCACGCATCTCAAGTCCATATTAATTAAAAAATAGACGCTTCTATAAGAAACACCTCATTCTTGGTTAAAACAAAAATCATTGTCGAGTAGAAGTCTAATTTGCAAGTCAAAAGGTAATTTTTTGAAAAGAAACTTATAGAGATGTCTCTTCAAACCTAACCGATAATATAAGTTTGAAAAATAAGTATAAAGTACATGAAATTGGAAAATTTATTAAAAAATTGTGCAAGTAGAATCAAAAACTCCACACCACCTATCTGAGGCCAAGCAATGGAGCAGAATGGTTATCTAGGAACTCAAGAGTCCATCCAAAGACAATAATGCTAGTCCAATGTGAATTCTTTTATGTCCCTTGCAATAAACAACTTCTCATAGAATCACCATCTCTATAGTCACCTCAAAAGAACCATCAGTATCATTTTCATCATCATCTATCTAAATTTACAGATAATCCCTCCTGTCAATCATCACAACCTTCACTCTTTAACATGGTCACCTTTTATCTTCCATCATTTCTATTGCATGAACAGGTTTCTAGACCTAGACTGTCCTAGCAGTATTTCTTAGTCTTTTAGAATCCTCACAAACTTTGGAAGCTCTGATAAATAACAACATTTGGAATAATCAGTGTTATGAAGAAATTTTCCTGCTACTATTTTCTAACAAATCTCTGATGCATTGAAGTGGAAAAAATAATGATTACTATAAAACTCAACTCAACAAAAACTTATCCTCAACTATTTGAGGTCAAGTACATAAATCTTGTCTCGCCATTCTACTCTATTTAATATCATTTCTGCAGTTAGAGACCATTGTAAGATTAATATAAAGAGGTATATAAAGATAAACTGATGATAGGTGAATGCAATAAACACATCAAATTTATTTGTATAACTTGAAGAAGGCCTAATATTTTGCTGTTAGAAGATTGCCAATATTTTCCACACTAACATAACCCCTTGTACTTTTTTCTATTCTTCTAACTTGAACTTTATTTCATATCCCTAACACAACCAGATGCCAGATGTATCACATTACAAGAAAAGCAAGTTCATCAACTGTATTTCGATTGATTTGTATGTGGCCCTACACAACGTGACAGCCTCTCTCCGGCATTCGCGAAACTTCAAACCACACTAAATAAGCAGAAACTTCAAGAATACAGGGCACAATAGTGGTGCCAAGTCTCTTTTGAATCAACTAGGAGAATGCTTATGTGATGTGGAAGACCTCATAAATATTATGAAACTCTAAATTGGCTTACCTACTAGGTATGAACCCATTGTTTTCAAGAAATGCTGAATAGAGATTTAGCATTAGTTACACATTTCAATAATCTTCCTCATTGCTTCCATTAGAGTCCATACATAGAATGACTATTTATAGGCTTCACAGTGAGTAGGTGGAGACAGTAAAAGGAATGTGGATAGGCAGAGACTGTATCTGGTGACTAAGAATATAGACACAGACAGAATATACATATACATTCATGCACATTTCTAGTACCTTTATTGATGTAATTTAAGACTGCATTGGGCCGCTTGATATTAAACTGGAGGGAACAATTTTTCTAATTAATAGAAACATCGAGTCAAGAAAAACAACAAAACTTCTTGGTCATGAATCATACAAGCCTTTTGCAAAGACAATGAATGAATGATTACTTATCATGTTACCCATGAGATTTATGAACACCTCCTGTTTATTCTAGCTTTAGGCTTAGGTTAGTACTAAATCAAAATTCAAATTTCAAACAGGGAAGAACCAGAAAATACCTGCAGACAAATCCTCCTGGTCAAGACCTGGTGGAGTCTGGGACTTCATTGGGGGCATAAAGGCTCTATTTGGTATTAGAAAAATGTAGGTTCAAAACATATTCATTAAGGCTCCTTTCATGACTGCTGGGGTCACAAGAAAATCTCAATTGTACTTGAAACAGGCTTATCAGTTCATACATCTAGGAGTCGTAATTTGGGGAAATAAAGGCCATCACCCAGTATTGGTAAAATGCCTTGTTAGATTGATGACAATCACAACTACTAGCTTCAAAGGTGTCACGTCTCCTTGATTACAATTCCCCTCAAAGGAAGCATAGCCCTAAATGTAAATCAACTCAGAGATCTATTTGTCAATAGTTTGCTAAATCCAATATCCATCTGACGTCCATAATCAAGAAATTACAAATCTGAGAGTTGCATTATTAAAAGGTCCAAGTATGAAAACCAAGAAATCATGCAAGACTATAACTTCTGCTTGGACTTTATTAAATGGTTGGACTCCGTTCAATAATAACCAGAAAAAGAGGCACTCACAGCATCCAAAGTGGCAACAGAAGCAAAGCCACGTAACATTGATCTACAGAAGGCAAACTGGGGTCACATGTTTATATATCAGTTATCAAGATTGAACATAAAAACCTGTAACTCTAAATGAAAAATATTTTTTTGTAAAGAATGCATACTATGCAAGTGGTGTCATTCATCTAATAGAGGCTTCATCAATAATTTTCATCCACAAACATGAGATAGGAATTTAGCAGCTGTGTACATGGTTGGTCTGGGTCTAGGAATGACTCGAGAAAGAGCATCAAATAGTTTGACATGCAGATAAAGGGTATTCTTGTGAGTGCAAGTTGTCTCATCCATCTAATAGATGCCTTATTTCTTACTAAAATGGCATAAGAACTAAGCAATGGTGCACATGGGATGTGCAGAAATGAATCTCATTTAAAGAAACATTCTAGGGGCAGGTATATGTATATGCCTTGAAATTTGAGTAGATGCTACAGGTGAGTAGATGCTACAGGTCAAACACCTGCCACCTCATTGTTTATATGCAGATTTTAATTAAGTATCGAAGGGTATTACAGAAGTCTAAGAGCTAAGTATCATAGTTGCCAATTTCAGAAGCATCATTTCTTATGAGACCATTTTAATCTTAGACTAACTGCAATGGTTTCTATACATAAAACCTTGAATTGGAGAAGAACAATGCACCTCAATCTTAGAGTAGGTGTCAAATAGAAAACTTTTTCCGATATACATAAATGCATTGAGCAGGGGAATCTGTCAAGAATAGCAACTCTGCTTGTGTCAAGGATCGAGTAAACTTATGATTGCTCCATTGTGAACCAATACATTTTGGAACCACAGACAGAGTAAATGAATCTGATCATTATGTCTTATCAGGAGAATAAACTTTTTAAGCATGTTAAATAATTATCAACTTCCAATAAGACATTAACAGAACTTCTGCCAGGTTGGCCTTTTTTTATTACTCAAAGTTCAACAAGGTTAAACCATTAAAGAAGGGGGAAAGAGAACACCAAGGAAGATCTTACGCATAATAAAAATTGTATGAAACAATCTATCTGATCTCTGCAAAACTATTAAACAAAGGAAAACAAGGGGTACATGTTAAGGTTTTGAACTTATATATACATCTGTGACTTTTTGCTTCAGAAAAGAGCTGGTAATAGCAATATTTACCTATATGCTCCATTAGTAATTTCTCAAGCAAAAACCCTTTCTCTGCCTCTCTTTAGTTGTTGAATAGCAGTGTACAACTTCCGCCGAGGCCCTACAGGAAGCACACCCATATCTTTGAGATCTTCAAAAGTAAGCAATGGCAAAGCTTCTTCATCTACCTCGTGCATTTCAAATACACCGGCATATTTACCAAACCCAAGCTCTTCCAACCATCTCCTAACACTATTTACACTACTGTGACTGACTTTTAGCTTATCACATTCACCAAAAGATTGGGGAAAACCATTATTGCCTTCATAACAAGCACCCTCCTTCAGAAACTCGTTGGAAATCCCTTGCGTCTGCACATTGGAAGTGGGTTCATTGATGTCATTCTGAGAAGCTTCTTTGCTCGTAGCAGGGGTTTCATGATCTGAAAAATCCCTAAAACCATTAACTTCGTAAGTATCAAGGCAAATATTTGATGTGAACCCACCAACATCCTTCCCACCATACTCTTTCCTATTTTCAATACTGATTTCAGGACTAATTTTAGAATTCCAAGCACCACTGAAAACACCACAGTTGCCTTCTGTGTTCCGCCTTCGTCGCTTCATCAGCCTACACTTCCTGGTTATGTTTCCAAAATTCAGCTTAGACTTACTTACATCAACTTCATCTGAACTGGCAAATTCAAAAACCGATTTCAACGAGTTGGGGTTATTATTCTCTCTGTTCTGCTGCATATCAGCCGAAATCCTGGGGGAGACACCAGGATCTGAAACTGTGAATTCTGACATTTGCTGAGGAAACCCACAAATGGGATTGTAATCTGATTCTTTAGGGTTCAAAAAATCATGTTTCCATCTCTTCTGCCCGAAAATTTCCTTTGTTTTATGAGAAATGCCACATGCAAAAGCTGCTGAAACATCTCCTACCTCCCCTAACCTAACATTTGGGCGCCTTTGCCTCTTTGAATTCATGCTTAGGACCATCATTTTCCACAAACCCTAGAAGTCAAAAGCTGAACAAAATGCTATAAAAAACTTAAAAACAAAACAAAACCCCCAATTAAAAAAAAAAATCCCATAATCAGCAAACAATGAACATCAATAATAGAAACAATAAAAAAAAATCCCAGATAAATATACAATGCTCAGAATTTTCAAGAAAGTGAAAGCTCTCAACCCAAATAAACAAAATGGGAGACAAGAAAAATTCATACTCAATAACCGCAAAACACTAATAATACCCAAATTTATGTAAAGAAAAATGGAGAAATAAACCTTGTGAGACAGCAACAGGACACCACCCTTTGAATTTATCCATATTTCCCAGAGTAGAATGTTGGTGAAGTGAGCTATTTCCAGACAAAGTAGAAGAAATGTTCGTTGTTATGATTAGGTTCCTGCTTGCTTGAAAGAGGCTAAAAATAAAAGGAGAAATTGAAAGTTTGTCTGTGTGCTAGATAGACAGATTTGGATGAGGATGATGATGATGATGATGAGACATTGATGTGGACATTTTGAAAACTAGGGGAGTCAATGGAAACCGTGGAAGTTGCCTTTCCATTTCTGATGAAGGGGATTGGGGAGCAAACATTAGCTGCTATTTCAGCCCATCTCTAACGATATGACAAAAATTTTAGTTTAAATTATATTTAAATTTGAGTATAAGTGTCATTTGAGTGGAATATAAATTTAAATAAAAATGTCAATTGAATATGATATTTTTTGATAATTCATCAATAATATATAATTATTATAAATTTAAGTTTACTATTAAAAAAAATTTAAATTTAAATTTAAATCACTGTTGGAGATGCATCTCTTGTAACTGAATGAGCTGAACTAGTTAGTGAGTGATGGAGACAGATATTAATTGAATTGAATGAGAAGAAATATAAGAATGACAATAGAACGGGCATTCACCTCGTTTAAAAATAACTTTCCGAATCTGTTTCTGTTTATTATACTTATCTCTATCTTTATTTTTATTCCGGTCGAAAAATTGATTTTTAAAATCTTTTAAACTTAAAATTGATACATTGATATTATTAAAAATACAAATTTATATTCACATATATATAAAAATAACATATAATATATATATATGTATATATTATACATATACATATACATATACATGTACATAAATTTAAATTTATATATGTCAAAGTAGTTAATGAATTATGAGACCATCTCCAACTCACCTTCAAATCTTTAAATTTGAAGGTGGAAAGGAAAAAAGACACCCTTACTCATCTTCAAATTGATATCAAATTTAAAAGAATGAATAATATTTTCAATTTTAAAGATTCATTATTCATTCTTCAAATAATTATTCATTGACTAATTAGTTTTATAATACTCTAAACTAATAACTAATTATTTTTATTTTTTTGAAATAAATATTTAAAATTAGTTTTTTTAATTATTATTTATTATCAAGATATATCTTAGAGTTTTTTTTTAAAAAATAATAAATAATTAAAGTTTAGATAAATATATATCAAATAATTATATTTTAGACATAAATAATATTATGAAAAGTGAGATTTAAAAAATGAATATTGATTTAAAGATTAATATGATTAGAATAAAAATATAAAAATAAAAATGAATTTAACAATAATAAATTAAAGAGTCTCATGAATTTTTTTTAATAAAATTATAATATTAAAATATAAGGGTAAAATAGTAATTTTACTAATTCCGTTAACGGAGTTAAGAAGACAAGACTGACAGGGGAACAGTGCTATTTCAGAAACTATAGAAAATATTTCTGTAATTGTCAGAAACCTCAGGAGAGGTAAGTGTAATTATCTCAATATTTTATCATCCCCCATCCATGTCTAAATGATAGAGTGTGCACGAGAAGTTCTATGGGAGACAGTGGGCTCAGCACCTTTACTTTTCGCAGCTGACTATGTGTATATATATATATATATAGAGATGTAGAAGAGAGGACTCTTGATCAAGAAGATATGCCTGTTGGAATGTGCACATCCAGCAAATTCTACCAAACCAGGCACACTTTTTGAGTCGTTTCGTAGAAGATATATAATTATGTTTGAGGCAATGGATTCTGTGGATAAGTCAGAAATATTTTAGTTTACTTTGTTTGATGCTTATCCATTGCATTGTATTCAATGATGCTCAATTTTTTAGATTGGTAAAGAACTTGTTACAATCATTACCCTGTTAAAATATTAAAAAATTAAGAATAAATTATACTTATTTTTAAAAAAATTTATAATAATTAAGTTGTTTTTTTTAAAAAAAAATTTAAAATTATATTGATTTCTTATATTTTATAAAATAATATACAGATATTTTCATCTTATCAATTTTTTTTCTTAAATTACAAATTTGTCTATTTTATTTATTTATTTTTATATTTTTTAATTTTAACTAATTTATTCTAACTTTTTAAAAAAAATTTAAATTTTTTTTATTTAAAAACAAATTTAAGGTAAATAACTTATTTTTATTTTATATAAAAATACATTTAAAATTTTTATCAATATTTATTTAAAAAATGAAAAAAATTGGTCAAGATTTAAAAAATCAAAAAAAAAAATGAAAATGGTAGTTTTGTCATTTTGAAGAAAAAATTAACTGGAGTGAGATATTTATATATTAATTTGTAAAGTACTAGAAGTTAGTGTAATTTCATAAACTTCAGAAGAAATTAATGTAATTGACATAAATCTTAAACGATGTCAATATAATTTACTCAAAAATTAAATTTCCAATTATGATAAAATAACTCTTGATGGGAGAGTCCCAGTGTTATTATCATATATATTTGAGTATTGTGCAATACTCAAATATGAATATTTAAATTTTAATAATAGGCGTGCAATACAATTGTGCATCAAACTTTTGTTTTTTCTAAGTCAAAGTTCAATTTATATTGCATGTTGCATAATGTTTTATTCTTAAAATATGAGTTTCATGCACAAAGACAACATATCCCATTCAAACTTTAAAAAACAAATATATATATATATATATATATATATAAAAAGTTGTAAGAGTTTTTTGTGAAAACAAAAATGAAGGAGGGGGGAAATGTAGGTGTAACCTTAAACCAGTTCGTGTCTATAAAAAAAGATAACTTTACCACCTCATTATACTACGACCAAAATTCATGCCTTTAAAATTTGAGTAATATAAATTTTAATTGTAAAAAATGAATTCTTTGTCTCTCAGGGTAAAATAAGGGTGATATAGACTCAGTAAAACTTTTAGGTTTAAATTTCACTTATTACTAATTTAGTTACACATTTTATATTAACTTAGGTTTGTAAATGACTTGATGGTTTAAAACTGAGGAAGAATGAAAAACGTTACTTCATTTTTCATATACTACTTTAATTGATTACTCCTGTTATACTCTCATTCCACACACAATTATTTCATGATTTAAAATTTCAATAATAATTTTTGATTTTTTTTCTTCAACTTTACTTATTCAATATATTTAAAATTATGGTAATAATTAATGACTTTTTTTTATTTTTTTAATGTACCATTAATGGGTTTACTGCACAAAAAAAAAGTATTTTTAAAGGCCTAAAATCTTATGATTTGACATTTAAAGGAGAAGAAAATATATATAATAGTAAACATATGATTATATATTTCTTTCTTTTCCATTGTAAACTTATTCTAGTCTAAATTTCAATTAAATGACACATGATAAGAGGGTAAAAAATGTTGCTTTCCTTTCAATATTTTTAGATAGGGAATATATGCGCGTGCCTGTGTCTATATATATATATATATATATATATATATATATATATATAGAGAGAGAGAGAGAGAGAGAGAGAGAGAGAGAGAGAGAAATGTCTTGAGTATACTTGGAATTGACTAAAAAAAATAGAGAAAAAGTGATCTCAAAGGGCTTTTAAATATTTGGATCTCAGTTATACAATTACAATTAATTTATGTTTCATAACTCATTCAAATACGAAACTTTCAAGTTATTCATATAGCTATCCTATTAGGCATTAAAAATTTTAAAATAAAAGAGAGAGAAAAAAACTTTTTTTATAAAAAGATATGTGTTTATTGAATAGAAGAACACTTATCGGGAATAGTTAAATTAATAATTTTGTAAAAAAAATTATGAATTAGAATTAATATTTTTATGAAAGTAATGTCAAAATCATGTGGAAATATTTTTCTTATAAATACTAGTAAAAATGTATAGAATGCATCCAAATGAGGTGAATCCCGTGTATGACGTGTGAAGATTGCAACTTGTTTAATTATAATGAAAAAGTATAGCTTTCGGATCCAACTTAGTCTTACTTTTTGTTAACATTGTGATCAAACTTTTTAAGATAAATTACACTGACATTTCTCGAGATTTATGACAATTACAAAAACTTTCCTAAATATTTTGAAATGATATTGATCTCTCTTTTTTTATTAACAAACTACAAAGACTTCCCATTCAATCTTTTTTTTTTTCAAAATGACAAAAGTGCTTCTTTTATGTTTTTTTTTCTTCTTTTTTTTGCATTTTTAAAATTTTGACCAATTATTTGCAACTTTTTTTAATTTTCAAACAAATATTAATTAAAATATTTTTTGACTAAAAAACATAAGTTATTTATCTTAAATTTATTTTTTATATAAAATAAAAAAAAACATTTAAAAAAAGTTAGAAAAAATTATCAAAATAAAAAAAATTGCAAAAGGAAATAAATGAAAGGGATATTTTTGTCATTTTGAAAAAAAAAAATTAAGGTTGGAGCAAAAGTAGGAAATCCAACGTCATTTTAGAAATTTCAAGAAAAATCTTTATAATTATCATAAACATCAAGAGATGTTAGTATAATTTACCCTTAAAAAAATACTTGCCAATCTATATTGACTCAAAATTACATTGCTTAAAGATCATGGTCTTATCTAAGTTGTGCGAGAATCCATTTTTTATTGAGGTAGTGTAAACTCAATTCTCCTTTTCTATCATTGTCTTAACAAAAGGGATAATTCTACTTATCTTCCTAGAATTTTTGACAATTACAAAAACTACCCTTAGACTACGTTTGGTACGCTGGAATGAAATAGAACAGAAATAGAATAGCATCAGGAATGGAATAGAGTAGGAATGGAATATGAATAATTATTCAATTCTTTTGTTTGGCTGAATAACAAGTAATGGAATGATAATTTCATTCCTATGTTTGGTTTGAACCATCAAATTGTTGGAATGGAATAAGAATAATTAATTCTATTCTTTTGTTTGGATACCCAGTAATGAAAAAAAACGTTCAATTTACATTTTTTTTATTGTCAAAAAAAAATTTATTGGGAAAAAAAAATCAACTTGCATTTGTTTTATTGGTCAAAAAAAGAAGTTAATTCAACCTGCATTTATTTTATTAGCAAAAAAAAAAAAAAAAAACTTATATAGTTATCTTGGTTTCACGTACAAGTTAACTTCCTATAATTAATATTTAATAATATTTATAATATTAATAAATTAATAAATTTTTAAGAAATATAATTAGTTTTATGATAAATAATTAATAATTATATTACTTAATAATTAAAATTTTTTAAAAATATATCTTTTATAATTTTAATTATTAAGAAATTAAAATAATTATACATATATTTATATATATCCTATTTATAATATTTTTGGCAAATATATTTGTAATTTTATTTAAATTAGAGTTAAATATATTGTAATTCATCTACATGTATAAAATATTTTTTTATTAATAAAAGTATAAGAAAATTTATAATTATTAATTCTAATAATTAATAAATTTTTCATATACCAAGTTTATTAATTATAAGAAAATTAACTGTACTTGTAGTCGTAGCTTGTAGAAATGGATGGTCATTCCGTTAGGAATGGAATAGGCATTCCTTAGGTTTTGTCAAGGAATGTTTATTCCTGTGCTAAGTGGAATAGCCATTCCGAACGGAATGATCATTCCATCATGTTTAAGCATACCAAACGCAGAAATAGAATGAGGGCAGGAATGCTCATTCCATTCCTACCTCCATTCTTGCGTACCAAACGTAGCCTTAAGATTCATGAAATAACATTGTTCTTCTTTTACTGCAACAAATTTCTCCCTGTCCTCAAATGTCATTTTTAATAGAGACGAAAATTGATGATGTAAAAAATAAATTTTTTAAAATATCCATTTTCTCTTAAAAATAATAGGAGGACTATATTATCCTCACAAGTTAATGTAAAATGAAAAAATTAACCAGCGTTTTAGACTCCCTATTTTTCTCTTTCACTCCCTCATCTTCCTGCACATAAGCTTACAACTCTTGACTAAAAACTTAGACAACTCTTCACCAAATTTCTTTTTTTTACCCTCTAAGATTATATAATCTATCTAAAATTCCTCTTTCAATAATATTTTTTTTTCTCTTTAACATTTTTCGCTAAAATTCTTTTCTCTGTCTTTCTAAAATCTTGTCTCTATAAACTTTAATTAGTTTGTCTCTATAAAAAAATATTTTTTCTCTCTAAAATTCTTCTCTCTTTTTTTCTTAAATCTTATCTAAAACATCTTCGAAATTTTGTGTCTCTAAACCTAATCTAAAATATGTCTTAAATTAATTTCTCTAAAAAAAAATTCTAAAATTAACTTATTAAATCATGTACAAATATATATATATATATATATATAGACACACATAAAATGGCAATCTAAATGAAGGTATATATGAACACACAGGTGGAACTCAAACACTGTTAATAAAGGTTTTACCCACCACATGTATATATATATATATATATATGCCCAAAAAGATCGAGTATTTACTAATTATGATTCAGGATATATTAGAAGTTTTCTAGAATGTTTTTTAAAAGACGTTTTTTGAAAAAATGATTTTAAAAATCTTTTTTGAAATGATTTTGAAAAGACGCTTTTTAACGTACACTTAAAAAAAATAACATTTTTAAAAATGTTTTTCAAAAAAACGTTTTTAAAAATCACCCTATTTTAATAAATAAGTTTCAAACAATATTATTTTAAAAAATAAATTTTCTTTTTTACCCTACTTAAAGATTTAACTCTATTAATTATGATTCAGGATATTTTGGGAACCTTCCCCTGTTCCTGAATTCAATCACTGTGAAGCCCTCCTCCACTGAAATGGCAGCAGAATCAGTCTTTACTAATTCTCTCTGTTATACTCTTGACTCCTTCACTCAAAATACAAAATCACAATTAAAGTTAACATTTCTAAATTAAGAATTCCAGCCATTAATAAACATACACAACAACGCTGAAAATCCAGACCCATACTAGTGATCACAAAATTGATGAAACGCCACATAGAGACCAAGTTGGTGTGGGATTTTAGAGAGATTTGCAAATTCTTCTTTCCTTTTATTTTCCAAGCCCATAGAACAAGTAGGAAAATTACGGACAACTCTTGCACTGAAATTTGAGTACCAATAATAAGAGCAACTCCAATGGGGAGTTGTATCAGGGGTGACGAATGCCTAACTGCCGATAACTGCTAAAATGCCACCCCAAATTCAAATTTTCCATTCCAACGGGGTGGCATCAAGGGTTAGAAAATGGCAGCAGTACTTTTGGGGTGGCAATTTTACAAACTCTTGGAGAGAGAAAAGGAGGGGTTGCATAGAGCCGTTCTGCCATATTCAGAATCTATTGTTCATTAACGGCTCTATTCAACCAAAATTATTTTACAAATACAGAGAGATACAGAGAGATTTTCACAGATTTTGAAAGAAAAAACTTAGCAAAGGCCAGAAAATCGCTTGCCGTGAAAACTATAAGTTTCCTGCTCTACTCGTGATTTTTCCTTGGTTGGTGATGGTAGATCTAAAGAAAGAGGCACAAAGGGAGGAAAAGGCGAAGGAGGCGCAGAGAGGAAAGGAAAGGGGAAGGAGGCGCAAAGAGGGGAAGGGGAGCTCAGGCGCGGGGGGAAGAGAAGATACAAAGACACCGTCTCTATTGGGTGTCTCTATTGGCATATATACATATATATATATATGTTTAAATTAGTTATATGTTTTACATATATTTAATATTTATATGTTAAACATATATTTATATTAGTTATATATTTATAACTATGTTTTCCATTAGTTATATAAACATATATTTATATTGATATGTTTTACATTAGTTAATTGTTTTAAATTTTAAATTGAAATTTTAAATTAATTTAATTTTTGTAATTGAAATTAAATATTTTAATTTTAGCTTATTTATTTATGTATATATTTGTGTTAATTTAGGGTGAATTTATTTATTTAGATAATTTTTATAATTGAAGAATTTTTTTCTATTTTAGTTAATTGTTATTTAGAATTTAAAATAATTTTTAAAATGATTTAATTTTTCTAATTTAAATTGAATGTTTTAATTTTAGTTTATTTATCTGTACAAGTATTTTTTTTAATTTAGGGTGAATTTATTTATTTAACTAATTTTTATAATTGAAGAATTTTTTTCTATTTTAGTTAATTGTTATTTAGAATTTAAAATAATTTTTAAAATAATTTAATTTTTGTAATTTAAATTGAATGTTTTAATTTTAGTTTATTTATTTATTTTTGTTAATTTAGGGTGAATTTATTTATTTAGCTAATTTTTATAATTGAAGAATTTTTTTCTATTTTAGTTAATTTTTATTTAGAATTTAAAATAATTTTTAAAATAATTTAATTTTTGTAATTTAAATTGAAATTAATTTTTAATTTAAAATTTAAAATTTTTACTATAAAAATATATCCGTTAAATTGCGATAGTTATACCCGTTCAAATATAACCGTTAAATTTAATTTTATTTTTTAATAAAAAATATTAAAATATTAAAATGGCACTCCATTTTAGCACCCGCCATTAAAACATATTTATAATTTAGTGGTGTCAAAATACTATTCAAAATTGTAAATGAGTGATTTGACACCCCCAAAATACAAACTCCCTTTTGGAGTTGCTTTGACAAATTCATGAAAGAAAGTGACTTGGGTGGATCTTTCAATGTGTTCGAGAAGGTTTCTTTGCTCACGAAGAATTGATTGTCCTATTAGAATTAGATGTGGCAATAGATTATAAGTGAACTGAGCCGAACCGAATTATAGTAGTTAAGATTTGATTCAATAAAATAAATAAGTTTTAAATTGTGTTCGAGTTTAATTTATTAATTTTACGAGTCAGTCTTGAACCGTTTTTAATCGAACGGGTTATAGGTTGAATTCGAATAAGTTAATATTTTTAAATAATATTAAAATAATTTTAATTTAACAAATTAAATTTAAATCAAATTTAATTAATTAATAAGTTTTAAAATATATTTACACTAGAATTATTTATTTATCGAAATCCAATTACTTATTTTTTTGATTGCATGATCTAAGACTGGGCTCACCCTCCCAAAAGGTAGAACTCACTCACCTTAACCCACCTCACGTCCCCGTCTTCGTCATCATTGGTACTCTTTTTGGTCCTGCTAATGAATCTCGTATCAACAACAAAGGCAAACCAAAACTGACATCAGAAAAATCCAATCATTTCATTTCAGTCCTCCACAGAGCCAGCCAGCCATGGATTTCTGGCAGAGAGCTCGGACATTCGCCGAAGAAGCAGCAAAGCGATCGCAAGAGCTCACCAAAGAAGCCGCGAAGCGATCGCAAGACCTCACCATCGGCTCCTCGAAGCTGTCCGACATTGTTTCCGAGGCGTCGAAGCGGTCCAAGGAGATCGCTGCCGAGGCTTCGAAGCGAGCAGATCAGTTCAAGGTCGAGGCGTCCAAGCGAGCCGACCAGATCAAGGTTGAGGCTCTCAAGCGAGCCGACCAGATCAAGTCTCAGATTCCTGCCACTGCGCTTTCATCTCTCGTGGAATCATCCTCTACATTGGCATCGGCGCCGGATCTCGAGAAGTTTGGGGTTACGGACGATTTGAGAGAATTCGTGAAGGGAATTACACTGAGAACGTTTCAGGATTTTCCGTTGGAGGGTACTTGATCTCTGTTATTTCTCTTTGTTTTTAATTTTATTTTATTTGTTTGGTTGCTTAGAGAATGTAGGAAAGTAAAAGAGATTTAACTTTTTAAATGTAAATTGACTGTGAATTGAGCGATCACTATATTCACTTGCCTAAGGGATCAATAGCCTCTACCGAATTTTAAATTGTGAAATTAATTTCTAGCTGAGATTATATAATGTATAAATTATATTTGTGAAATTAATTGATTGCTGAGGCTAAATTATAGTTAAAGTGAGTGTGTTTTGGGAAACACCATAACGAATCATATTGCTCAGGTGTCTCCGCTAGCAAGCAGATCACTATTGTTTATATTTTCTGAACTGGGTTCACGTCGTTGAGGCTCCTTTTTAAGCGCTGATAAAATGTAGGGAAAGAAAAGGAATCAAAATTTTGACCTTTAAAAGTTAAAACCTTTGTGTGTGTTGGGTTCCAAGGAAACCAAAAACGTTATGCAGTAGAGCCTGATAATACAACTATTTGGCTTAAATGGATGGAGCTATTGTTCCTTTTGATTACCAAGTACATTTTTTCTTTCCCTCGAGTTCTCTTTTATTTTTCATTTTTTTGGGGATTTTCTTTTCCTTTCTTTACAGGACTCTGTTTGGGGCCATCAAGACATCACTTTTTTGGGGCACTTGGACACATTTTCAATTCTTATAAATTTTGGTTTAGTTGAAGAGGAAAACTGATTTTTTTCCTTTTTTCACTTTGTTTCATTTTAGAAAATTTTACATGAGCTTTGTAATTGGTAATAGGGTCATTGATTGTGTAGTGATAAAAGCCTAGACAGTCAAGCATGGGAATATGGGTTTGAAAAATGAGGTAACCACTTTGTGCAAAGAATATGGTGGTTTGTACATGTACCCAATACACACTCCATTGGTTGTGCCAACATTAGTTAATGGTTTTTCTATTTGGTACTCATGAGGAGATTCTTAATTTTGTTTTCCCAATCTTTATTTGATCTTCTTAGAGTAGTGTTACTTTTTTAGACATTTATTTGAGAAACACTTATCCCATATATATATATGGTAGTTTCCAACACTATTTGTAAGATGGGGTTTTTGTATATGTGTTCTTTTGTTGTTAATTATTATTATCTATAAAGTACAGATACTTTATTTTGACTCACGTATCCTTATCAGACATGTGTCAGACATTGCAACTCTCGAATACTTTCCGGACATGTGTCGGACACCCGAAAAAGGAGTATACAATTTTTATTTTTTCTGACACATTATGGACATGTTTTCTATTTTTTTTCTTGATTTTTTGGATTTTTTCTTCTTTTCTATTTCTTTTTTTTTTGATATATATACCAACATATGTTCTATATAATAGTTAGTAAATTTATTTTGAAACTTGAATCATGGATGTCCATGATTAAATGAAGAAGTTTGTGAATTTTTATTTTTGTTTATTGTAAATTTGTAATATCGTAATAATATTTTGTGATTTGTGTGTTTCTATGCTAATTTTAAAAATATAAAAAATTTATATATATTCAACATGTCCATGACGTGTCTGTCTCTTACTTTTTTTAAAAATGATGTGTCTGTGTCCGTGTCGTATCGTTTCCATGTCGCTTGTCTGTGCTTCTTAGATTATTATTATTGTTATTATTTTGAGATGGGTTTTGAAGCTTGAATGCCTTACATGGGTGCTAGAGCAACGTGCAAATAAAAAGATTGTTTTTATTTATTTATTTGTTCACTATTAAAACATATGCCATGAGTTTATTGGATTAGTGTCTATGATGTGCAGATAATTCAGAAATGTCTGATATTCCCACAGTCTCGAATGTCCGGAAGGATCTTACAGAATGGCAAGAAAAACATGCCAAACTTGTTCTCTTGATGGTCAAGGTAGCCCCTTTTTATTACTAAAGCAACCCTAGAAAAAAAAGGATCATAGGCTTGACATGTAATTTCTTCTTGCATTTGTTTAAGAATCCTGTCTTTGCAGGAAGTTAGAAACTTACTGGGATTGAAATTATTTTTGTATGGTTCATTAACCTTAATCTTATTTTGACACGATTCAGTTCACCTCATGTTTCTTGGAACTAGCTTTCCTATATGCAGCGAGAGATCTTATTGTCATTGTTATTATTATTATTCTTTATTGGTGATGGGATAACGTATCTCATAATTGTTGTGGAGAAGATGATTAATCCTTCTTTGTTTGGTTTATATGATTCTAGTGCCTTATCCCATGGACAGTAAGCAATAATCATTTTCCTTTAGTTTTTCTTCCTATTATCTAAAATTTAGTCTTTCAGCATTGCTGCTTCAACAAATTTAATGATTGTACCTACACAGTGCACCAGTTTTAGTTGTTAAGATGAGTTTATGACAATGATGAGCTATGAGAAGTAAAATTTAAGAAAATGAAATTCCACGTATTGCTTAAGATCCCCTTTTTGTAACCATGCTCAACTCAACAGAACCTTACACTAGGCTCTACATCTTGTAACCATGTTCTTTTTTAATTAAATCATGGGCATAACATGTCCTTACTACTTCACCATGCATCCTTTATTGTTGTCCCAGTCCTTAACACTTTTAGCCTGCACCATATCATTCCTCATCAATCTTAATGCATGAGACCAAACCATCTTTAATCAAATTACTCTCACTGCAACTCTGTCCCCAATTGCTTGTTCCTGTACCTTCCTAAAAAAAATTGATGTGTTCAAATTATTATTTTTTATAAATATAAACATTAATGGTATCTTTATGTAATAATTTATTTTAAAAATATTATATACTGATTAACCTTTTTTTTGATGGAAAGTTTGACCAATTAACCTTGTAGTTGAACTAGTGACCAATTGACCTCATCCCCTGACTGGGTTAATGCCAGACCCAGGTCTGATGATTATGGTCTAGAATTGTTGACTAGAAACTCACTAAAGTTTGACAAATGTTTATATGGACTAGGTTTAGTCATACTTAGCAATCGTGTTATGCATAATAAGTTCTTTGATAACATCGAACTTCTTTTGGTTAGTATAACATCTAAAAATTTTAAATTACCCAAAAAAAACATCTAAAAATTTAAATATTCTAGTTGTGGGGAAAATTTACAATGTAGAGGTGTATATGATTGCTTTGGGAATATTTTGTGGAATATCAATCAATTTGATGAAATTTTAGGGTTATGAGGATGGGTTTAAGTGCTAATTAATGTTATTTCATTGTATAGGAGGGTGCGTCCATACGCCAATTTAATGAAAACTTAAGAGTAAATTACACTGACCTCCCTTGAGGTTTTTGATTATTACATTAACCTCCTTTGAAGTCTTTGAAATTATACTGACCTCCCTTACTTTTATTGACAAATTACAAATACCTCTTCCAATCAATTTTTTTCTCTTCAAAATGGAAAAACTGCCCCTTTCATTTTATTTTATTTTTTCAATTTTGAGAAAATTTTTCTAACTTTTTTGAAATTTTTTTTTTATATAAAAATTTAAGGTTTTAATCAATATTTATTTAAAAATGAAAAAAAGGTCAAATTGAAAAAATGTAAAAATGAAAGAGACATTTTGTCATTTTGAAAAAAAACATTGACTGAAGGGGTTATTTGTAGTTTGTCAGGTAAAGTAGGGAGGTCAATGTAATTTTAGAAACTTCAAAGAAAGTTAGTATAATTATCAGAAACCTCGAGGAAGGTCAGTGTAATTTATTCAAAATTTAAAGGTGCAAAAATGGGACTGATGTTTGTATTTTAAAATATAAAAATGGCACTGGCTTATTTGCACAAGATTTATCATTATTGAACCGCTGTATCAATGGATCGGTGAAAGCAAAATTGAAACTTGAAAACGAGTTTCTCCTTCTGCAGGGAGTCTAATGCAGGAACCATCATTTTTCCGTAAGGGGGTGTTTGTAGCATTTTCTATTCATAGTAATCTAGCAACTGTTGTTCATGGTGCTGTAGCAGTTATCATGAATACTTTCAGATAAAACTTTTCAAGGTATTGCAGCTAGGCTTTGGAAGGACATCTGAGCCTTTTTGTTATTTGTTTATGTTACGCATAATTGTTGTTAAATTTAGTTTAGCACTAAGATAAATTCTTATCTTTAGGCTTTTTTGTTATTTTATTTAAGTTTGGGGAAGTTATGATAATAATGAAATTGATTTTTGGTTTTTATTTTCTTTTACCAACATTTTGGCTTTGCATAGATGAGCACGCTGCATGAGAATCCTTTGATTTTTTTTCTTTTCTTTATTCTTTCTTTTGAAAAACTTATTCATCTTTCACACTCTCTTGTGATCAGATTTTGGATGTTTTTGGTTGTAAGATAGATTGGTTATCAAGAACTTTTTTGATTGGTGAAAAGTTGAATTTCCAATAAATTTTCTGGCCTCATGAAAACAATTTTTTTATAATAATATTTAAATGATGGATTTTTTTTTTAAATGGTCAAAGTTCCATCTGTTTTAACATCAATAAAAATATATTCAACTTTATTTTCTTTTAACTCATTGTAATTGTCTTTAGAATGTAAAATAACTTAATTTGTGCTTTATATGACGAGTGTACTCTAAAAGGATGTGCACGTTTTTCAACGACTCAATATCTACAACCTTATTAGTTAAAGTTACCTCAACACTTTTATATTTCTCTTGGGAACTGGTTTTAAAGTTCCTTTTTTATTCTGAACATTATTTTCCGATACTCTAACAGAATCCCATATCGACATGTATTTATCTTCTAAAATTTGTTAATAATTTCTTAACAAAAATCTATTCATTAGTAGCCTCATCATTCTTGGCCATGAGCGAATATTTTTCTTACCTTGCGCTTGTCTACGCCTCTGGTAAGACAAACCATCACGATTCCGCTAATCTTGTAAATTTATCTTTTGTCTAAAAATATTTTTTCTTCTTTAAAAGTCCCATATTCTCAAAACAATCATTCAAATCGTACATCCAATCAAGAAGATCTTCAAAATAAAACATACCATCAAATTTAAGAAGTCTTTCATAATTGCATAAAACTCTTTGAATAGAAACATGTACACGAACAGGTTGACTATGAATCCCATTGTTAGTGCAATATATAGTTTTCACGATCCTCTGAACGAGTAATGGATGTTTCCTATGATTGTCATCGTTGATAAGATTTCTAATTCTGTCTCCACCAATTGCCATTTAGTCAGGTAAATCTTTGCTCTGATACCGATTGACGTAGTATGACACGTGATAGGATGGATACGAATACATCATATCTAAAATCTGGAAGTCACCAGTAAACAAGAGTTAAATATTTATAAATTTTATTAATAATCAAAAATCAAAGATGTCTCTAATGGAGACTTACAACTCTATATATAGATATTGGAAGTCCTTAATCATATAAGAATAAAGAAATCCTACTTACAAAAGAGAACAATAAAGAAAATAGAACATTTGTAAGAAATAACACATTTGAGTTGGGCTCAAATTTGGAAAGTAGAGAATCCTATAAGAATTCTAAAACATAGATGCATGATTTGGCAGGTACCATATCTATCCTACATCAATACGTAGGAATCCACAATCAATTATGCCTTCTAATCCATTGACTTGGGGACATCCGAATCTCCTCTGATTGATGTGCTCTTATGAAGAAAGTTATTTCTATTGAACTGCTTATTACAAAACTGTCATGAATAATACCACCTAGTTTAGGAAGAATGAGATTCATCTTAGGCCTGTGCACTTTACTATTCTTAACTTTTCTAAACATGGATTCATAACGGGACAGTGCACTTTGCCATTCTCAAGATCTAAACACCAATCCCCACTCTCAATCTTCAGATAAGCACATTGGGAGCTAAAATCTTCTCCACATCCCTTTTCCATAAGTTGGGAGTCTGGATTTGAGATTCTGCCACCAGGCTTCCACTTGTTCAGTTACATATGCATTTGCATGTGCTTAAAAAGTTATGAAAACAACGGATATTGGGAGTTAATTTTGGAAAAATAAGAAACTGGGTCTCCAACTATTGAAATACTATTCACCCCACGTCTCTTTGTCTGTGTGCGCGTGTCTCTTCATCTGCGTTTGAATGCTGACAGGTGCATCTGAGTGTATTTGAGCTTTCTGGGATTCTACTTGTCTTCTGGTTATCCAGGTTTAGTAATTTATTTTATCTGATGGTTTTAGGTATGAAAAGCGATACATGGAAGATGCTAAGCTAAACTCTGCTAAACAAGTGAAAGATGATGCAGAGAAGGAAACTTCAGCTGGTGGAACTTCTAAAACAGAGGTGAAGGGAATGAACCAGAAAAGTAAGAGTGCAACCTCATCAGCAACTGAGGACTTGGATGTATTTCTTCTGGGAGATCTTGGTGACAGTGATGAGGAGGCAGGTATAGTATTAGTGCTTATTGACTTGTTAGGTTGTGTGGTGGTTATTATTGAACAAAGATATTAATACATCCCCCAACAACCACCCAAAAAAAAGGGTTTTGATTTTTCCTTTTCACTTTGAATCCCATATTTGCACATTCAGACTTAAAGGATTTCCAATGTCTGGGTGACCCGAAATCCCTTTGGGATTCTGACAACGTTAGTGCAAAAGAGCTATCAAATCATGCCCTTATTTTTTGATTCAATCAATGGATTGCCTCTCCATGAGTAACATCAACCACCATAAAATTGCATGTTTAATTAAGTTAATTCTTCATAAATCAGTCTCCTTTAAACTTCCATACAGATATCCCAAAATATCTTACTATTGAGATGAACAACTGTAAACCATGTATTCTTTGTTTTACGGGTTCCAACCCCAAAAATGACTGGCCTGCTGATTGTTTTACGGATCACCTCTTACTGATTATGTAAGGTTTGGCATACACCACTTGTTTGTAAGATATGCAGTTTGTATTTTTACTTTTTATTTATCTTTTTCCTTTTAATTTTTTTAATATATATTTTGAATAACTATATGGGCACAGGAGTAACTATTTTGGATGAATCTTGAATTTTTCTGTAAATATTATCTTTCTTATCTCTCAGATGGTGGGGATGAGGCCATTGATGATGATCTCGACAAGCTATAGCTAGGTAAGCACAATTTTCCAATGTTTGTTTGTTTCATTTTATTCATTATGTGACACCATTGATATTCTGTACCATTCTTCTGTTGTGAACTATATGAGATTGCACAGCCATTCAACGGATTTGATTTTGATTTAAATCTGACTCAAGAATAAGCTGTATAGCAAATTATTCATTCAAAACAGTGTCCAAAATCCATAGATCCAACTGTTATCTGACTTTAATCTAATTTAATCTGGTGAGGATGAGATGATGTGTCCACCGGCAAACATAACTGCAAGCATGAATGCTTTTACTTTCAATCAGTAGATTGCCCCAGATAAAGGATGTGCCATGTTCAACAGAGACTTAAATTCTTTTTCAAATTTAGTTTTTTTAATCAAATTTAGATGTATTTAAATATAATTTGAATCTGATCCATTGTCAGGCCTAGGTGGCACTTGAAGTTGGGTGTGATAGTGGCCAACACAATCTAATGATTGATTAATTTCTCGGGTAGTATGTTATCAACTGTGTTCAAAATTGCATGAATCTGCTGGAAGATGAAAAGGCAAAACAAGTGCGTACCACCAGTGGGAGAGCACAAAATAGATCAAGGCTATGAGATTTGGAAGGGAAAAAGTACTTCAATTACTGGAGAAAAAGACTGTTTGGGTGATCAACTATGCTTCAGCTATTTCCAAGCACAAATGACGGGTATTTATATCATTTCTCCTTTTCTTATTGATATTTAATTTTGATGTCCCTTTTTTTAACCTTTTTTTCCCTTCTCTTTTCTGAAGGGGCAGATTTATGATCCGGTGCTGTAAAGTTGTAATTAGATTCATTAATTAGGATTGTAGTTTAGATATATTTTTCATTGAGTTTTTAATTTGTATGTTCTTTCCACCTTCCTCAACAATCATTCTTTGGACGATGGCTTATATTTTCAATTTTACATGAAGATCCAACTGATATATTATTCATATTTCATCATTGTCTCATTTCCTATCAATGTGAGCTTCAGTATTAACTATATATCATGCGTTTATTTGCTGAATGGAACCGGTGGAATAATCTGTAAGTGAGGGAGTGACCAACCACCATTTATGGGAACCCTTTAACAGAGTATAAATTGCAGGGACATCTTTTCTGGAAGAGCCATGTTTCTTCATAAGATGATCATTTTTTGCTATGAACTTGATATCCATTGTTGTCATTACTATTTGACAGACTGGTAGGATTTGAACTCATGATAGGCCAAGAGATCAGTGATCTTAACAGACATTTTTTTGCACCAGAGACAACTCAATTCAATCCTCTGAAATCCAATGCTAGCAAACTAGGATTTTGTTACTGGTTTTTCTGGGTCTTATTGTAAAAGAATTTAGTATTGGAATTATATTTTGTATGCATGTGGGCTTAGAGAAAGCCAACATTGATTCTGTGTAGTATTTCAAAATGTTATTCTACTTTGGGTAGCATTGCCTTACCACTTAGATTTGCTCCTTAAAAGTAAAAGGAGTTCTTAAATGAGTTTCCAGAAAATCCTTCAATCTTCGGTGAATTTTGAAGTACCAAAGCTTTCATGGCAAAAGAAACTACTAAATTCCATTATTTTCATCTTCAAGCTTGATGGCTTCCATGAAAATAACTTGTTCAATAAAGAAGCCAAGTTTGGGCATATTTTGAAATTCACTAGTGTTTTTAGCCCAATTATATTCTGATTTAACAAGTTATTGAGTATTTAAAGATTATATGATAAATTGAACTTTTGGATAGACTCAAGAGATAAGTATGTCGAGTTGAATAATATATTGGAGTTCGATAAATTTTTGAGTTGGTCTTAGAACAACTGGTACTCGGTTCTGCTCATTTACTACTCTAAAATTGCAGGACAATTATTATTAGCAGTTTTTATGAAGATTGTTTATACTTTATAGGAGAAGAAGAATTCTTCAGATGATATCTCTTGGATGAACTGGGTAATATCTGTAGATGGAATTGAATGAGTTATTATTTTCAGACTTTGCAAACACACAAGAGTTTGGGAGTGTCCTTGATGCTGTGGATTTACTGTTACTCAGCACATGAACTGATTTTTTCTCAATTTCTTTGGCTGCTAGTTAGATTACAAAGTATAATCAAGTGAGCACCCAAGTGACAGCCCAGTTTTACCTCTCACTTAGAATCCGATCCATTTATATGAATTTGCTACTAATAATTCAACAATGTATAGAATATAGATTAAACAAATGAGATCCGATATTTGAGCTTCTTTTTATATAATTACACTTCAAAAAAATAAATTTTTAATGATCAATCATGTACTTTTTGGAGTGCAGGGATACACTTGAGGAGTGCCACTGCCAATAATAATTATGCTCAAATAAATTTAATTTATTAATGATCTGATTCGATAGTCGATTAAAAATAGTATATATTAACTTTTTATATATTATATTAAATATTAAATTATATAAAGTTTTCTTAAGAAGGGTCCATTCCTATGTATATATGTGTGTGTGTGTGTGTGTATATATATATATATATATTTATATATCAAATTGTATATAGTTCAAGAATCAAAACAATTCTAGTAAGATAATTGCTTAGGGAGCTATTTAATATTGATGAAATACTTGGGTCTCCATTATGTTGCTTTGACATTCAACACTCAAGTTAGGGATTGCGCCACATTTTCTGATAGAGTATTCTCATTTTTGAAGTACTTTACTTACTTTCAAGACCTAACACAATCAAAGTGATATTTGTTTTTGAAAAGCAAAATAAGTACAAATATTATAATCCTTTTTTTACCTCTCTCCCAAGTTCTAGCTTATGTAATTTTAAGTTTTTTATAATATGTTAAGTATTAAATTATATAAGATTGTTTGCAGTTGAGTTTATATATTTAAAAGTTTACATATTATAAATAGTATTTTATTTACATTATACATTTTAATATTATTATTGGATAATATGAAATAATATTTAACAAATTCGAATTTGGATTAAGAGTGTGTAGATCCATTAAAAAATATGATCATGTAATCTGATAACGTTTTTAACAAACATGGTTCGGATCACACTTGATCCAATTCGAATTCGATCCATTTAGAGCCCTAATTGGAGTGACTTTGCGTGTGCCAAGCTAACAACCATGAACCAAAGTATTAGGAATATAATCAATTAATCAGTATCGGTGAGACAGGAAAGCAAACAAAAAAATAAGAACGAATCTAAAATTACATGCACACACAAGAACACAAAGATTTATGTAGTTTATTTCAGAATAAGACTACGTCTATAGTTGCTGCGGTTTCACTATGATATGAAAGAGTTACAAATTTCAGTACAAAGAGATGCAGCTTTTCAACTATAAATATATAGTATTAGCCTATTAGGGCAACATAAAAATAATATGAAATATCAAAATACCCTCAAAAAAATTCGACTCGGGGGGATCCAAACCCCTCTTTCGTGTAAAGAGTTAGTATACAATACTTATCAGAATCCACATAAAAAGTGCAATAGAATTTTGCGGTCAACAAAAATCCATTTGGGTTCTCTTGAATAATATACATCAATTGTAGATCTTACATTTCTAAATTTGACAAGATCTTTGCATTGTATGTTTTTTCTTCTTACCCCTCATTGTAAATGTCTTTACTATCAAGTTATTTTGTCATCATAAATTAATTTCATTCAAATGCTTAAAATCTATTCTCCTAAATCTATTTTTTATAAGCTAAAACTCATCCAAATTACCTCTTGATATACCCAAATGAAGTTAAAGATTCTGCTGTTTGAATATCCCCTTGAATTGAATTATCTCCTTTACTTTATGTTGCATTTGAAGGTAAATATTGATAATATTGTATAATTCCATTTTGAAAAATGATTGTCTTAGGTCAATTTTAAGAAAGCTTAAAAATGATCCTGTAGGAAGAAATATAACAATTTTTTTTTTATTTATTTTAATGAATGACTTCATTCAAAATAATAGTTTTGTACATTAAATTATTAAGTTAATTGTTAATGTAATAATTTGAAACTGTGCAATCTGAATCTTTGCCTGACAGTTCCAACATACATCCCTGTTTGCCACATTAATATCTGGATTTATAAGCTGTAAAAAGCCAGGTCTGATATGGAATACTATATACATATATAATTTTAATTTGTCATTTTGCCTGGAAATCTTAATGTCTAAACAGAGAATCTGCTACTATTTGAGTTGTCGTTATTTTGTTTCCCTCTCCTTTGGTGTCTATCTGTAATCGTGATGATGTGCCATCCCAGCCACCCATTCATCAGTTATAATTTGATAATTTCCTATTAGTAAGGGAGAACACACACACACACACATATATGTATACATATATATATATATATATATAGAGAGAGAGAGAGAGAGAGAGAGAGAGAGAGAGAGAGAGAGAGATTTGATTAAAAAACCAAAACTACCACTATTGCAAAAGCAGCTCCAGTTGTCAAACAATTGTACCATCCGCTTCCATAGTTCTACATTACATTGACAACAATGTGTTGCTACTTTGATGCAGAATTATCAGTAAATCGGATCATGATCCGAATCTAATTTAAATTCATTTCATTTATTTAAATATGATACAAATAATCTAATTTGAATTACTTAATCTAATTCAAATCTAATAATTTTTTTAATTAAATAGATCAAATATAGATTAAAAAATTAAATATAATATATATATATATATTAATTTTTTATATGCTATATTAAAATATATATTCTAAATTTTTATAATATATTAACTATTAAATTAAATAGACCTTTTAAAGTTGAGTTTATATATTTTAATTTTTACACAATATAACATAATATATTATATACATAGTAGATATTAAATTATTATCGAACCAAATTTGATATGATTTGATAGTTAACATTTGAATTTGAAAGGGCCAAGATCTTATCTGAGCGGTCTATGTGTCAACTCTTTTCGGAATTGACGTAAGTTCGATTCTTTTTTCTCCATCGCTGTATAAAAATAAAATATAAATAAATAACTTATAAATTTGTCTAGAAAATCTGATCTGATTCGATTCGATAATTTTTTTAACAAATAGAAGGGACATAGGGTTGACAACCCTGTGCCCTTATTTTCAAGTTGTTGGATGCTACTTCTCATGAAAATGATACACGTACTTAATTTTCATTTTGAATGCTTTAATTAATGATAACGATATGCAACTTCATTCAAGGTAATATGTTCTTTCTTGATTTTGTAATTCAAATAAAAAATGGATCCTAAATACATTAAAATTTAAAATTTGGGAAATGGTACAAAAAAATAAAAAAAAAGTCAAATTCTTTTTCCTTTCCTTTTCTCGTCTTAAAATGGAGTTTCTAAATGTAAATTAAATTGTTGAACTCCTAATTAGAATTCATCGAGAAGTCATTTTTTCCCCTATGATTAGTCAAAACCAACCCTATGGTAAATTGGATTAGCATCCAAATGCATTTCAATTTTTGATATTCCAAGAGAATTTCTTGTTAATAAATTAGTTGAGTTTAATTATAATAAAATTAAAATTAATTATAATACATAAATGGTAAACACCTCAACACTTCTTCCATTTGAAAAAAAAAGGGATAGAGAAGAAAACTTTCGTATGTAAGCCCCTTCTCCCTTGTCATTATCAAGTATATAGGTTACGTCCCTACATCACATCAAGTTTTTTCCTTGCGGCCCCATTCTCCTTTTTGCAATGAACTGATGGCCAAACAATTATATTTATATACAAATACACACATACATAGAGAGTGACTACACATTAATACATACAAAGGCTTGATGTAGATCTATAGTTTGTCTCTTATTTCAACTTTGAAAATGGTATTACCACCTACTTTTCATATATAATTTAAGACATAATTGTCATTTTTTTTGGAGGGTTGCATATAATTTTTTTTGCATGTAATAATAATAATAATAATTATTATTATTATAATAAGGATAAATTACATTATCATGTTTACATGTATTGTGGGTTCTAATAATTACAAAGATCATCTATGAAATTTTTGCAATGCACTGTCATTTTTTATTTTTATTGACAAACTACAAATATATTTCTTTCAGTCTATTCTTTTTTTTAAAATAACAAAAATGTGCATTGTATTTTTTTTTTCTTCATTTTTTCAATTTTGATTTTTCTTAACTTTCAAATAAATATTAATTAAAACCTTCTTGATAAAAAATAAAAAAAACATAAGTTATTTACCTAAAATTTATTTTTATATAAAATGAAAAAAATTCTTTTAAAAAAGTTAGGAAAAAAAATTGATCAAAATTAAAAAAATAAAAAACTTTGTCATTTTAAAAAGAATAAAAAAAGACTAGAGGGGATATATTTGTAGTTTGCTAATAAAAAATAAAAAAGAGTAGTGCCATTTCAAAAATCTTAAAAATCTTTTTTGTAATTATTAAAAACATGACAGATGATTAACGTAATTTCTGTTAATAATAATAATAATAATAAGAGAGGAGAAGTCTTCATGAAAGGCCCTCCCACCACACAGCTAGTGGTGTACTATCTAAGCCAAGAATTTGCCCCTTTCTGTTCATGTTTTTGATCTATTCCCTTTGCCACACTAGTCTCCAGAAAAGAATCGAAAGGGACCCTATTTAATGAGTCTCACAAATATATTAGTGGCATGGAGTTAGATGAGTTTTGTTCAATGTAGTACTATGTATCTATATGGTATCTATATAATTGACACCTTTTGATTTTGACCATATCTCTGAGACAAAAAAAAAACACATGATTTTTGTAGGATTGTAATTTTAAATAATTAAAATAAGAAAAAGGTCAAAATTCCAATCTTTTTCAAAGTCTACATTTGCTAGTATCTTATGATTATTTGTAATAACACTTATAATTAGCATTGTTATTATTGATTAAAAGAAAGAAATAAATCATACAGAAAACATAATTGAAAGGACTCAAAAAATCATTGAATCCCAAAAGCTATACTTAGTCATTCATGGTTTGGTAAGTGGATAAAGATAATATTGATAATCAAAATTGTGAAAATGTTATTCGTCATGTTTAAGGTAAAAGACTATGCGCGATTATTTGATATTTACTGTATCATACATGTATTTTATATGACTGTTAAACGTAAAATGTACAAACCATTAAGATTTAGTAGTCACATTACTAGTAATTATTTTTTGGATAAATTACACTGATTTTTTTTGAGATTTTTGATAATTACATTAATTTTTTTTGAGATTTATGAAATTACACTGAGCTCTCTTATTTTACTTGGCAATTTGCAAATATTTCCTTCCAATTAATTTTTTAATCAAAATGACAAAATTGTCACTTTTATTTTATTTTTAAATTTTGACCATTTTTTTAACTTTTTAAAAAGATATTTTTTATATAAAAATAAATTTATGGAAAAATAACTTATTTTATTTTATATAAAAATAAGTTTAAAGTTTTAATTAATATTTATTTAAAAAATGGAAAAAGATTAAAAAAAAAGGTTAAAATTTAAAAAAAAAAAACATAAAAGAGATAATTTTGTTAAAAAAATTGAATAAATAAAATATTTATTTGTATATTATCAGATAAAATATAAAAAAGTTAATATAATTTAAAAAAAAATTTAAAAAAATTAATTATAAAAAAATGTGAGTGTACCCTTATTTTTAACATTATTTTTGGATGATATCCACCTAACTAATTCTAATTGACTTAATAATACATTATTAAATAAAATGTTTAATATATGATCAATGATTATATACCACATCATTATTGTGTAAGTTTAGCAATCTCAGAGGCTAATGTAATTTAATCCAAGCCACTCACCGCCGATATGTTGCCGGCGGAATTTCTGATTTTATCGCGATATATTGTCGGCGTTGGTCGACAACAAATTTTAAATGGGCCTCAAATCTAACGGCGTAAAATTGGGCGATACCGAAGTTACCGTAATGTAGATCTCCTAATGCCACGTGTGAGAGTCTCATGGCTCGATCATCGACACGTCTGCCAAGGGCTTAATATTCGTGGGTCCATTTGGAGCCGGTCCGCATTTATTGGCTTTTTCCCTCTCACAGCTCTGCATTGAACTCAACTACATTTTGCAAGGAGAAACAATTCAGTGCAGGCGCACCCATCACTCCACATTGGATTAACCACTCCTGTATGTGTGTGTCACTGTGTGTGTGTGTGTGTGTATATATATATATATATGTATATTCTTTCTTGGATAGAAACGCCTCATCAAGGTTTTAAATAACAATAAAAAGGAATGATTTACATCAATTGATATCGATGATGTTAGTGTTTGGTGAGATTTGAATTTGAGTTGAGATCGAGCTTGCTTTCATTCTATATTTAGCAATTTTGGATCTTGAAGATTCTCGTGATCAAAACATCATCGAAATAAGTGCATTTCTGATCGATTTGCTGTCAATTTACGCCTCTCTTTTTTCCGCTTGGTATTTTGATCCTACATTCATTGTAATCGAGGCAGTTTTGTACATTTTTTGAGTCTGTGATTGATTGGGATTATCAGATGTTGTAGAAGACTAGGGGCTTTGTGTGAATGCGTGGCGGGGAGAGGAACGATATGTGCAGGATAGAGAGGGAGACGGGTGAAGAGAGAGAAAGGTGGAGGAGGTGGGGGATGGGTCTGAAGAGGTTGGGAGAGAGGAGAGTTGAGAAGCTGAAGAGCTCGATGGTTTCGCGGTCTCGAATGAAGCTTTGCATGATCAGGGCGGCCACTACGGTGTTGTTGTGGACTTGTTTAGTCCAGTTGATAGCATTGAGTGGGATGTGGGGGCCTAGGGTTTTGAAAGGTTGGCCTACTTTTTTCTCTCAGGATTCAGCAGCTTTGGATGTCAAGTTGTCGTCGGCAGTTCCAATCAGAGTTCTTCCACCGAAAAGTGAGTTGTATACTTCTCTCTCTCTCTCCCCCCCCCCCCCCCCCCCTTCTCTCTCTCGATGTATATATATTATGAAAAACCCATTGTTCTTTCGAAATTAATAGGATATGTTCTGTAATTATGTGTATGATTGGAAAAATGCCCACATTTGCTGAGATTATATTACCAAATAACTGGAGAAAAGAATGGCCACTGCTTGCTAAAATTACATGACCATATATGTAATTGTCGTAATTGTGTGAACCAGACATTTCCCAGAAATAACACTTTATTGTTCTGACTGCCTCTAAATTTTTTGAAGAACTCTGGTGGGATGATTGGGCAACGGTTAAATTTTATGGGTATTTTTAAAGGAGCATACTCTGTTATCCGAGAAAGTTCTCCATCTTCCATCAGCCCCCATTCCGCAATCCCCACCCCCCGGGCATGGCCCTGGGACCACAGATAGGGTTTCTTACTTTGAAAATATGTCTCCCGAATGTATAATTCTCATATGCCCGCAGTGTTCTATGGTTACTTCTCTGTCTGGTGAGCTGCTTTGGTGATTTAATTTAATTTTTTTTTTAAAAGGAAATGTGGTAATGTCAATTCCTTCCTGAGTGCTTCCTTTGTTTACATAAGGAAGCTGACACAGATCATGATACCTTCATACAGGAATGGTGAGATGCTATATGTTGCCTATTTTTATATTCTTTCATTTCTTATGGGATTTGACACTCTTCATATGCATCTGTATAGATACATGCAGACACATCCTCATCTTCATTACTGGCCTTGTTATCTTATATTTTACTCTCTTTTCTTTTCTGTTTAGTCAGATTTATTTGCATATGATGTTTTACTTTCTGCATATCACGAAGGAGCAGATTCTTTATAAATATTCCAATCTTTTTGTCTGTGATTAACTGTTGTTAATTCGTTGTGTTGCGATCAGGGGTTTATAAGAACAATGGTTACCTGATGGTTTCATGCAATGGGGGGCTTAATCAAATGCGGGCCGCGGTGAGTGGTTTGCCTAGTTGACAGGCATAGACAAATCATTCTAGTTTATTTGAACACTTAATTTGTTATTAGTACATGTGATGCTTGATTAGTTTCAATTATTTATTTTTCGTGCAGATTTGTGACATGGTTGCAGTTGCAAGATATTTAAATGTCACACTTATAGTTCCTGAGCTGGATAAAACTTCTTTCTGGGCTGATCCCAGGTCTGTCAGTTTGTATTCCTTTTAGTATCTGAAATCACAGAACTTCTCTAAGTTCCAAAAGTTTAGATATACGTTTTTCCCTTATTAATTAGGGCTGTCTTTCTTGTATAACAACGAATTGATGTGGCAGTGAGTTCCAAGACATATTTGATGCTGATCATTTCATTACATCCTTGAGAGATGAAGTTCGGATATTGAAAGAGCTGCCTCCTAGGCTCAAGAAGAGAGTGGAACTAGGAATGATGTATACAATGCCGCCCATAAGTTGGTCTGACATTTCTTACTATCATAACCAGGTCAGTGGTTTATAATTGTATTGCTTTAATTTCTTCTCCCTCATTGGGACTCCTTTCCTCAAGTAATAATGTTGGTCTCATTTGTTGCATGCAGATACTCCCTTTGATACAGAAGTACAAGGTTGTTCATTTAAATAGAACTGATGCTCGGCTTGCCAATAATGGTTTGCCCATGGAGATTCAGAAGTTGCGCTGCCGAGTAAATTTCATTGCTTTAAGGTTCACTTCTCAGATAGAAGAGTTGGGTAGAAGGGTTATCAGGCTTCTAAGGCAAAATGGTCCTTTCCTAGTACTTCATCTCAGATATGAAATGGACATGTTAGCTTTTTCTGGCTGTACTCAGGGCTGCAACAGTGAGGAGGTGGAAGAGTTGACAAGAATGAGGTGAGCATATTTCTTTGTCAACTAATAGGCCGTCTTTAAAATTAGATTTCATCCTCTATCCTTCTGTTAACTTCCCCAACCTTGCAGATATGCCTACCCATGGTGGAAAGAGAAAATTATAAATTCTGATTTGAAAAGAAAAGATGGTTTATGCCCTTTGACGCCGGAGGAAACTTCTCTCGCACTAACGGCACTGGACATTGATCGTAATGTCCAGATTTACATTGCAGCTGGAGAAATATATGGTGGAGAAAGGAGAATGGCTAGTCTTGCCGCAGCTTATCCAAAATTAGTCAGTAGACAAAGCTGAAAAGCGAACTGCTCAAGTTTTGGTACTTGGTTATCTGTCATTTTGGCTTTACAAGTTGCTTTCAATTTGTTATTAACAGGTCAGAAAGGAGACACTGCTGGAACCATCAGACCTTAGGTTTTTCCAGAATCACTCATCTCAGATGGCAGCTCTGGATTATCTTGTATCTTTGGAGAGTGATATTTTTGTTCCTACATATGATGGAAACATGGCCAAAGTTGTTGAAGGCCATCGCAGGTACTGTTCTGCTAATCAATGTTTGTTTATAAGATGCTATGTTGTAATTTGTTAACTTTTGATTGTGCCCTTTTGGCCTTAGAAAGTGATATTGGATGTTGAATCCCATTAGCTATGACACATAATTAGATCATTTAGCAGAAAGATCAACCTGATAGCAAGATCCGTTTGTTCTGCTAATCATTTATTCATTATTTGTTATTATAGAGGCTTTTTGGTGATATATCCTCTAGATATCAGAAAAGTCAACTTGTTGCTTAACCTTGAATTTTTGTTCATATGAAGTTCAAATGTTCAACTGCTGTTAATTAGCAGAAAGATCATTAATTAACTTATGAGGGCTTTTGTCATTTTGGTTAGAGTTGAAGTCCAGTTTATGGGTTTTGGTTATACTGCATTTCTGTTTTTTGAGTTCTTACATCAATGATAATTTGTATATTTATTTACCTAATGATCAACTATATCATTTTGTCCAAAATAAGAATTATTGTTTTCCATTGCTTTTCAGATATCTTGGGTTTAAAAAGACTATACTATTGGACAGAAGGCTTCTTGTGGAATTGATAGATCGACATAATAGTGAATCACTGAGTTGGGATGAGTTCTCATCTGCTGTTAAGGAAACTCATGCAGATCGCATGGGAAGCCCTACCAAAAGGTTGGTTATGCCAGACAGACCTAAAGAAGAGGACTATTTCTATGCCAACCCACAGGAGTGTTTGGAAATATCAGATGAACCATTAACGAGTAGCACATGAGCTTTTTAGGAGGCAGTTGCATCTGATCAATATCCTACAATGCAATTCCGCCACATTTTAGAGATGGTTCTCAACACGGTGATGCAGTGACGGAAGGATTTTGTTTGGAGGATGCAGTCTTGAAGATTATGGGGTGGATTACACTTTGATGACGCCCAAGAGGATCAACAAATGCAGATGGAGCATTTTAATATCTTTATATATTTTTGATAATCGCATTCATGTATAGAAGTTACCCTGCCATTACGGGGCGATATCAAAATCAATTGCAGTCCACACAAGATGGACGCAAATATAGGTTGATTTACCCAACTGTGAATTCATGGAAGGTAAATCCCATGTTCTTCCCTTCTGCAATTTTTTCCTTCTTATGATTTTCTAGGATATATATATATATATATATATATATATATTACATTCCATAATTTTATTTTTCCACCAGGTTGCCTCTCCATTTGTAGGAAAGTAATGTCTGTTTTCGTAGTTGGCTTCATTAATTTTTGTCAGGATTGCTTAATTTGCCTTTGCCTTTGGGTTGGGTTCCAATTATCAGAAGGCCGGCCGTGTAGTGTCGTTAAATGGTCAAATTGGGGGAGCTGTTTTGTTGTGTATTCCATTTTTGCACTTTGGAATTTCTCCATGTATTGATTTACATAGGGAATTTTCCCCCCTGTAAAGGTAGTACAATTGTCCATTTTCTATATCAGTGGTTGGTGCTCTAATCAGTTGGTTGGTAGAGAAGCCTCACGTTTCGTTTAATTTTTTTTTTTTTATGGCCAATAATTTGATTTTTGTATCTTGTTATAGTATTTATCGTTCAAAGTTCTATTCAAAGAATATAAATAAAGTAAGTTTATTCAATGGGAAGATTTTAAATGATTACATAGAATCTTATAAATAAGCACCTTTCTCAGAGGCCATTCACTGGTTGTATTTGATGTGTATGTTTGGTTTATACACCAAGGATAACCATTGTGTTGGATATATATGACCCTCGTTTTATTGCTCTCTCTCTCTTTCTTTTTTTTTTTTAGGGTTTTCTGTTTGTTTTTATTTGGGCATAATAAAATTCAGTGAATTACAAGGAAATTTGTTTTTTTTTCTAATTTTAGTCGTGTTAGGCCTACCTTTTCGTGTCAAGTCCGACCTGGTGCATTTTACACCTCTAATTATATATTAGATACAGAATCCGGGAAACAATTCCAAGACAAGCATTTATAATAATAATTTGATTTACCCTTTTATCCATTTGAATGATCCAAGAAGCCACCCTGGAGGGTGGAGTAAAGAGTATTTGGCTCTACCCACACATACTCACACATAATATATAGATATAGATATAGCGCCCCAAGCACTTCTACTTGCACCAATTAGTAGGATAGTAGGGAGTGAAAGCAGAAAGCTATTTAAAATGAAAATCAACCGTTGCTTTCGCAGCACAACACAATAGGCCAAAAGGTGTTTGGTAAGTCAAGTTTCAATGCACAACATTAATAAAGAGGGAACAACCCGTGGCCCGATGCTTGAAAAATGCATCTTTTAAAATTAATCAAACAAAAGAGGGTGAGTTGTTTAATTAAACAGTGCAAGTAACCCAGTGAATGCTCAAGCAATTGTTAATCAATCCCGAGAGATACATTGAAATTGTCTTAATCAACGACTTGTGACAGATAAACAATGATGATGGTGATGTTTGGTGAGATTGGCTTTTCACTTGAAAATTAAGTCCTTTCACTATATTATCACTTGGTTGTTGATATAAATGTGAGGCGTGAGTTTGATTTATCTTCTTTTATTATTGTATAAAAAAAATAAATGCACGTCGGACTTCTTCAATAAGTTTTTGGAAAAAATTGACTATTATATTCTTTATTTTCGGAGAAAAGCCTCGAAATCTATCTCGCATTCTATTTTTTTCTTCCTTCATGAGAAAATTTTCCATCTTCTAACAATCTGCCCAAGTGTGACTACAAGCTGATGAAGTCTAGGAGATATCCCAAGTATGGTTTACAGAATTAGTAAATCAAAACGTGGATCTAACGACATCAATAGATTCTACAAACTCTTTTAATCATTGTTGCAGAGATAAATTTTTTTTTCATGAGTACAGTCAAATGTCACAGATGAGAAGGAATCTAAAGCACTATAAGATGATTTTTGATAATTATGAGAAAATTGAAATTATAGTGGTGGATCAATGAGATGATTTTTCTTATTTTATTATTGGAGTATTATTGTCATCAAAATAAGAGCTTAAAAGTATAAATTTTATAGAAGATGTGAAAGGAATTTGCTTTGGAGTTTTTTATTGTTCTTAAAAAGATTCAATTATTATTCTCGGATTCAACAATGCTACCCATACCCTATTTTTCTACCAAAAACATATACTTGCTGATGTGGCTGCCAATCAACAAGCCACATCAGCAGGCTTAACAGGAAAAATCAGGAGAAAAAAATTTGGTAGGAAATTTTTCTCAATAGGTAGAATTATTGGGTAGAATGTTTGTGTATGAATAGCATTATTCTTATCGGATTATAGATAAGTTCGAGGTTAAGTACATCTAGTCAACAATGAAGTGTGAGGGATTCTAATATAGGACAAATATAGTACCCTGTCAAAACCATTGCTATATGTTTCAGATTTACTATAAGAGTCCTTAATTTCCAAATTTGAGATTATATTTTAAAAGGATTAGAATTTTCAATTTCTATATGTAGCACTGTAAGTCGCCATCATAAACATTTTTTATTTTTGAAATTATTAGAAGGCATGTTCTTTTGTTGAATGGATGTTTCTTCTTGTTGTAGATATTGACATTATTATACCAATTATTCATAAAAAAATACGTAGCTATTTTTAAGAATAACTCTGGAATTACATATTATTTCAATACCTAATAATTTCTGAACCTCGAATTTGTTCGTGGCCTACTAGTCTAAGTCTGCTAGGAGCCCAAAAATGGGGCAAGGTCTGGGATATACAGGCGATCTCCTCATTTCATGAATGAACTAATTTCTTAGTTACCTAGCAATCCATACCTCAGCCTCAGTGCATTACATCTTTGCCAAGTAGGCAATTTGCTATCAATGAACAAAGCTAAGTAATTTTCATGGAAATAACATTCTTAACAATGCAATAGAAAAGTTGTGCAGCAAGCAATTACACAATACGAGTCACAGCATACTTTCACTATAAGCAAAAAAAATCTTACATCCCACCAAAAAGAAAAGAAAAAATTTGTTTGCAAAGCCAGTTGTACAAACTTCACTTGAATGGAAGCCATGAATGAAAAAGCAGCTTCTCAATCAGAGTGGAAGCCTCTATAATGATAAGTGAATACAAATAAATAAAACACGTTTGTTAGGAAAATCATGCGCATCCCCAATGACCTGGAAAAACACTACATGTACAGTAGGTTTGGTCTCAGCTGGGTAGTTTTTATACCAGGAGAACACTTGAATCAACCACCGCCGCCCCCCCAAAATAAATAAATGAGAACCCAAAAAAAATTTTAATAAATCAGTTTAAAACTAAGAATATTTATGAAATTGTCATGCTAGCTTTTGCCTGTCTTGAGCCTCTTCAAGGGTTGATCAGACTTCTCCCCACTGCTTACAAGTCTAGAACGTGCCATTACTTGATTGTTAGGGGGAACCTCATCCTCCTAGGTCAAAATAAATGAAAAAAATTAGCTGTGTCTTCCATGATTCAATCTCATAAAAACTCCGGAATATTACAGATAACAAGTACCTTAACAATGGATGCCGGGAGAGTCAATCTAGTATTTGCTTGCTTTCCAAGATCAATTTGCACCGAGATGCTGGCCTGTGACAAATCTACTCCAGAACTCTGCAGTGCTTGTGTCAGTGTATTTAACAACCTGTTCAATACCAAAATCTATATTTTATCAGATCATGATCCAACATCCCATCTCAAGAAAAGGATTCCAAAAATGCTGCAGTCATGCCACAATCCTACTGACAAAGATTGAAAGAATTCCACTCCAAGATAGGATCAGGATTGTCATATATTTCCACACAAATATATGGCCAATGGTACTAGTTAGTGATGCAGCTGCTAATAGTTGAATGGTTACACAACAAGCCCAATGAAATAAAATGAGTTTATAGTTACCCATGAAGAAGCTCTAGTATATGGTTAAAAAATAAATTAATCAAGAGTTACAGACTTCAAATTCAAATGAATACTTAATCTTATGCTTCAATAGTTAAAAGACCATTCACTTGCTAATAGCTTCAAATACTTTTGAAACTATACTGTAAATGAGGGAAAAGACACTAACAAGCTCTAGATTGGGTAGTACCTCCTCCACCTCTCCCCATATGGGTGGTTGAGGGTTCAAGTCCCTCTACGGGGAAAGTGTGTGTGTGTGTGATTTACCTATAAAAAAAAAAGATGTAAATGTGGGAAAAGATGTTCTCCCTTCCAAAGGTTGCCAAAAAGAAGAAAGAAATCAGAATTGCAAACTATGACGTTTGACCTACATGAATCCTTGTAAAATCTTAGGAGAAGCTCATGACAGCAGGGTGAGCTCCTGCTTTCCTTTCTATAGCTAGGGTATGTTGGAGGGCTGCTACATCCAAGCCAGCCAGAGGTAGGCATGTCAAGCAGACAAGCACAATGACCACACAGAACACGTTTTTTTATGTCAGATACAGATATAGGATTGCAATTCAGATAATGCTACCATAAGCTTATCTGCCAAAAAACCAGTGTGCTGCATATAACTAGCTACAATCTACAACTGGAGAGGCCCCATGCCTAACATCATCCAGAATGTCAAATTATTGAAATACTCACATGGAGTATTTGTTATGCAAACCCCATTATCCAAAGAAGACCAATGAAACCGTTGAAGTCATTGATTTGATTTTTTTTTTTATACAAATTTGGAATGTAATGATTGATCATAATCTAGATCATATATAGATAGACATTGGGATAAGGACACCATTTCATTCAATCCCCGTTCAGTTGACTAAAAACATGTACCAAGAAGAAGAAGGAAGAATAAGAAAGAACAGAGTACTATAAAGACTCACCCTTGAGAGTACGCACTTGAGATGCTAATTGTTCCGCTTTCAATAGTCAGCTCTTGTTCTTTCAGCTTTTCATTTGCAGCAGCCGTAGTAAAAGATCTGCTCTGCCATAATTGTGATTGAGGTTGGGATAATGTGTTCTCTGCATCAGATGCCAGTTTGGGTGCAAGGGGTGCCACTGCACTGCTGTTCCCACCAGGAGTGAAGATGCTTTTTGGCAATGCCATAGGAAGTGGCACTACCTTATTTGTTAATCCAGGGTGGTTATCGGATTCTACTGGGTTTTGTGTAGTCCTGGGAATGTGTGGGGAGACGGAAATATTATTCTCCTCGAACTTTGCAGCAAACATGAACGCTTGACCCGACCCACTATTCATGCCTTCAGATTGATCAACAAAACCTTCTAACAGGCCTGTGATTGTTCCTCTGTTTCAACAAAGGACAGACTGTCACTTCTCAAGTTAGCAACGATTTTCATATATAGTTATATACATGCAAGGGCGAATAGCTAGGCTAGGCCTGGCTGTAGCCTCCCAAATTTGGGAAAAATTGAAAAATAAATCCCCTTAACCACCCCCCCAATTTTTTTTTTTTCTAACTCCGCCTTTGACTGCATGCATGCAATCAAGTCACATTTTCCTCAGTCCAGTTCATACCACAAACATCTACCACCCGATCCTGACAACATTCAACAGCACACGCTTGCACAACTCAATTCCACAAAGCCTTTGTCCCAACAATAGGGATCAGGCTAAACCCCTGTTTTCCACTGTGTCTAGAACAGCTGCACTTATTGTCGAACCATACTACTACCTCAACCATGTTATTCTGTTTTTTTGATTTTTGTGTCGACACATATCTTACAAGGACTGGCCACATCATTTGATCAAATAATTCTGGATTGTTGCTCCTAAAAGATTCTAAGCATTATGCTAGCTTTCAACTACCTAATACAGACCCTTCTCCTTTTCCGGCTTTGGAACAGAGAAAACATGCAGAAACTTCTATGAGACCAAGTGTAGGATTTACCCATGGCATCAACTTTGCTGGATCGTGGTTCCATCCTTGGTATGACCCCTCATATTTATGAACTTTCTCTTGTAAAACCTGAATGTACTCAATAACCTGCATAACGATTCAGATATTGAATCAATAACTATACGGTATTAAATTTTTAACACACGAAGTCAAAGAGTAAAAAACAGATATTACTATAAGACATGCATATACCTCTAATAAGAATGATGCCTTGTCTCTCTTTTGGTCACTATGAGGGATGAGCTCTCTCAACATCTGAAATCTGCACAATAATTTTCAAATGTCAGTATCTTGACATGTGGCAACAACCGGAATGTCATTTACCCTCAGCAGGGGCAACACTAGAAGCCACATGAACAGCCAACAATTTTTCCATTAAGAACAATTTTTTTTGGAAGAATTGCGACCATCTCAGAGACACTGAAAAGAGTCCTATTTTGTTCATCATAATTGAAAACTAAAACCATTTTTTATTTTGTTTCTTTTTTTCTTTTTCATCTGAAGCATCAATAATCAGCAGAAATCGAGGGGAGCAGCTCAAAAAATCCCAATGGCATACTGTGTTATTTAGCCCTTGAATTGAAATAGCCACATTAACTTTTTACATAACATCTCAATGTAGGAATTCATCATCTTGAATGAAGCCATTTGAGAAAATTGTAACTCTCTCAAACATCAAGTTTAAAAATAAAGCTAAAAATAACCACATTGGAATAAATATGGTAGAGGCCCGCCCTATTTTTCTACATGGCTCCATTTAGCATGATAAAAATATAGAAATGCTATGTAAATTATAAATGGTGCCATTCAGGTTAAATAGGGTGTCCAACGGTCCTTATAAATTTATATAATACTTCACATGCCTCTTTAGATAAATAGTAATTAGTAAAAGAAATTTCAATTGTAAAGATATAAAGACTATCATATTTTGTTGAGAAAGTTTTATAGAACAATTAGCTAATAAACAACTATAATAGTGAAACCATTTTGTACATTAAACTATTAAAGAAAAATTCATTGTTAGCTGGACAATATCACATGGCAACACAAAAAATTTCAAAACATAACATAAAAGAATCGAAAAAATTCTACAATGACGGAGATTTGGATGTCGCTTAGGCCTTAAAACGAGAACAAAGTCCGAAATTCCAAACTTGCCTGTCATTGATCTTGCTCCTCCTACGCTGCTCGGTTGCAGAGTGCTTTGATCGAGGGGTGTTAGCCTTCTGATCAGTGCTCTTTCCATCCACTTTTACTGTCAAATTTCCTGTCAAAACTTATATATTGTATGTATAATAGTTGCTTCACTCCTTCCCCTGTTTTTATCTTCTAGGAATACACACACACACACACACACACATACATATGTATAATTTATGAGAGAGATACCTTTGTAGTGTGAGGAAGGCTCTTTCTTGAGATCAAAGTCGTCTTCATCATCATCTTCCTCTTCATGGGTTCCCTTGGCTGTTTTTATGATATTCATCAAGCTCTGGTTCTTCTGCACTGATGATGGCCTGTGAAAAGTTACCACGAAGCTCAGTGTTAATAAATTGATGCATAATCTGAGGTGTGAAATATGAAGGAAGAAGACGAAGAAGAAGATAAGAGGATATATATGAAAGAAATGTAGATAATTTCCATGAGAGAGAGAGAGAGAGGTGACTGACTGAGAGGAAGAGAGAGAGCTGAAGGGGGTGCTATTTCGAAGGCTGTTGGAAGATGACTGTGACAGCCGCTCTGATGTCGTCCATTGCCCTCCTATTTTCATTCCCGCATCTGCCAAACAAAGTCAGCTGGGAAGTTTTAGTTGGTGCCGAAGACTTCAAGTTTTGGCTGTTAATGATTTAAAATACAATATGGAAAATTAAGCTACGCAATCGCGCACGGCATAGCCCATTCTGTGTGATAGTTTGAGTATGCATCGCCATCCCCCTCCTCATTTTCTCTCAGAACCCAAAAGTAAACATAAAGTCAAAGGCTTAGTAGTCTTTGTCATTCCTAAGTGCTATGGCTTGAGAATATTATATTGGGAAAGTTGATAAAATAAAATAAAATTTTACTAACTTCTTGAGTTGGCCGCACAAATCCCTTTTAGCCATGCAGGAGTACAATTTCTTCACCTATATCATTGGGCATCATTAATAGACTTTTCTATCAACTTTATTCATGTTCTTTATAATATTTCTATTGTCCTTGCAGGCATTTTCATCTTAATTGAACAAGTTATACTTCGTTTTTTTTTTTTATCACAACCATCGCTATGATTATTTATTGAGCAAGACTTAAAGATTAAAGAAAAACAACAAAGTTCTTCATAGGATACTAGCATGTAAGTCCACTTCTACCAGTACTACTTGAACTAGAAAGACCTCCACCTTCGTGCAAGAATGCCCAGAATCAATGGATTCACTTAACAAGCGCATGAAATTAAAGTTCCATTGCATCTCCAGAAACCTCATGTTTATGTGCATCATGAACCTCTGAAAGAGGAGTACTTACTCCCATCTTCAATGATCTAGCCCAATTCAACACTAATTGTGCTTTTAAAATCATTAGTTCTTAATTGTCAAGTCAATGGTTTGGATGGAGCATTCCCAAGCCATCTCTGAGCACGACTAAGGAAGATGATGGAGGTTGCATGCATACATGATACCTACACATTATCCAAGGAAAATCATAAACTTGTACACTTGGATCATTGGATGTCTCATTAAAATGAAAGAATTTCGGTTGTCAATTTTCATTCCATATGTGTACAAATGAGGTGGTTCTCAGGTTTTTTTTTTCTTTTCATATCATCCAAATCATCCTTGAGGGTGATGGCTTTTCCTCCTATTGTCCGGGTAATCATTATGTGCATTACTAGTAATTATCAATGTTACCGTCACCCATAAGATGGGATGTGATTATTACTCAAACTTTATAACTTTCTTAATTTCTTGAAAAAATTATTTATCCGAAATCTTAAAAAAATTTATGAAAGAGAGTCAAGCCACATCAGATAATAATGTGATATGATTGTATCACTAAATAATTTCTTGTTCGTGAAAAAAGATGGGAGGTTTCCATCTTCTATGGGACATAGAAGAGAAAAATTTGATGATTATGCATATCAATTTTAAACATGTGGCATAAATGATCGACATTATAATAATTCTATAATTTAAAATATATATAGTCACATGTCAATTTACTTTACATAATTATGTAGTTTTTTCATGCTACATCATCACTGCACTTTTTTTCCTATTTGGCATGTGCATGTACATGATCAAGCTTGGTGTGAGTTGGTCACTTGTGAATATTTCGAAATGAGAAGACAATGCAGGAAAAGAAATGGCCACTTTACCTCTTATCACATGGCTGTCTCCAGCAATATTCTCCTTCCCTGTCTTTCCCTTTTGCACCACAGATTCTTCCCATAATGTGAAATCACTTCCAGAATAAGAACTGCAGTTAGAGTTTTCCTCGTTTTTGTCAATACTACTTGCTTGTGCAACTGTAAAAGGTAGAGCCCTCAGGCTTTGGAACCCTTTGTAAATAAGGAACATGACTTATACTGTAAGTCCCAATCCCTCCAGGGAGAAGGCGCTCCACTGAAGGGGCAGGAGCCGGCGGCAAAGGTTTCTCCGAAGTTGTTTTCTCAACCGTGCTTTCTTCCTTGCCATTGTTTCTCCCTCCCTGTTCCAGTTGTAGGAAATCACGTGTTTTAAGGTAGCCACCTGTTGTACATGTGAATATGAAAACAGAAGGAAAAAAAATCACACGAGGCCACCATAATATTTCCCATATATTATATATATAAACAGTGTTAAAATAAACCTATTGCTAAAGCCTAAAACCACCCAAAAATGTTCTAGGCAACTTTATTCCCTTCATCGGTAAATTCAGATTGTGACACGGAACCAAATAAATTTAATTTTGATTGAGGAAATACTGGAAGTCAAAAAAAAAAAAAAATTGATTATGAGATATTGAGAGAATTTTGGAAAACTCTGCCCACTATGAAGTAAATGTTATTTATTAGTTAAAAGTCACAGGAATATCAGATTACAAATAAGAAAATTCTATTAATTTAGACAAGTCAAACAGCATAATCATAAGATTCCAATAATGCAAACGATGTGATTTCAATTCGTTAAATAAAAAATTAAATGATAGAAAGAAAATTAAACTGTATAATTTAAAATTAAATAAAGTGGGGTGAGTGCTTGGCCAAGTTGGCTGTGGAGACCAGATTTTTTATAATGTAGTTTGCTAAAGTATTGTTTGAGTTAAGTATCTTATAAAAATATTATTTAACTTAAGTAGTTAAGTTGTTAAAAAATATTTAATAATTATCAAACAAACAGAACATTTATAATGAATATGATTAATTTAATAAAAAATTAAATTTATCAACTTAATCTAAACCATACTTAATTAAAAACAACTACAAAATCAATTAAATAGGGACTCAAAATACAATAAATACGTTTGACAAGCTGATTCAAACATATACTGATTAATGTGTAATAAGTGCCTTCCTCCCTAGATGAAAAAAAAAATGGCATGACCAAAGAGGCAGTGCTGGACTACTCGAAGTGAAGCTAAAGCAAGCTCTATAAAATTGTTAATGGGTAGGTTTTAACTAGTACAAACAGTGCCAAAAAAATCAAAATAAAAAATCCTGCAAATCACAATAAAATAAAATAAAATATGACCTTATACATTGGAATTATGGATTTAATAAAATTTACAAATATTATGGATTTAATAAAATTTACAAATACTTAAATCACAACAACATTGAAATCATTTTTCGTACCACCACTTGTGTTATTAACAGCAAGTTCTTTCCTTTTTTTTATTTTTGTCCTTACAATTCACACAATCACAAGTATGCGGCATTACTAGACAAGCCGGCTTACTGATCTGTGATTGGCGACCCAAAATCTATTTGAGAATGGCGATTATAGAAGATTCATGCCTAGAAAATGTATGTACATAACATATGACATTTCTTACCAAGTAAATTCAAGTCATCACTTCGAGTTTAAAGTTGTATTTTCTTTTTCGATGGAAAGTTTTGGGTATCTGATTAACACGCACCTGCATAGGGGCCTGATGATGTTTATTGTCGATCAAGTCCAACAGACTCCTAACTACGGTTGGGTCCCACCCAAAAATCATGGCAAATACCAATCTGATGGTGCAAATGTCCCAACCCTACCCTTTTTAGATTCGGCTATGTCAGCCCATCCCAAGACATGGCCCAGATCCATATGATTTAAATGGGGTCACGGGTTTGTATAACTCTGATGCGTGTAGATATTTCAACACCAAATAAACATCGAAACATAATTACCCCAAAATCTTTAACACACTCTCACACATGCACAAACTAATAATTGACTTTTATTTACTATCTTTCATATTGAGAATTTACCTTGAGAAGGTCTTGGATCTTGGTGAACAGGTGAATACAACGACAGAAAGTCGTGTGTTGGCTTCCTACCTGTGGAAAACGCAGTAGCTTAAAATTTCTACAAATTACCCTCCATATATGTATATGTATGTGTGTATGTATATGTATATGAAAATATGTTGCGTTTGTAGTTACCTTCGGTTCCAAAGGGACGGGATTGAGGAAGCGACATCGCAGGCGAGATATTCGTGCGTAGTTTTCCTGTAAATTGATTGAACTCCGGTAATATGTAATCTTCGGATCAAGAAAATTGCCGAATTCTCTGATGAATCTACAGTTACGGTGTTAAATTCAATGAATTTCAGAACTCAAAAGCGATACTAAAACGTTTTAGTTTCAGACTCTCCATCTGCTTCTCAGATCCTCGTCGTACAGAGAAAGTAGAGTCTTCCGAAAGAAGTTTGCGCCTCCACCTGAAGATCAGAGGCGCATTCACTTTCGCTATCACGAAACCAGAATTCTCAGCGCAGTGTACCTCAAATTCCAACGCTAATTGTAGAAGCAGTCCTTGATACGCTCAAGAAGGAAACTCTTTAATCATTTAATGAATGTTTCCCGAGAAAATTCGCTTCAGTCATGTGCAAGAAAAATCGTATATGGACGATAAACTTGAAGTATCTTCCCCACTAAAAATTTTCAACGAAACACCTTACTCACAGATTTGAAAGCTGCTATCAAAATTCACCAAAATTAAAGATATTTAGACAAATATGTACAATGAAATTATTCAGAATTCAACTTATACTTATCATAAAAGCAAAAATATAATATATATATATATATATATAATTCTACAGACAAAAACATTACCGTGGAAGAGAAAGAGGGATCCAGACGAAAAGTTCAAAAGATTAATACCTTTGATGTGAATTATGATGAACTTTGCATAGTTGAACTCAGATTCCTTCGGAAAAACGCGACTCAGCTTGAATTTCGAAGTGTCTCAGGAAGTGATCCAAAACAGTAGCTTTTGAAAATGGTAGGTAGGCCCAGTGAGATCGAATGCTTTCGTGAGCACGAAATGTTGCAGAATTTCCTTCCAATTTCTACGAAAAATATCTCCCCCTCCCTCTATACATATATGTGTTTATGTATGTATGTATATATAATTATATATATATATATAAGAGACGAGCAGTGCGGCGACAGATGGGGCTGTAGGTCGGAGAAGACGCTTCCTCTCTTTCTCTCCTGTCTGTCTGTCTGTCTCTCTCTCTCCCCGTCCGTCCGTCTGTCTGTGTGCGCCTGTTGAGAGAGCATTATATCTAGTCTTCGTTTTCGTTTTTCCGAATTTATGGCCACTGTTTTCCCGTTAGACATTAACGCCGTTTTTTAACGGCGTTGCGGCGGAACTAACGGTGTTAATTTTCCAGCTAACGGTTTTTGTACCGCGTCGTGGCCGTTTGCTGACTGGCTATACGTGGCAAATCATTATCTTAGTAGCGTCTAATTGTTTTTGTCTTTGACAATCCGAATTAATAATATTAATTTACTGAACAAAATGCTTCGGGTATGTACCCACATTTTAATTGTTTTTGCCTTAGCTCAAGAACTACAAATGTATATATATTTATATATATATAGTAAAATTTAAAGAATTTTTTTTTGTAAAAATATAAAAAAAAAAATTTTGAGAAAAACTCTCAATTTTAAAAATTAAATTAAATTTTTAAGTGTTTGGTCTCTAGCCCTAGCCCCCATATGGCTGCACCACTAGAACCGTAACAATTCGTTTAGAATAAAAAAGTAGGAAGAAAATAAAAAATAAAAAGAGAGAAACATGAACATATTTTATAGGATATGTAACCTATTCTTTTTATATTTTAAAAGTGAACAAACACGCTTTGAAGTTGAAATACATCTCTTCTTTAATTTTATCTAATTTTGAAATTGAAATGCATCTTTCCTTTAAATTGGAGTATGTTTGTTCAATTTTTAAAACTACGGAAGGTGAGTGTGTTCAACTTAGGAGAGTATTGTAAAAATTGAATACATCATAGGAAATGTCCATATAATTTAGTCTTTTTTTTATTGAGTTTAAAAATGGAAGGAGAGGGAAGAAGGGGAGGGTATAAAAGTTTATTCTACTTTTCTTCCAAAAGTAAAAAGAGATTAATTATTCTTTGTTTCTCTATTTTTTAAAAATAGGAGAAGTTCTCATATTACTCTTTTTATTTATAAAATAAAATATTTCATTTCTTTTAATTTTCTCATCTATATATCTTTTCCAAAGAGGACAAAAAGATTATGAAAATGATACATATAAATTTGTAAATTGCACCTCCAATCTAACCATCTCATATGAAATTATTTATGTGATTAATCTCAAGATGTGGGATTTCATTAATCCACTACAAGTCCATTACTTCCTTTTCCTCACAATCTCCCAATCTAAATAATTAATGCACTGTCTAGTTCACAAAAGTAGTAAGGTAGTATGAAAAAACTTCATAATAATACCAATCAAATTCTGACATGTAACATCTATTTTAAATTAAAATATCATCATGATATCATTCATGCTATGTCTTTAAAACTGATTTACATGAACATAAGATTTTTCCATATTACCTTGCCATTTAAATTTTTTTTGTTTAGTTCATACTTTTTTTTTTTGTTTAACAAACAAACTTGATTTTAGAATGTTATGTTATAATAAAAGTAAAATATTGTTAAAAATAATGGATTTTCTCATACTTAGATACAAAGTGATATGATTTACATATATGTATTTGTTAGAATGGGCCGACCACTTTGTATTTACGAGTAAGAAAATAAGGCTAAAAAAATCTTTTATATTTATCATTACCCGTGATGATGTTGTATATAATAAATTTTATCACATTATTTTTGTACTCTTGGACTTATGTAGTGGGATACTATGATAAATGTATATGAGCCTCTTGCTTTTATGTTTAAGAGTAAAAAAATGAAGTGATTTCAATTGAAGAAGTTATGAACTCTATCAACTATTGCTTCACTATTTAGTGCACCATGTTTACTTTTGAATTAATTTACATATGTTTGAAAGAGGGAAATTAGGAAGTTGAATTAAATTTCCTTTGGCTTCAATTTTGAGCCTCCATTCTATGATGTCTGACATGGCATAAATGTTGTTATAATGTTTTTCACCAGACAATCCACTAAAAAATAATTACTGTCTAGTGATACACAGTTTTTTTTTTATTTGATACATTGTTTGTATAAACAATTTATTATATGATCCTGGAACCAATGGTCTCAACTAATTATACAGTGACATGTATGCAGTATATTAGATTTGTAAAAAATAATAAAATAGTTTTTATTGAAATGATATTATATAATTAGTAAGAACCATCAACTAAATCAATGGTTCAAAATCATATAAGAAGTTTTCTGCTAGTATATACATTTGTACTTTTTAAAATGATAGTACTTTTAGAACATTTTTGTACCAAACAATCCCCTAAAAATTAATTATCATTTTATGTAGTGTAGGTATGTATTGCAATAATTTTGTACTTTTTTTAACAGTAAAACTTGAAAGATATGTAATATACAACCATTATTTAATATGATTGACAGTTCACATCATTATTTGATGTGATATTATGATCTGCCACAAATCTTATCAAATTTTTAAAAGTTATTAAGGGAGATCCACCATTTTAAATTACTATAAATTCAAAAAAGCAATAGAATATGCAAGAAACAATCATTTAAAATCATTATCAGATGTGATATTATGATCTATCACAAGTCTTACTAATTTTTCAAAATTTATAATAAATAATTTTTTTTATAAGTTCAAAAAAATGATTGAATCATTATCCGGAAGTAGTGGTCGAACGATAAAAACGTTGGTAATAAAATCTAAAGTATCTCGAGTTTGAGTCTCTTTTATGTTAATCGTTGATAATTAAAGCTTAAAAGATGAATTTGATTGTCATGGAGAAGAGACTTTAGTCTGATATACGTAAGTTAACCTAAAGATACTCCTAACAGAGTCGTAAAAGATGTTTCTGACCGAATCATAAAATAGTTAATATTTGAAAAAACAAATCTAAAAATGAATTTAATATAGAGTTAACTTAAGATACTTCTCACCGAATAATAAAACAAAAGTGATAGAATCTGTAAAATAATCTCACAACTTTGCGGCCTCACCAAATAAAATGTTATGGCTAATATTCAGAGAAAATATTCCACTGATGACAACTTTTATAATTTTAATTTTGATGTGAATCTTAAGAAATAATTATAAAAATTTTCACTGTCTTATGAAATAATTTCTTCTAAGATCATACGCAAACTGACAGTGGATCAGTCACGTGAGAAAAAACTATGGGTTGATTTCACAACAGTTACGCGTTGACCTCAAATGATTAACAAACGATAATAAAATGGAAATGATGATTAGTGCACAGATCCCGATTGATTATCCTTTCTGAACTGTTACAAGTTTTTTTTTTTTTGGGTGCTGAGAGGTAAAAAGTCACACCAGTTGATGTTGGTGGTAAAGGAGGAAAAGTCACGTGCTGCCCGACCTCTCTGTAGCTTGTAATGCAGTTTTCAGCTGTACCGGGGAACGCGGGGGCTCCCTCTACCTAGTCCCCCGATGTGCACCAGTCTCTCTCTCTCTCTCTATATATATATATATATAAATATGTATTATTCTTTTTCTTTTATTTAACAGGAATAAAGTTGGCGAAGTGTTACATTAACATTAGTTATTTGTTATTGGGTTCAGTGTTACTGGTTCTCAATGTTGCTCAGTGGAAGAATGTAACGGTTGAGAAAATCTAACTGAATGGATCAACCTGACTGTTTTTAATTAAGTTAAAAGCTAAATAATTATAAGTATTCTTAAGTTCTCATTTCCTTTACAACAATGAAGTAGCTATCAAGGGTTTTTCTTTTCTTTATATTTTTTATTTTTTGAAATAAGAAATTTCAGTAAGATTTTATAGAAACGGCCAATGTTACTTAAATTTGTCAATCTGTCTTAACTTGCCCATTAATTAACAGTTATAGGTAACTTATTTAATTAATGAATCATAAACGAATTGGGTAATAAAGAATCTGTCAATTTAACGAGTCAATATAAGTTAAATATGGGTATTTAACAGGTTGAGAATAAGAAAAAACAAATTCGTTTGAGAATATATATATATATACACACACACACACCGCAAGTCTAATAAAACAAAACCAATTCGACCCGACTCGAAAAATTTTTGATTTGGGTTTGGTTGGATTGGTTCGACCCGTTCGAGTTAGGGGTTTTTTTTTTTTTTTTGCCTTCAAACTAATCCCAAATTTTTATTTTATTTTTATCAGTAAACTAATCCCAAAAAATTATGTATTCATATAATGTATATAAAATCTTTGTGAATCTAAATTAAAAATGGACAATTTGTTTGTGCGTAATATATATATTCGATACTTACAATGCTTGAATATATATTATAAGTTAAACCTAGTAAAATAATAAACTATATAACCATGACAACTAATAGGCACTTCACATGCAATACAGTAATTGTGAAACTCAAAATTCATTCCCTCTCTCTCTAAAAATTAATAAACTCTTAACTATTTAAAAATATTAATGAATGGTTTCATGTAATTATACATGGCATATATAAATATAGTATATTATTTAATTTATATATATATGACATATATACAATATGTATATATATACATACACATAGTTTGTTGTATATATGTGTATGTATATATACAGTATAATATATATAATACTCACATATATATATACACTTTAATTTTTTAAAAAAAATAGTGAGAGTTCGATTCTCGGGTTGGTTCAATTTACTCGAATTTTAAACCAAAACCGAATCAATCCATTAATTTTCTAATTGTATTCTTGACTTTCTTTTAGATATAGTGTTTTGTTAAATTTTAAAGAGATTCAAAGTAAAACAATTATTGTGATTATTTAGAAATAATGTTTCTTTTATTAGGGTGAAAAAAAAAATTATGAGTTGGTTTCGGGTTGAACCGACCTGTTTATGACTTGACCTGTATTTGACTTGTTTAATTACGGGTCAAATATGAGTTCAACCATTTTGACTCGACCTGTTTTCAACTCGTCCAGTGTAAGATTTTGTATGATTTAAGAATTTTCAAATATCTATAACTGAAAATTTTTATTTTTCTATTTTCTAATACACGAAAACCCAACAAACCCAATTGTAATTTTTATGATCAAAATAATCAGTTCCTAAAAGAATAGGTTTGAGAAGAAAATAAATGGGATGAGGTAAAGATAAGAGAAGATACTAAAATCTCACATAAATTTGGAGTAAGGATGGGTTTATGTATCCTGCCCAACCTGGTCTCAATTATATTTTCAAATTATATAAAATTCCTTCAACATTTGCAAATATTATCAAGATATATAGATCTAAATATATATGTATGTGTATATATATATAATATGTATATATACATCATATATGTATTATTTGTATATATAGATATGTATTTGTAGTAATATTAGATGCTTAGTTTTAATATTAAAAAAGAAATAAAACTAAATTTTGGACATACACAAAATTTGGGAAGATTGGACAGCAAAATTGAGCGAGAACGAAGAAGGTTACTTTTAAATAGAACGGTAATGAGGAAGAAATCCCCCGCTTCATTGCCATAATTCCTAGTTTGGATACGATTTTTCGAGTTGGGAATTCTTGACCATACACCTACTAAACACCGGCAAAGTTGAAGTTGGTTAAACAAAGAACAGAAGAGTAATACTGTTTGGCCATAGTCTAGTGGTGCTGTCTCACCCGTTGATTGATTCATATGAATACTCAAATATAAATGGCATTAACCCATTGACCCACAATTTATTTTTCCTCTCCTGACTGAAAGTGGATGTATAGTATGTTACTATTGCCACTTGACTTGAAGGTTTATTGCTCTTTTCCACATGTTATTTTCATTTAGAAATTCCATAGTGCTTTTTTTTTTTTTTGGTCTAATGTTGTCAATGAATCTCAATAAAGTAAGGCACGCCACAGATATATATATATATATATATATATGTGTGTGTGTGTGTGTGTGTGTGTGTGTGTGTGTGGGTGGCTGTTTAGCTCCGACAATCACGGCCAGCATTCACACTGCATGCGGTGCATAGTTACAAAAACCGAACAGCTTGGCGTGACAATATCTTTTTTTTCAATATACTTATCTTATTAGAACATGGCTCCATAAGCATAGGGTGTAGTGTACCATTATCCATATATTAATTAGGTTACTGTTAACTCTAATCCAGTGTTTATTAACTTAATTATTAGCTTTTAATAGTTATATTATCCAACTTGTATAGAATTTAATACAATGTTTAAGAACATGCATTGCCATTAGGTGCGGGGTTAACCCTACAAATTTTATCATATATATATATATATATATATATTATTAACCAAAGCAAGTATGCCATGTCAAATCATGTGACCAACACATGACCGTCTTGCTTATATAATTCCAACATTGGTGTTAGGATTGTCAAGTAAATGTAGAAAAATTATTTTCTGTACTCGTTACACTTGAATATTGATAATGATATACCATAATTTAATTATAGTAATTCATAGTTACCAGGACTTGACACGTGGCTCTCAAGAATTCTTTGACATACAGATCTTAGTACAATTAGTTCATTCGGCCGAATAGATATCGACATTTTAGAAGTGAGAGTTTTCGAACTGGTCACCGCCTTCCTTAGGCTACCGACCTCAATATAAGAAAACAAAGTTCAATAAGACAACTACTATCCTCAGGATATCTTTAAATTTTTATTTTTATGACTCTTAATCCTACTCAACGTAGGAGATCTATAGCTTATAAATAAGACAATAAGATACGCTTTTAATTTATGTTCAATTATTCTCTTGAATTACTGTCTTTATTTCTTTAGTGACGTTATCACCAGAGCCTTCCTAGTGACCCTCTGACCTCAAGTTTTTTACATGTAGCTAAGAACGGGAAGCGTTCAGACCAGAAGAAGTGCAACATCAGCTTGGCGCCGTCTGTGGGAACGACAATTGTTCTTACTATTTTTTTTCTTTTTACAAAAAATCTATTATCTTTTTTTCCAAAAGTCAATGGCTCCCAACCTTCGTCCTAAAAGGAATTCCCCAAACTCTCAGAATCAGCCTCTTGCTAGAAGAGGATGGGGATAAACACCTATTCATTTACAACAACAACTTGATCGGATTTAACGCTAGTCTGATCAGATGTAAGAACAACTCACTGCCATGTCATAAGCTCTGGCCTCATTGGCTCAGAACCAACGGAGTAATCCTCCTCCTCCTCCTACTAACGCTGTTCACGGAGGACCTCAGCCTCCTACCACCACCACGGGCGGAGGATCCCCCAACAAGGAGTCGCCTAACATGTAACCAGAACACTCACATGGTACCGTTCATATGGGGACTAATCCCTAGTCGTCAACAGCTATAGGGAGAGGAATGTCCACGTTTCATCATGTTATCTACTACTAGAACAGAATGAGGATACCAATTCCAACGGCCTCTGGAGCCAATCCAATGCTGCATGAATTCCAACCTGCTCGAGACCCTAGTCTTAGGAGAGCAGCATCCTCCTACTAACACCGGACAAATTCCTCCTGTCAATCCTAAGACCTAAAGGCACAGGACAAGACCAACAACAAGTACCGATACGCAACAAGTCCTACCTAAAGCTCCTTAGATGGTAGAGGAGATAACATACTCTCAAGATCAAACGGTCTCTACCAAGGGATTTCACGTCTCTCAAGAGCAAGACTAATCTTACCATTCATTAGCGGGGAGTCTAATTAAAGTCGGGCAGTGTCCCGTACAGACTGGTTCCTAAAAAAAAATGACATCCGCTTGAATTTTAACCTGACTGATCTTAAAAGAGCAAATCTCTTAATTACTCTCAACCACCCAATTAGCCTGCCCCTGAGGTTGAATGCACATGTTAATTAAGAGATGTTACTAATAAATTTCTTTTCAATAGAATTCAGACATTTATTTGAAACAAACACATACTGCCTTTTAGGTGCACAAATGAAGCCCCGTACCCAAGAGATTTCATGGCCTTCACTAAATGCTATCTTATCTCAATACTTACTATCATTCATCAGTCATATATACCAAATATATATACTGACTGTTGATTTCGTCATGAATTTACCTAAATTTTTAATCAGCCATTGATGATTTAATACAATTCAAAAAATTGTTTTACTTATTTTGTTTGAATAATTCTAACTCAATTCGTTTTCTATTTTGTAACTCGCATATATAAGAGTGTTTTTTAAGATTTCTTCTTATGAAATAAGAGTCAATTTTGTGTGAGCTATCACAAGGAGAAAAGAGATTTTCAGGTTTATAAGTGTTTTTGTCTTGTAATCTATTCGATACAAAATAGATTGATCACCACTGTTCGTGAATATAGGTATCTTATTGAATCACGAAAAATATATTTTTTTTCTATTTTTTTTAAAAAATTGATTTATTATTTATTTTTTTTCGCTTTCACATAACACACATGTATGTGTGTGCTTCTTTGTGTCCTTATGTCTGCACACATAGCATTCATTGGTGTTCACAATAAAATAATGGTAAATGTGGATAGGAACCAACATCAACCCCTTCTTAAATCTTACATGTCTTGCATTAAGATTTCATGAAATAAATACCTAACCAAAAGGGTGAAATTAAAGGATCAATATGGTGGAAATTAATTCCATGTGCAGAAATTTATAATAATAGCTGAGAAATACTAGTTAGATGTATCTTATACTATATAATTTTGAAAAATGCTAAGCAAACTTGCACTGGTCAAACTACTGCGATTTCATTCGTACCAAACACGTAAACATCACATACCAATAAAATTGTGATAATTTAACCACCTTCAGTGTAATTATCACTCCTATATAATTTTTAGCTGGACCATGACTCAGATGTACCATAATGCTATATAGTTTTTAGCTAGACCATGACTTAAAAAGAATCATTTTGCAATCACTTTCTTCATGAGCTGTCACACTTAGGGCTATACCAGCAATTCTTGGGTCGTCAGTCCTCACCAATGAGATATATAGGAGGAAGTCAATTGCGTATGAAATAAAATTTCCAACCCCTTGAATAAAATTTTAAATAAGCAACAACTTGTATATATGCCATTTAAATGTTGGAGTAGATCAATGGTTTGAATAATATTAGACCTTAAGAATGCGGCCAAGTGGAAGAAAAGAACGCTAATTATGGAGTGATAAATTTTTGAGGGAAGACTCACACACAACATATATATATATATTAGTTGGATGTTTGTATCATAGGTAGGCTTAATTTGTAATTCATGTCATAAAAAAACTACATAAATGAATGATAAGTTTATAAATAGATAATAAAAAAATAGATAAAATGTCTACAAAAAAAACGATCAAGCGATAATCTCACAAATAATAATAAATTAAAAAATGAAGGATAAAAGCCTAAATTAAGTATGATGAGATAAAATACAAAATTAGAGATGATAAGAAGATAAACGAAATAAATAATAATTTATTAATGACTGAATGATAAAATCATTATTTTTCGTGACAAACAACTCTCACTTTTATTTTTATATAAGTAGTAATAGATAATAGATATTCGAACCTATAACTTATTAGTTGCTAATGAAAATTAAAAAATAACTTACAGCAATAAATTAATGTCAGGAGGTACTTATTTAAATAGTTTATCAAAAATTAATAAATTCCAATAATTATAAAAAGTTTAGAAAATAATCAAAATATTTTAATTTTTTTTTATTCTATGAAGTAAAATTTTTTATTTCATAAATAAAATGTGATCAATTAACCAATCAAGAAAACTATTTGTTAAAAATAACATTTTGTTGTTGCATTGAAATATATAAATGTTGACTAATCTAACTAAAATTGAATTTGGTAAAAAGAAATAGTAGAATAATTAGAAAATGAGATTATTTGAAAATACACATTGAATGCTGAGATTAGGCATTGAATTTCTGATTGTAAATATATAATAAAAAAAAAAAGATTAGGGACCTATTTTGGTCTTTTTAATTAGAATTTTGTGGAGGACTGAACCATGCAAATTCAAGTTTTGTGGGTAATTGTATTCCCAATTCTTTTTTTTTAAAAAACAAAATTACATTGAATTTTTTTTTTCTCTAATTTCCAAATTAAAAAAAATTTCCTTCCAAAATTTTTTAAAAAAATACACATAAATTCCTGTTCTAATTTTGAGAATAAAAAAATTCTCTTCTAATCGTGTTTTTGGGTTGGGTAAACAAATTTGATTTCGGCGCGCTTGTCGTAAGTCGTAAAACGTGCAAACGATGGACCACGTGAGTTGACCTGTAACTCACGTGCAAAAGATCAAAGGAAGAGTAGGAACGACCCTTGGACTGGCCCAATAAACCCGAACCATACCAGGGTCGGGTGGGTCCAATTAATCTTAAGAAAACAAAACACATAGAATAAAAAATTAAAAAAAGTTGCACAAAATACTCCTCTCCCAATAGAAAGGGAAATTGAAAAAGTAAAGCAGCAATACTGTCAACATAAAAAAAAAATTTGCCAATTTCTAAATCTTAAATTTTTGAAAGACGTAAATAGTTCGAGTTAAATAATGAATTAATGATAAGATTAGATTAGTAACCGATTATATTATTATTTAATTTTTTTTTTTTTTAATCATGAGTTAGATTGGACTTTATTTATAAAGTTTATATCTGCGAAGTTTTTGTGTCATTTGATAATTTATTAGCAATTGTCGAGTTTTTTTAGAGTTCGGAATAAAAGACTTGTGTGAATTTTTATTTTTGATAACTATTATTTGGTATCCGATTTTTTGGATCAATTAATTTGAGAAATCAATTTCACCGTTTACTAACACGAGGTTCGATTAAAATTGGGACAGCACCTCGTATAGTCTCATGTGTGAACTTATAAAATAATTTTTTTGTAAAATACTCTTTCTATTAGTAAAATATATATATATATATATATATATGATGCTGCACTTTTTCGTCAATGCTTTGCTGTTCACCGTGACCAAACCTGAAAGGAAATCATGTAAAATGGAACCAAGGATGGCTCCTTGGGCAGCCACTCCGATGGTTCAATCAGATAGAGTTCAAATCTATAAAGCTCAATATAGTAGTTTTGTTTTTGTTCAAGAGAATGAATATATCTTCACTTACCTTTTCCCTTGTATTTATAGACTGATGGAGCATTGAATTTGAGATTCAGGCAGTGTAGTAGTTGTCACCATGATCTCCTACGTCACTGCTATTCTGCAGGGCTACGGAACTACTCCACCACTACGCAGGACTAGGCTTTGTTGCCTGCCAGATGGTGGTAGTTTGACCATGAATGCCTGCATCATCGTTTTTTGTCGGTGCATGTCTCATCATGGCGAGGTCGGTATACCGATGTTTAGGACCAGCCCTACTGATGTGAAGCCTGTGTTCTAGTAGACCTTATTGTTTGGCACCGTCCATACCGAGGTCAGGTTAGTATTTTATGATCTATACATGACAAAGTTTGCCATGTGTCGGACCCTGATTGAACAGTGCATTTTATGGCGTATCAATATATATATATTTAAGGACTCCAAACTTATCTCGGTAGAATAATAGAGCAATATTTGTGATGTTAGATTTAATAGGTTCTTTGAAAATTTTGAATTATGGAACTATATTCAGCAAGATTGCTCATTGTCAAAGTGAGAAGTCTTCTAGCTACATTCCGTACCTAAGATACCAACGTTCAAGTTGTCAACAAAGAAAGAGAGAGAAATGCCCTCTAAAGCCTATTTATCCGATATTGGTTCCGTTTATGCAGGATCCGAAGAATAAATTAGCGAGAAACTTAACTATTTAATATTATATTTACACAAATTGATTGTCAGAATAATTTTAATAGTAAAAGTTATTTTGGTCATTTTAAAATTAAATTTTAATAATATAACAGTATTAAAAAATATTTTTATTGGTCATTTTAATCTGAAATTTTGAAGCAAAGTTTTAAAATTTTTATTTTCACTTTTTGTGAATTATTGGCAATTAAAAAACTATTTAAACAAGACTACTAAGATTAAATGATTATTAAACTTGCTTAAATTATTTAGACTCAAGGGAAAACATGATGTTCTCTCTCTCTCTCTCTCTCTATCTGGATTCACTATTTTTTTTCTATTGTTGTCATGCTTCCTTGCAAGAAAATTAAGACCAAAAAGCTATAAAGTAATTTGGCCCAACATTGGGTTCTTGATTTCTCTCTGCAACTAATGATGGGTGTGTGTGCCTTCTATATATCCAAAAAGAAGGGTAGGTTCCCAAGAGGGTTTGAAATTATATATAGAGTTTTAATGTATTTACCATTATAATATAATAATGTTATACATAATGATATCCATTATCCAATCATATGACCAACAAAGTTTAATTATTTAAGCAGCCCCATAAGATCATAATGATAACAACAATTAAAAAGAATTCTTTTAACTTATAACCGCCCTGCAAAAAAAATTAAAATTTAAATAAAGTAAAGATTCCAATACATAAAGACAGCACATCAAGTTCATGAACACAGGTTGCAATATTGCTTTCTCTCTCTCTCTCTCTCTCTCTCTCTCTCTCTCACTCTATATATATATATATATAGACACACATACGGTATAGCTTGTATCTATGGTGACAACAGCCTATACTTCTTTATACTTTGATGCATAAAATAGTTGATGCAATATGGTTCCTTAATTGCACCGCTTTATGCAATTGGTCGGCAAAATTTAAAATAACTATTTGATTTAAACTAAAATATATGAAGAAATATGTTTTAAAATAGTATTAGAGTCTGTTTGAAATTTTTTTCAAATTGAATTAAATCAAGAACACTCCCACTAAATTATCTAATTTTTAGAAAAATTAACCCCCATCTAATCTAATTTTATTTAGATTTTAAGTATTTGTTAGGAATAAATATGAACTGTTGTACTAGAAAATATTTATTAAATAATAACAAATTTAAAACTCATAAGTTTATATTTTACAGAATCGGTTCTAATATTTCTCAAATGTGTTCTAAAAAATCATCTGTACAAGAATCAAAACCAAACTGTGGCATATGGTAAATTTTTTTGGTTAAAAGGGATAAAAGAGGAGAACACATCTCTTTTGTTTTTTTTTTAAAAAAATTAAAATAGAAACAAAAATATATATTTTTTATATTTTTACTTTTTTTATAGATTATTTAGAATTTTTCAAACTGAATTAGGTCATGACCACAGTCTATAATGCAATTTTTAAAATAATAATATCTTCCGATTTTAACTTTTTCCAAGTTTTAAGTATTTTTATAAAATAGATGTGACCTATTATATTACTAAATTCTAGTTATTAAATAATTTAAAATTAAAATTAATTCATATGTATATTATACGACACTAATTCTGATGTTTTCCAAGTAAACAAAGAAGAAAAAACGAGGTTAGCAAAATAACACTAAATTGACAAAGAGATATTCAATTTTTTTTAAAAAAATTATTGTAATAACATATATAATTAAAACAAAAATATTACCAAGTGGACTAATTTACACTATTTTAGTCTATTTTGTATTTTAAAAATCCTCTGCCTAAGTGATGAGCCAAATAAAGCCACCCCTTCTTGGAAGAATAAAAAAGTTGTGTTAATAGTGCAGCTTTTGAATTGTTTTTAACTATTAAATTATAACTATATATACATAGATATAAATATAGATATAGATAAATATAATTAATGGAAACTTCCCTGTAAGATGGACATTCTCTTCTTAAGGTATCTGTTTAGGGATCAGTTAACAATCCTTTTTGCGTGTCTTAATGATAATCTCCCTTTTTATTTAATGAACACGTGGCAGTTACTCCGCTAAATGCGCTAAGGATCACGTGATAAAAAATGTCTGCCTACTACTACATCGTCCGCCACCCAAATCACGTGGCCAACTCACGCTTTGATGTGGTGGCCCCCACCATTATACGCGATCCAGTTTCCTTGATTCTTATTTATTAAAATATCTAGCTGTGTTTTTTTTTTTTTCTTTCTTGGAAAAAGTGATTTGAAAATCTGGTTGATTTGTTATTTACCAAACCGCGTACTTCATTTTTTCTCCATTGCATGTCATGCAAAAATATGACTCTTTTTTATTACATTATCCTTTTTACTTTTATTTTCTAATATAATTATAATACAAGCGATGTTATATAAAATAAAATATAAAATAATTAAAAATAATATTTTAATAAATTAAATGATTAAAATAATAATATTAAGATAAATATACAATAAGATAAAAAAATTAAATTAAAAAATATATATTTGTGAGATAGTATAAATATATGGAACACTATTTGTATTTAGATGACAGGATTGCAGATAGTAATTGGGACAGGCTTGTGACAAAGGTCGATCTGGGTGTTTGTGTAGGGGTGGCGATTATGAATAGGTGGGCGTATGCATGCACGTGAGGGAGGGTGAAAGGCAGCTGCTCACGTGCGCCCATCCCCTGCGGTTCATCTGCCACACTGCCTGCCGGCTCGCGTGCGGTGGGGACAATTTCACTTTCCTTCGCTTGTCTGTTTGGTGAGTTCCGTCACAACGGAACGACGTTAACGAACGTTAAGTTGGTTAACGTCTGCAGCCGTTATCGTTCGTTAAAGTGAATTTCAACGCGAAGTGCCTATTCTGACCTCGTGTTGTCGCACACTCCCTCGCAGTAAACAAAACAACCAAAAAAAAAATATTTGTTTTCACGTACATCCACTTTTCGCTGTAGCCGCGTTTGGTTACGGGGTTGGAATGAATCTAGTATAAGCATAACAAGGGTAATGTTCTCTGGGAATGTGAAAGTAATTCCATTTTGGTGTATGAACAAGGATTGGACTGTTGGTCCTTGTAATTTCATCATTTCTCCAATTCCATCCTTTATTTAGTGTCCAATTCCCATATTTTAATTGAACCCTAGCACTGTCAAATAAGAGATTTTGTATGAAGAATGAAATTTGTATATTATAATAGAAAAAAAGTCAGTATAATTTTAAAAAAGAAAAAATAAAGATCATATAATTATCAAGTAACTCAAAAAATGTCAATTTAATTATCTTCTCTCTTTTTTTGTGTAAAACATTTTTTTATTACTCTAAAAAAAAGCCCCATTAAGGCCTTATTTTTTTAAAGACAATATTTAGTTCCAAATTCAGTAAAAAGAATCTCTTCTAATATGGATACATGTTTTAATTATAATCTGTCACATATACCATGCACATATACTTTTTAATTTTATTTCATTTTTATTTTTTAGTTAAAACTAATAGTCATGTAATATAAATGTAGGATTTGAAATGGTCGCAATAGAAAATTGAAGCTTCAAAGTATGAAACACGTGACACTCCGCGTTTGGTGTTGCTTCATTCAAAACAAATAAGATTTGGGTAGAGAAGCTTGTGTCATGAAGTCTGAATATTCTTTTTTTTTTTATTTGTGAAAAAAAAGAGTAAATATTATTCCCAAAAAAGAGTTTATTACCATTTTAAATTGTGTAAAAAAAATTGAGTGCTTGAAGGAGATAATAAGGAGTAGAGGTGTAAATTAGGCCTTATCAACCTAGATTGAGTACAAATTAAACGGATTGTGCTGTGCTAGGCCTTCCCTTCCGAACCAATGAATCAATCATGATACGGCACGATCCGAACATGAAGCACGACACAATTAATTTTTGAAAGTTTGATTCAAAGTAATAGATTATCCCTTTTAATAGCCGTATAATATATTATTAAAAAGATAATTTTGTAATGAGCACGACGAGCACGAACTATAGTACGCACATAACTTTGTTGGGGGTGAGGTTGTACACTTTGCAACGCCATGTCAAGTTGGGCCAATTTAAAAATGAGTCATGTCAAACTCGACATGAAAGTACAAGCAAGTCTAACTTTAGTGTGTCATATTTATTGGACCGACTTGTTTAACCCCTATATAATATAGAGTAATTAAAAGCATTGAAAGAGAGATTTAATGTCGCAAGAAACAAACACATCACAATGTCCTTCAATTAGTAAGTGTCTGAGGTTGCTTTTCCAAAAATATAATAGTACATTTGAAAAAAAAAGTAGTTTAAATGCTTTTCTTTTACATAAAAGCATTTTAATGTATTCTAAAAAAAAAAAATTAACACCATAGTTTTAAAAATTTGGCCAAATAACCAAATATATTCTTCAAACAAGCTTTTAAATGCAAATGCATAGCAAATATACAAAAGTTGTCTCTGGCCCTTATGTACATGCATGTGGGTAAAATTGTCATTTTATCGAAAAAGGATAGTTTCATCAAATTTGTGTCATAAAATGTAATTTTTGAAACTAATATAACATAAACACACATATAAATATACAATTGAAAGTACATATTTCATTATCTAAGTTTGTTATTCATATTATAATGCCTTTGACGTTGTAGAATTAGATTATTAAAATTAAAATTTGTTTTTATTATTTCAGAAATTGAATCACTTGGATTTGAATTGTAACTCAAGGATTGAATTTTAAGAATAATTAAACTAATCTCTTCTAAATTACTTGATAATTACAAGGAAATTTTCTATATTTTTTAAAATTATACTGATCTCTCATCTCTCATACTGATAATATTAAACTAATTTTTTTTAAAAAAAAAAAATTATAAGAGAGATTCTTATAATTATCAGATCTCATAAAAAAGATAGGTGTAATTATTTTTAAAAATAAAATAATAAATTCATACTTTGAATTAATATTTATCGTTTGATACTACTAATATAAAAAATTAGTGTAATATAAAAAAATCATAGAATAAATTTTTATAATAATCAAATATAACATGAGACATCGGTATAATTATTCTTTTTTATTACATTTTAACCTCTCTTATTGTGAAAAGTCAGCATTACTCAATGCTAGAGTAGCAATATGAACCCATAGGGGCAGTTTGGGATGAAGAAAAGTGGGGCATGGGCCTGATTGGAAATATATATAAATTTTTTATTTTTTTGGCAAGCATGATTTGGAAATAAATAAGACCTGTGGTGAGACAGCACGTGACTAGGCGGTGCGTAGCATTCTTTCTCGTGACGGTGTCACGTGGAATTGACAAGGGGGGTGGATGGAATGGGACCCACCAAAAAATGCCCCGTCAAAAGAAAGCGAACTTAGTGGGGGCATGTGCTTTCCTTTCCGAAGTGACCTGTCCTTAATGGGTCATTTTGATTTTGAAATGGGAAAGCTGTCTGACGTGGCATACTCACGTGTTGCCCTCGCGTGCCTTTTGCCTGGTCCTCATTGACGAAACGTGGCCCCACAGATCCACGACAAGTGTCATTAGCCCTTTTAATTTAAAAATGGTGCCATACATTTCAATCTAAAAAATTTACCCAAAATTTATATCTTAACGATGTGTCAGTTATTTATTGTGACTCATAAATTATATGACTTAATTTACTGTCAATATTATTGTACCATGTGATATAAAATTTAGAATAAATATTTGAGAAGCATAATATTAAATTACTGATAATACTTAAAATTATATAATTAATATGATTTTTTTACATTAATATTACATCATTTGAAATAAAAATTTAATATACAAATTCAGAAAGTATAACACTTTCCTTTAATTTATTTTTTTATTCATTCTGTAAAAGCCCATAACTAAGGCCATTTGGGTCTGGGAAATGGGCTGGGCCCTCAATTTATTTTGATTTTTGGTTTTTCTATGACACTGGGCTAAGATTGAGGAACTGAAGTAGAGTTTTTTAAACAGCTTTTTCCCTTAGAATTGTGTTTCTAAACACAAAAAAGTGCATTGGAAAAATGAGAAAGTGTCGGGTGCCCCATGGCTATGCCACCATCTAACATTGGACGTGGATTATGTTCCATTAAAATAGGTGGAACATAGCACACATCACATTGCATCACTGAAAGGTGACAAAACCAAGTTGGTCCCTCAAAGACACTAAAAAATATTCTCTGAAAAAATATGACATTGAGTTGTTTTTCATCAAATGCATATTGTGTTTGGAGAAACAATTCCAAACACCCACTTGCATTAAAAATTGTTATCATACTAAACTTTTAGTGAGACAAAAACTCATGTGTTACCCTAAATTCCCTTCCATCTGCACCCACCCTAAAATTCTTAAGTGGACCGGGTCTACCATGTGACTGTGAATTTGGCCAATCATAACATGAAATTTGTCCAATAAAACTATAAATGTCAGCTTTATTTCATATCATACATGATTTATATAGTTTTATTATACAAATATCATGTTGTGATTGGCCGAATCTACTATTATGTGGTGGGTCCACTCAAGAATTTCTTTCCCCTCTCGGGTCCAAATTTCTCAATTTTGACTGAGATATCACGTGGTTGAAGAGTAACAATAATATTTGTTTGTTTAAGAAGGAAATAGTTTCATAGTCCAAATGTTATGTTCATTTCCTTTTAATAAAAAATTACATAACACTATTGGGGTAACCCTTTTTCCTCATTTCTTTAATGCTAGCTACCATATTCAAATATACTCTTGTGGGATTATTTACAACAATGAAATAAGGAATCAACAATGACAAGAAGATCTTTAAAAATTGATTAGATAGATCTGAAATCAAATGCTTAGTTACCAAATACACTGATAGAAACTCATTAATTTATAAGCCATGGCCTACTGATCCAATTAACATTGCTAATCAACTTTTTAATGGGGCCATGGTTTTGGGGTGTTACAATCACAAGTCACTTTCATTGAATCGTATATGTGGAAGATTATCTCACTGTGATCAGAGCATTAAGTTGGAGTTTGTGGGCACCAAGGAATTGTTATGTATTGTTTATAATATGAATTTGTTTAGTTCACTCACTTGATTGGTGATTGATGGAACATTGTGCCAATTAGATGGTTAAGTTGATATGCCTCTGGGTTATAGTTTTTTCAACCACCATCATCCAATTTGGAAATACAGATATTCAATAGTGTCTATGGCCAAGTTGTTGATTCAGTGGGTAAGAATTCAAATTTCTTTGCTCAACCAGTTTGAATTTTTATAGTCATTCGGTGGAGTTAAACTTCTTTTTTAGTATTTAGAACAAGCGGTGGGACCTAAATTTTGATCCCAATGTAGATACGACAAAATCTTTCGCATATAGCTGTATGGTATTAAAAGGCAATACTCCCTGACGAGTATGTAAAATAGTCTATCTGTATATCTATTTTATCTACCAAAAAAAAAATTTAGTGTTTGAAAATGCCCAATTCTATCTCCACGAGTTTGTTTCAAAAGTCCACAGATATACTCTTGATATTTGCTCTACTTTCAATGTTTCTAATTCAACCAGCCCACTTAGAATGGTTAAGCTGGCTAAATGGTGTTTTCCCCCTGCAGGTTACATTAAATTGAGCACAGATGGTAGCTTCAAAAAGGACCCCAGTTAGGGCTGGCTATGGAGGCCATATTAGAGATGAAATAGCCAGTGGATCAAAGGCTTTTGCAGATGTATTGGCTAATGCTCAAGCCGTGTTACTGAAATTTGGGGTACAAGAGAGGGACTCGAGTTTATCAGTAATCCAGACAACACTAACCTGGTGCTGGAATCTGACTATGAAGCGGCATTGCACCTGCTTAAAGACAAGGAAACTGAGGACAATTCCCATCATGTGATACTCGAAGACTGTCGTGCTTACTTGACCAAGTGCAGAAGCTTTGCTCTATCCCATACTCTGCAGGAAGGTAACAACTGTGCAGATTGGTTGGCCAACAAGGGAACCAATCAACAGAAGGGCCTAGTTATCATAGAAGTCCCTCTTGGCTATTATGGCCTTTGTTAGGCCTTAGTTTTTCTTTCTTATTCTCAACCATTAAAAGAAAATAGATGCATTTTTTGGGTACATTGTACCAATAGGGGTAACCCTACACTTTCAATGTAGATGAAAATAGGCTTTGATTATAGTTTTCTGATAGATTATTTATAAACTTTACCAAATACACTAACATTCACCAAAAAATTATCTCTATATGTACAATATCTATTCTAAACACACTCATTCTTTCTCTTTTGTCTGTATGTACAAAATCTATTGTAAACTCTCTCTCTCTCTCTCTCTCTCTCTCTCTCTCTCTCTCTCTCTCTCTCTCTCTCTCTCTCTCTCATATGATATACTTCCTTGACCCAATTTTCTCAAAATAAATTAAATAGGATTGGCAACGGCTCTATATGAAAGAAACTACCTTATAAAATAATAATGCAACAAAGAACCCTTATTAATGATTTACAATTTATCACTATTAGATAGCTTAAAATTTGTGAATTGATTGAAAAGTCTTAAGACTAAAGAAATAACAAGTCCAAATCAAATTATAAAAAAGACAAGAGAGGACAAAAAAAAATTCACATGCAAAAAGAATTAAAAAAGGAAAACATTATATTTTGATTAATAAAAAAAAAGGATAAAGTTGTCTCCTTGAGTTTTTTTTTTTTCCCCAATTTTGTGAAAAAAAGGTGTCTATTTGAGTTTTTTTTTTTTATAAATATTTTTAAAATTTAACCAATTTCTAGTTGTAGAAACCTTATTATCCCACACTTGGGTCTGAAAACCTAACTTTCTTTTTAAGAACATGTGATATTACTTGACCAAATGGGGACTCATCTTTAAATTTTTTTAATGATTAAGAAAATAATATGGGTAGCATTGATTAATCACGGGGTAAGACTATGCACTTTCACTATACAAACTATGCCATGTAATCATCAGCCATCACTACTAATATAATTACAAAATTAGGAACGTAAATGGGACGGGTTTTTTTGCCTGCCACTCTACTAATGAGACAAGGGGCTATTTGGTAAAAAAAACATTAAAACTCGATAGGTTTCAAGATGAGTTTAAACTTAAACTCATTCCAACCCATCTTAATTATAGTATAAAATTACTTAAACATTTCTTATGCGTTTTGAAATACCTAATCTAGTCATAAAGTTATATATAACTGTAAAAAAAAAAAATTGATATAATAGTAATAAAATTTAGTAAAATTAGAATACAACACAGCGGCTTTATGTGTTTTGAAATACCTAACCTAGTCTATACCCGCTTTGTCCGGCACAAATTAAAAGACGAGATAACTTATTTTGAATGAAGTGCTCTATTAAAAAGGTCTATTGGCACGTTTATTTGTTAATTTTGTCTTAACTTATTCTTAGAACAAGATATTATCTATTTTTCTTTCAATTTTTTTCTCCATAAATAAATGAAAATTGTTTTCTTCCTTGATCTTGTTTGAAGAGAGGAATTTTGCAGAAAAAACAATTTAATATTGAAATAGGATTCTAAATTTCTAGATGACGCTAAAATATAGAATACTATTCCACGTAAAAATCACATAATGATGTGATTTAAATACTATTAAACGTTAATGTGACTTGCCATGAATGATTGGTCTGAAAAATAATGAATCGATTATGTAAAATACAAATGAATTGATTTTAAATTTCTTGTCATTTAATAAATACATTTTAACAATATATTGATTTATGTTTTAGTTTAAAAAATACTTAAAACTTGAATAAAATCAGATCAAAGAAGAATTAATTTTTAAAAAAACCAGATAATTTAATAAAAATTATTCGGATCCAATTCAAAAAATTCCCCAACAACCCCATAAAATCAAAGTAAAAATGAAAATAAGTTCCCTTAATTATGAAAGACAAAAACAAGGAAAATTTAGCGGGCGTTTTAGAGAATTTTTTCAAATGAATAAAAGTTTGTTTAAAAGAAAAGAAGCATAAAGCATGTTTGGCCAATGATACTTTTGCACAAATACACTTTTATGTGTTTTGAATGTAAAATTAATACAAAAATAATTTTATAAATTTGATCAAATTGTCAAAAACATTTTACATAAGTCTTTACAGACAGAGACACAAAAGCCAGGACTGAAAAGCTCTCCAAACGGCCTTGCAACATTCTTTCCTGTAATTCCACAAGCACACTTTTGAGTATTTTTCAAATGGGATAATTAATCTCATCTCCCCGAAATTATCAAACAATTACAAGGTCTTCTTACATGTTTTCTGAAATTATACTGACCTCCATTTTGTTATATTAATAATATACAAATTCTCTTTCGTATAAAATCTGTCATCGATAGTATTAAGGTTTCAACCAATTTTTTTATAATTAAAATACCCTTATATATCATCCTGACCTCCCCTATTTTTTTAAAAATCACAAAAAATGTTCATGTAATTGTCAGATAATGAGAGATCAATATAATTATCCCTTGTCAACTCGGTGGTGGTAAGTTATCCATGGTTTTCAACAAAAGGGACTGACCCAGTTTCCATACTTGTGAGTTTATCATCATTTTACTTGAAACACACACACACACACTGAAATAAACTCCCTAATTTGCATATTTAATTCAGCTTACTCTATTGCATACTAATCAGCAAGGAAAAGTCATATTTTGCTGTTTCTGGGGCTCCAAACTGGACCAGATTAGTTGTCTCATTTGGGACAACGCCTGGTCAGCTACGCATCTCTCTGAAGCTCGAGGATGCTGCTATGGCTAAACCTGCATTAAAGTGAGCTCAACACCATGCAAGGGGCAAGTAATGAATCAGACTTCTCAGCATCAACATTCTCAGCAAGTAAAAAATAGGCCTTGTATAGAAGTATACAGCAAAAACAAAATATGCATCATGCATGCATGCAGCAGGTTGTTTAGTTATGATGCCAACAACATAATCTGGAAAACCAATTGCTTACTTCAGGAAAAAAAATTGGGTAATTTTGTATACTTCACAGAAAATTAAGACTTGTGTAAACTTTACTCACTGCAAATGAAAACATTGAAGAAGGGGGAATTTGTCAATGCCAATGATCAAAGAAAATTGAGATAGCACCACCATATCTATATTGTATAACTTAAGTTGCAAAGCTTACTTCAATACCCTTTAACAGCCACAGTACCAAGTATGACAAAATAAAACCATTCGCATTCTATAGATGTCCAAAGGCACCCTACACGAAATAAAGGATAGCGAGAATTGAAAATTTTATTAATAACATGAAACAGAGTTAAAAAGCAGAAAGTACCTTTCTTTTCACATGGCCATGAAGAGATGAAAGGCGGTGGGGGCAAGTGGTTTGATTCTTATTGTTACATGCATTCCCCACACCCTGAAAAATAAAAATAACTGATAAAACAAACTAGAATATAACTTGAAGCCAATTTAATTTCCTTCCAATGAAGGTATAGGAGGGCAATAAGTTTACCAAATTTTTTTGACACGCCTATCTCCCTGGCAATTTGCCCTAAAAAATTAAATTAAGACCACAACTACTCAACATGACATCTAGGCATAACCTATTTTCTCAAACATAATGGTATTGACAACATCCTTTACAAAGATAAAAAAGCATTCTCTGCAAGAACTAGGCATTAGAGTGGACATTCTACGCCGCTGAACTTCATTGGTATGGCAGCATACAGAACTCGGGAAAGAATGGACACCAGGCTTTGGGTGCTCTAAACCACATGCCGCCAAGATGGAATGGGTGGCAAGCCTTGCAACTTCCTTGAATGCATCAACTCCTGTGTGGAAAACAACAAATTGGCCTTATTCAGCACGTCATCAAGACAAATCAAAGTAAAAGTTCCTGGTATGATAGCATGACATAGAGTTAGCAGGTTTGGATTGAGCATAAATGGTTTGTGTCATAAACAAGTCAAGACGTTTAACACAATTAATAAATAAGTCGTGTTCGGGTTTTAGTTGTGTTAAACCGTTTAACACGACTTAACATGTTTAATTGAAAAAAGAGATCACTAACCAAGGTAATTCGTCTTGCGTTGAAAGCCTACCAAAAATTGGGAAACTTTTTTACTTATAAGAGAGGTCTCCACTTTGTTTTGTCCCACATTAGAAGTCTATCAAACTTTGAGAGAGATTATTCAATACTTATAAAAAACTAACCTCTTCACTTAAAGTTTAAAGATTAAAATAAACAGATTAATTATATCGACATGTGGTTTTTTTTTTTATATATACATGGGAGCACCTCCTCATTGGTGCCTTTAGTTATATACTTATATACATACACTTTCCTTATTAGAAAAAAAAAAAAACAAGTGCTCGACATGAATAACCTATTTAATAAATAAGTCATGTTCATGTTTTGAAACTTGATATGATTAATTAATAATGTTGTGTTCGGTTGAGACAATTCCGAATAAGTATGTCATTAACACCCCTAGTAAAAATGTTCTATCCCATCGTAGTTCATGGAGTACCTTAAGGGACGTCATCCTACTACCCATAGTTGTTAAAATTCCGATCCAGATCTTACGATCCTATGATTTTACAATCTGAAAATACAAATCGATCCCGATCCCATAAAAAATTCCTTGGGAGTAGAATCCTCATAAAATTCCTATAGGATCACTAGGATTCCAACTTGACTCACGATTTTATCGATTCTACAATATAGCCATATATTATTATTCTCGCATGTGTCCTTGCTAACTTACAATCAGAAACAATAATAATATTATAAAACAAATACCAAGATTTATCTAAATATCCTAGGAGAGTCGATTATGTCAAAACTTTCTTAACATTTTGATCTTTAAATCACTTTTGTAGTTTACTTTAGACTAGACAAGTATTATACTAGTTAATTTAAGTCATCTAATTTCTTATTATGGCTAGTATGGGTCCGATATTACCATTTAAAAAAAAATTGTAAAAATATTGCTTTAAGCTAATTATCTCTCTCTCTCACACACACACACAAAAAAACTCAATTAGCTTGTTTTGAACCAATTAATATTTTATCCCAAATAAATCCTAATGCTAATTTTTTCCTATGTCATAAGTTTTGTTATAGAGCCTTTAATGGCCGAGTGACCGAAATATTTTAAAATAAAAAATTTCTTTTTATGTAAATTAAATATTTAATAAAATAATTAATCATTGATGATTTATGAACTTCTTTTCTTTTTATAGTTTAGATCTAATATTGTAATGTTTGTGTACTAAAAAAATATTAGTTTGTTCAATGTGAAAGCTTTTGTGCTCTAAATTTTTATTGTAACTTTCTTATGAGTTTTAAGTTTGTTCAATGTGTATTTTTAATAATTCTTAAGAGGGAAAAATATTAGTTGCTATTAATTTTCTTATTTTGTAGAATCTTCCGATTCTCTATTCGATCCAATGACTCGATCCTAAGGACCCTCTCATTGATCTGTTGTAAGATCCTGATTTTAACAACATTGCAATTACCTTTATACCAATAAAATATAAATGAAACAAAGAATATTATCCATGATACACTATCATTCTTTCGTGGGGTGGGGTATGGTTCCATCATGACTCTATTAGTGGCCCCCCAAGATGACTCTATCAGTGGTATGAATTGGTATTAGGATACGCTAGACAAAAGGCCCATTTTTTAAAAAAGAAATATTGAAAATTTAATAAAACAATAAGAACAAAATGGATCAATAAAAAAAATGGGTAAATTACACTGACCACTGCTAAGGTTTATGACAATTACACTGACCTTTCCTGAAGTTTCTGAAATTATACTGACCTTCCCTACTTTACAAAATAATATACATATAACCTCCCTTCTGTCAATTTTTTTTCTTCAAAATGACAAAATTGTCCCTATTATTTATTTATTTTTATATTTTTTCAATTTTGACCAATTTATTCTAACTTTTTTTAAAAAATTTTTTATTTAAAAACAAATTTAAGATAAATAACTTATTTTTAAAATAAAAATAAATTTAAGGCTTTTATCAATATTTATTTGAAAAATGAAAAAAAATTGGTCAAGATTTAAAAAATTGAACAAAAAATATATGAAATGGGTAGTTTTGTCATTTTAAAGAAAAAAATTGACTGGAATGAGGCATATATACATTATTTTGTAAAGTAAGAGAAGTCAGTGTAATTTCAGAAATCTCGGGAGAAGTCAGTGTAATTGTCATAAATCTCAAGGGAGGTTAGTGTAATTTACCCTAAAAAAATAGATAATCTAGCATTTTTAACATGGTTTGAATGATCAACATAAGTGTTAACCAAACTTGTTAAATACCATATTACATAATAATCCATTAATATTAAGTAGTTCAACTTGTACTATATTTATAAATATAGTTGTTAGTTCCATATAATTTTGTTATTTTCTAAATAAATAGATAATTTTATAAAATTCAAAATCTAGCCGTAAGCCATGATTTAAGTATATCGGTAGCTATAAAGATTTAATGAAAATTAGTTATTTTGTTTACCTTTTTAAAAAATAAAGAAATTAGAAAAACACATGGATATTGAGCTCTAACATAGAACACAGAGACCAACAACAAAATTACAAATATATGCACAACCACTTTAAATAATTTAAAAACAAGAGGAAAAAAACATATCTTCTTTTCTTCAAGAAATCCAGGTGCCAAGCTTAAGAAACTTGCAATTATTTGGTATTTCATGGTTGGAAAAGAAAAGAGATTTGTATATGAAGCTTTAGTGAAGAAAAGGATTCCCATCTAGAGTTTGAGTGACAACAAAAGCAACTCACTTTATTAGATGAGGTTACCAAGAAGACCCAACTCACTACGTCGGCTTTTAGATGTTGCCTAAGCGAGATGAGATCGTCACAAGATATCTAGTGGGACACCTCGCAAGAGGGTATCATCTCGCGCGAGATGCACCATCAACTTGTGACATATGGCAAGACAATGTTGCCCCACTAATTTTATATTGCATCACATATTTATCTTAGAGACTAGCAATATGAAGTCAATTAGGCTGAGTTATTGCAACATAGAGTAACACTGTGAACCATGACTCCATGTGTCAAACTTTATCTAGATTATGATATCATCATCATTTGTAGTATCTTTTCTTTCCATAATTCAACAAAAAGTTTTCAAGATATAATTCTCATATGATAAATGTTGAATTTATTTTCTTTTTTCTTTTTTCTTTTTTCACACATTGACATGTCACATGCTACAACATATGAAGTTTACTACCCAGCAGGGCAGTGCTAGTGGTTCTGACCTAAGAAGTACGGATACGGACACGGGACATAAATAGGACACAACACGACACAAATACGTTATTTCTCAAAAAAATAGGACATGTACATGTTAAGGACACGTTAAATATATATAAATTTTTTATATTTTATATGTGACCATATAATAAAAACTTAATGTTATTTCAATTAAATTGATATAAGAATGCACAAATTTAAAAATATTATTAAAATATTAAAATAACAAACCCATTAAATAAAAATTAAAGAACTTCTTCACTTAATCATCAACATCCATGATTCAAGTGTACGAACACATGTCTGAGAAGTATCCGATAGTGTTGATGTCCGACACAGACACGTGAGTCAAAATTGAATGTCCATACTTCATAGGTTCTGACCAATGTAAAAATTAATTTGGTCATGATGGAGGAATCTGAAAATGTTAACATATCCCTTGCCTTACAGATGGCAAATTCCTAGGGAATCATATCTATATATATATATATATCGGTAAAAATAATTTAAATTAATTACAAGGGGCCCAAGAAAGACAACCCTAACTTTACAAAAGAAAGGGATCGACTACATAAATTAGAGCCTAAGATCCTCCAAAAAAACTCATAAGCTTGTCTAAATATAAAGGGTAATCTTCTTTGATCCAAAAGCAAAGAGTATTCAAAAAAAATATCTTTCACTCTCTATGGAAGGGACTCCACTCCATCAAAAAGTCTTTTATTTCTCTCAAGCCAAATAAGGCATATTGGCGCCCCCAGCAATTCTCAGCTCCTTCCTGATTCTCCTGCATCCCCACCTCCAAAAAAAAAAAAAAAAAAAGTTGCTTAACATTGTCCAACATAACCCAACTACACTGAAAAAGGAAAATGGAATATTCCACATGTCCCATGCAAACTTGCAATGCAAAAGAAGATAGTCAACCGATTCTTCTTCCTCTTTACAAATCGAGCATCAATTAGCAAGCTACTAGCCCCTTTTCTTGAGATTATTAGCCGTGAGGATTGCCCCCCACGCAAAAAATGCAGCCTTTGTAGGCACTTTAGATCTCCATATTAGCTTCCAAGGGAAGGAATCATCCCTCCCTTCTACCAACCTTTTATAAAAAGAGTGCATCAAAAAGCAAACCCCCTATCTCGCACCCAAACGACTCAACCACAACCCTTGAAAACCAACCCCCCCCCCCCCCCATCTCGCACCCATACTTAGTGGAAATAACATCTTTCCACAAAGTATTCTCTTTTGTAGCAAACCTCCAACTCAACTTGCCTAAAAACGCTTGATTAAATAGACACAATTTTTTTATGCCCAAATCCCCGTCCACAATTGCGGCTTTCACCGTCCCATTTAACAAGACGAAACCCCCCCCCCCCAAAAAAAAAAAAAAAAAAACAACTTCATCGATCAAGAGCTCCACAAACAACCCTTCCTCCACTTGGATGCCCAAAAGACTCTAGAGACTATCAGAGTAGTAAGTACGTCATTAATGACACTACAAAGTGAAGTGGTTCTGGAGAGAAGGTGTGAGCCAACCAGAACAGATGGAATTGTAGGAAGAAGAGGGACCAAGCTGAATGTTCTTCAAGTCTAATGCATCGAATGTGAATAGACAAGAAGAAGATTAAAAATATCTTTCATAGGATATTAATGACAACTTCTTTAATGAGGGTTTGATCTCATTAATTGCTTCTTGTTCTCGTTGTTTTTGTCTCAGGAATCTTGCCTCGTATTTATAGCCAAAGGGACACGTGCCAAGGGTCTGGGCTTTAGGCGGGAAGGTTTTTATATATGAGAGAGCTATTTCTTCAAAATCAATGCATTATCTTTATCTATCTCTGTTGCAGAGACCTTAACTTGGGTTTGCAAAAACATCCTAATGAAGAAAGTTTGGTAAGTTAAACAGTAATCGATCAAAAAAATTATTAAAGCACACAGATCAGGAAAATCATAATTGCCCAAAGAACACAGAAAAGACCCCACAGGAGTCTGAGAGTAAAGCTCCAACAGTTTGTTTACCAAGTCATCCCGTAACTTAAGAACTGTTGTGGTAATCAACATGCACGTGTGCATGTGTGCATGCACAAGCTCTCTCTTTTACACACACGCAAACATGTATTTGTGAAGACAAAAGCTCAGACAAAAATGGTCATACCTAACTTTTTATCTCTGCTTAGAAGCTTTAGATTGAGCTTGACAAGAGACTGAATCTCACTCTTGGCATCATTATCTCTTCCAGCCTTGCTTTTGACACAACTTTTTTCTGTCCTAGCTTTTCCCTTGGGAGTTTCCATCTTGCAGGAGGAAGAGGCATCCAGTTTAGCACAAGTTACATTTGAAGCCACTGGCACTGACTGAGTCGGAGAAATCAAGTGAGCAGATCCATCACGCTCATTGGAAACATCAGATGACACTCTAAATAAATTCTCCTGTGACAGTATCCCACCATTTCCATCACAAACATCAACTTTAACTGAAGTCAGGAGTTTCATAGCAGATGGCAACTCATAATATCCTTGTGAACGAGTAGTTGGAAAACTCTCACCAAGTTTTAGATTCCTTCTCATAGTAACTGTACTCTGCTTTTGTTTTTCAAACATCAGAGATCCATGCTGAATACTTCTCTCCCCAAGAGAATGATACTGGAAATGCTTTTCTGATCCAATGCTTCCAAAATCCTTAGTACAGGGTGGTGTGCTATTTGACTTGAGATGACTTGAACTTGTTTTAGCCTTTTCTTTAGGGACATTTACTTTGCTTGAAGGATGTTTTAAGGCTTGATGGACAATGCTGATCCTTCCACGAGCCTGTTCTAATGACTTAGCAGCATCCATCATTTTCCATGCTTTGTCTATATCATCTGAGTTTCTATTGTGTAATGTATCACAGGAAGAGCCCTTCTGAGCTGTCAATTGCTGACCTGAGCAAGATGTGGTTTGTGATTGACCTGATCTGTCATCACAAAGTAACGCACCAATGTTATGTCTCTGATTAGTACAGCCACCAGAATCAACTAAGCCGGAAGAGAAGCTCAAGGCCCCACTTCGGAAGGCATTCCAATTTTCACGTAATGCTCGTATACGAACATGCACATTGCGGCAATGCTGCAATGTTCTTGCACTTAATGCAGTCGCATTAGGTGCAACACTCAGATGTGTTCTTGAACCCCTCTCAGTCATGTTATCTGCAACCTCTGTGATGCTGGATTCTCGCACAATATCAAAGATTGAAACAGATGCTTCAGCTCGTGGCTTTTTATGGAAGTTCCTAAAACTAGTTTGATTGTCACAATCAGTATCCATTTCACTCTTGCCATGTTCAGCCTTAGAAACAGTACAGTCCTGGCAAAACCAATCACCCTCAGGTACAGTGGCACCCAGACCAACGCAAAAAGTATGAGAGGCGGAGTCGCAAAGATCACAAAGTAGTAGCAGACTTTCATCTGCCGTACTATGGCACACATTACATTGAACTTCTGAATAAAGATTAGGAGGTCCTATTGTCGCATTTCCAAAATAATGGTAAACCTGCAAGGCAAACATATGTCAAATACTATCAGTGAAGGTTGATGAACCAGGCATCCTTTTCAACCTATGATTTGGGTACATGGATGTGGAACAAATTATCACAGATGGCATGGTAATGCTCTAAAATCTAAATAGGGTCATTCCCATATCATTAACCTTACAACGTAACAATATCATATATATCAACAAACACACACAAAGATTAGTTTGTGTGCATGTGTTTTGGGTGCTCTGGAAGAATCATATTGTCAAAGAGACAATTATGAATAAAATGTTATCTATACAATAGATTCTGCAACTAGAAGGCAGAACTTACTTGTTCTTACACACAGATTATAAGAGACTAAAAGTAGAACACTAGTGTCCAAACAGGCCCCAGAACAACTGCTGTCTCAACGAGTGTCCAACACGTAAATCATCAAGGTCCCACATATTGTAGAGATTAAGTGAAAAACAATTTAAGAATTGAACTCAATAATAAGAACAAGGCCAGCAACTTATGCTTGTTGGGTTCAACCAAAAACGAAGATCAAAAGGGCATTTAGAGTTCTTAGACTTCCTACTGGGACGGAGCTAAAAAAATTTAAAGCTAAACAAAGCTTAGGCTTTACCCATGTTATATACACCAATTGTATGAATTCACATGATTCTTTAGCAACCACCAAAGTTATTCCTTGCAACAGGTATACGACGCAACAAATTCTTTGCTGGAAATAGCAATGATCTACAAGTTGAAAGAACTTTTTTTTTTAATTTGGGTGGGGGGACAACCAAGGCTTAGATGAAGGCTACTTTGATGACCCACATAAGGTGTATCAGTCAAGGCAGACCTAAAAATATGTGAATGCAATGGTTGAAAGCCCTTAAGAAGATCCAAAAACCTAACTAATCAAGTGCCTAAACACCCCATATGAATCAATAACCTTATGAGAGCCACTCCTAGGACCTAAAATAGGGCCAAGTTATCAAGTCAAGCTTGGAGAGCCAATATAACGAGAGAGAGAGAGAGAGAGAGAGAGAGAGAGAGAGAGAGAGATTGACCACATAGCCTAAACCCCTAAGAAGCACCAGCAGCAAACCTTAGAGCACCAAGCCAATTTAAGTGGCACAAGAACTAAGGGCCCATAAATGTAGATAAACAAATTCAGATTGAAAGCTTGTTCTTAACGAGAAAGGGACAACCAAACGAATGACCCATCATAAAAAGGAGAGTTTTTCCTATTAAGAGGGGCACAAGGCACAAGCCTCATAAAAATGATGGGTGGTACTCCTGAGAAAAATGAGACTTTGATGCATATAAAGAGAGGCATTCAGAGAAAAATCCTGAAAGACCCTATAAAGAGTGAAATACATCAGGGAACGCTCCTTTTTTTTCCTTGATAAGTAAACCTTTTTAGAAAGCACAAAAAGGGGGTGCACTGTGCACCCATGTACACACAACGCACACTATAATATGCACAAGGCTATACCCTCATCATCCCAAAACTATACAAGAGAATCCAAGACAATAGAAGAGCCCCCCTAAAAGCATAATATGCACAAGGCTATACCCTCATCATCCCAAAACTATACAAGAGAATTCAACACAATAGAAGAGCCCTCCAAAAGCCAAAATATGAGAAGCTTAGCTTATAGTGTTAGAGTTTCGAAATAGGAGATTTCAGCCCATCAAAAGATCTCTTGTTTAATTAACAAAAAAAAAGATCTCAGGTTTTTTTCAGACCATATGCTCCACCAAAGACATAAAGGGGGCAGCTTGCCACACAGATCTGACTCTCCTTTCCAGCCTAAAACCTCTCTATTCTTGAGGAATTCTGAAAGAGAAGGCTGGACTGTTTTTATTTTTATTCTTCAATAGAAGTATTAGAAAGGGAGGTGAAGAACATTTTTGCATCACAAGATATGGAAAACGGAAAGTTCTTAGAGCATTATTTCTTTCGTCTCTCTTTGTTTTTATGCAAAAATAGTCCCTTCATAAAAAATAAAAATAAATAAATAAAAGGAGTAAAAAGGCAGTCTCCTCTTTGATGTAATGAACAAGAGTTTAGAATAGTGAAGATGTTTGTTTCATTTCCTTCTTTTCTCCATTCCAAATCTTAACTATAGCTATTTCTCTCCAAAAAGATAAGATGTACTGCACGCTCTAATGTCAATATGCTAGAATTAAAACCTCCCTTCTTAAATTAGGACAACTTGCCCAAAATATATATATATATATATATATATATAGGGGAGATGGAGAAGCAAATGTCGAATGCAATTGCAAAACCAGTGATCAATCCCAAGAAGATATTGATCCAATTTAGGTAAGATAAGGTTCAAGTGAGATATAGGCTTAAAAAATGCATTTGTTTACTACGTTACTTTTAAAAGATAGTTTTTTGAAGCTTCTTTTTTTGTGGATAAAAGAATATTATCCTAGTTATTTAGATTCTCTTATAGATTTTTGACGGGATCTTAAGCTTTAATTGATGTAGCTGGTCCCTTTTTATTTTTTGTATATGAGTTTGCGGGGGCGCCTTTGTTTATATATACAATTAGTTTTACCAATCAAAAAAATATATATTTATTTATTTTTGAAAGGGGATAAAAAAAAAAAAAAGATGATTAGCAAGTGTAGTGGGTGACAAGGGTGTTCAAGCTCATAGGAAGACTTGAACATAGATCTACAATTTGACATCCAAGGAAGAAACTAAGTTTTGCAGGCCAGTTTCCATTTTCTTTTTCCACATATTATGGAGGCAACAACATTTTTGCTGCCCGAAATTGGTATGCTTTAAGTGTGTTAAGAGTGTTATTTTTCTCTTAAGGTTATTATTATAGTTTTTCTCTCATCACTCAATGTTAATATACATGCGAGATGTAAAGGCAGACAGATTAGTTTTGAGAGGCCCTAAACCTTTCTTTAGTTTTCTATTTCTTTCTCTCCTTGTCTTTCTACTTCTCTTCTTCTAACCTTAATTTTCATACTACTCAACTTAACTAAGTGTAAATAAAAACATGAAAAGAGGTTGGTAAAGCTAAATCCTGAGTGTGATCTCTCACTTAACTACCCCTCACCTGCCAAAAAAAATGATTGTGATGTATACTGAACAAAGACACAAATTTAGCAGAGAGAGAGAAAGAGAAGGGGGGGATCAACAAAAAAAAAATCACAAATTAAAATTAAAAAAGAAAAAGAAAAAGAAAAAACTTATTGAAGAGGGGAATTGGGTGAAGAGCGGAGAGAAGATAGAGGGAAAGTTGTGTGTGTGTGTGCGTGAGAGAGAGAGAGAGAGAGAGAGAATAGGGAGGAGATTGTTAGGGTTTTGGCTTTTTGAAGACCCCATATTTTCTAGTGTCCTCAAAACAAGAGAGAACACACACACACACACACACATATATATATAGGAGTGAAGCTAACTTCGATCATTGGCGAGTCTTCCTACATATTTTATGTCCATGTTCCCTATTCCAGCTTCGATGGAAAAGAAATTAGACAAGATTTAAAGAGACTTCTTAAGGGAAGGAAATGAGGGAGACTGGAAGTTGCATGGGGTGAGTTGGAACAAAATCTGCTATTTGAAGAAAGGAGGGGGATTGGGAGTGAAGGATTTGCGGACATTCAACAAAGCATTATTGGGGAAGTGGATCTAGAAATTTGTAGTGGAGCACCATGCTTTGTGGAGCAAGATAATAGAAGTGAAATATAGATGTTCGTTAGACAGGTGGGTGTCAAATCCAATGGATGGACCTTATGGGATGTGCTTGTGGAAGGCCATTAGCAAAGGCAATGAAAACTTTCTCATAAGGGTGGATTTCTCGGTTAGGGAGGGGGATCGTGTTAGATTTTGGGACAATTTTTGATGTGGAGATGTGGCCTTAAGGGGGCGAAATCCTCATTTGTATCAGCTTGCTTTCAATAACAAGAATGATGGATTTTATGACAATTATGGAAGATGGAGTCATGTGGGCTCCTACTTTCCGTAGGAATTTCTTTGATTGGGAGATGGAGGAAGTGGCAAGCTTCTTAATAATGCTTCATCAACAAAATCTGTGTATGGGAGAGAATGATAAGATACTTTGGTTGAAAGATCGCAGCGAGTGCTTCACAGTAAAGTTGTATTACTATGATTTGGCTAGGAAGGGAGAGGGAAGCTTTCCGCGGAGGTTGATTTGGGGTAAAAAAACTACATTTTTTGTATGGACTCTTGCTTGGGGGAAAATTCCAACAATGTACAATTTGAAGAGGAAGGTTTTCACTTGGCTGTTGTTTTTGTTCTTATGGTGAGGAGAGTACAAATCACCTCTTCCTTCACTACTCTTTTGTGAAGGAGGTGTGGGATTTACTTCTCGCATTATTTGGATGTAGTTGGATCATGCCTTGTTCTGTGATGGAGTACTTGAAAGGGTGGGCCCCGATGGTGGAGGGAACAGGACGAGGAAGATTTGGAGAATCACCCCAATTTGCTTGTTTTGGTGTATATAGAGAGAAAGGAATCGTCATTCTTTTAATAAGGAATTGATATCTATAAGTAGATTCAAATATTACTTTTTGAAAAATTTATAGCTTTGTAAATTTTTTGGAGAACATGAGACTACTTTTAATGAGTCTCTTTTTGTATATGGGTTCACCCGCAGTTTTTTGATATACATTTACTCATCAAATATATATATATTTGATGAGTTACACGAGTAACCTTTTGGTCAACAATTTTGCCTTCTGCCTTTGAAGGATGGAGGAGGTAAATAAGGTTTTCAGTTGGGGTTTGGAGGCATTTGTTTGGGGAAATTTCAGTGTTTTTAGGGTTCTTCATGATGACTGTTTAGGAGAGAGTTGTGAGGTCTCTGAGTCACTTTCCATTATTACACTAAGTGACACTACATTCTCTAAGGGTTGTGTTCGATGGAAAGTTGTAAAACATGAAATTATATTAGTTGAAAATGTTATTGGGGATTATGATTCTGTGAATTTGCACTGGAATGCTGTTTGGGTCATTTTCTTAGAAGTTAGAACAAACACATTAGAAGCCAAGATTGTGTTTCATAACGAACTACTGATAAGATAGATTAAAAAAAATAGAAAGAAAATGTTTGTTCCATAAAAGATAATAAAATAGAAAGAAAATGTTTGGTGTAATGGATTTAGTCTTCTTTTTTGTTCACCAGAATTACCACTGATAAGGAAAAAGGAAACGTTTAAATTGGGTATTCAAATTCCAAAACTAGTTCCTCACGTTGTCAAATCATTGTAGCACAGCGATAAAAGTCCTGGTGTGGCATCTAAAAGGGATGGGCGAGTTTAGAAATTAGAAGTATGATTCTTGTCGTCAATCAATCCAGGAAAAGAGAAGGTTCTCAAGCTCCCTTCTAAATTATGAAAATTGTATATCCATGTTGGCTTTTGTTAGAACTGGAAGAGATGCTCATTCCTTAACATTCATAATCACCACCTTTAAGCCTAGGTAAATGACACTCACCCTGAATCATATCAATTCCAAGTCCCAACCAAAAAGAGGGAAAAAAGCAAATCAAAACATCTACAATTACAATAACTAAAATAACCAAATACCAAATCAAACAATAAAATTACAATTACTAAATTTCTCACCTGATCGCGAACTGGGACTTTGACGACTCTCTCAGAGAGAAACACTCCGTCCTTAGGCGGACGACGTATGTTGGTGAACCTGCGCTTGCACATGGGACAACAAGACTCCACCTTGGACCACTCCATGATGCACACGAAGCAGAAGTAGTGGTCGCAGCTATCGATCCACCCTCTGATGGCCTTCCCATTTTCCGATAAACATATCCCACAGCAATCGGATTCCGAATCAACCGTTGATTCATCAATTTTGCCACAGCCTTTGGAAGGAGAAGGAGGAGGTGAGCTTAGGGTTTTGAGGCGTTTGTTCGGGGATACGTCGGGATCTTCTAGGGTTTCTGGGGGCCGTTTAGGAGAGAGTCGTGAGGTATCTGAGTCACTCGCCATTGATACACTGAGTTCTTGTTCGCTAAGAATTTGGAGAAGACGATCCGTATATTCTGTAAAGTTGATGGGGTCTTTATATGAGGCGTTTAGGCTGCGACGCCGTTTAGTGGGCGTTTGCGATTAAGAGCAGGGTTGTGCGAAAATTGTTTTAAAAGTTTGGCCACACAAATATTTTTTTCAAAATTATTTTTATAAACACAAGTATACAAATAAAGTGAAAGGGAATTCCATGTATTAAGAGCCCAACACATTTTTCATAACCAAAATTTCTACCACAATAGTATTGACTTGGTGCAGAGGTGTTAAACAAATCGGCCAAAAAAGACTTAATTAGTATAGGTAGATTAAGATAAAATTATTTGTAAAATTAATCGTATCGTGTCGTATTTTGTTTAATATTAAAAATATTTAATATCACAAAAGCTTGTGTCATATCGTGTTTAGGCCAGATTGTGTCATGTCTAGACTGTGTCTGGTCTAGTCATGTTTAATTTAATATTTTTTTTCATTTTTAAGTCATTTTTAGACTTTAATAGGCTTAAGTCAAGCTTTGTCTATAGGTTAGGAGGGGCAAGCTTAGCATGGCCCCGTTAACAAGTCGTGCCAGACCCATGTCGTATTCAGGCTAATCCTGACTCACTTTACTCTAGCTTTGTGTAATGGGTTTAGGCTAGTTTGCAGAAATGTTGCGACATGTAACTCTTACATCCATGGTCAAGATAGGATTGTTTAAATAAAAATAAATAAAAAATGTTTGGCTTGATTATATTGTTAATAAGTGAGCTCTTTCATCAGCTAAGGGTTCACAAATAAAATTAAAATAGGGATTGGGTCCACGCGTAAGAATATTAACCCTAAAAAGTAAAAATTTCTTAATTATTTTGTAACTAAAATACCATTTAATTTATATCATTTTCATATCAGTAACTAACCTCCAATCAATTAAAGAATATATGTGTAAAAAATTTTCCAACCTTCAAAATTGAATAACTAATAATATATAAATTTTTTTTCAATTAAATTTAAATATTTTAACTCTAAAAAATAAGATATATTAAATAAGACTTGTATTACATATCAAATTTTGCACACAAAAAAAAATATCACAATTTGAAAACAATGAAATTTTGTTGTGTTTTTCGATGATAGTGAAACTTCTTTGTTTTTTAAAAACACGTATCCCTAGAATTGTTGAGAGAATAGGAGGAATAAGTTAAAAATGAATTTAATCTCTAGTATTATTTTTCACAAAGTCGTTATCTTAAACTTCAACCCGTCTTTTTTGTAGGGTTTGTAACCATAGCGGAATCGATTTCAAAAATATATTTGGATATTTTTCTTTACATGAATCATACAATCTTGAAAAGATTGTTAGAATTATCTTATTCTTGATTATCTTGATTGTTAAAGAAGCATTCTTGAAAAGATTAGTATAATTTTCTTTCTCTTACTCCTCTGAGCCTTCTTCCATTTTTCCTCTATGTAAACCGTACATCAGAGAAGAGAGTGGACTCTTCTTTTACTCTCTCGTAAGAAAATAATATATTAGTTTGTATGTTCGACTATCTCTTTTAAATCACATAGTTACAAGAGTTAATAAAATTAGGGCAAAATGAGGAATATGGTCCCACTAAATTAGCTCCAATTAGTCAATTAATTTTTAATTAATTAATGACTAATTGCACTCTAATTTGACGAAATAGAGAAAACTTCATAATCAATAGACATATACAATGGGCCCCTCTACCTGGATATTTATAATTAGGATTTGGCCTTATGCACCATCAAACCAATTCTGAATTATTTTTATAACTTAATTCATCAATTATTAATCACTATAAAATAGTCAACATCTCAATAAATAATTTATTGAAAAGACCAGATCCGAATTTTAATGATTAATCAATTGAATTAATACATTAGTGATATCCTTCTCTCTAATTTAGAGAGTGTAGACTCCATCTTTAGAATATATGTTCTCACAGTCTAAACAATGATTTTTCAAGATACCGAGGTATTGATCTAAGAGACGTCACTTATTGATAATTCAAAGTCACCGCCATTAAGAACTTGAGTTCATTATTCTCTCTGAATTAAGAGCTTACTGCGAATAGTGAATATAAGAATCACATCAAAGATGATAGTTCAGTATATTTCAAAAACACCAATACAATAACCCATAATCCACTACTTTAGTAGTTGAGATAAGCCACCTTATCACATAGAGGTCAAGTATATTATAGTCTTACAAACAAGATGCCCAATCTCATCAATGACTGCAAACAATTCTATAATTTCTTGATTATAAATTCATATCTCTTATACATAAATCTCATTTATATACATGAACTATTTCTAATAACAATTCAAAAACTAATCATCTCATAGTATAAAATAACAACATCCACATGTACAATAATATGAAACTCAATAATAATAAATAAAAGGGTTAATTACATTTACATCCCCCTAGTTTCTAACAATTGTAGATACTTTTCCTATAGTTTGAAAGCCTACACTGTCCCCCTCCTGCTTTGAGTTTCAATTACAAATTCCCCCTGCCTTCATTGACCGTTAGTTGACTTAACAAAACTTAATAACATCAACAAAAAATTTGTTTGAAATGCCAACTTTGCCATCACAATTGATACAAAGACAAACTACCCTCAATTCATCTCTCCATCCAAATCTCTCTCAGCCCAACTTCGTCAAACTCCCAACCCACATTCTTCTCTCCTCCATGGACCCTTGACCCAAGGAATTGTAGAAACACAAACAAAACCAAAAATTTCTCCCTCTAAAAACCAAAAACCAAAGGAACCCAAGAACAAACCCAAACAATTACAAGAACCCAAGAACAAACCAAAATATTACACAGAGAGAAAAATTCAATTGCCAAGAACTTAGTGAAGTCAATGAACAAAACTACTATTTAGAAGTCCAACTCTAATGTTACTACTAATTGGACTCAAGGGAAAAACATCATCTGAGTTTAGATCTATTCGAAGGATCATTCATCATGAATTTATGAAAGTGGAATAATTATTCTTTAAAAAATCCAAAATTTAGTAACACATTATTCAGAAAGTGAATTTCCCATCAAGTGAGACTAATTATTCTTTAAAAAAAAAGAATATTTGGAAACAAATTAGTCTCCATAAAATCTAATTCAATAATTATTACAATACCATTAGCCTCAATGAAGCAAAATATTGCAAAGAAAAAGTCATATTTCTATAGTATAAATTGGTACTATAGCACTCCTAGTGACTTTTTTTAGCACTCAATTTCCTAGTCCTTCCACTATATGAAATAGCCCTCTTAACCAGTAAAAAAAGCCTCGTCAAACAGTGAACTTTACCTCTTCAATATAGACCGAAAGAAGAAAACTATAATGCAATTGACGACAGACGAACGATGACAATGTAATCGAGGATGCCGAGATCGAGCCAATGGAAGAAACATGGCTTGGTGTCGGTGCTTTGACAATAGCAAACGACAGCAAAGCGAGAGCTCTTCGAGATTCGTGTCCGTAATCAATCGACCACCAGGGTTCCTCCAGACTAGGCATTGTCTACCTCAAAAAAGTGATGGTTGGATGATCTCATTATATACTTCTCTTCCCTTTGTTACAACCCGAAATCCGACCTACGCGGATTAAGGGTCTATGATCAGCCACCAAAGCCTTTTAATGGTCAAATCATCTTTCTAATTACCATTTATCAAACGTAGCAGAATTAAAAAAAAAAATTCATATTCATAGGGTAAACCATATAACTTGATCAGTCATTTAAACATTGTCTTCGAATGATATACTTTCCATGTCACAATGCAATATTGAGTAGTTTAAAATTACACCACTGAACTAGTTTGATAACTACACATCTGAATTCACATAGTAAAAAATCATCTAATTTATCTTTAGTAAAAGATTCATCAAAATAACTCACTTCATCCCTTAAGCACTTTGTCTATATTGCTTGAAACGAGCATATCTAATCCTTGCCTGAAAACATGGTAAAAATCTGTAATGAGTTCGACGGCTCTATGAGAATTTCAAATTATGCCAAGGGTTTTAAAACTACTATATAGTTCTATACTGGAATGTCTATATTCATTTAGAATTAGAATGTGTCATATCAAAACACAAGAGTTCAATGAATAGTATCAAATTCATTTTCAACAGTCCTTAGTTCAATCATAGTCGTAATGCAATAATCAATATCATAGTTCAATCATAGTTATAACTTAATAATCAATATCGTAGTTTAATCATAGTCATAGTTCAATAACATAGTTCGATAACAATAGTCATAATCCAATAGTCAATATCATAATTCAATCTTAGTCATAGATCAAAATCATGGTTCCATAACAATATTCATAGTTCAATAGGTAATATCATGGTTCAATCTTAGTCATAGTTCAATAATCAATATCACAGTTCAATCTTAATCATAGTTTAATAAATAGTATCATAGTTCAATCATAGTCATTGTCACGACCCGAAACCCACCCTATACGGATCTCGTGTCGTGGGGCCGACCCAATGGTCGTCCCTACTTTTTTCATTCTTTTACCAATGATAACAATAAGAAATATAACCATATCATTAAAGTGCGGAAGTCTTAATACATCATTGTTTCAAAACTAAATAAGTCTGACAAATCCCAATGTAAACCAACATAACTTAAACATAAACCCTCGTTTCAGGTGGTGAATGCATGGGAGAACTACTGTATTCTACTGTGCTCCTTAACCGTCTCCCTACGCTTTGAATCTCCTACTGTGGTTCCATAACATGCTCACCTGAAAAAATTTAGTAAAGGGTGAGCTACAAACTCAGTAAGTAGAAGCCTATCCCCAATACGGGTGGGGATGGCATAAATGAATACAAGTCAAGGTAACATGATAGCCAGTCATGATAACGATTTCAGTCAACTGTAAAATGCCTCAATGGCCAATAAATGACAAGGTACAATAACGGTCAAAAGTACCAATGAATGACAACGTACAATAACCGTCAAGAGTAACAACGTAGCATGAATATAGAATAGGCTCAATGAATACAATCAATATAAATACTGCCACAATGAAACGGTCACAATCAAGTCCAATAAAACAAAACCAATCAACATGGAACTATATCAATAACATGGATGATGCCTTTACTCTGTTCAGGGTTTGGCAGACCCTCGGTCTTTTGGGGCCCGGCATACCCCCATTAACATAAATGCATATAAAATGCCCATTAACCTTACTGCGTAAAAACGCCATAATTGCCATATGTCTTTTTGACCTGTAGGTCCCATAAATTGACCCGTAGGTCCCAGTCAATCAGATAGCATCAGATAGATAATGTGACTGAGCACAAAACCCGGCACTTAACATAAATTAAGATTCTATAGTATTCCATATGAATGTACAAAACATGGAACATCATAACGTAACATACAGTAAATGGATATCAATGAAATAAATTAGTCATGCAACATCAACCAATAGGCATCCACCAGGTAGAGAAATATCCATGGTGGGAAAACAATGACAGTGAATACATATATGAGTACAAGATTGGCAGTAATGGAAAGAACGTGGCTTGGAAACCACGTATCAAAGATAGGAATCCACTTACATCATCAACGTCTTAATATCCCGTGACTTTCTCCTTTCCTTTTGACTTGCCTATAAATCAATAAACACGTTTCAGCTTTCATATCATTTACCGAATTTATGCCTCGTTATTCTAAATACCTCCCTTACTAATTTATGTTTTACGATTTCCATTTTAAACTTAATTTATCCAAAGGCAAAATGGTCATTTACGTGTCTCTACTTTTTGGGTTCTGTTTTCATAATTTGGGCTTCACCGTTGAGTCCAGTAGGTTTGAATTAATAAAAATTCACTATTTACTTAACTAAATCGGAGTCCGTTTGACTCACCTTTGACGTAGGGACATTTTGGTCATTTTGGCATTTTACGGCTATTTTATTTTTTCGGGACTCCGTCTCGTAAAACGGACCTCACTATTATATTCAGAGGGTCCAAAATAGTAAGTTTTTATTATTCGTTCTACTAATTTAGGCGTCGAAATTAAATTTAAATTTATTAATTTAAATCATTTATTTAAATTAATTAATTCGAATAATACATATCGTATTTGAGCCCAAACAGACCACATGTGCCTTGGTGGCACAGTGGCTAAGCTTCTCACCCTTTTCCCCTTTGGTCACAGGTTCAATTCGCTGCCCATACCTTTTTTCATTTTCTGTTAATACATTTTTCATTTTTTTTTTTTCATTTCCTGTTAAGTTTAAGCCAACCATTGGATAGCTCTCCTTTCTAACCAAACACTATCTAAACTCGAATTTAAAAATTTACCCATGAAGTACAAGTGTTGGGCAGTCATCTGAATGGGTGGGTCGGGTCAGACCCGACCCGGTTTGGCCAAAATAAAATCGGAAAACAGCAGCCGCGCAGCAGCCATTTCCAGCGTACAGGTTGTCTTCTTCGTCAACGGCGACTCACCGGTGACGGGTTTCTTGCGTTTATCAGCGGGGTTCACACCTACAGATCATGGACAACTCAAATCTACCGTCGGATTTCAAATCGGAGTGCCGGAACACTCCCAAAATGAGGAAAACCTAATTGCACAGGGGCTGTGCGGTTTCCGGCAGCCCTGTTCTCCTTTATTTTTCTCACATTTTCTCTACTGTTTCAACACCAATTAATCCCTACAATGTTCCTACAACTTATACACATAAATCCTAAACATTCAAATTAATTTTCATGGATCAAAATTACAAAAGCAGATTTGAAATCTTTCTTTGTAAATTCCAGTTTTTCCTGCTAGTTTCCAGTTGCGTTTTCTTAATTCAATTTGCAATACAACCCAATTTACATGCTTTGGGAGATTCTATGTTCATATTCATGCTTTAGGAGATTCTAAATTCATATTCATGCTTAAAATGAAAACACAGAATCGATTTATCTCACCGTTCCAACGTGCGCAGTCCCGATCTCCCTGCCCGTTCCACTCTTCTTCGTTGTTTTCGTTTCTGTTTGGTTCTAAAACCCCTTCTCTTCTATTCTGGATTAATATTCTATACTCATTACTCATATACCAACTGAGAATTGTAAAGCAATCCAGAAATCAAATTACAGAGAGAATATCTTACCCCTTGCACCCTTGTCTCTGTTGCCCGTTTCCTCCTTCCTTTCTCTCTTCCTTTCCGTTTTTTTTTTTTTTTTTTTTCTTTTGTTTCCTTTTGATTCTAATGCAACGCCTGCTTATAAAAACCGCCCCTCACTTAATCTCTCTCTCTCTCTCTCCCGCGCCCTTCCAGTTCCTGTTCTTCAATTCCCCCATCCGTTTTTCTTCTTTTCTTGTTTTCTTCAGTTACATCACACACACACATCTCTATATATATATTTACACTTATATCTAGATAGACATATATATATATATATATATTGTCCATATGTCCAAATTCTTATTTTTATTTCCTTCAAATCCTTGTTTATTTATTTCTTTATTTATTTTAAATTTTGTTTCATTTCCTTTTAAATTTTATTTTTATTAGTAGTATTATTTTCTTTTTATTTCTCTAGTTATTTATTTATTTGTTTATTTTTATTATTATTCTTATTATTATTATTATTATTATTATTATTATTATTATTTTCTTATTATCGTTAGTCAATTGCCCTGTCATTCATTCACATATTCCAATCATTGAAACTCAACCCATTTATTGCATTATCGTAGCATTAGGCCGTCTTGGCTCGGTTACAATGGGTCAGGGTATTACAGTCATAGTTCAACAACATAGTTCGATAACAATAGTCATAGTCCAATAGTCAATATCATAGTTCAATCTTAGTCATAGATCAAAATCATGGTTCCATAACAATATTCATAGTTCAATAGGTAATATCATGGTTCAATCTTAGTCATAGTTCAATAATCAATATCATAGTTCAATCTTAGTCATAGTTTAATAAACAGTATCATAGTTCAATCATAGTCATAGTTCAAAATCATGGCTCGATAATAATAATCATGTTTCAATAGTCAATATCATAGTTCAATCTTACTCATAGTTTAATAACATAGTTCGATAAACAACTTCATGGTTTGATAAATCGAATCTATAGTTCAATAATTCTTAGTTCGATGGTTCAAAATTCAATCATGGTTCATATTCAATAATCATAAGGGTTCAAGCCCATAAATTCCTCTTCTATGGTCAGCAAATTAGAATATCATTGATTGAGATTGATATTCGATAAAACTAGTCCGATAATGTCATTTTGTGCGGCTCACCACCAATATACCCGGTGGTTATGATTCGTTAAAGTCACAATCTATTCGATAATGACCAAACATAGAAGATTATATGGTGAGAAAATTAGAACCTCATTGATTGAAATCGATATTCAATAAAACCAGTTCGATAACGCCGTTCTGTGCAGCTCGCCACCAATATACCCCGTGGATTTGGTTTGATAAAGTCACAATTCATTCGATAATGACCATACATAGAAGATTGGTTCATTCAAAACATCAAAATCATATTCAAAATCAATAATCATCAATCATAAGTTCAATTATTCAAATAAGAGTTCTATATCTAGTATTTAGTCAAAACAATTCAAAGATGTGTGAGAAACCATATAGTGTTTTGAGTATCATCACGAAACATTTTCTTGAATGAAAAGTCATAAAGGAAAGACAATATATCGATAAGTCATTCAAAATGATATTAAATGAAAGACGTCTATTATCAAGGTCATAAAGAAATTCAATATTTAAATCTATAATAAAATTCACCTTAAACATGGCATGAAATACTTTCCTAAAGTCCAAAAGCTTATATCCAAAATCCTTCTTTTAGTCGAAGGTCCCTGAGCACAATTCAAGGTCTTGTTACATACTTGTTTAAACTATTACATAATTTAATCATTAACTTAAAGCCCATTCTATTCTAATTACACTCTTCTGGTAGCCTCATTAAGTCTTAAAGACGTAATGATCATTTTTTAATTTGCTACCGAATCTTATTTTCCTTAAAAGGATATCACCATTAGGTCCGGAGTGTCAAAGATAATCAATTAAGGCTTTTCAGGATCTTATTTTGCATACTTATAGTTTATATTAAGCCTTAGGGTAATTTTGTAATTTATACTTTTACAGGTCATATTTTTCGGTGCTTCATTTGCTAAAATGGATCCTACCATTGGGTCTGGAATGTCTAAAAATGTCGATGTAAATGTTTTCAAGGTAATCAGAGTTCAATTGGTAACTTAATTAATCACTTAGGACTTAATTAGAATTATTTCATTTGTCCATTCATATTTTTTGGGGTTTGATTTCGTAAAACGGACTTCGTTGTTGAGTCCGGAGTGTCCAAAAATATTGGGTTAGATTATTCTTTCATTTTAATTGACCTTTATTTGGCTTATTTTTTGCTCAAGGGTAATTTGGTAATGTCTCTAAATTTAAAAAAGATTTAAAAAATAATTTATAATTATTTTCTAGGCCATTTCGTAATTAATAGAAAGTCATGGGATCAAAATGTGATTTTAGGAAAGTTTAGGTTTCAAATCAAAATTTTAGAAAAAGGGTTCAAAAAGTCGTTCGGTTCGGTTCAGGTTCTAAGTGAACGGTTCATAATAGTTCACTGCATCATGCTGACATCAGCATGACGTCAACCCCACTTAACTAAACGACGTTGTGTACTTCTAATTTAGAACCGTTTTAAAGGTCAAGACCTGACTCAAATTCAAAGACCCGACCCATAGCCTGACACTATTCATCGTCTTCCTCATGAAAACGTTATTGTTCATCACGAACAATAAAAATTTAGACTTTTATTTCGTAGGTTTTTGGCTACGGTTTCTTCCTGTTTTCAATTCAAACCTTCTTCTGGGAGTTAAAGCAAGGTTTTGGCAATGGTTTTGAGAATTGAAACAAGTTAAAAAGCTCGGTAGAGTTTGAATGGCTTCTCTGAATAATCCTTCAATTCATGCTTATTTTACCATCAAATTTAATAGTTCTTGTTCTGTTGTGATCCTCTTAGCATGGGGTTTCACTTTTCATTCAAAGATTCGAGCTTAAGACTCTGTTGGTGAGGTTGGGTTTGAAACCCGTAACCTACAAATCCGAGTTTCTTTCTCATTTCGGGCCTATTTAAGGTGATCTTTATGGATTCTTGTCCCTTGTGGCTTCTAGTTCACATCCTTAGCAACAAAATCTAGTTTAGTTTAGGTCAGTTCAGACCCCTATTCAAAGCTTCAACAATGACGATTTTTCAATAAGGTTTTATCTTTGGCAGTCTAAATCCATTCAGTAATGATCTAGCATTCATAGAAACCATTAAGAATTGAAATAAACCAAGGGGATCGATTACTTACCTCTTGATTGCGGATTTTTTTGAAAGTTTGGTCTCTCTCTCTCTAGTAGCCTTCCTTTTGTCTCTCTCTTCCTCGTCTTCTTCTCTCTTGGTTCGATTTCTAAGTTTGGTTGGTGGTCTTCTTCAAGTTCAAACAATCATGCAAGAAAGGTTTTTCTCCCTCTCCTTCTTCTTCTTCTTCTTTTTCTCTCTCTCTAGCCGAATACACAATAAAGTGTCTGAAATACACAATACTCTATACACATATGTCTGATTGCTCACAAACACACTCAAGGTTTGTTATATGTATCATAAGGGTTAGCTGCATGAAATTCTATTGGTTGCTTGTTTGGTCCACTAAGGTGAGGACATATCACTCTTTGCAAGAAATTTTCCTATAAGTTTCTTTTTATGTACTTTTCTTGTGGGAATCATAACATAAAAGTGCTGGAAGCCCAATGATAACTTTTTGGCAACTTTTACCTGGGGTCTTGAGTTCAAGACTTGGCAACTCTATTTTTACTTCTTTTTCTTTTTTTTTCTCTTTTTTTGTTGTGTTGGTAGAAAATTCTATACTTTTATTTAATATTTTATTCATTCAATACACTAAGTTTGTATATATCTTAATTATTTGATGTATTTTATGATAATGAAGATTTCTTTTTTGTGTAATTAAATTATTTAATCTTTTAGGATTAACATTTATGTATTTCTTTATTAATTTCGTCGTCGTCGTCTTTTCATATCAATTTTTTCTATCTTAATTCACTCAGAATTAAAATAGGAGGGTAAATCAGTAAAGTAGCATATTCCGTTAGCGCTGTTTGGGAGATAAATCTGATAAGGAAAACAATGTAGTTTCAGAAATCATAAGAGAGATATCTGTAATTGTCAGAAACTATAGAGAATGTAAGTGTAATTAACTCTAAATCGAATTTATTAAATAACAACAAAATGTCTTAAATGTGAGAACATACATCCTAACATTTTCATAGTTGATAATACGATCATTTTATCATTTTACCAAACAATAACCCTATCTCAAGTGTTTTTAACTTTAATTTTTTATATGCTATTTTTGAAATCAAAAATAAAGAAATTACTCCCTCTGTCCTAAATTAAGGGACCCTATTTGGAATTCTAAATTTTTAAGAGATATTATTTTATTGTTTAAATTTCTAATAATACCCTCATTTAAATTCCAATAGGTTATTTTATATATTATAATAATTGGTAGCTTTGAAAATTTACATGTTAAAGTATATTGATTTTTCAAATGATACTCTTAAATTAGGACATTTCAAAATGAAATAAAAGACTCTTAAAATGGGACGAAAGGAATAATTAATAATTTTGTAAACATCTATTATAAACTTGATAGCGTGGGAACTTAATTCTTTGATAGATTTTTTTTTATTTTTTACAATAAAATTAGACTCTTATGTCTTTTGCATTTGTTTCCTTTTATGCGTATTATCCATTTTTCTACACCGGGGATGGATTTGGTTCAACAAAGAACTTTTCTTTCTCTATCCTCTTTCCCCTGCAAATTAACTTTTTTAAATCAAGTTAATAATTCTCATAAAAGAAAATAAAATGTGTCTGTGTGTGAGAGAGAAACTAATATTTTGTTATTACATAAAATTTCTAAATCACTTTGACGCTGTTTGTGTTTGACATAGTTGGTGGCAGTCGAAATCTCTCATTGGACTTATAATTTTGACAACGTTATTGAGAGTTTCGTTGTCAATCACAGGTATAAATCGCCTACTACAAACAGGGCTTTAACATGTTTCATTATTTTGGCTTAAAGGACGTTGTAAAAAATGAAATTACATGCGCCAACTAAGTATGCCATCAATCAAACACCTAATTTAATAAAAAAAAAAGAAAAGAATATTTGCTTTTATAATAAAAATATAATTTCTTCTAACTTAATTCAACTTAACAAAGTATTATCCCAATTGATGTTTCTTTTAATTAGTAAAAGAAAAGAAATTTTATGCACGTAAAAAGAAATTGAGAGATACAAACAAATTCATCAACAAAAATGTGACAAATATTGTAGCAAAGAATCTCATTCCAACAAAATTAGCACCAAGCAAGAACTAATCATCGATAAGCTCGAACAAAGTGAAAAGAAAAAAAAAAAGATGAGAGAAAAACATAGAATTAACAAGATACCAACTCGACCGGAGCACCAACCACCAATGACACCAACAACAACCACAAATCACAAACACACAAGCTCCACACAACCACAAAAATAACATCTTTACGGTACATACAACAGCCAAATGATAAATGTAAGCCCCAAAACACTAAAAATAATCCTTTCAAACTTTACAAAATGACTGGAGAAACTCTTCATCGGAATATTGCGCTAAGATTCTATTAGGAGATATTTTTTTTTAAAGTTGAAATCACATAATATGATATGTTTTTTTTATTAACTATGCTAAAATTAATTTTGGTCCGTTAATTGTTCTCTGTCACGTAACATAACTCTTGATTATGAATAATTTCTTCTAATTGCTTGCACTAAAATAGTTTAAAAGGAAACTCAAGAAAATTATAAATAAAAAAATGAAATGAGGAAAAAATGACCTCATTTTCAAACCCTTTAGGTTAAGAATAATGCCATATCCCACCTCAATTGCCCAACTTAAACCTTTAAGAATAATGCCATATCCCACCTCAATTGTCCAATCTTAAACTTTTTTCTTATAAGGATGCGATTCATTGGTGGAGCAGGATTCTGGAGTAGGAATTTGTCCCCATGGATGGTGAGTTCTATTGGCAGGAAAATTCATTTCAAGTGCTATTACAATATTTATATATATAACTCCAAATGCTATATATCACTCTAACAGTGATATCTAAAAAGTATATTCATTTTATATTTTAGTAATATATTTTTGTATTTTTTTTTCTCTCTTCTTACTAAACTATCTCTTTCAATTTATTTTTATTCCCCCCATCCCCTTTCTCTTTCTCCATGAAATTTATACATGAATCTAGTTAATCATCGCTGTTTATAAGTTGATACATTTTAGATTCAGTGATAATTCCTCGATTGAAAGCAAAAAAATGTTTTATTAGAAGTTAAAAGTGTGTTAAGATAAGATGACTCACCTCCTACCTCTATTCTCGGAGATTCTCTTAGGACTGAAATCAAACAAAATTAGGCAAGTATCCCCAGCTAGTTAAGACTAATGCTAGGAGTGGCACCCATACGTGGGTTCCAACTTCCATCCCATATGACATAATGATTTTCAAAAGTGGTACAATCATTGTTATTACTATAAATAAAAGAGCAACAAGGATTGAAAATTATAATTCATATTTATTACTATAAATAAAAGATATATACTGCATTAATGGCAATTGCTAATTATGCAATACCCAACTTGATCTGCTGATATATTCTTTTGTAGATGATCTTATCATCTCAGTGAACGTAAGGTATGACGATCTGGTGGCCAGAAGAGCAAGTCCGTTTGATTAGGCATTCATACACTGCAAGTGGGCACGAAAATATATAAGCATAAATGGAAAGTAGGGTAATATGATGGGTCCCGAATCACCTCGCCTAATCGCATCTGGTTCTCCCCTTCCTTCTTAAACCTTACGCAAAAGACTCCCAACCCCTCTCTCTCTCTCTGCAAATATATACATTTATAACGTCTGTGTATATATATATATATATATATATATATAAATATATAGATACACATGCATCCAAGTATATAAATATACATACATTGTTTTTCCATAAGCACTCGGAATTACAAAACCACCATCCATGGAGATCACCGGAGCCGGCGTACACATCCTGGTGTTCCCTTACCCTGCGCAGGGGCACATGCTACCCCTTCTGGATCTAACCCACCAACTGGCCGTCCGTGACCTGACCATAACCATCCTCGTCACCCCTCAAAACCTCTCTCTCCTAAACCCTCTTCTCTCCAGACACCCTTCCATCAAAACCCTCGTTTTGCCTTTCCCTACGCACCCTTCCTTTCCCGCCGGCGTAGAGAACGTCAAAGACCTCCCCCCCAATGCCTTCACTGCTATGATGCGCACCTTGGGCGAACTTTACGAGCCTCTCCTCCACTGGTTCCAGAACCACCCGTCGCCGCCGGTGGCCATCGTTTCCGACATGTTCTTAGGATGGACCCACCACCTTGCATGCCAGCTTGGCATCCGCCGGTTCGTTTTCTCTCCGTCCGGTGCTATGGGTTTGTCCATTATTTATTCCCTGTGGCGCGACCTACCGAAAAGAGATGATCCCAATAATGAGAACGCTTTGATTTCGTTCCCCAGAATTCCGAATTCTCCAATTTTCCCTTGGTGGCAGCTCTCTACTCTTTATCGTAGCTTTGTAGAAGGAGACCCAGCTTCGGAATTTATGAAAGACGGGTTTCGTTCCGACATCGCGAGTTGGGGACTCGTGATTAACACGTTCACTGAATTGGAACGAGTTTATATAGATAATATAACAGAGGAGTTGGGCCATAATCGGGTATGGGCTGTTGGGCCTTTACTCCCTTCAATTGATGATCCATCAGGGCCAACTGACAGAGGTGGGTCCAGTTCTGTTTCATCAAGTGACATATTATACTGGCTTGACACGTGTAATGATCACACGGTGGTGTATGTGTGCTTTGGGAGTCAAGCAGTGCTGACAAACAAACAAATGGAGGGATTAGCATCAGGGTTGGAGAAAAGTGGGGCCAAGTTTATATGGTGTGTAAAGGAGCCCACCAAAGGACACGTGGAGCGAGAGTATGGTGTGATACCATCTGGGTTCGAAGATCGTGTGGCTGGGAAAGGACTTGTAATAAAAGGGTGGGCCCCGCAGGTGTTGATACTGAGGCACCGAGCCGTGGGCGCGTTCTTGACTCACTGCGGGTGGAACTCGATCCTTGAGGGACTCGTTGCCGGGGTGCCAATGCTGGCATGGCCAATGGGAGCTGATCAGTTTACGAACGCGAGTTTGCTAGTGGATGAGCTCAAGGTGGCGATTAGAGTGTGTGAGGGTGCAAAAAAGGTTCCAAACTCGGACGAGTTAGCTGGAATGGTAACCCACTCGGTGGGTGAGAACTGGGTAGAGAGGGAACGGGCCAGGGCGTTGCGGAAGGTAGCATTGGACGCCATTAGAGAAGGTGGAAGTTCTGATAAAAATGTTGGGGATTTCGTCACATATTTGTCCAAAGAGATTTCCAATGGAAAATTTTTTGAAATAGAACAGAAAGATAGCAATGTAGAGCTGGCTGTTAAACATCCAGAAAATTAGGCTTGTTTAGTTGATGTTTTCAAAAATTGATTTTTAATTTAAAATTACAAGATACGTGTTTGCGTTATTTATTTTAATTTTGTTATAATTTTTTAAAATTTAAATTATCATATTTAAATATATTTTTATAATATTAATTACAAAATTTTTAAAAAATTATATCTAAATTATTATTCAAACACAACCTTAGTTTTAGAAGATACTCTGATTATAGGGATCAAACTACTTAGCTTCGATTTGGTCATATTTTTGTTGATTTGATTGCAAAAGTTGTTTACAAAATAAATAAAACATATCAACGCCTTGTTGGTAAAATTATTCCAAATATCACAAATTTGAAAAAAAAAAAAGAAAAGAAAAAAAAACACGTCATCCTTAAATCTACAAAACATAAAATACTAAAAGAAAGTAATAACTATTAACAATCAATACTATCACCATCAAATAATTAAAATCTTAAATTTACGTGCCCTTCATTTAATTTCACAACTGATTTTCTGACCACATTAATACCTCCGAAATACTTAAATGAACTCTATCAATTAATCAATCTGCCACTAGTGCTGAATGCGAATTCCAATGCAACAGTCACACAAGAATAATTAAAGTACCTTGAATTAATTTTTTTTGTAGAATTGGATACTTCATACTATTTGTCTTTCATTACCTCTAAATATCAAAATTTAGAGTTTTATGCAATATCTTTTTCTTTCAATTTAGCATTTTCATTACTTAAACACGAACTAAGATATAAATTATAATAAAATAAAAAATTCATCCTTTCCAAAGTTAAAGATTCCCAAATGAGAATATGAAGATTCTCTTATAACACTAGAGTCATTCATTCTCAACTTATAAGTTTAAGTACTCATGAAATAAATCATAACAATCTCGACGATTTTTTTTTAATCTCAAACCAAGATCCATCTCCATAAATTTTTTCAAAATAATATGATATTAGACTCAACTTGTACCACATATCTAAAACAACTGTTATTCCTATGATAACATGCTAAACATTCTAATATTTCTCATGTTTTTCATCATTTTTTTATGCCAATGTCCTAATAATCCCACTAGGGCTTCGAATCCAATCAACAAATGCCACTATAATCTCACAATCTTTTAGAAAATAACAATTGGTAGTTAGATATTAGGTCTCGAAAAATTTTCTTGGGGTTTTAATTCTTCAACCTCCTCATTCATAGAAAAACAAATAGATATTATTTCTTACTAATTTCTAGAATTATTGATGATACGAAAAAATGTTTCTATTGTTTCGATATGTTTCCACGGAAATAATTTTATTTTCATGAAAATATGTAAATTCTGGTATTTTACTAGTGTTTCATTTCGGTTTACTGAGAAATAAAAATGTTTCGGCTGTTTCGATAGAAAAAAAATGAAATTTTGATCTTTTTTGAAAATCTAGTATAAAGCCTCTCATGTTGTTTCAATCTTATAAACACATCTTTGTACATGATAGCAATTTCAAGCATGGCGTATGTTAGAGTTCCATCAAATTTTATGATCATGGCACAATTCTCTTAGTATATGAAATTTTTAATTAACAAGAAGTGCCTTCAAATTTTTTTTTTAATTATTTCTACCTTCCGTTGTTATAGAAAATACAATAATATCTCACGCATTCTCTCAATCCTTAACCCAATCAATTTTAACCCATCTTTTACAATCAAATTCAAAATATGTGCATAACATATCATGTGAAGTACCCTCCCTTCTAACAAAAGCGAACTTGAATCAAACCTACTATCAAGATTTTTAATAATATCATTTGTGGTACAATTATCCCATGATATATAACTTGCAATCAATATTCCAGTCTAACTAACAATTAATAAGTGTATCACAAAGCACTTCTTATGTACAGCAGACACATAAATTAACCAAAATACAATAATATATAATATACACATTTAGTAATAAAAAATTTCATTTGAAATAAGCAAACATATTTTATTAAAAAAAATAAGTAAAGAAGAAATAAACATAAATAATACCTTAAAATTTGACTTTGCGAAATTCATGTCTCATCAACAATATTTTAAAAATCGGAACGATCGGTTAGACCACTTAAAAGAATAGGCCTTTTTTTTATATACATATTATACTACTTTACAAGTTTGCTTGAGCTTTCTTTCATATATATATATATATATATAAAGGCCTATTCTTTTAAAACAGTGCCTAACTTCAAATCAGACATGAAAGTTTTTTATTATTCATGTATGTATTACAATATTAGTATAATATATATATCATATAATTATTTAATTTTATCTAAAAAAATAAAAAATTAAAAAGCACATTAGTATTGCATATGTGGTAGATTATGATTAAGACATGTAGTACTCGTTTGGATGAGTGGTAAAAAAGTGCAATTTAAATTAAGCAGTTGTTTGAGTTATGTAGTTGTAAAAAAGTGTGGTTTGACTTAAGTTGTTGAATGTTTTGATGAATATATTAAGAAGTTTTTAAAATGATATTGTAGTATTTGAATGAATGATGAAAAAATGTTGTTTAAACTTGAATTGTTGTTTTTATCCTTAAATATTAAATTATGTATTTAGTAATGTATTATATTTTTAAAATAATATTATCTTTATAAATAAAAAATATATAATAATATAATATAATTTATTTTAATATTAAAATATAATACTATTTATTTTAATATTAAATATTATATCATATTAAAATCTATACAATATTACATTTCAACCACTAGAGCCATAGTTATTAGAATAGTACCGGACGATGAACCGGCGAAGGAGTCAATTCACAGCTCATTGATTTAACCAGTGGTTCAACTGGTTTTCTAATTAATATATTAAAAATTAAGAAAAAACAAGAAAAATACATTTTTTATTATCTAGTGATAAATAACAAAATATAAGCATAATCATTAAAATTATCTTAATGTATAAGTTCAATATATTTGTTTATATAACAAAAATATATACAATAATATCTTATTTTATATTAAGTTTTATTATTTAATCATCAAATATAAAAAAATTTGTGAAAAAAAAAAATTATAGGTGATAAAACAACAAAAGGAGGTTCAACCATTTTTTTAAAAAACTGGTTAGTTCACTCGATTTTTTAAAAAATCAGTTGGTTCAACCGATTCTTTAGTAAAATCGATATTTTAATCAAACCGAATTAATTTAATATCCGATTTTCAGTTCAATCGGTTGAAGCAATTGATTCGATTCGATTCTGACAACTATAACTGAAGCATTGGCGAGTGAAGGGAATAAAATAAAATTTTAAGATAAAAATCTTATTGACAGAAGTTTCTTCAAAATTTAAACACGTTCTGGCATTCTTTTATTTGCCAATGGAATTGGTCTGCCTATGGCCCGTTTTGGGTTGAATTGGTAATCGTCTGCATGGCACCCGAGCTAAACCAAACTTCGAAGCTAACTATTCTCCTTTTTATTTTTTGTGAATTTGACTATGCTCCATCAATATTTTATTGATTATAATAATTAGTATATTATAACTTCAGGTTACGAGGTGAGGAATCTAAACTCAGAACATTGTATGAACGTTCTTTGATGGTTTTTCATCAAAAATAACATTTTTTAATTCACGTAAACCAAGATATGATAAAACATAGGAGTCATGATAAAACAAACACCCTCCCATTAGCACAGTACCGGTGCTACCATAAGGTAATTTAAAACAATTACTTTAAATTTCACTTATGATAAAAGTGTTAAATTTTGTATATATTTATAATATTATTTTATTAGAAATAAAAGTATAAGATATATAAAATTTTAAACTTTGTCACATATTTCATAAATATCAAACTCATGATTTTCTTTTTTTACCAATAATATCTAATATGAAAAAATAAAAATATAAATATAACAGAAAAAAATTATTTACCAATTCTATTATCATATAGGTTAACATGCTAATGAATTTATGAGAATTATTTTTAAGCCAAAAAAAAAAAAAAAAACAAGGGTCACAATTGCAAGTGGAGATTTTCATAATTTCAGTTTCAATTTGATTGGAGTTTTGAGTAAAAGAATATTAGAATTTTTTTCAAACTGAGGAAATGACTTTACGTCAAAATTGAATTGAAATCTTATATGTATTTGCTAAGTGTAAAAGGTAATTAATAAAAGAATGATTTTTTTTTTTATCAGTAGAATTATGACTTAATTGAAATAGAAACTCCAAAATAGATAAAGAAATAAAAAAAATTATTAATTCCCACTTATTTTACTAGATATGTTATAATAGAATTGTAATTGAAATAGTTTATAGTATGTTTCCTATTTAATTTTTCTGTAATTAGGATGTATATATTTTAATATAAGTAATTATCGTTATTAGTGGTTGATATTATAATAGGAATGAAAAACATATAATATCTTATTCTAATCACAATATATGTATTTCAAAAATTCGTGAAAAAAAGAAACAATTAAAAAAATGTATATAGATTGAAGTAGTGTGTCTGTAGTAACTTTTTTAATACAAAAAAAAAATTAATTATATATATATATATATATATATTAAATAAAAGAAAAAAGGAAAAAGAAAAATGACAGCACATGGAGATAAATGATAAGTCAGCAACACATGAATAGGAAAACTTAATTAATAAGTATGCATCCAAAAGTGAGAGGAATAAATTTTAAATAAAAAATTTTCTTTTAATATTAAAAAAATAAAAAGCCTCATTTATAATTGTTACTTTAAGTCCTAGATTCTCTTAAGCCGGCCTTACATTATGTTAAAAGTGAATGTCGAAATTAGATAGGATTTGTACGGGAGACCTTACATTATGTTAAAGGTGAATGTTGAAATTAGATAGGATTCGTACGGAAGTGGTAATTACGCTTAGAATGACATATGAGAATATCAAGATAATATGGCTAGGCCAGAGGGTGAAGCAATCTGGATCAAAGAATCAATGGGGAAGCACCATGGTTAGTCCTTTTCTTCCATCTTTTTTTATCATCATCCATGTCTATTGGTAGAATAGCTATTTATAGGAGAAAATCTTAACGGTTTTTCCATCCATTACTCTCAACATTTTACGTGTACTTTAATAAAAGATGATAGAAGATGATGGAAGCTTATAAAACTTAGTGGAAGATTCTCATAAATTTCAGAGAGGCTAAAGTGTACCCATTCTATAGTTCGGTCCACTCTTAGCAGTTTTTTCACCCTGATCCACCAATTCACATGACCTAGATTGTCCCGTAATAACAGACTTAGAGACTTCCATCTCTTTATCTCCAAGGTTGTTTCAACATATGTATGCAAGGTTAAATTTATTTTAGTGGTATCTTTACTTCAACTTCGTCTTTATGACCTCTCGGCCTAATCTTGTTTGGGTCATTTATTTGGTTTCTTTCAGCCTTATTTCTTATCTCTACACATTACGAGTCTTCATGTAAAATTATTTTTATGAAAATATATAAGTAAAAAATGTTAGTGTAATTTCAAAAATTTTAAAAAGAGATCAGTATAATTGTCATAATTCTCAAGAAAGTCAATCAAATTTACTTTATCAAACTTTTTTATGGACTCTAAATAATAGCGTTGTCATTATAAACTTGAAAATTTTTTTCCAATATAGCAACGGAGAAGAAAATTTATTTTAAGTGTTTGTATGCGGCATGATGATTGAGTTCTGACTCATCGTGTGTAACCTCAATACCATTAAAGGCTTAAAGCGACCACTCCAACAAATTTTATTTAAATTTTAATAATAATATAAAAAATATTTAATATTAATATATATAATAAAACTCTAATAAATATATAATATGTATAAATATTTTTAATCCTTTATTTTATATATACACATATTTTTGTAATATAAAATTATAATATTATTTAAATAGTTAAAATATATATGTTAAATAAAATTCTAATAATAATTTTTTTTTTTTAAAGTTTAATTCTCATTTGAATGAGTTGAGAAAAAAAAGTGATTAAATTAAGTAGTGAGTTGAATAAGTAGCTAGAAAAAAAAATGTTGTTCAAGTCATTGAGCCCGTTTGACTGGACGTTGTGGGCTGAAGCAATGCAGCTTAAGGTTGTTTGGTTAGCTTTTGAGAGAAAAATGCGTGTGGGAACTGCGCTAGCGAATGGATTTCTGGAACGCTGGTGATTTTTTTTTTTCTCACAAGTTAATGATTAAGAATGGCAACGGAATGGGTTTGGGACGGGGCTTCCCTTCTCTAACCCCGATCCCATTTAAAATTCTCACCTCCGATCTCATCCCGTTCCGCCTAATAGTTCTTCCAACCCCGACTCCGTTTATTGATCCCGTCCCTATCGGGGCTCGACCCCGCCAAGCCCCATCCCGTTTTTCGAAAAGCTATTATCAAATTTATAAGTCTAATTTAAAAATGTTGAAATTATAAATTTTAATAACCAGTTTTTAATATTGATGAAATTTCAATACTACCCAAATGCCTAGCTCAATTAAATGAATTAATATTAAAAAATTTACAATTAAAATCATAGCTCAATCAAATGAATTAATATAAAAAAAAAATTCACTACTAAAATCATATGCCACAAATAATTAAAACAATACTACAAATCCACAAACATGAAACAATTCAAATTCTAAGTACTAACTTTCTAAGTCACCACATCACAAAATTATTATAAATTCAAAAAAATATCCTCATAAGTAAACAAAACAATAAACTAATAAAGGTAAAAGAGTAATTTTAAGTATAATCAGGACGGGGTGACCCTTCCCCTGATCTCACCAAAATTTTTCACTCTTATCCCTACATCCGATCCTGTCTTGTTTATTATCATCTCAAACCCGTTTTATTAGTGCCAAGATAGAATGGAACGGAACTGAATGGGATAAAATCTCGACAGAACGGGTGAAACTACCATCCCTAATTATGAACCTGGTCTTCAATTACTTGCCAGACTTTTTTTTGCCTTCTTCACATCTCTTTGCATGTCCCGATGCCACTGTTTTCTGTCTTATCCCATTCATACTTTTTGCCTTCATAGTCTCGTTATATTCGTCACGGAAATGATGTGACCTCATGTTTGCAATGGATTATCTACCGAGAATATATATATATATATATATATATATATCTATGCCTCACAAAAGATTACTAATCACCGAACTATTTGTATGTTCCGGTGCATGAAGTAGGTTTTAAAAATGGTGAAGGTTCATAATTACTTTTAAAAGCTAAATTATCAATTATTTTATTATTTTTAACTTTGAAATAGAGAGCTAAGAATTACAGAAATTATTATTATTTACTGATAGAAAAGTAAATACAAACCACCGAGCTGGTTTGTATGATTGGTTTGTGCTAATATGTGGTTCTTGACTTTTTTCTCCCTACTTTTTTTTTTCTTTTGGTTCTTCCAATAACTTGATTAACCAATTTCAATGGATTTTAACAAATTTAGTTTTTAAAGAATTTTTCATTTTTCTAGCTAATTAATCAAACATGATGGGTTTTAACAAATTTGCTTGATTAATCAATTGCAATGGATTGTAACACATTTATTTTTCTTAGAATTTTTCATTTTTCTAGCTAATTAATCAAACATTTACGTGTCTGATTTTACTTTAATTTGTTGCATGTGCAAGATGAATATTGTGATAAATACAATGGGAAAAAATAATTTTTTTATTTAATCTAAGAATTACGAGGATAAATTGTTGCAAACGATGAAACTAATGCATGTAATACTTGCTTTGATGGAATACTCATATTTTTTCATTTATTTTTAAATAAATTACACTTAACATATCTTGTTATTTTTTCATAATTATTATTATTATTTTTTAAAATAATGTGGTGTTACAATTCATATTAATTAACTCAACTCTATTATAACTTAACCAATCAACTTAATCAATTTATAAGACATAATCTAATTCCAGAACTTCTCTAATATAAGCCTTAAACAAATAATACAATTTAGTCTATAATTAGATAAAATTAAATGCTTATATTTTTTTAATAAAAAATAAAACTTGAACTCATAACATCTTCTTTAAAAGAGACATGGATGCTGGAGATTTTGCTTACCGTAGAAAAAAGAGAGAGAGATGAAGAAAAAAGGCTTCTGCTTACCGTAGAAAAATTATCATAAAAGATACACTGATGCTAGAGATTTCACTTTTTTTTTTCCTACTTTCGTTTCATCTTTCTCCGCATAGGTGTGAACCCGTATGGTTCCTTGGAAAAAAATGAATGGCTTGGTAAATCCTACTCATGTGAAAATGTGAAATAAAAATAGTACAAAAAATATATAATTTCATATCATTACTCTTAAAAGATATGTCAACTTTAGAGTATTGCTTTCAAATTGAAATAAGTAAATCGAAATGACAAAGCCAGTAATTTCTTGGTGTTTGGAGCATGTGATTAGGCGTGAAAAGTCCTTAGAGTTATTATTAAATTTAAATTTTAATATTGCTATAATAATAAAATTTTATATTTTGATAATTCTATTTCAATGCTAAAGTGTTATTTTTTTTTGTAAAATAATCATTTTTTTTTTAACTATCAAAAATATTATGACATTGAAATATTTTCAGCCATTAAATTAAAAAAATTTAAATTTTTAATATTAATACTAGTTATATTTAAAAAAGTCAATATCAATAACAGTTATATTTGAAAAAGTCAAAAGAGGAATATTTCAACATGCCGTTAGAGTTGTTGTAATATTAAATATCATTTAATTCATGCCACAATTATAATTTGATATTATTACAATACAAAAATATAAATTTTTCCAACTTTACTTCAATATTAAAACATTACTTTTTTAGCACAACAACTTTTTTTCCTTTTAACCAATTATATTCTTCAACTATCAAATGTGAAATAAATGATAACTAAGAACCACCGCCGCCGCCGCCGCCACCACCCTACCCACCCGCCACCCCCACCGCCACCGACACTGCCCTTCACCGCCATGGCCCCTCCGTCCGTCCTTCACCGGAACGCCACCACCGCCATAACCGATCCCTCTCTTCTTCCATTCTCTTCCCTTTCAGCACCACCATCACCATAACCGACCTTAACCCACGCCCCCCCTCTGTTCTTTTCTGCAACGACCCCTCTCCCCTTCCTCTCTCTTCTCCTCCATGCCATAACCGACCTCAATCCACACTCGCAACACTCACCCACAAAATCTATGGACCCACCCCACCCCCAAAATCCATCGACCCACCGCCAAACCGAAACTCCCAATTTCTTTTCTACTGGCGACGCAACCCCCTCCGCAGCTGTATAATACGAAACCCATCTCTTCCATCTTGTACCAAAATTAGGTATGGATTAATCCCTACACCCCCCTATTTCCAAACCTAGAACATAGCGCTGGAGTGAAAATGGGTGTCTTTAAGGGGCGAACAGAAGGTGGGGTAGAAGGCAGAGCAAACGGTAGCGGATGGAACCCCGTAATCTACAGGAAGAAGAGATTCAACCCCAACAGTGCCGATGCCTCGAACGGCCTGTTCACCGTCTTCGTCGACAACCTACCAGAATCCATGGACCCAAGAGGCCTCTACCGACTGTTCTCAAATTTCGGCATCGACAAGGATGTCTACATCCCAAAGAAAAGGAGAGCGAGAACGTGCTTTTGCTTTGGATTCGTAAAATACAACTGCTCTGTAGCAGCAAGAATCGCCATTCAGAAAGCTAATGGCTTATGGCTCAATGACAAAACCATCACCGCAAAGAAAGCTGAATTTGAAAAACACAAGACCCCATCCAATATCAAGAATTGCAATCCAGCGGACACCACCAACAAAGTCTGCCCACCCTTGAACAATAATCCCCCAAAATCTTATGCTGATGCTTTGAAAGGAAGACGTTATTTTTTTTATGAATCTATATGCAAAATTCTGATTCTGAAATGTAATGTCATTTGAGATTTTAAAAGGAAAAGCATATTGATGCCGAAAAAAAAAACCTTTAAGCAATAAGGTTAAATGGTTATCACTTATAATCAATTGTTGATTTAGGGGACCAATTAAATTTCATATTTTCTGTGACATGATAAGATTTTAGTGAGGCAAAAGACAAGAATTAATTGAGAAGAAAAGTCAGACATGCAACAAGACTAGACTTATTCAAAGAAATGAAAAAAATGAAAACAAACTTTGTAATGATTTGATTAATTATAGAGATATATGGTTGGAAAAACCAATTTCAGAGTGAAACTTTTATATATGAGTAACAATTTATACTAAAATTGGATATCTTGGCCATGGTTAATTTTCTTCCAAAATGATTGGTGATGGGAAATCATTTTGAAAATCAATTTACAAAATTAGTCTACATCATGTAGGCCTGCACCTGATGAAGTGTGTATGGTGATAAATCAAACCGTGTTAGATTTGCTTTAACTTTTACAAAATGATTGGTGATGGAAAATAATTTTCAAATCAATTTACAAAATTAGTCCACATCATGCACCGCACTTGATGAAGTCTGTGTGGTGATAAATCAAACCGTATTTATTGACTTACTTTTTCATTGACTTGGTTTAACTTTTCAATCAAAGTCTTAGCACCTAACTAGTACATGGCTCTCATACACATGATTATGGTTTGAAACATTATATAAATATATAGTATTTAAGATTTTTACTCATTTCTCATTGTTTTTATAAAAAAAAACAACTATCATTTTCCTGGGACCAAAAAAAATTATTGTTCAGTTGATTGAGATGATGTCCACTAGAACCATATAAGAAAGTTCTTGTGTGAAAAAGGAGAAATTATTATATGGCCGAGGCCAAATGATTCTGAAACTTTTGTTAACCAAAAATTGTCACATATCTAATATGTTAGATTTTAGTAAATAAAGAAATAACTTTTATATAGGTGACAATTAATGACTCATCGTGTGTAACCTCAATACCATTAAAGGCTTAAAGCGACCACTCCAACAAATTTTATTTAAATTTTAATAATAATATAAAAAATATTTAATATTAATATATATATATATAGAATAAAACTCTAATAAATATATAATATGTATAAATATTTTTAATGCTTTATTTCATATGTACACATATTTTTGTAATATAAAATTATAATATTATTTAAATAGTTAAAATATATATGTTAAATAAAATTCTAATAATAGTTTTTTTTTTTTTTTTTAAAGTTTAATTCTCATATAAATGAGTTGAGAAAAAAATGTGATTAAATTAAGTAGTGAGTTGAATAAGTAACTATAAAAAAATATTGTTTAAGTTATTGAGCCCATTTGACTGGGCGTTGTGGGCTGAAGCAACGCAACTCAAGGTTGTTTGGTTAGCTTCGAGAGAAAAATGTGTGTGGGAACTGCGCTAGCTAATGGATTCTTGGAACGCTAGCGATTTTTTTTCCCGCAAGTTAATGACTAGCAATGGCAACATAACGGGTTTAGGGGCGGGGCTTCCCTTCTCTAACCCCGATCCCATTTAAAATTCTCACCTCCGATCTCGTCCCGCTGCACCTAATAGTTCATCCCAATCCCGACTCCGTTTATTGATCCCGTCCTCGTCAGGGCCCGACCCCACCAAGCCCCGTCCCATTCCTCAAAAAGCTATTATCAAATTTATAAGTCTAATTTAAAAATGTTGAAATTATAAATTTTAATAACTAATTTTTAATAATGATGAAATTTCAATACTACCCAAATCCCTAACTCAATTAAATGAATTAATATTAAAAAATTCACAACTAAAATAATAGTTCAATCAAATGAATTAATATAAAAAAAATTCACTACTAAAATCATATGTCACAAATAAATAAAATAATATTACAAATTCACAAACACGAAACAATTTAAATTTTAAGTACTAATTTCTCAAGTCACCACATCATAAAATTACTATAAATCTAAAAAAATATTCTCATAAATAAACAAAATAATAAACTAATAAAGATAAAAGAATAATTTTAAATATAATCAGGACGGGTCCCTTGATCTTGCGAAAAATTTTTACTTTTACCCCTAAACTCAATCTTATCTCCTTTATTATCACTCCGAACCGTTCTATATGGGATAAGAGAGAATTTAATGAAACGAAATGGGACGAGAACCGACAAAACGGGTTAAACTACCATCCCGAATTATGAACCTGGTCTTCAATTACTTGCCAGACTTTTTTTTGTCTTCTTCCCATCTCTTTGCATGTCCCGATGCCCCTGTTTTCTGTCTTATCCCATTCATACTTTTTGCCTTCACAGTCTCTTTATATTCGTCACGGAAATGATGTGACCTCATGTTTACAGTAGATTATTGATGTTGCACATTTCGATCCGCACACCGTGATCTTGATTCTTGCAAGATATTATCCACTTTGGACTAACGGGCCGTAGGTCCGTCCCGCACGGTTTTTCCCTCCTGAGCTTTTTGCCCAGGAAAAGGCCTCTTTTGAGTAAGGTGCCGCCTTAGCTCAGCTGATATTGTCCGCTTTGGGATCTGGGTATGAACCCTTGGGTCCTCGCCCCTCACGGCTTTGTTCCACTCTGGACTAACCCAGGTGGAGGCCTCTTGCAAAGGGGAGGGAGGCCTGTGCTTATAAGCTACAAGCAGTCCCGACTCCTCACCGATGTAGGATGAAAGCGCCCACAACAATTATCTACCGCATATATATCTATATATATATATATATATATATATATGCCTCACAAAAGATTACTAATCACCGAACTATTTGTATGTTCCTGTGTATGAAGTAGGTTTTAAAAATGGTGAAGGTTCATAATTACTTTTAAAAGCTAAATTATTAATTAATTTATTATTTTTAACTTTCAAATAGAGAGCAAAGAATTACAGAAATTATTATTATTTACTGATAGAAAAGTAAATACAAACCACCGAGCTGGTTTGTATGATTGGTTTGTGCTAATATGTGGTTCTTGCCTTTTTCTCCCTACTTTTTTTTTTTCTTTTGGTTCTTCCAATAACTTGATTAACCAATTTCAATGGATTTTAACAAATTTAGTTTTTAAAGAATTTTTCATTTTTCTAGCTAATTAATCAAACATGATGGGTTTTAACAAATTTACTTGATTAATCAATTTCAATGGATTGTAACAAATTTATTTTTCTTAGAATTTTTCATTTTTCTAGCTAATTAATCAAACATTTAGGTGTCTGATGTTACTTTAATTTGTTGCATGTGCAAGATGAAAATTGTAATAAATAAAATGTGAAAAAACAACTTTTTTATTTAATCTAAGAATTACGAGGATAAATTGTTGCAAAAGATGAAACTAATGCATGTAATACTTACTTTGATGGAATACTCATATTTTTTCATTTAGTTTTAGATAAATTACACTTAACACATCTTGTTATTTTTCATAATTATTATTATTATTTTTTAAAAATAATGTGATGTTACAATTCATATTAATTAACTCAACTCTATTATAACTTAATCAATCAACTCGATGAATTTATAAGACATAATCTAATTCCAGAACTTCGAACTTCTCTAATATAAGTCTTAGACAAATAACATAGTTTAGTCTATAATTAGATAAAAATAAATACTTATATCTTTTAATGAAGAGTGAAACTTGAATCCATAACCTCTTTTTTAAAAGAGACATGGATCTGAACCAGTCCCAATTAATTTATTTTTCAGCAAGTATAAATAGTGCTTTTATTGTTTGAACAATTATATCATACTCTTTTGTGATAAAATACTTTATCACATCTTTTCTTTTAAAGTAAGAAATCATTACAGAAGGTATTTTTTAATTATAATTTACACTTAAATTAAAATTTAAATTTGAGACAAATTTTTTTTTTTTTATTTCTAGACTCAAAATTTATACCAAATTTAAATTGGTGTAATACTATTTTTATGACTTTTAGCGTGACATTAACGAATAATTTTTAAACACATCTGGAACATGATGTATTAATACGTCTTTTACGGGAAAAATATATATATATATATATATATATTATACATGATATAATATAATTATATATACATATTACCATCTCACGTACCCGACCCATTCCGACATTAACCAAATGATCCACGAAAAAGATGTCGTCAAACATCGTAAGGCATGACGTTAATACTGGTGATGAAAAGACATAAAAAAGAGCAATCCATTGAACCCCATTAGCTTCAAATGAAAGAGCTAGACAGAGTGAGAGACCTCGCATCACTTCCGAACTTCCTTTAGCTTTCGATCCGACGATGTCCAAAACTGCCGGCGACGGCCCACACATCCTCATTTATCCTTATCCTGCACCGGGCCATGTCATCCCCCTACTCGATCTAACCCACCTGTTACTCACCCGCGGACTCACCGTCACCGTATTGGTAACCCCCACTTATGCCCCTCTGCTTGAACCACTCCTCTCAAGCCACCCGTCCCTCTTCCATCCAACCCTTGGTTCTCCGCTGCCCCCGAAGCCCCCACTTCTTCCCATTTTCCCTTCGTCGCTCAAATACGCGCCCAGGGTGAACTCTATGACCCTTATCTTCAACTGGTTTCGATCCCAGCCTACGCCCCCTGTGGCCATCATATCTGATTTCTTCCTCGGTTGGACCCACCACCTAGCTAGCGAGCTCGGCGTGCCACGTGTTGTTTTCTGGCCGTCCTGTGCTTTCCAGTCGTCGATTTCTAATTGTATGTGGCGCGACCTACCGAAGAGAGATGATCCCGACGACGACAATAGTCCGATCTCTTTTCCAAACATTCCGAATTCTCCAATTTTTCCCTGGTGGCAGATGTCTTTCCTCTATCGGGAGTATAGAGAAGGAGACCCAGATTGGGAATTTTACAGAAATAGCATGTTGGCTAATGTGGTGAGTTGGGGTGTTGTGTTCAACTCGTTTACTGAGTTGGAACGGGTTTACATTGATCATTTGAAGAAAGAAATGGGACACGATCGCGTTTGGACTGTGGGACCCTTGGTGCTTCCCGACGATGATTTAATGAGACATAGTAAACGTGGTGGGCCCAGCGCGGTGCCAACGCAGGATGTGATGACATGGCTGGACGCAAAAGCAAAGGATTCGGTGGTCTACGTTTGCTTCGGTTCTCATTTTGTGTTGACGGGGGCAGCAAATGAGTGCGTTGGCAGCTGCACTCGAGTGCAGTCGGGGTGCATTTTATTTGGTGTGTGAAGGCAGCCGATCAAGAAAACGTGGCAATTGTAGAAGGGCTTGCAGATCGTGTGGAGGGTAGGGGTTTCGTGATCAAAGGGTGGGCCCCACAAGTGGCTATATTGAATCACCGAGCTGTGGGTGTGTTCGTGACTCATTGCGGGTGGAACTCGGCGTTGGAGGGCCTCAGTACAGGCGTGATGATGTTGACTTGGCCAATAAATGCTGATCAATTCACAAATGCTATGCTGCTGGTTGACCAACTTGGGGTGGCAATTCGAGCTTACGAAGGAGGTGATCGGATCGTTCCTGACTCAGCGGAACTGAGTCGTTTGCTGGCCCAGTCAGTAGGGCGAGACGAGGCCGGAGAGATCCCGAGTCAGGGAGCTCCGTGACGCAGCCTTAGTAGCAAAGAAAGAAGGCAGTTCACGTAAGGATTTGGACGAGTTGATAAAGCAGTTTGGTGAGATGAAATTGAAAAAGCTATGATTAAAAAAAAAAAGTCGGGATTAGGATAGTTTGGTGAGATGAAATTGAAAAAGCACATGAAATAGGTTTTAAAAATAGAGAGGATTCAAAATCACTCTTTGGAGCTAATTATTAAATATATTTTTACATTTTACTTTTTAACTTTAAATAGAAGTATAGTAATAAATATTTTACCTAAGAAAATTAAGTTTATTTGTGCAGAAGATTAGTATATGTTAGGTTGGTTTAAAATTTGCTTTCAAATAGTCTTATAAAAATTTAGGCTCAAATAGAAAAAAAGAAAGCATAAAACATGCTACGCATAATTACATGAGCTAAACCATAACCCTTCTCAACAACAAATTGTAACCAAGCCCAGACACAATGCCTTGAGCTCCCACGTCCAACACTGTCCCATGTATAGAGCCACTATGCACCACCGAGGTGCACCCTTGCCCGCATTTTCAGGCACCCAAGCCTAGCTATGAGACACTAAACCTTTGCCATACCACCACCATAGTTTGTAACACCTGGCACATACAGTGACTATGTCAAGCTCAAACCATCAAGCTGCATAAGCAAGGCCATGGGTCAAGCCCATGTGCTACTGCTGCCCACGAACCACGTGCGCACTAAAAACTTACACAATGCACCTCAAAGCTTATATAATTAGAGAAGTTATCACGTGAGATAGTCACACTACATCATCGTGTGACAATTTTTTCATAAAAATTTAATTTTTGTTAAAATTAAAGAGAAATTTACATTAATAAAATATAAAAAATTAAATTTTTATGAATGACTGTCACATGTTGATATGGTGTGACGATCTCACTGAATAATTACTGATATAATTGAGAGACCCTATATAGAGTTTTTTGGGGGCCTTTCAAGCAAAAAATTATTCGTACATTACATACGTATGACAGTCTTTATGATTTTAATAATACAATAAATCTTACATAAACTTCACTAAATATTGAAATCACGTAAGCATGGTTAATGACCAGCATCCATGCAAAACCAAAATTGATCATTCTAATAAGAGGAAACATCACATATTCTGAAGATCCTATAAATGCATATAACTAATGTTACATATCTCTAAATTCAACCTCTCTGTTTCTTTAATTCCCCAGTGACTTTTTTTTCTTCTCACTAGCTATCATATTTTTTTTTTTTTATAAAAAATGATAAATGCCTCCAAGACCTGCTTTTATTTATTTATGAAACGTCATTGGTCCAAGCCTTGCCAAATCTACATGGGGGCCAAGGGGGAATGCCCCACTACAAGAATTTTAAAATAGAGTTTTTACCTTCATCTTCTATAGAAATATAAAAAAGAATTTCCCCCAAAACTTTTTTATATTTTTACAAGAAACCCCCTTAAATTTATTTTACTTTTATGTCCCTCCCCCTCCCCCCAAGTTCATTGTCCATGCATGTCAGCCATTGATTTGCCAGCAAACCTAGCTCCTTTTGGGCATGGCATTACCTTCTCGTTGATAGTCTTTTATTCTTTAGGTTCACAATCTCAGTGGCAGCCTCAACCAGCTTTTGGATTCACGTATTCGTGCGGTTTGGTCATTAATTAAATTCTTGATCAGGGACTGCATTTTCTGCCCTTGTTGAACATTCCAATCTGCCCCTACTACAAGTCTGGTATTTTGGGAGTTCGCTGGCCCAAGTTTTAAATTTTTTTGTTGAAGTTTCCAGTCTTGAAGAGTTAAATGGCTTTCACTTGTATCATTCTAAGCAAATAGAAAGGATCAAAATGAATCCAGTTCTCAAGAAAGACAAACATTAATGAAAGGACATATCAAGAAAAATCCATCCATGGACATCAAACCGATATGTATGATATATGATATATTATAAAATTGAGAGAGACAGAAAGAGGAACCTGCTCATGCATGTGCTTTTCTGAATTTCCAAAGAGGCTTGTTTTGGAACCTTCATACCCTTTCCTGCATCCAAACAACTAGCAAATATTCAAATTGAACCATAAACAGTACTTTTGCCCCGGCCCCCACTATTCATATTATAGTTGGGTCAAAAGCAATGCATACAGTTCAACAGATTACCAAATAAATAACCCAAGCAAGCATCCATTCACCAGTAATTTGCCAAAAGAAAAAAAATAATACACTATATATGAAGAAAATGAATTCTCTATTGCACTTTGAAATGAAAATTCTCTTTTGAACATTAATTGAATCTCTATAATTCTTACATACAAGTATATGATCATCTCCACTTGTTTTCACTAGAACATCTATAAAACAAAAGAGAAATTAAAAGCAGTAAAAAAAGTGTCATCTCAAAGGCCTTCTCTCCTCAATTGTTCTTAGGTGGATGAGATTTGGGCACATGATAATCAGCATTCAGAGCTACACAACCAAGTTTTTTTACATTCACAGGAGGAGGACTGGTATTGCTCAGTTTATGTTCAACATTCAACTTCCTCTTCCCTAAGTTCACCATCTCTTTTATCATGACCATTTTCTCCATCATTTTCCTTCCTCCTGTTTCAAATCTTCTATTTTTAGCTTCAACAGAGGTTGGAACAGCATTGAAAACTTCCTGTAACATGTTTGTTTTAGCCTTTAGGAATTCAACATATAGAGCATGTTATGAAACAACTTATACGGTATAATTATAGATATAAATATATATATATAAATATATATATATATATATATATAATTCACCTTGTCAAAATTCAAAGGACTTCCATCAGCTTATATATATATATATATATAATTCACCTTGTCAAAATTCAAAGGACTTCCATCAGCAACCACCAACGTCTCCATAACTAGAAAAAGTGTAAAGAAATGACTCTTGTTATGTGAGAGAGAGAGAGAGCGAGAGAGAGATGAAGAAAAAAGGCTTCTGCTTACCGTAGAAAAATTATTATAAAAGATACACTGATGCTAGAGATTTCACTTTTTTTTTACTACTTTTATTTCATCTTTCTCCCCATAAGTGTGAACCCGTATGGTTCCATGGAAAAAAATGAATGGCTTGGTAAATCCTACTCATGTGAAAATGTGAAATAAAAATAGTACAAAAAATATATAATTCATATCATCACTCTAAAAAGATATGTCAACTTTAGAGTATTGCTTTCAAATTCAAATAAGTAAATCGAAATGACAAGCCAATAATTTCTTCGTGTTTGGAGCATATAATTAGGTGTGAAAAGTCATTAGAGTTGTTATTAAATTTAAATTTTAATATTGCTATAATAATAAAATTTTATATTTTGACAATTCTATTTCAATGCTAAAGTGTTATTTTTTGGTAAAACAATCATTTTCCTTTTTAACTATCAAAAATATTATGACATTGAAATATTTTTAGCCATTAAATTGAGAAAATTTAAATTTTTAATATTAATACTAGTTATATTTGAAAAAGTCAATATCAATAACAGTTATATTTGAAAAAGTCAAACAGGAATATTTCAACATGCTGTTAGAGTTGTTCTAATATTACATGTCATTTAATTCATGCCACATTTATAATTTGACATTATTATAGTATAAAATGATAAATTTTTTCAACTTTACTTCAATATTAAAATATTATTTTTTTAGCACAATAACTATTTTTTCCTTTTAACCAATTATATTCTTCAACTATCAAATGTGAAATAAATGATAACTAAGAACCACTGCCGCTAGCGCCCTATCCCACCCGCCACCGCCATGGCCCCTCCGTCCGTCCTTCATTGGAACGCCACCACTGTCATAACCGATCCCTTCTCTTCTTCCATTCTCTTCCCCTCCAACACCACCATTACCATAACCGACCTTAACTCACACCCCCCCTCCGTTCTTTTCTACAACGACCCCTCTCCCCTTCCTTTCTCTTCTCCTCCATGCCATAACCGACCTTAATCCACACTCGCAGCACTCACCCACAAAATCCATTGACCCACCCCACCCCCAAAATCCATCGACCCACTGCCAAATCGAAACTCCCAATTTCTTCTCCACTGGCGACACAACCCTCTCCGCAATTGTATAATACGAAACCCATCTCTTCCATCTTGTACCAAAATTAGGTATGGATTAATCCCTACACCCCCCTATTTCCAAACCTAGAACATAGCGCTGGAGTGAAAATGGGTGTCTTTAAGGGACGAACAGAAGGTGGGGTAGAAGGCAGAGCAAACGGTAGCGGATGGAACCCTGCAATCTATAGGAAGAAGAGATTCAACCCCAACAATGCAGATGCCTCGAACAGCCTGTTCACCGTCTTCGTCGACAACCTACCAGAATCCATGGACCCAAGAGGCCTCTACCGATTGTTCTCAAATTTCGGCATCGTCAAGGATGTCTAACATCCCAAAGAAAAAGGAGAGCGAGAACGTGCTTTCGCTTTGGATTCGTAAAATACAACTGCTTTGTAGCAACAGGAATCGCCATTCAGAAAGCTAACGGCTTATGGCTCAACGACAAAACCATCACCGCAAAGAAAACTGATTTTGAAAAACACAAGACCCCATCCAATATCAAGAATTGCAATCCAGCGGACACCACCAACAGAGTTTGCCCACCCTTGAACAATAATCCCCCAAAATCTTATGCTGATGCTCTAAAAGGAAGAAGTGAGTACAAACTGCCTCAACTCTCCATTGAAGTCCAAGAATCCGGCAACGATTGGCTTGCTAGAAGTGCCATTGCCAAACTTCACACCCCCAGATCCATGGAATCTCTTCATGAAGCTTTTGGCAATGAAGGCATATATGATATCGAAATTCGGGATTGTGGAGGAGACGATGTGGTTTTAACCTTCTCTTCCATCGACCATATGCGATCCATGCTTCACGACGATATATGTTGGTTATCCAATTGGTTTGCTTCAATGAGTGAATGGCAACAAGACCTCCATCTGAAACCGTCCCACCTTGTATGGATTAGCTACTATGGTGTTCCATTGAACCTATGGAATGCAGACAATTTCTTCAAAATTGGAAAACTGTGGGGTAACATCATCAATCTAGACAGCGTAATGGCCAAACTGGGATCATTTGCTAGCGAAAAAATTTAGATCATAACCAGCTGCTTTGAACCTATTAACAAAGCCATTACCCTTACTTGCAAATGGAAGACTTATCCCATAAGGGTTGTTGAAAAACAGGTAGTGAAACCCTGTATCATCCAACCATTCATCAAAGATAACACCGACACTTTCTGGCCGGCAGCTTCATCACCAAATTCATTCCCACCAGAACCCATTAATGACGACGATGCGGATATTAACATGGTCGAAGCAGCCCGTGGATTCCCAAAACAGCGTGGACAACTTTGCTGACAACTCTATGGTTGATGAGACGCTACAGTGTGAGGGGATTGGAGAAGACTATACCTCAAGCGGCGAGGTTAGTAATACATCCAACTTATGTTTCGATGAGAATTGGATGCAAGCTTCAAAATCAGTTCAGAACTCAAATTCAGATGAAAATGGGATACCTGTACCAATGAGAAGCATAAGTGGCCCATTAAGTAAATATCCAGAGATACATTTAGAAATCTGTTTAGGCCAAGATGCAACAAAGGTCACTGGACCTTCAAAGGACCCAATCCTGGTCTCTAGCTCTACTTTACAGAATTCCCTCAAGCAGTCCCAAAATTCAGCTCATACACAATCATGCCCTGCAACTCTATCTTTCAAACATTTCTCTCTCTCTCTCTCTCAACCTAAAAAGAAGCCAGTCCCCACCAAGTAGAAAAAATTCCCTCGATCAAATTCTCGCTCGAACTCTGACATAGGATTCTTCAATCCAATTAGTTCCTTTCGGTCTCTTGTAAAGATCAAACCCAGCAAGAAGAAGAGTGTAATCCTCCGATCAACAGCCACTACCACTTCTCTCCCAACGCCCCCTGACCATCTAGCAGAAGCTCAGGCCATAAAAGATCTAAGTAAAGCCCTTGGTCTGGTGTACAACAGTACGGAGCAGGAACTCATCAATAGGATCCTAGAACTTGAAGAGAAAGACAGACGAGATTTTGCTCAGGGAACTCGAGCAGAACCACTATAAGATTTTCTATGGGTGTCCAGCTTTCCCATCTATTTATGATTATTCTATCTTGGAACATCAGAGCGTTAGGGTCGACCCGAAAAGAAAAGGAAGCTAAGAAATTTAATCTTAGAAAGGAAGGTAGATTTCCTACTGCTTCAAGAGACGAAAAAATCCTGCATAGACAAGCCCTTTGTCCAATCAGTATGTCCCTAGGATAGCTTCGATTACATGGAAGTAAACTCAATGGGTAAATCAGGAGGTCTCCTGTGTATTTGGAATTCAGAAGTTTTTTCCATCTCAAAGTGCTGCTGCAACCATCACTTCATTCTCATATCAGCAACTCTTCTCCCGAATTTTTCATGCTGCATTATTAATAACCATGCTCCAAATGAGGCAAGGTCTCTGATAACTGTTTAAAAAGTGCATATCTATTTTGTTAACCCTAGATATTCTTGCATTTTTATTATTTTAATTTCTCCAATCTATATGCATTTACTAGTTAATTCTTGTTTTGTCTTTTTGCAGAGAAAACTCGTCAAAGTTGATGATTTAGTGGTGGATTTGGAGCAAAAGGAAAATATTGGACTTTGAAGTGCTAAAAGAAGTGGAAAACAAGTGATTTTGGGTTAGAAGAGAGGCTTGGTCGATATGTTGGTGGACCAGGGCCTATTTTAGCACTATAGGCTCTATTTTGGAGAGCTTTAGACTCCCTTTTTGGGCCCCTAATGTCTAATTACGGGATTTTAGTTTATTTTCTTAAATTCTTATGTAGTGGGGGTAATTTTGGAAAAAAAAGGATATTATTGTGAGCTAGGGTTTTGGAAAAGAAAGGAGGCCGGTTTTGGGGATTTAGATGAGGAAAAGAAGGAAGGAGACGACTCTAAAGAAGAAGATGAAGAACTCTATGGCTATGGTGGTCTCTTCTTCCACTATCATGGGCTAAGTTGTCTCATTCCTAAGGTTTAGATGAAACCCTGGTAAAGTAATATTGCTTCTTTGTATTTTTATTTTTGGGTTAATTAGTTTTGGATGTTGATTATATAACGTTGGGATTTTATTAAGGCATTGATCGTATTATTTAATTTCACATAATCAATTTCTATGATTTTGTTTATGTGGTTATACAATAGTAATATGTGTACATACATCAAAACCGTAGGATGAGTCATAACTCAGGGAAAACAAATTGTGACTATGACCTTAGAATTAATGTAGACAATTTGTGTTGACCAAAGATGATTCGTGCTTAGGGTTTTGGTGCGTGGTTTTCTTGATGATTGTATTGAGGCTTGTAGCCGAGATACATCTTTTACATCTAAATTTAATGGCCCAAGAATTAATACAATTGAAGCTAGTTACAAGATTAGTGGTGGATTCAACACCCTAAGAATTCTCTTTTAATTCGATTTATTGTTAATTCAGTTCAATATTTGCTTTAATTATAATTCTCATTTAATTTTAGAAAGAAAATCAACAACAATCAATCTTTGTTAATTTGAATTAAAATTAATCTCAACTTTGGTTTTTAAACAATTAACAGTCTCTGTGGGTTCGACCCTTACTTCTCTACTATACTAGTAGTTTAGTTTGGTAATTTGATTGATTTCCACGACAGTCTCTGTGATTATTAATATCCATGCTCCAAATGAGGCAAGGTCTCGAAAGCAATTCTGGGATGTTTTGTCTAACCTGAAGCAGCAGTTCGCCTCTCCATAGTGTGCGGGCACCGATTTCAACGAAATTAGACTCATTACTAAAAGAAGAGGGTGCTAGAGGAGAGATAAAGGAATGAAGAATTTTAACAACTTCATAGACCAAATGGAATTATCAAATCTACCACTACTGGGTAGGTAATTCACATTGTGCAAATCACATGAAGAAGACAAATGGATCTGGCTGGACCATTTTCTATTGCAGCCAAAATGGATTGAACATTTCAATTTTAAAGTCTGGGGCCTCCCAAGATCACTCTCAGATCACAGCCCTATCCTTCTGATGGAGGATTTAAGGGATTGGGGCCCTCGCCCATTCAAATTTATCAATGCATGGACCTCTCATCCTCATTTCCTCCTAAAGGTTAAAAAATTCTAGAATAAGTGCCAATTCAATGGATGGGCTGGATTCAAACTCCTGAAAAAAAAATGCAAAGTCTTAGAGCCACTCTAAAGTCTTGGAATTTAACAGAGTTTGGAAACATCACCACAAATCTTAAAAAGGCCGAAGAGGATCTTCACTCCATGGACGTCATCGCAGAATCCAGACTTCTGGATCATGGTGAATCCCTCCAATACAAGACTCTCAAATGCGATGTATGGAGGCTCGAAAGGTTGCTTGAATCTTTATGGCTCCAAAAGTTCAGAGCAAACTGGCTTGTTAATGGCGCGATAAGAACACGAGATTCTTCCATCTCTTAGCTAAAGGCCGGCAGAGCAAAAACACCATTAACTCCATCCTAGTCAACGGAATAGACACCACAGACCCTCAGTTGATAAAATCAAAGATAAGCAAGCACTTTCATTCCGTCTTCTCTGATAATTGGAAAGTAAGACCCTTGCTAGCTGGCCCCTTCGATAAAACTCTTGACCATAATATCTCATCTTCCCTTGAAGATGAGTTTTCTAATCTCAAAATTTGGAAGGCAATTGACAACTACGATTGCAATAAAGCTCCCAGACTGGATGGCTTCAACTTCCACTGGATCAAGAAATGCTGGCATATGATTAAGACAGATGTGATGCAATTTCTAAATGAGTTTCATGAAAATGCTAAACTAGTCTCGGGCATTAATTCTTCCTTTATCGTTCTAATTCCAAAGAAGAGCAAAGTGTTAATCTTGGGGGATTTTAGACCTATTAGCCCGGTCGGCTGTGTCTATAAAATTCTTGTTAAAGTTCTATGCTCAAGATTAAAGAAGGCGCTTCCGTCAATTATTGATGAAAGTCAATCAGCCTTTCTAGAAGGCAGATTCATGTTGGACGGGGTTTTTATCGCAAATAAAGTGGTGGACTGGTGGAAAAAGAATAAAAAGAAGGGCATCCTTGATAACTGGTTAAAAGGTGCATATTTATGTTATTAACCCTGAATATTCTTGCACTTTTATTATTTTAATTTCTCCAACCTATATGCATTTGCTAGTTAATTCTTATTTTATCTTTTTGCAGAGAAAGCTTGATAAAGTGATGATTTAGTGGTGAATTTGGAGCCAAAGGAAAATATTGGGCTTTGAAGTGCTAAAAGAAGTGGAAAACAAGGGATTTTGGGTTAGAAGAGAGGCTTGATCCATATATAGGTGGACTAGGGCCCATTTTAGCATTATAGGCTCTATTTTGGAACACTTTAGACTCCCTTTTTGGGCCCCTAATGTCTAATTACGGGATTTTATGTTATTTTTCTAAATTCTTATTTTGTAAGGGTATTTTTGGAAAAAGGGGGATAATATTGTAACCGAGGGTTTTGGAAAAGAGAGGAGGCCGTCTTGGAGATCTAGAGGAGGAAGAGAAGAAGGAAGGAGACAACTCTAAAGAAGATGAAGAATTCCATGGCGATGGTCTCCTCTTCCACTACCATGGGCTAAGTTCTCTCATTCCTAGGGTTTAGATGAAACCCTAGTCAAGTAATATTACTTCTTTGTATTTTTATTTTTGGGTTAATTAGGTTTGGATGTTGATTGTATAACGTTGGGATTTTATTAAGACAATAATCGTATTATTCAGTTTCACATAATCAATTTCTGTGATTTTGTTTATGTGGTTATACAATAGTAATATGTGTACATACATCAAAATCGTAGGACGAGTCATAACTCAGGAAAAACAAATTGTGACTATGACCTTAGAATTAGCGTAGACAATTTGTGTTGACCAAAGATGATTCGTGCTTAGGGTTTTGGTGCGTGATTTTCTTGATGATTGTATTGAGGCTTGTAGCCAAAATACGTCTTTTACATCCAAATTGAATGACCCAAGAATTAATACAATTGAAATTAGTTACAAGATTAGTGGTGGATTCAACACTCTAGGAATTCTCTTTTAATTCGATTCATCCTTAATTCAATTCAATATTTGCTTTAATTATAATTCTCATTTAATTTTAGAAAAAAAAAATCAACAACAATCAATCTTTGTTAATTTCAATTAAAATTAATCTCAACTTTAGTTTTTAAACAATTAACAGTCTTTGTGGGTTCGACCCTTACTTCTCTACTATACTAGTAGTTTAGTTTGGTAATTTTATTGATTTCTACGACAGATCAATTTTTGGCGCCGTTGCCGGGGACTGTTGAATTGTTTAAAAATTAGTAGTTGATTTTTATTTTAATTCTTTATTTATTTATTTTTTATTTTTATTTTTATTTTTATTATTATTATTATTATTTTTTTTTTTGCTATTATTCTTTTTCTTTGTCTTTGGTGTGCAGCAATCATAAAAAGCTAAAGAGAAGCGGAGTCGATTGGAGCAAACGCGGGTTGATACAAAAAAAAAAAAAAGAAGAAAAATTCTACCTGCTTTGCAATCTATCACGGTGAAATCTTTCCTTTCTCTTTACATTTTATTTTTGCTACAATTGGTATATTTGATTGGATAGGTTTATTTGTTTTATGTTTGGTCGCCGTTCGTGCAACCCAGACTTAGAAAAACTAGACCTTGAGCTAGAAAGAACTTTGAGAGCTTTTCGTGGTTTGTCTATTAAATCTGAAGTTTTAGGAAATCCTATTTCTATAGACATGGCTGATAATGGTGCACAACAACAACCACAGCCTCTTAAGGCTCATTTTGTTCCTACAACATATACCAACCCTTCATGTATTCAAATGCCTACTGTAACTGGGCATTATGAAATTAGACCGCAAACCATTCAGATGTTACCATCTTTTTATGGGAAATCAAATGAGGACCCATACCAACATCTGAATGAGTTTTTAGAGCTTTGCACCACTGTCAATGTACAAAATCTGAGTGAGAATGCTCTTAAGTTAAGGTTGTTCCCCTTTTCATTGAAAGATAGAGCCAAACAATGGCTCGGTTCTTTGCCTACAAATTCCATAACAACCTGGACTCAACTCCAACAAGAGTTTTTAAAAAAATACTTTCCTATAGGCAAAACCAATGATATGAGAAGAGCCATCACAAATTTTACTCAACTCGATGGCGAGTCTTTTCATGAAGCTTGGGAGAGATTTTTGGACCTTCATAGGAAGTGTCCCCATCATGATATCATGCGTTGGCAGTTGGTACAGAGTTTTTATGACGGTATCACTAAACAAAACCGTCAAATGATTGACTCTGCTTGTGGAGGGACTTTCCTCAACAAGAATCAGGATGAGGCATGGAATCTTTTTGAGACCCTTAGTGAGAATTCACAGCACCATGCCTCAGCAAGTTGGAGAGCTCCACCCACCTCCTCTAGTGTCTCTAAAAGAGGTGGCATTTATGAAGTTGGACAAGCTGTGGATGTCCAAGAGCAAGTTGCGGCGTTGTCTAGGAAGTTAGACCAAGTTTTAGCTAGGGGACAAGTTTCTACTTCTGCTCCTACCACTCAAGAAGTGTGTGCTTTATGTTCATGCCCAACTCATTATGTGTCAGACTGTCCCTTAGCCCCGCAATATCCAGAGTTTGTGGAAGAGCAAGTTAATGCTCTTCAAGGTTTTTCCAAGCCGGGTAATGACCCATATTCTAACCAATACAACCCGGGATGGAGAAACCATCCAAATTTTTCTTGGAGGCCTCAAGCCTCAAATCCTCAATTCTCACAAAATTCAAGGCCAAATGTGCCTAATTCTTTTCCATCATCGTCCTACCGTCCTCCTCCTCAACAATATCAACAACCACCTCCTCCCCCTAGAAATTCAGCTTTTGAGGACAAAGTGTTGAGTGCTTTGCAAGCTTTAGAGTCAAATCATCAGTCTAACACTCAATTGCTCCATTCACACACTCAGTCCATCTCGAAGCTAGAATCCCAAATGGGACAACTAGCACAAGCTATGAGTAGAAGAGATGAGGGACGTTTACCAAGTCAACCGGTGAACAATCCTAAAGGTCAATATGGGGTAGAGACTTCCAACCCCAATGATCAATATCATGAGCAAGCTAAGGCCATAACTACTCTTAGGAGTGGGAGAGTGGTAGATAACAAAGTTGAATATAAGGCTGAAGGTGAATTGACAAGTTCTTCTAAAAAGGATGTAGTTGAGAATGACAATTTGCAAAAAGGGGATTCTTCATCCCCAATTGATCCTTTGAGTATTCCTGTGGCATCCTATGTGCCCAAGGCCCCTTACCCTTCCTGTTTGGCCGACCCTTCTCCTTTTGGGAAAAAGGGCACAAATATAGAGGAAATGCTTGAGATTTTTAAGCAAGTTAAGATTAACTTGCCACTTCTTGATGCAGTCAAGCAAATTCCTTCTTATGCCAAATTCTTGAAAGACCTTTGCACTCAAAAGCGAAAAGCTAAAACTCATGTGTCAAAGAAGGTCTTTCTGACAGAGCAAGTGAGCTCGATTCTCCAGTACCAAACTACACCTAAGTTCAAAGATCCTGGAGCCCCCACGATTTCTTGTGTTATAGGTGATCACATCATAGATAGGGCGCTCCTTGACTTGGGGGCAAGTGTCAATTTATTGCCATACTCTGTTTATAAGCAATTTGGGTTAGGTGAGTTGAAGCCTACGACGGTGTCTTTGCAATTAGCTGACAGATCCGTCAAGATACCTCGTGGGATCATTGAGGATGTTCTAGTGAAAGTAGACAAATTCTACTTTCCAGTTGATTTCCTAGTTCTAGATATGGAGCCCGCTCATGACCCTAAGCGTCAAATTCCCGTCATCTTAGGTCGACCCTTCTTAGCTACGGCTCATGCATGTATTAATTGTCGAACTGGAGTGATGGATATTTCTTTTGGGAATATGACTGTGAGGCTCAATGTCTTCAATGCTTCACAACAACCTCCACATGAGGAGGATTGTTTTTCAGTGGATGTGATTGATGGGATAGTTGAGGAATCTCTCCCTCAAATCTTGATTGAGGATCCTTTGGAGAGATGTTTGACTTACTTTGATAGTGATGCTTTCGATATTGATGCTTCTATTGAAGAAGTCAATTCATTGCTTGACTGTTCTCCTTTTATAAACTATCCTCCTTGGAAGTCTAGACCGGAACCCCTACCTAATCTTGCGAGCACTCTTGCTCCTTCATCTTTAGAGGTTCCTCCAAAGCTTGAGTTAAAGCAACTCCCGGCTACTCCTAAGTATTCATTCTTAGGACCTGATGACACTTTCCCTATTATCATTGCTTCTAATATTCCAAGTGAGCAAGAGTGCCATCTTCTTGATGTTCTTAGAGAGCACAAGGGTGCTATAGGTTGGTCCCTAGCCGATTTAAAAAGGATTAATCCACCTATTTGTATGCACCATATTCATTTAGATGAGCTTAGAAATGATGCGTATGAGAGTTCCCGTATTCACAAGGCTAGGACTAAGGCATTCCATGATTCTCACATTAATCGTAAGTCCTTTGAGCCCGGTCAAAAAGTGTGGTTGTTTAACTCAAAGTTACGGTTGTTTCCTGGGAAGTTGCGGTTTAGATGGGATGGTCCATATGAGGTTGTTCAATCTTGGTCTCATGGTGCGATAGAAATTCATAACCCTCGGAGTGGCCAAACTTTCAAAGTTAATGGCCAAAGGTTGAAATTGTTTATTGATGGTGTGGAGGAAGGGAGTTTGATTGAGGAGATTGGTCTTGAAGACCCAATTTATATTGATTGATGTTTTTCTCCTCTTGCTGTGTCTGGCTGAAGACATTAAACTTAGCTCTTCTTTTGGGAGGAAACCCAATTTTATTTTATTTTAGTTTAGTTCAGTTTATTTTATTTTATTTTATTTTATTTTATTTTTGTTGTTTTTAATTGAGTTTTCTTTTTATTGTTTTGTAGGTATTTATTATTTATTTTATTCTTATTGTTTTAAAAAAAAAAAAAAAAAGAGGGGTCTCTCTTTAGTCATGTTTGTTTTCTGGACTAAAAAGCTCGAACAATTTCAGAAAGCTCGAGCATTTTCTCATGTTTTTTTTTTCAAATGTTTCTGATCCAGAAAGCTCGAGCACTCGCCAAAAAGCTTGAGCACTTTTTCATCAAAAATTGGTTAAATATTCTGCCCCGAAAAGCTCGAGCACTCCAAGAAAAGCTCGAGCTCTTTTTCTTTTCTCAAAGCCCTTAAGGTGCTGTCCCAAAAAGCTTGAGCTTTTCTCAAAAAGCTTGAGCACTTTTAATTCAATTTTTTTTAAAAAAAAAAAAAAATCAAAAATTCAAAATTCAAAAGAATGAAAAACAAAAACAAAATAAAAAAAAAAACACAAAAAAAAAAAAAAAAAAAAAACAACCTAACTCTCTCTCACCACCAGCCCCTCTCCAGCCGTCACCACCATCACAGCCATCACCGCCGACTCGTCCCAATCACCATCGTCCATAGCAACAATCGCCGCCACAGCCCCATCACGATCGCACCATCAACACCAGCCGACCACCGCGCCTCCAACCACAACCACCACGCACCTCCGCAGCACCACCGCACCGCACCATCATCATCATCTCCGACGCGCCGCCCCAATCCCAAACATCCAGCCGTCACCACCAACAACCACCCCAACCAGCACCGCCCGTCACTTCCTCGCGCCACCGCCCCATCATCCCCCATCAAAACCGGCGACTTCAACTCCTCCAGCCATCACCACCCCCATCAGAACCGCCGACCCCTAACCCAACCATCATCACTACCGCCGACCGCCCAGCCACGCGATCACCATCGCACCACCACAACCATCACCAACCGCACTATCTTCCACATCACCGAACCCCTAACCATCCCTACCCAACGCCAATCGCACCACCATCTCCAACAACCACAGCCCCTAACCCTCTATCTCCATCACCACTGGCGACCATAGCTCCATCCCCCACAGTACCGGCGCCGTCTCAACCCAGACTCACCCCTCTCCGGTCTTCTTCTCCGGTCTACTACAGGCCTTGATCTGTGCATCCAAAAGACAAAGGTACAAAAATATATTTCAAATCCATGGGATCTTCAAGGCTCTCATAATAGTCAGGCCCTCACGTGCATCAACTGGTTCCTTGAATGGCCAACCAACAATAATAATACATAACAAGGTCAACGAACCAACAGTCCTTGCACTTCTACGAATTCTCAGACTTGTACAAGCCATTCATACATATTAATTTTTTTTTATTTGTTCATTTATTTTTATTTTTATTTATTTTTTATTTATTTAGTATTCCTCTGTTCTTGTTTTATTTTTAGTTTTTATTCTTTTTCTGTTTTTGTAATTTTTTTTTATTTTCTTTATATATTTTTTTTTTATTTTATTTTTTTTTCTCTTTTATTTTCGTTTATTTTCGTTTATTTTATTTTATTTTTATTTTATCTATCTATTTATTTTATTATTTATTTTAGTTTATTTTGTTATTATTCTGTTTTTCATTAAAAAAAAAAAAAAATGGCACTTATTGACATATTGATTCTCTTCTCCCAATTTGTTTTGTTATGCCAATATGTCAATTCTATGACCCTAATGCTCTTTATTGTTTAATTTGTTATTGCAGGGATCCATGGGTCGCCCGAAAGCTTCCAAAAGCCGTGCCATTGCAGTTGACTCCACTTCACGCCAAAGGCCCAATCAAACCCGTCAAATTCACTTTGAGCAACCACATGCGAAATGGGCCACAAAACCAATTGCTATCCAGACTACATTTGATGTGGGCCTGTTCTTTCGGGACGATCCTACAACCGTATGGGCGGTCCAAGAGTTCTGTCACCGCCACTTGCAAGCCTTGCTAGCCCCGTCCGATGTTGCATATCCTCGGTTAGTTCGCTTGTTCTATCAAAACATGTATCTTCAGCCGATAACCAATCCGGGGGTATTGTATACTAAAATTGATGATGAGGTGATCGCTGTAACCAAACAATCTATTGCCGATGCCTTGGGTTCTCCTCTGCAGTCTCACCTTGCTCACTTGCCTCAGTTATCCGTTTCACAAAAAGTCCATGCTTTGAGCGCTGTTCCATTGGGTCACTCTACACCAAATCACATTCTCCGTTCTCAACTTCCATGGCGGCTTTGGTTTGTTGATTCAGTGCTCAAGAAGAATGTGTGTCCCAATGGTCATGACCAACAACGGCGAGGGGATTTTCTTGATGCCCTATATGCTTTGGAGAATGGTTTTTCTTGTGACATTGCTGACATGATTTGGAAACAAATGTCTACTTGTTATAAGCAGTTTATCAAGATGCCCACGCAGCGTGCTCAAGCATGGCCTCTACCATTTGCCAATCTGATCACTATATTGGTTCGAGCCGATGGATATGCCATTCCTCCCACTGAGCCGTCTGATACTACTTGTGTTACTTATGGCCAGCATCTCTGGGCGGTCAGTTGGCGCAGATTGGTTCGGGAAAGTGGGCAGCATCCTAGGTTGTCTCGGCAACCTATGTGGCTTAGTACCCCTACTGAGATTCCTCCATCCACATCCACTGGACCTTCATCTCCTCCCATTTCATCCCCGATGTTGCTTCCTACCACCTCAGAGGATAGATCACATTCCGACTATAGCCGGCTTGAGCAGCGCTTTGATGCATTTGAGGCTCAGTATCAGCGTGATACTGCCGAGACTCATCGGCTCCTTCGGGCTATTCTTGCCACTCAGTGCCTGCCTTCTGATTCACCGGGCTCTTTGCCCCCTTAGCTCTCTCCATTCAGGTGCACTCCTTCCTTGTACTTCTTTTGTTCTATTTCATGTTATTTGCTGTCATGTCCCCTTGAGGACAAGGTGTCAAATACGTTGGGGGGAGTTGCTATTATTTTGCCTACTTGAGCTCAATATACTTCATGATTACAATTTTATTATTTTGAGCGTATTTATGTATTTCTGAGCTTGCATGAGAATCATTGTGATAGTTGTGCACTGTTAGTGATTTGTCTTTCCCTAACTTTCATAATTGGAGACAAATTGGGTTGCTACTCTTGTGACTCTATGATTTGATGGTTAGATTGTGAAATTCTAGTATCATGATGGCATTGGCTGAGACTTATAACCCATATTATGTAGAATTGAGCTTGAACTTTATTTTGAGGGTTATACAGTTTGCATATCTCCATTCTATCAATTGTCATTGTCACATGTCTAAGGTCAGTCAGTTCAGATGTCGGATGACACTTCTTGCCTTTGGGGAATGAAACTAGGCCCTTTTTCTACTTTGAGCCTGTTCGTTTGTTTCCTGCATCTTTACATTATTTACCTGATTGAAACCAAGTTGAGCCTTTATTATTATATCTTTCTTTTCATAGCCAGTAGCCCTGCTTTGGGTGAAGAAGTTGGATGATTTTTCTTTGAGAAATTGGTGTTGGGAAAGTAGAGAAGTGAAGATGTACATTTTTCTTTTATTGTAATTTTATTCAGTATCAAAAAAAAAAAAAAAGAGACAAAAGAGAAAAAAAAGAACAATCAAAAAAAAAAAAAAAAAGAAAGAAAAAAATATATATATTTCATTGCCTTTTCCTTTTCTTTTTGGTTTGCTCAAGTAGAAAAGTTGTGAGTAGTTTGGGAATGCTTTTATTGGACTTTTGGGAGTGGTGTTGCAATGTTCAAAAGAGGTGATGAATTTGGAAAACTCCAGTTTATTCACTTCAGCTTCTTTGCTTATCACATGGAGATTATTGTTCACTTACCCCTACATTATCTTTGACCCTGACCTACGTTACAACCAAAAACAAAGACCTAGCCGACCCCGAAGGTGTAGTAGTTGATGATTGAGGATGCGACTGTAGTGATCATGTGGCATTGGGAGTTGATTTTCGTAGTGGTTAGAATTCTCTTTATATTATTCTTGTTGTGCTTTCATTCATGTTTGCATGTGGATCATTTGATTTGTACTCAACAATTATTCTATCCACATGTATGAGAGGATACATATGCACCCCATCTCTGTGAGCTTCATTTGTGAGTGATATCTTTTGGTGAGATTTGGAGTCAAAGTAATGCCTGTTTGAAAAGAAGTTTCATTGCCTAGACATCTTGTTATGGTTGTTGCTTTTATGCACACTGATTCTATCCATTTATGAGCACTTGAGAAATTCACAGGTTGTTTTTAGTGACATAATTGCTACTTTGATTCGATTATAACTCAGTTATACATTCATTAAGATTCATTTTTATTAATTATGGAGTATATTGTGTTTAAGTTGGGGGGTGTTGAATTTTGTGGGTAGATTCACTGCAAACCCTCACGAGACTATCACTCGTCCACTAGGGTAACCTAGGGGTTTAAAGCCTTATTGCATATGGTAAATGCAATCGTGTATCCCACGAAAGAGGATTTAGTTAGTTGTATTTTTGTCTCTTGTTTCCTTGGCTTTGCTCGAGGACTAGCAAAGTGTAAGTTGGGGGGTGTGATAACTGGTTAAAAGGTGCATATTTATGTTATTAACCCTGAATATTCTTGCACTTTTATTATTTTAATTTCTCCAACCTATATGCATTTGCTAGTTAATTCTTATTTTATCTTTTTGCAGAGAAAGCTTGATAAAGTGATGATTTAGTGGTGAATTTGGAGCCAAAGGAAAATATTGGGCTTTGAAGTGCTAAAAGAAGTGGAAAACAAGGGATTTTGGGTTAGAAGAGAGGCTTGATCCATATATAGGTGGACTAGGGCCCATTTTAGCATTATAGGCTCTATTTTGGAACACTTTAGACTCCCTTTTTGGGCCCCTAATGTCTAATTACGGGATTTTATGTTATTTTTCTAAATTCTTATTTTGTAAGGGTATTTTTGGAAAAAGGGGGATAATATTGTAACCGAGGGTTTTGGAAAAGAGAGGAGGCCGTCTTGGAGATCTAGAGGAGGAAGAGAAGAAGGAAGGAGACAACTCTAAAGAAGATGAAGAATTCCATGGCGATGGTCTCCTCTTCCACTACCATGGGCTAAGTTCTCTCATTCCTAGGGTTTAGATGAAACCCTAGTCAAGTAATATTACTTCTTTGTATTTTTATTTTTGGGTTAATTAGGTTTGGATGTTGATTGTATAACGTTGGGATTTTATTAAGACAATAATCGTATTATTCAGTTTCACATAATTAATTTCTGTGATTTTGTTTATGTGGTTATACAATAGTAATATGTGTACATACATCAAAATCGTAGGACGAGTCATAACTCAGGAAAAACAAATTGTGACTATGACCTTAGAATTAGCGTAGACAATTTGTGTTGACCAAAGATGATTCGTGCTTAGGGTTTTGGTGCGTGATTTTCTTGATGATTGTATTGAGGCTTGTAGCCAAAATACGTCTTTTACATCCAAATTGAATGACCCAAGAATTAATACAATTGAAGTTAGTTACAAGATTAGTGGTGGATTCAACACTCTAGGAATTCTCTTTTAATTCGATTCATCCTTAATTCAATTCAATATTTGCTTTAATTATAATTCTCATTTAATTTTAGAAAAAAAAAATCAACAACAATCAATCTTTGTTAATTTCAATTAAAATTAATCTCAACTTTAGTTTTTAAACAATTAACAGTCTTTGTGGGTTCGACCCTTACTTCTCTACTATACTAGTAGTTTAGTTTGGTAATTTTATTGATTTCTACGACAGATCAATCCTCCTCAAGTTAGACTTCGATAAAGCCTTTGATAGTGTAAACTGGAACTTCCTTCTAAACTTGATGGAAAATTTTGGTTTTGGCTCAAAATGGGTGAAATGGATAAAGGAATGCATTTCAACTCCGAAAATTTTAGTTCTAGTAAATGGATCCCTATCTTTTGAATTCAGTTTGGAAAAAAGTCTAAGGCAAGGCGATCCCTTATCACCTTTTCTCTTTAACATTGCCGTTAAAGGTCTAAACATCTTATTCAAACTAGCCAAAGTTCTAGGCTTTATTTTAGGAGTTTTTCTTGGAGCAAATGGAGCAACCGTCAGCCATCTCTAATTCGCGGATGACATGATAGTCTTTTGTAATGCTGAGAAGGCTGAAATCGTGAACATCAAAAGAATTCTGAGGTGCTTTGAAGTTCTCTCAGGCCTGAAAATCAACTTTCATAAGAGTGATGCTTGTAGAATGGGTGTCTCTACTGATCTCATAAACGATATAGCCGACATCCTCAGATGCAATGTCAAATCCTTGCCTTTGAAGTATCTTGGCCTACCTCTAGGTGCTAGCCCTAGGCTAAAGAAGACTTGGGCCCCTGTTATTAGCAAATTCAAAGTGAAGCTGGCCTCTTGGAAAAAAAAAAAGGTTTCTCTCTTTTCGTGGTAGAATAACTCTAATCAAATCGGTCCTCTAGAGCCTTCCCTGTACTTTCTATCTTTATTTAAAATGCCTACATCAGTTGCAAATTCTATTGAAAAGATCCTATTAAGGTTCTTGTGGGGTGACAGTGATGGAAAAAGAACAGTTCACTTAATCAAATGGGAGAAATGCACTTCTAGTAAGCAATCTGGTGGTTTGGGCCTAAAAAATCTAAAATTTATGAATGAATGTCTTCTTCTCAAGTGGTGGTGGAGATTCGTCATTGAAAAGAATTCTCTCTGGGAAAAAATACTATCAACAAAATACCATCATTTCGGTGGAGATTGGCTCCCAAAACTAGAGATCTGGCACAAACTATCCAGATTTTGGCTAGACATCCTTCTCTTAAAAGAAAGATGCCCAAATCTCTTTGACTTTTTTGTGTCCAATGTGATCATTGTGGTTGGCAACGGTCTCAATACATCCTTCTGGCATGATATATGGACTGGGAACTCTTCTTTAAAATATTTATTTCCCAAGCTTTTCAAATTATCAAGATCAAAAGAGGGTAATCTCACCAGTTTTGCAGCTCTAAAAGATGAAAATGGAGAATGGAACCTAATGCTTCGACGTCGCTTAATGGCTTGGGAGGAAGAAGAGTTAACAAAACTCCAATCTACCCTGCGTGGTGTTCCTCTGATGTTGAATGCTAAACAAGACACCTTGGTCTAGAAGATTAACTCCTCTGGTCTCTTCTCAATTAAATCCATATACTCACGTTTCTATTGCTTTCTCGCCCCAAATATGCAGATTGCAAACCTTATTTGGTATAATGCAGCCCCTCCAAAAGTTCAGTTCTTTGGCTGACTGGCCTAGAATAACCGTACCAAAACTGCTGATTATCTTCTCAAGTTAGGGATTTTCAACTCCATTGATGAATGCTTATGCCCCTTTTGCTGGTTGGAAGTAGAATCCACAGATCATCTTCTCTTACTTTGTCGTGAAGTTTAGAAAATCTGGTCAGATTGTATCAGCTGGTGGAATATTTAATAGGCATCGCCTAACTTTATCAAAGCAACCCTTGATTGGTGGCAAAGCTTTAACTTCAAGAAGGAGCATAAGTTGATCTGGGAGACAATCCCCTTCACCATCATGTGGTCTATTTGGAAGTTAAGGAATGAATGTATCTTCAACAAGGTTAAGCATTGTTGGATTCATGTTCGAGATCTGATTAAATCCAGACTTGCCTTCTGGATAAAATCAAGAAAAGGGGGCTCTTCATACTCCATTAACGACCCGATCTTCAACCTTCAGAACATCGTTAGCTACTGCTGAATCATTCTCTAGATGAAGTCCAGCCTAGTTCAGAGCAGATCCAAAGCCTTGTCCATCAATTCTAGCGGCAGTAGCTTGAGTGGGGTTCTACTTTCTTCCTGCAAATGGGGTGTTGCTTTCTTGCTGTTTGATCTTCAACCTTTAGAACATCATTAGCTGCCGCTGAATTATTGTCCAGATGAAGTCCAGCCTGGTTCAGAACAGATCCAAAGCTTTGTCCATCAATTCTAGCGCCAGTAGCTTGAGTGGGGTTCTGCTTTCTTTCTTGGAAATTGGGTGTTGCTTTCTTGCTATTTGTTGAGGTTGTCCATCACTTCTTGCTCTTTTAACCTCCATGATATCTCTCATCACATTTTTCTCAATCCTGTTCCTGTCCTACTGTTCAAGAATTTTATGGGGCGTGGTTTAGCTTCTACTCTCTTTAGCTTTCATCTTCGTTGTCTGTAATTAGTAGGGGGCAAAGAATTCTTTTAGGATCTGGGAATTGAGTATGCAGTTTGGGTTGCCAATAGGATCATTGCTTGGATGGTTTGCTTGGTCTTTGTTTGTGTTTGTGGGTAGATGGAGCTGCTGATTTTCTTGCTTCTAACTTGATGCTGATAAATTGGATCTGATTATTAATAGGGTTGGTTTGCTGACTGATTCCACTTGAGGATGCTCTAGTGTTGGTTTAGGCCCTGACTGATTTCACTTGAGGATGCTCTGGTGTTGGTTTAGGCCTAATGCAGTGTGGTCTTAAGAGGTGAAACTGAGGTGATACTTGTTGGTGATGCAGGAAAAAAATATTGTTCTACAGTGCTTCAATTGAACCACAAGACGCTGGTACTGAAGATAGATGAGTTCAAGTGGTGGCAATGAGGGGCCTTTCATGGCTGTGGTGATAGATCCAAGGAAACGTCTTTGGGTTGGGTTCGTATCTTTCTGTTGTCTACAAGTTTGAGCTGTCCCATGAGAATATCTATCAGATTGTGTCGCATCTTCCACGTGTCAGGATTCAAGGTTTCTTCTCTTTCAGCTGCTCATCTGAAGAAGTCTATTGGAGTTTTGCTGTATTTGGTTCTGTTTCTTGCAGGAAATAGCTCCTTATGGAGTCCTTGTTGAATTAACTCCTGGCCATGAGGTTGCAAATCTATGTGATTATTTCGAACTGTTGCTGATTGTTGAGGTGGTTCGTTCTGCTGTCTGTTGCTGGAAGGGGGCAAAGAAATATCTACCTTAATGTTGAGTTTACAACATCACTTATCCACCTTAATGTTGAATATGGAGATAGTCAGCTTGAACTGAACTTGGAAAGACTAAGAATGGTTGTTGATGACTTGTCAAACTCACAAAAGCATTCACAAAACTGAAACTACAGAATGTGTTTTTAATAAACAACTGTGATATGACAATTGCTGTACTAAAGGAAGCTGGTCTAGAAGGTGGGAAGATTCAACTGCACTTTGAAGAACTGCTGAAGAACAACACAACAATTTTCATGGAAGAACTACTGTTAGAACATTTTAGTGATCTCACCAAGTTTGTAAAGATCAGAGGCTCTGAGGACCCGAGTTCCATCTCTAAGAAGCCAATAACTGTGTCTGAGGTTGAGGTATTTTATCCTGGTAGCAGTTCTTCATGAAGCAAGTTTCTTGTAAAAATCTATGAGATTCTCTTGTCCTATTGCTGTTTGTTGAGGTGATATTTTTCTGCTTCATCTTGTTGCTTGAGCTGGAGATTGGCAGTTTCTTTTCTCTGTTTTTGCTATTTGCTTGTTCTGAAATTGGCTCCGTGCCAATTATCTTTTCTTGTTGTATTTTCTCTCTTTTCGGTTTTGTGCTGCAACATGCATGTTTGCACTCTCCCCTGTTTTGATGTAGTTGTGTTGTATCCCTTTTTCATTCACATTTATATCAATAAATTATTTTCTTTGCTAATAAAAAAAAAGTATGACCCCACCCCTTTCTCTTTCAAATTTGCTGTACTTGGCCTGAATGCAAAAACAGAAATGTGGAATAAATAATAGTCAAGTGTTACCCCATCCTATTTTCTTTTGGAATTTGCTTTGTTTGACTGACACAACAATAAAAATGTAGACCACACCCCATACAATTGTATTTCAATGAAATTGCACTAGTTGTTATTTGTGTCAAATACAACATTTGAAATGATATTATCATTTTTTGGCAAGTCAAATAATATTTTATTAGAATTATAATTTGTAGACAAGATCAAATTTTAGAATTCACGAATCAAAAGACATGCACATTAAAATTGCTGTTAAAGGATATAATTTTACATCACCTATTATATTATAGGTAAAATAATTTCTTTTGAGAATTGGATTGAAAGTGCTCTTAGTCGGCTTATTATTTTAGTTAATTGAATCCAATTGAAAGGTATAACAAAAGCAAAGGGTTTGATATTTATACAATTAGGGACTTTAGTCCCCAATAAATATGTCCAGAAAAGGCAGTGTTTAGAGAAAATTCTTTACTATATCTGAATTATTAGACTCTGTCATCGAATGACATAACAAAAATGTAATATAATTATAATAAATTTATAGACACGTGATACCTTTTTTAATCCCTAAAATCATGATTTTCATTACTACCGAAGATCATCTCACTGTCCTGGGGTTAATTTTTTGCAAAACTATCATGAGTTAAATATAGACGGAAGAGATTGAAAGCTATCCAACTTCCACTTGGCACACTTTCTTAGAATAGTGGAGGCTACCCTAGCTAAGCTTAAACTTAGGTTTTTTAGGTGTGAAGGGAGAGCTCTATTTCCTTCTTTGTTTAACAATGTTCTCAGACCCAGTCCGTTCATCGAACCAGAAAAATGTTAAGGTTACGGGTTATCGGTTCAACCGTCGGGTCAACCGGAATCAAACTATGATGTCATAATTATGTAATTAATAAATTTAATGATACATATTATTAATATTTCAAATTTAAAAAATTATACAAAAATTACTAAAAATTATATAAAAAAATTTACAAAATATGAATTTTCTTAATATGTAAAACTTCAAGAAAAAAATGAAAAAAAAATGAATAATTAGGGACTACAACACATTAGGCCATTCTCCTTGTGAGAGCCCAATTATTTCCCCAACCAAATGTTATAAAGCTCGGTCCATATTAATAAAGGCCGAAGTAACTTAAAAGGCTTAGCCCGGTCCATATTAGAGCAAAAGTTTGACCTACAGTTGCGTCATGCGTGTGTTTATTTCCCACGAGGATACAAAAGTAAAAAAAACCACGAACTCCGTAGTGTTCTGCTTCTGTAGCTTGACCTCGTCGATGAAAGTTATCGATTGAAAGCAAAATGGCACTCTCCCTTTCTCTGATCTCTTCGCTTTTCGTTCTAATTCTCATTATCTTTATTTTTTTATTCTGTTCAGTAATTTCATTACTTGATTGAGATTCAGTTTTTTATTTGATTACCTGAAAGCAAAATTTACAATTCTGATTTTTAGGGTTTCATTTCAAGAACAAGCAAATTATAGGAATACTATCTCATCTCCATAGGGCATTACTCGAAGTTGAAGTTGGAACTGTGTGAAAGATGTCTGGGAATTCACTGGTTCACGTTTCAACATGTCTTACTGCATTATATCCACATTTGATTACACCGAGGCGTGCTTCTGTGAACTTTTTGCCTTGTTTGCTTTCAAGACCACGAAGAAAATTGTTTAGGGTTAGAGCATCATCTTCTGATTGAAGGTGTATAATTTGTTGTTTTGGGTATTTGTGATTGGACAACAATTTGGCTGCGAGTTCTCGTTGTTGATCACTTGATTGAAGGCGTTGAGATGCAGAGAATGGTTGTTGATGGAAGGCGTCGAGATGTAGAGAATGGATGGGCTGCGAGTTTCAGTCGATCGAGGAAGGAGGAAGGAGGAAGGACTGGGCTGCGACTTGCGAGTTCTGGAATTGTTGAATGATAGAGAAGAACCGGTTTGAACCTGTGACCCAGTACCGGGTCACCCGGTTCAACGGTCGAATCGGTCGGTTTTACCGATTTTTTATTTTTAGAACGGTTTTGAAATTAAAACGGGTTTATAGGTTAAACCGGACCGTTTTGTAGACCGATCGACGGTTTAACCGGTTGAACCGGTCGATCTGGTCCGACTTTTAAAACATTGTTGTTTAATTAGTTTTTCATGTCTTAAAAAATGGTTTGAGCTTGGTTTTGCTTTGACCGGAATAGGTACTTGGGGACAAGTGCCATTATATATATATATATTTATATAGGAGAAACTATAAAGTAAAATTTTAAAGTTAAAAAATAAAATAAAAGGAACTAGGGTTATGGCTTTTAGACTTGAATATTTCTATGGTTTAATAAATCATAGTCTGCTACTTCATGTTATGAATGATCACTTTTAAAGTAGAACATGTTAAGTTAGTGATGTTAACTCGCTTATTTAGTGCCATGACGACTGAGAAGCACACCCTTCATCCATTCTATATTGATTTAATCATTGAACTCGATCGGCTAATTATTTTAAATTATTATGGTATAAATAATTCTTTTTTCTTTTAAAAAATAGATAGTATATACCTATGACATTGTAAAGTCCATACTTGTTCAATAAACCTCGTTGACTTAAAAAATTCTCAAAGTGCTACTTGTTTTGTTTAATACAGGTGCAACATGGGCAAAGAAAATTGCTTTTTCCTTCTTAGCTTTCTTAATTGTATATATATATAAAAAAAAAAAATAGAGATTAAAGAACATGAGCAAGTGATTTGCATCATTGAATTACAAACCCAATACGATTAACTATATATATATATATATATATATATATATGATGTTGCACTTTTTGATCAGCAGGGACCCTGCTCTCTGTTGCCTATTGAACACTCAAAGAAAGAGATCAAAGAGCTACCAGATTAGCTCTAGCGGTAGCCACTCCGATGATGAAGTCAATAAAATTGTAAAGAAAGACTGTAATTGAAAGTAATTAAATCACTATAAACTAAACTGTGTGCCTTTGGGTTCAATTTGTAGGCTGTTGATTTTCCTAAGTTGATTAGAATTCGACATCGTGAAAGTAGGGTTTTGATTGCTATCATAGAATAGAAGTTAACATGTAGAACATTGCGCTTCATGGAAATAGGAAGTGAAAATTATTCAGGAATGGCAGTTTCCTTGTTGCGAACAGCTTCCTTATCTTTAGCTCGGTAGGGTGCCTAAGGTGGCAATCAGCTCGGGACCCTCTTGTGCATGGGTACGGTGCCTTCTGAGTTGAAGGAGAGTCCGGAGGTTGCCCGGAGTTCCAAGCTACGAAGCTCTAGATGGACGAGTTTTGTCTGTTCTGTGTGTACACGTGTAATGTGAAGACTGGTTTGTCACTTTATGGCGTATCAGCTACTCCCCCTGAGCCTTAGTTTAGCATAATGCGTAACTGGGGCTGTGGGCTTCTGAAAAGTCTCGTGTCTTGTCACTTCGTCTTCCCAGCCGACTGTTGATGTGGCATTTATTGCCCATCTACTGTTTGGGCTTTCGAGGCCATCATTTACCTCAACCGTCATGACGGTTCGGCTGGATGGACCCCCATTTTTGCGAACCTATATAAAGAGTGGAAGGGGTACGCGTACGCCCTTCCCTTCATCATTTTCTTTGCCTCCAAATAATCCCCTGCCGTCAAGTCAGAGTGACCAGAGAGCTTAAAGAGATCGCCGTCGTCCGGAACCTATCCGATGACTCTCTGATTTTGAATTCTTGACAGGTAACGAATGATGGGAAGCCCCCTCTGATAAAAAGAGCAACATCAATATATATATACAATATTATATAGACAAATAAAATATATATTTGTGTATAATAAGTAATTAAATAATAAATAACAAAATAATATATAATAAATATTACTTAGTTATAATATTAGAAATATTTATTTAATATAAAATTTATAATATGATAACAAACCACACCCAGTACTATCTCATAATATAAAGAACAAAACGAATATTTATATTCTAAAATCACTTTTAATAATTTAAACTTAATACTCAATAAGCTGTTTTATGATTATAAATTATTTTTATCTAAATATTTCAAATCTATTTTATAGAAATAATTTTTTATAATTTGTTTTTGATAAGTCGAAGGAAGTTGTTTCAAACTAGCTCATAATCTCCTTATATCTGTCACGAAAATGATGTGACCTCATGTTTATAATGGATTATCTACCGAATATATATGCGCCTCACAAAACATTGCTAATCACAGAACTATTTGTATGTTCCAGTGCATGAAGTAGGTTTTAAAAATGGTAAAGGTTCATAATTATTTTTAAAATCTAATTATTAATTATTTTATTATTTTTAACTTTCAAATAGAAAGCAAAGAATTACAGAAATTATTATTATTTACTGATAGAAAAGTAAATACAAACCACCGAGCGGGTTTGAGCTAATATGTGGTTCTTGACTTTTTTTTTTCCTTTTTTCTTTTGGTTCCTCGAGTAACTTGATTAATCAATTTCAATGGATTTTAAAAAATTTATTTTTCTAAGAATTTTTCATTTTTCTAGCTAATTAATCAAACATAAATACAATATGAAAAAATTTACGTATCTGATTTTACTTTAATTTGTTGCATGTGTAAGATGAATATTGTGATAAATACAATATGAAAAAACAATTTTTTTTTTATTTAATCTAAGAATTACGAGGATAAATTGTTGCAAAAGATGAAACTAATGCATGTAATACTTGCTTTGATGGAATACTCATTTTTTTTATTATTTATTTTTAGATAAATTACACTCAACATATTTTGTTATTTTTGCATAATTATTATTATTATTTTTAAAAAATGATGTAGGGTTACAATTTATATTAATTAAATTAATTCTATTATAACTTAATTAACCAACTCAATCAATTTACAAGACATAATCCAATCTCAGCTAATATAAACCTTAGACAAATAATACAATTTAGTCTATAGCTGGATAAAAATAAATGTTTATATATTGTTAGTGAAAAATAAAACTTGAACCCATGACCTCTGTTTTAGAGGAGACTTGAATTTGAATCAGTCGTAATTCATTTATTTTTTGACAATTATAAATAGTGCTTTTATTGTTTGAACAATTATATCATTCTCTTTTGTGATAAACTACTTTATCACATATTTTCTTTTAAAGTAAAAAATCACTACGGAGAGTATTTTTTAATTGTAATTTATACTTAAACTGAAACTTAAATTCGAGACAAAATTTTCTTCATTTTTGAACTCAAATTCATACAAAATTTAAATTTGTGTAATACTATTTTCAAACACAAATTGTTATTCAAAGTTAAATTTACAATATGTGGTAATTAGATAATTTTTGAGACTTTATTAATTCAATTAGACAAAAAGTTCTTTAGTCACAAAATAATTAAAATATTTGTAAAATTAATATGTTTGGAAATATACTTACTTATAATTTTTGTCTTTTTTTTAATAGAATTTTTGCCCGAATGAATCCATAGTTTTATAGATTATTGATTATTTGCTTCATCAATATACATATTTATATTTATATAATACTTCTTCTGTCCCGAATTAAAAGTTTCTTATTTCATTTTGAGATGTTTCATAATAAGAGTCCTGTTTAAAAAATTAATGTATAAATAATTGTGAAATTTTTAAATTATCCTCACAAATTTAATGTGAATGTACTACTCAATATGAATGAAGGTTAGTTTTATAAATTTATTCTCTTAATCAAATGTAAAAATATTAATTAATCGTATTGAATAAAAAGTTGAATTTTTTAAAAGGAACTATTAATTTAAAACGGATGGAGTATATGTTATATGACTTTTAACATGACATTAATGAATAATTTTTAAACAGATCTGGTACGTGACGTATTAATATATTTTTTATGGGAAAAAAAATATGTATTATACATGATATAATATAATTATATATACATATTACCATCTCACGTTAACGACCCATTCCGACATTAACCAAATGATCCACGAAAAAGATGTCCAGAAAAATCGCAAGGCATGACGTTAATCCTGGTGATGAAAAGACATAAAAAAGAACAACCATTGAACCCCATTAGCTTCAGATGAAAAAGCTAGACAGAGTGACAGACCTCGCATCGCATCCGAACTCCCTTTAGCATTCCATCCAACGATGTCCAAAACCGCCGGCGACGGCCCACACATCCTCATTTATCCTTATCCTGCACCGGGCCATATCATCCCCCTACTCGATCTAACGCACCTGTTACTCACCCGCGGACTCACCGTCACCGTATTGGTCACCCCCACTGATGCCCCTCTGCTTGAACCACTCCTCTCAAACCACCCGTCCTCTTCCATCCAACCCTTGGTTCTCCCTGCCCCCGACGCCCCCACTTCTTCCCATTTTCCCTTCGTCGCTAAAATACGCGCCCAGGGTGAACTCTATGACCCTATCCTCAACTGGTTTCGATCCCAGCCTACGCCCCCTGTGGCTATCATATCTGATGTCTTCCTCGGTTGGACCCACCACCTAGCTATCGAGCTCGGCGTGCCACGTGTTGTTTTCTGGCCGTCCTGTGCTTTCCAGTGGTCGATTTCTAATTGTATGTGGCGCGACCTACCGAAGAGAGATGATCCCGACGACGACAATAGTCCGATCTCTTTTCCAAACATTCCGAATTCCCCAATTTTTCCCTGGTGGCAGATGTCTTTCGTCTATGGGGAGTATAGAGAAGGAGACCCAGATTGGGAATTTTTCAGAAATAGCATGTTGGCTAATGTGGTGAGTTGGGGTGTTGTGTTCAACTCGTTTACTGAGTTGGAACGGGTTTACATTGATCATTTGAAGAAAGAAATGGGACAGGATCGCGTTTGGACTGTGGGACCCTTGATGCTTCCCGAAGATGATTTAGTGAGACATAGTAAACGTGGTGGGCCCCGCGCGGTGCCAACGGAGAATGTGATGACATGGCTAGACGCAAAAGCAAAGGATTCGGTGGTCTACGTTTGCTTCGGTTCTAATTTTGTGTTGAGGGAGCAGCAAATGAGTGCGTTGGCAGCTGCACTCGAGTGCAGTGGGGTGCATTTTATTTGGTGTGTGAAGGCAGCCGATCAAGAAAACGTGGCAATTGTAGAAGGGCTTGCAGATCGTGTGGAGGGTAGGGGTTTCGTGATCAAAGGGTGGGCCCCACAAGTGGCTATATTGAATCACCGAGCTGTGGGTGTGTTCGTGACTCATTGCGGGTGGAACTCGGTGTTGGAGGGCCTCAGTACAGGCGTGATGATGTTGACTTGGCCAATAAGTGCTGATCAATTCACAAATGCTATGCTGCTGGTTGACCAACTCGGGGTGGCAATTCGGGCTTGTGAAGGAGGTGATCGGATCGTTCCTGACTCAGCGGAACTGAGTCGTTTGCTGGTCCAGTCAGTGGGCGAGACGAGGCCGGAGAGAGCCCGAGTCAGGGAGCTCCGTGACGCAGCCTTAGTAGCAAAGAAAGAAGGCAGTTCACGCAAGGATTTGGACGAGTTTGTAAAGCAGTTTGGTGAGATGAAATTGAAAAGGCTATGATTAAAAAAAAAAGTGAGGCCAAATGTAATTCCATTAAAATTCATGTATTTTAGTGGAAAATAAAAATAAAAATAAAAAGCAGTGAAGTTGTGAACTCTGTTGGACCGGAGTGGGCAAAAAACTTCTCAGTTTATCTCTCCATTTATATGACTCAGCACATGAAATAGGTTTTAAAAATAGAGAGGATTCAAAATCACTCTTTGGAGCTAATTATTAAATATATTTTTACATTTTACTTTTTAACTTTAAATAAAAGTATAGTAATAAATATTTTACCTAAGAAAATTAAGTTTATTTGTGCAGAAGATTAGTATATGTTAGGTTAGTTTAAAATTTGCTTAAAAATAGAGTCTTAATGTAACGATTAAATTACTTTATTGTTTGATGCTGCACTTTTCGACCGAGGATGAGGTATACGACCGAGCATGAATTGAGTGACCGAGCGTAGGTCATATGGCCGAGCACGAACTGCATGATTATATGGCCGAGCATGAACTGAGTGACCGAGCATAGGTTATATGACCGAGCTACAGTTACACGTGTCATGCAGTGGTTGGTGTGTCACATAGTGGTATATCAGTTACTCCCCCCCCAAGCCTTAGTTGGAGCTCGGGGCGTAACTAAGGTTTTATGAGTGCCCGAAAAGTCATGCGTTCTGTCTTCTCGTTTTCCTAGGCGTTCGTTGGTACATCATTTATTGCGCAGCCGATTCTTGGGTTTCTCAAGTCATTATTGTTGCGATACTGTTGTGACGGTTTGCCTGGGTAGCCATTACTCTCCGAATGCATATAAAAGGGAGAAAAAGCCTTGTACGATTCTTCTACCGTCTTTTATACTTCGGAGAGAAATATACATTCTGCCATTGTCGAACCAACAAGCTAGCCCGTGAAGAGTTCTATTCATCCGAAGTCCTTTACTTTTATTCAGGTTCGGTTTTGGTATTTTGTTCATTTTTCCACTATCTTCTCTTCCCTTTTTGGTTATTTTGGAATGTCGACCTCTTCGGCATCTTCTGGTGTTGGTGATGGATCAGGGAGCCTCTCAGAGGCTCATTCCCTGTCGCAAACCCTAGTTAGGGGTAGTAGTTCCTTGGGGACTGGGTCAGAAAAGACTCGTTCTAGTCCCCAAGTTAGGATTGTTGATGCCTTCTCAGAGTCTAGGGATAGAGAGAGTGAGGTCTCTGGTCGATCTTCTCAGGGAGAGGAGACAGAGAGTACTGTAGCCTCCTCATGGTTGGATGTTATAAGAGAGAGGTATGACTTCCCTTCAAACGTTACCCTTAGGGCTCCCGACGACCTAGACTACCCTTGGGATATTAGGGAAGGCGAAATATGTGTTTACACCGCCTGGTTTGAGATGGGGCTACGCCTTCCTTTCCCTAGATTGCTTAGAGATTTCTTTTGCTAGTTTAACCTTTGTCCGGCCGACCTGCTTTTGAATAGTTAGAGACACCTGTTAGGGTTTATGGTTTTGGGTCGTCTGAATGGTGTTGAGGTTTCTTTAGATCTGATCCGTAGTAAAATGGATCTCAAGTACCTGAAGGCGGAGGGCCTCTACTATATGTCGTTTGACTAGGGTTTCCGACCTTTGTCTTACGTACCGTCCTCCATTAAATTTTGGAAAGATCGGTATTTCTTTGTTAGTGGAGAGTGGGAGGTGACCGACCCTGAGGACCAGTTTTCCACGTTCCCCCAGAGCACGGGGTTTATGGGTGAGACCCCTTTTTCTTTTGTACTTTTGTTCTGCGCTTGTCTCTGTGTTTATGACTAACCATTGTTCAAAACTTCTAGACAAGAGCATCAAGAGGAGGCCTCCCTTCACCCCTGCTCTAAAAGATCAGTACAAGAAGCTCCTTCAGACTCCAAACAGGGACTACCTAGCTCTTCTTCACTCGGGCTCCACAATGCCTCCCAAGGACAAGAATGTTGTTGATGAAGTCCTCAAGTCCGTCGTCGGTAAATGGGGTTCGGCAAAAAAGAAGAGGGTGGCGAGCCAGCCTCCTCCTGCTGCGTCTTCTTCGAAGAGAACGAGGACGACCGACCCGTCCACTTCTGCGCCTCCCAAGAAGGGGGCCGCCTCTTCTGCTTCTCCCTCTTCTTTGCCTCCTCTGAGGGGCATTGTGATCAGGGAGACCTCCTCTGCCCCCCAGAAGGGGGTGGTGATTAGGGAGCCCTCTTTTGCCCCCCAGAGGGGTGCGGTGACACCGAGGCTTGCCCCCTCCTCGGCTCAAAGATCTCAACCGAGGGGTAAGGCGAAAGTGAATGCTCGGTTGGAGCAGATGCCTGATGGATACAGGGCCGTCCATCAGGCCATTGAAGACTTCTGGGCGAAGGCCCCTCGAAAGGACTCCCCCTCCTGCAGTACCAGGAAAGGTATTGAGAAGACAGTGATCGGCGCTATGAGCGCCCATTTGAAGGTAACGACCGACCTTTCTTTGGTGTTTTCTTTCTTCTTTTCTTCTTTACTGATGTGCCTCTTATTCTATTTCTGCAGACTTTGCATAACTTGGCCGCCATGATGGAGGCCACAGTGGACCTGCAGGCCTTGGAAAGGCTGGAGGAAGAGCTGGACGAAGCTCGGCTTCAGCTTGGTACGGCTCAATCTCAAGCCACCACAGCCGATGACGAGCTGAAGGAGGCGAGGAATTGCCTCTCAATTATGGAGTCCGAGAGGGATTCCATTAAGTACGAAAGGGATTCTCTCCGTTCTGAATGGGACTCCCTTCTTCAAGACCTGAATAAGCTGAAGGAGGAGAACAGTACCCTTCAGGCCTCCGTTGCTCAGAGGGTTGAAGAGGCCAAGGCTGAGACCGAGGCCAGGCTGAAGACTGAGCTCGAGAAAATGGGTGACACAATAGCGCAGCTCGGTTATGACAACTTCAAGTTCAAACTTCTTTCCAAGTTCCCAGATATCGACCTGTCTGGGATTGACGATGATGATGAGGATGAAGATGGTGATGAGGATGATGGATCTGCACGCCCTTTAGTTTAGGAAAACTTTTGTAGTCTTGTTTCACCTTTTTTGTAACCGAGTTTGCACTTTAATGAAAGTATCTTCTTTTCAGAACTTTGTCTTCACTTTTCTTTGAATGTTGGCAATCTTTGCGTTTTGCTCAAAAAATGTATCAATGTCTTGTTGTGTGTAAACGGGCTTCGGCTTTTAAGGTTTGTACTTTGACATAAGTAAACCTGCTCGGGGTCCAGAGTATTGTTTTTACCGACCATGGGTTGTCTCCCGAACTAACTTATGATAACCCTGAAGTAATATGTAATAATAAGCAACTTGTGCCGAACTCTTGATATTGGAGGGGTTTTGAATCATGGACTTCCTTTAAGAAAGATAACTAGAATAATAATCAATCAATCTAAGCACTAATCACTGATCGTAAATACTTGCGTAAGACAGTTACTCTGACCACTTAGAGCAAAACCTGAGCTTGATTGCCGAACAAAGGGACTTGTATTGTAAGGATTTTTGATGGTTGGTGTGACTGAGCATTTAGAGTTATTCTGTCTGTTTGTAACTTTTGACACATAGTTTAGTGTACTGTGATGGATCAAACATCAGCCCCGTATATCAAGATGGACCAGACATGAGGTCTGTTTATTAAGATGGACCAAACCTGATGTCTGTACATTGAGATGGACCAGACCTGAGGTCTGTACATTGAGATGGACCAGACCTGGAGTCTGTACATTGAGATGGACCAGACTTGGAGTCTGTACATTAAGATGGACCAGACCTGGAGTCTGTACATTGAGATGGACCAGACCTGGAGTCTGTACATTGAGATGGACCAGACTTGGAGTCTGTACATTGAGATGGACAAGACCTGAGGTCTGTACATTAAGATGGACCAGACCTGAGGTCTGTACATTAAGATGGACCAGACCTGAAGTCTGTACATTAAGACGGACCAGACCTGAAGTCTGTTAATTAAGACGAACCAGACCTGAAGTCTGTTCATTAAGATGGACCAGACCTGAAGTCTGTACATTGAGACGGACCAGACCTGAGGTCTGTACATTGAGTTATTTCACGGAATATCTTGAAATAAAAAAGAAATTACTTTATTGATAATACTTTCGTAAATGTTCCATATTCCAAGGTCTGGGAACAGGTTTCCCATCCATGTTTTCCAAACAATAAGTGGTTGGTCTTACTGTTTTGGTAATTCTGTAGGGGCCTTCCCAGTTAGGTGATAACTTCCCCATGGTGGGATCCTTGGTGTTCTGGAACACCCTTCTTAGGACGAGGTCCCCAACTTGGAAGCTGGCAGGCCTGAGGCTAATTTTTGAGCGTCTAACCATCCTGCGCTGATATGCTTCCATTCTGATTACGGCCTGCTCTCTCCTTTCCTTGAGCAAATCCAAGTTTTCTGCGAGCTGTTGGCCATTGGTCTCCTCGTTGAAAGCATCAGTCCTTAGGGTAGGCATGCCGATCTCAACAGGGATTACTGCCTCGGTTCCGTAGGCGAGTGAGAAGGGAGTTTCTGATGTGGGAGTTCTCCTGGTTGTTCGGTAGGCCTAGAGTGCCCCAGGGAGTTCCTCGATCCATTTTCCCTTAGCTTTTTCTAATCTCTTCTTGAGAGCATCCAGGATCGTTTGGTTGGTGACTTCTGCCTGTCCGTTTGCTTGAGGATGACCAGGGGAGGAGAAGTGCTAGTTGATATTTAGGTCTTGGCAGAATTTCTTGAATATTTTTCCAGTAAACTGTGTGCCATTGTCTGAGACGATTACGTGGGGTATGCCGAACCTGCAGACTATGTTTTTCCAAGTAAAATTCTGGACCTCCTTTTCAGTGATGCGAGTTAGTGGCTCTGCTTCAGCCTATTTTGAGAAGTAGTCAATGGCCACCAATAGGTATCTCCTGTTTGGTGTGGTTTTAGGCAATGGGCCTATGATGTCCATTCCCCATTGCACGAAGGGCTATGGGCTAGTGATGGGGATGAGCTCATGTCATGGCTAGTGCTGATAAGGGGCAAACCTCTGGCATTTGTCACACTTTCAAGTGTATTCCTTTGCTTCCTTCAGCATTCCAGGCCAGTAGTAGCCTTGAATTAGAGCTCGGTGTGCTATGGTTCTTCCTCCGTTATGATTTCCACAAATTCCTTCATCAATTTCTGGCAGGACGTACTGAGATTCCTCAGGTGCTAGGCATTTTAACAATGGTTGAGTGTAAGATCTTCGGTAGAGCCTTCCGTTAAGGACAAGATACCGAGCAGCTCTGATGCGGATTCTTTTTGCTTCGTTTCTGTCTTCTATGAGGAGTCCTTCTTCCAGGTACTGGAGTATGGGAGCCATCCAGTTCTGAGGCTGTTCTGTGATTTGGGCGACCTGGATCTCCTCGATGCTAGGCCTTGACTGGTGAGAGAATTTTATCGTTGAATCTACCCCTGTCTTCATGTGAGATGCCATGTTTGCCAAGGCATCGGCTCTGCCGTTTTGACCTCTTTCTATTTTTTGGATCGAGAATGCTCAGAAGGATTGTTTCAACAAATTGACTAGTTCCGAATATCGAAGCATTCTCTCATCCTTGACAGCGTATTCTCCTTGAACTTGGCTAACCACCAATTGGGAGTCAGAGAATACCTCGAGGTTCTGTACCTTGCATTCTTGAGTTAGCTTTATCTCCAGGATAAAGGCCTCATACTCTGCTTCGTTGTTGGAGGCTCTGAACCCCAAGCTAATTGCCCTTTCGGTTGTAAGCCCATCAGGAGAATGTAGTACCAGCCCGGCTTCAGCACCTCGGTCGATAGATGACCCGTTAGTATACAGTTTCCAAGTTCCCATATCGTCACAGAGTTGTGCTTTGCTTAGTAGTGCGGGAGTGAATTCCGAGACGAAGTCTGCCAAAGCCTGCCCTTTAATTGAGACCCGTGGGACATAGGATAAATCGAACTCCCCTAGTTCCACTGACCATTTGACCAGTCGTCCTGATACTTTTGGTTTTCTCAGGACTGTTTTTAGTGGGTAAGCAGTTGGAATTTCTATGGGATGTGCTTGAAAGTAGGGTCTGAGCTTTCGTGCAGATACTATGAGTGCAAGGGCTAGTTTCTCAATCTCGGGGTACCTCTTCTCTGTGTCCAGTAATGCCTTGCTGATATAGAAGATGGGCCTCTGCATGCTTCTATCATGCCTGACTAGTACCGAACTGACAACGTTCTCAGAGACTGCAAGGTAGAGAAGCAGCCTTTCCCCTTGGATCGGTTTTGACAAGAGCTCGGGCAAGGTTAGGTACCTTTTGAGTTCTTGAAAGGATTTTTCACATTCATCAGTCCATTGTAAAGATTTGTTACGTTTCAGAGCTTTGAAGAATGGTAGACAACGATCCGTGGATTTGGAAATAAATCTGCTAAGGGCTGCTATCCTGCCATTCAGAGCTTGAATGTCCTTCTTGGTTTTTGGGGATTTTAGTCCGATCAGAGCCCCGATTTGGGTTGGGTCTGCTTCTATACCTCTCTGAGAGACTATGTATCCCAGGAATTTCCCCTTTGTTACACCAAAGGTGCATTTCGAGGGATTGAGCTTCATTTTATATTGTCTGAGAATATCAAATGTCTGTGCTAGGTGCTGGAGATGGCTGCTCTTCTTTAGGCTCTTGACCAGCATATCATCAATGTAGACTTCCATAGTACTGCCGATTAGAGGGCTGAACATCTTGTTAACAAGACGTTGGTATGTGGCCCCGGCATTCTTCAGGTCGAACGGCATCACTTTATAGCAATAGAGACCTCGTTCGGTGATGAATGAAGTCTTCTCTTGGTTGGGGAAATGCATCTGTATTTGGTTGTACCCAGAATAGGCATCCATGAAGCTCATGAGCTCGTGCCCTGCAGTTGCATCGACTAATTGATCTATCCTTGGAAGGGGAAGCTATCTTTAGGGCATGCTTTGTTGAAATCCATGTAGTCAACACAGACTCTCCACTTGCCATTCTTCTTTTTGACCAGGATAGTGTTGGCTAGCCAATCAGGATAAAATACTTCTCGTATCATGTTGGCATTGAACAACCTTTGAACTTCATCGTTGATGACCTGATATCGCTCTGGAGCGAGTGGCCTTGTCTTTTGTCTCACTGGTGGATGGTCCGGATCCACCATTAGTCTGTGTGTGATAAGGTTGGGATCTATTCCCTCCATGTCCCTTGTTTCCCAGGCAAACACAGAGAGGTTTTTCTTTAAGAACTTGACCAACTCATTCTGCTCGGTATATGTCAGGTCGGGACCTATCTGCAGGTAACGCCCCTGATCTTCCGAGCTGACCAGGACTTTAATAGGTTCTCTTATAGGCTTGGCCCTGCTATCCCTTCCTCTAGGGCTTAGTGGCTCGTCGATCTTGGAGGGACAGGCTTCTGCCTCGTGACAGCAAGGGTGGATTGCATCCTTGTACTCACGGGTGTGCAGTAATTGCTATTTGAGGGCCTTGGCCTTGAGTGCGAGGGCATGGCATTCTCGGGAGGTCGGTTGGCATCCTCTGATAGAGTAGACTGTCTGATTGTGCACGTACTTCAGGCATTGGTGGAGAGTTGACGTGACTGCTCCCATCTCATGTAGCCAGGGCCTCCCAATTATGACGTTGTAGGGAGATTTGGCTTTTAGGACGATGTGCTCAGCTATCGTGGTTTTTTGTCCGTCCCCTTCGCCTGCAGTTGTGGCCAGATCGACCCTTCCCAATGGAGTATTGAGGTTTCCGTCGAAGCCCGCCATGATTATACCAGTGGGCTTAATGTCATTGGGGTCGAGTTTCATATGCTTAAAGGGGTCGTAGAACAGTACGTTAGTCGAGCTCCTAGTGTCAACAAGGACTCTTCGGACTTCAAAGTTGGCGATCTTGAGGGAGATGACCAGGGCGTCACTGTGAGGACAATGTACCCCTATAATGTCGTGATCCATAAACTGAATTTCAAGCACAGGTTTTAACCTTTTCTCCAAGTTAGCGACCTGTAGGATGTTGGGAGCAAACCTGGCCTCCCGAGCATAACGTTTCCTTGACCTGTTAGAAGTGCCTGTTGTAGGGGAATCTGCGTGTAGGACAAAGATCACCTGGTTGTTCTGTCGTGGGGGCTCGTTCCTACCCTCCTTTTGTTCTTGCTTCTGGTCGGCCTTCCTCTGCTGGGGTCGTTCGTCACGAGGGTTCTGTCCTCCGTCCTGCTTGATGAACTCTTGTAGTCGTCCTCTCCTTATTAGCTGCTCAATCTCATGCTTAAGAGCTTTGCAGGTATTGGTTGTGTGCCCTCGGTCCTTGTAAAAATCACAGTATTTGGTTTGATCTCGGTAGCTAGGGTCTCCTTTCAAAGGCTCTGGCCATCTCAGATTTTCTCGAGATCTTACTTGCTTCAGTATGTTGTACGGAGAGGTATTTAGAGGAGTAAAGTGGTTGAATTCCCTTAGCCCAGAATTGTAGGAGGTTCTGGGGGCCCCCCTCTTTTCTGGGCTTCTAGCTCTTTTCCTAGCCGAGTTGATATCCTTCCTTTGGTCGTCCTTTTTCTGACTATCTTTCTTCTGATCGTCTTTCTGAGCTTGTTCCTTGACCTTTCTAGAAGTGTCCCTGGCCTCCTCCAAGTTAATGTATTTCCTTGCCCAGTCCATAAGTGCCGTCATATCCGCGGGGGGATTTTTGGTCAGGGAGTCTCTGAAGCCTCCTTGTGCAAGACCAGCGGCTAGAGCAGCCACTAGGAAACCGGAGCTACAGTCTATCACCTCGGTGAGCTCGGCGTTGAAACGTGCTATATACCCCCTGAGTGATTCTTCCCTTGTTTGCTTTATGTTTACCAGGAATTCTGGACCCTTTCTCAGCCTCCTACTAGTCATAAATCTGTCCAGGAATCTCCTGCCAAGCTCATAGAAGCTAGACACTGAGTTTCGCGGGAGGTGGTGGAACCACTTCAGGGCGGTACCATTAAGGCTGGTCACGAACGTTCGGCATAGAAAAGCATCAGAAGCACCATGTAAAGCCATGGTGTGCTGGTAGTGGGAGAGGTGGTCCCCCGGGTCCCCAGTCCCATCATAAGGGGTGAATTTGGGGATGCTAAATTTCTTTGGTCTTTCCTCAGCCATGATAGCATTAGTGAATGGGGTGGCCGACCTCCCGAGTAGTCTGGCCAGCTCATCCTGTTCTGGATACTGGGCACCTCTTATAATGGCAGTGCGGTCCATTGATTCGGCAACTTCCTCGTCTCTTATTGACCCCCTTGGCAAGATGGGCTGGTGCGGGGCAGGTCTCGTGACTTCAGGGCCTACATGAGTAAGCTGCTCTTGGCCCATTACTGGGGGGTTGTTCTGATTCTCTTGCACTGGTGGTGCAGGAACCACTCAAGGTGGTGACTCTTGTGGAACGTGGTTCACTCTCGAGGCCCCAGGGATGGGGATTCGGGTGGTGCTTCAATAATGGACTTCTGGGACAAAGGCAGGGACTCATCGGCCGCCTGCTGCCGATGGCTGGAGATCTCCATGAGTATTGGCAGCCATAGGGGGCTGCACCTCCCGAGTGTTTGTGGCAACGGGTGGATTTTGGAGATTTGTTTCATGATTCTGGGTGAACATTGCCAGGGTCCTGGACATGGTCAGGAGCTGTTCCCGTAACAACTGGTTCTGCCGCCTGGTTTCGACAAGCTCCTGTTGTACGGGATTAGTCACTCGCCCTCTTCCTCGTCTGGCTGTCGGTTGAGGATGAGGGTTTTGAGTATTCTTCCTGGGTCGCAGGTTGGGAGCCATGATCCTTTGATAAACGGAAGATGAGCTTTGGGTAAGTAGAGCACTTGGTGATTGTCGTTCCCACAGACGGCGCCAAACTGATGCTGCCCTTTTTGGCCCATGTGAGATTCAAGTTCAGCTCCCTGCGAAACACTTGAAACAGAAGATCAGAGGACCACCGGGTTGGCTCCGGCGGTAGCCGCTCCGATGCTTAAGTCAATAAACTGAATTGAAGGACTGTAATGAAAGTCAAATAATGAGCATGAAAATAAAGCGTACCTTTAGAGTTGAATTTATAGGCAATGGTTCTCCCAAGTTGATTAGGATTTGGAGCCATGAATATAGGGGTTGGATCTTCGGAGATATCAGTTACCTTGTTGAATATGGTAACTCAGTGTGGCAGTTTCCTTGTTGGAGACAGTTTCCTTATTTCCTGCTCGGTGCTCATTGAGGCGGTGATAAGGTCTGATCATTGATGTATTGTACTGCAGACTTGCATCTATATACGTTAGCTTTGTAGGAGAGCAGTCCTGCTTTGATAATATGAGCTCGGTCCATATAGGTTATGCCCTTGATCGACTGAGGATGAGGTATATGACCGAGCATGAACTGAATGACCGAGCATGAACTGAGTGACCGAGCATAGGTTATATGGCCGAGCTACAGTTATACATGTCATGCAGTGGTTGGTGTGTCACATAGTGGTATATCATTGTTAATTAAAAGTTACAAGTTGAAATTGTTGTACGCTTGTGAAAATAAGATTTGGTATCTAATCCTTTTGTAACTTTTAATCTGAGCGTTGAGATTATGGTTTAAGAGACTAGTGAATAATTATTTATATTTATAACTAAATAAATAAATAAAAAAAGAAGAAGAAGAAGAAAGAAAAAAAAATGATTAGAAGTTTTATACTTATAGTAGGTGTCACAAGGCTAAATTTTCACCTAAATTTGTGTACTGTGATGATAATAAGTTACACAAGTAGCAAATCCAGATTATGTGCTTGGAAAGGGGTCAAAAAATGTAAGAATTACAATCTAAAAGGAATCTTGTGAAAATATGAACAATTGTTGGGGACACCTCTTAATTTTTTTGGGTAAATTACATTGACATTTACTGAAATTTTTAACAATTACACTAACCTCTCTTAAGGTTTTTAAAGTTATACTGACATTCTCTACTTTATCTGATAATATACAAATATTTTCTTTCAGTTAATTTTTTTTTAAAATGACAAAATTGCCCCTTTATTTTTTTCAAATTTGATCAAATTTTTCCAACTTTTTAAAAGTTTTTTTTATTATTTTATATAAAAATAAATTTAAGATTTTCATTAATATTTATTTGGAAAATGATAAGAAATTGATCAAAATTTAAAAAATTAAAAAAAAATGAAAAATGTAGTTTAGTCTTTTTGAGAAAAAAAATTGATTGGAACGGAATATCTATATATTGTCAAGTAAAGTAAGAGAGATTGGTATAATTTTATATATTTCAGGAGATGTTAGCGTAATTGTCAGAAATTTAAAAAAAGGTCAATGAAATTTATCCTAATTTTTTTTTTTACAAAATTCAATAAAAAATAATAATAAAAATGTAGTTTTCAAAATTTTGATGGAGCAATGGCCCGACGCGTGCCTAGATCTTCCAATTGTGCATCACTATAAATATTTAGGCTCAAATAGAAAAAAAAGAAAACATAAAACATGCCCCGAATATTTACATACCCTTACTTCTCGACAACAAATTGTAACCAAGCCCAGAGGCAATGCTTTGAGCTCCCACGTGTAACAGTGTCACATGTATAGAGCCACCATGCACCACCGAGGTGCACCCTTGCCCGCATTTTCTCTCACCCAAGCCTAGCTATGAGACACTAAACCTTTGCCATACCACCACCATAGTTTGTAACACTTAGCACATACAGTGACTAGGTCAAGCTCAAACCATCAAGCTCCATAAGAAAGGCCATGGGTCACGCCCATGTGTTACTACTGCCCACGAGCCACGTTTGCGCTAAAAACCTACACAATGCACCTCAAAGCTCATATAATTGGAGAAATCACATGAAACAGTCGCACTATGTTATTGTGTGACGATTTTTTCATAAAAATTCCATTTTTGTTAAAATTGAAGAGAATTTTACATTAATAAAATATAAAAAAACTGAATTTTTATCAATGACTGTTACATGTTGATATGGTGTGACGATTTCACTAAATAATTACTGAAATAACTGAGAGACCCTATATAAAGTTTTTTGGGAGTTTTTCAAGCGAAAAGTTATTCGTACACCAAATGCGTGTAATGATCTTTATAATTTTAACAATACAGTAAATTTCACATAAACTTCACGAAATGTTGAAATCACATAGGCATATTCATGACTAGCATCCATGCAATACCAACATTGATCATTCTAATAAGGGGAAACATCACAAATTCTGAAGATCCTATAAATGCATATAACTAATTTTACATATCTCTAAATTCAATCTCTCTGTTTCTTTAATTCCCCTGTGACTTTTTTTTCTTCTCACTAGCTATCATATTTTTTTCATAAAATATGATAAATGCCTCCAAGACCTGCTTTGATATATTTATGAAAACATCATCGGTCCATGCCTTGCCAAATCTACATGGGGGCCAAGGGGGAATGCCCCACTCCAAGAATTTTAAAATAGAGTTTTTACCTTCATCTTCTATAGAAATTTAAAAAAGAATTGCCCCCAAAACTTTGCATATTTTTACAAGAAACCTCCTTAAATTTATTTTACTTTTATGTCCCTCCCCCTCCCCCCAAGTTCATTGTCCATGCATGTCAGCCATTGATTTGCCAGCAAACCTAGCTCCTTTTGGGCATGGCATTACCTTCTCGTTGATAGTCTTTTATTCTTTAGGTTCACAATCTCAGTGGCAGCCTTAACCAACTTTTGGGATTCACGTATTCGTGCGGTTTGGTCATTAATTAAATTCTTGATCAGGGACTGCATTTTCTGCCCTTGTTGAACATTCCAATCTGCCCCTACTACAAGTCTGGTATTTTGGGAGTTCAATGGCCCAATTTTTAATTTTTTTTGTTGAAGTTTCCAGTCTTGAAGAGTTAAATGGCTTTCACTTGTATCATTCTAAGCAAATAGAAAGGATCAAAATGAATCCAGTTCTCAAGAAAGACAAACATTAATGAAAGGACATATCAAGAAAAATCCATCCATGGACATCAAACCGATACGTATGATATATGATATATAGTATAAAATTGAGAGAGACAGAAAGAGAAACCTGCTCATGCATGTGCTTTTCTGAATTTCCAAAGAGGCTTGTTTTGGAACCTTCATACCCTTTCCTGCATCCAAACAACTAGCAAATATTCAAATTGAACCATAAACAGTCCTTTTGCCCCCCACTATTCATATTTTAGTAGGGTCAAAAGCAATGCATACAGTTCAACAGATTACCAAATAAATAACCCAAGCAAGCATCCATTCACCAGTAATTTGCCAAAAGAAAAAAAAAATACACTATATATGAAGAAAATGAATTCTCTATTGCACTTTGAAATGAAAATTCTCTTTTGAACATTAATTGAATCTCTATAATTCTTACATACAAGTATGATAATCTCCACTTGTTTTCACTAGAACATCTATAAAACAAAAGAGAAATTAAAAGCAGTAAAAGAAGTGTCATCTCAAAGGCCTTCTCTCCTCAATTATTCTTAGGTGGATGAGACTTGGGCACATGATAATCAGCATTCAGAGCTACAAAACCAAGTTTTTTTACATTCACAGGAGGAGGACTTGTATTGCTCAGTTTATGTTCTACATTCAACTTCCTCTTCCCTAAGTTCACCATCTCTTTTTTCATGACCATTTTCTCCGTCATTTTCCTTCCTCCTGATCCAAATCTTCTATTTTTAGCTTCAACAGAGGTTGGAACAGCATTGAAAACTTCCTGTAACATGTTTGTTTTAGCCTTTAGGAATTCAACATATAGAGCATGTTATGAAACAACTATATATGGTATAATTATAGATATATATATATATATATAAAAATTCACCTTGTCAAAATTCAAAGGACTTCCATCAGCAACCACCAACGTCTCCATAACTAGAAAAAGTGTAAAGAAATGACTCTTGTTATATGAGAGAGAGAGAGAGAGAGAGAGAGAGAGAGAGAGAGAGAGAGAGAGAGAGAGAGAGAGAGAGAGAGAGAGATGAAGAAAAAAGGTTTCTGCTTACCTTGGTGGGTATATGCAACAGAATCCCTTAGGCAAAGGAAAATGAACACAACTCCGAGTGCAAAGCTACTAAAACAAATGGACACCATCTTTGTTCTCTTTTCTTCTTTGGTTGTACGGGCTGTTGTTCAACAACAAAAGAGAGGAAGGACATGAAACAAAAAAGGGACTTTATAGAGAGTTCAAAATCCAAACTCAAGTCAAAGCTAGGGTCCCAACACCTACTTTTTCTCCATTTCCTTCGATATAATATGGTTATTGGGTACATGCAGCACTTTGGGAACTCAAAAAAAAAAAAAGGAAAAACAAAGCACAGTTCAAAGCTACAGTTGAAATTTAAAAAGCTGAAAATGGTTTTCTGGGTTTGGTTCACAATGGTAGGGAAAAAAGCTTATGACAGCGTAAATGGAAGTTCTGGGGTTGTTTTGCGCCTGTCTGCCGGCGTGCATGGAACGAGAAGGGCTTGTTATGGGGGCCAAGGTTTGCTACACTCAAAAGAATTGAAGACAATATATCATAAAATATAATGATTTAAAGTTAACCGTAGAAAAATTATCATAAAAGATACACTGATGCTAGAAATTTCACTTTTTTCTTCTTTTTTTTTGTACTACTTTTATTTCATATTTCTCCCATAAGTGTGAACTCATATGGTTCCTTGGAAAAAAAAAAATGAATGGCTTGATGAATCCGTGAAAATGTGAAATAAAAATGGTACAAAAAATATGAAATTCATATCATTACTCTAAAAGATATGTCGATTTTAGAATATTGCTTTCGAATTCAAATAACTAGGTATAATTAACAAGCGAGTAATTTCATCGTGTTTGGAGCATACGATCAGGTGTGAAAAGTCATTACAGTTGTTATTAAATTTTAATTTTAATATTGTTATAATAATAAAATTCTACATTTTGACAATTCTAATTCAATGTTAAAGTGCTATTTTTTTTTATAGAACAATCATTTTTTTTCTAACTATAAAAAATATTATGACATTGAAAAATTTTCAGCCATTAAATTGAAAAAATTCATATTTTTAGTATCAATAACAGTTACATTTAAAAAAATATTTGAAAAAGTCAAAAGAGAAATATTTCAACATGTTGTTAGAGTTTTTTCAATACTAATTGCCATTTAATATATGTCACATTTATAATTTGATATTATTATAATACAAAAATAATAAATTTTGATAACTTTACTTTAATACTAAAATATTACTTTTTAGCACAATAACTATTTTACAATTGACAAATCAAGTGATAGACGCATTAAAATTTCTTTTAAAACATATAATTTTACATCACCTATTATATTATAGGTATAATAATACTTTTGATTGAAAGTGCTCTTAGTTGGCTTATTATTTTAGTTAATTGAATCCGATTGAAAGGTGTAACAAAAGCAAAGGGTTTGATATTTATACAATTAGGGAGTCTAGTCCCTAATAAATATGTCCAAAAAAGGCAGTGTCTAGAGAAAATTCTTTACTATGTCTGAATTATTAGACTCTATCATCGAATGACATAACAAAAATGTAATATAATTATTATAAATTTATATGCACAGTGATATATTATTTAGTCCTTAAAATCATGATTTTCATTACTACCGAAGATCAGCTCACTGTCCTGGGAGTAATTTTTTGCATAACTATCATGAGTTAAATATAGACAGAAGAGATTGAAAGCTACCCAACTTCCACATGGCACGCTTTCTTAGAGTAGTGGAGGCTACCCTGGCTAAGCTTAGACTTAGCTTTTTTAGGTGTGAAGGGAGAGCTCTATTTCCTTCTTTGTTTAATTAGTTTTAAGTGTCTTAAAAAATGGTTTGAGCTTGGTTTTGCTTTGACCGGAATAGGTTCTTGGGGACAAGTGCCATTATATATATATATATATATAGGAGAAACTATAAAGTAAAATTTTAAAGTTAAAAAATAAAATAAAAGGAATTAGGGTTATGGCTGTTAGACTTGAATATTTTTATGGTTTAATTAATCATAGTCTGCTACTTCATATTATGAATGATCACTTGTAAAGTAGAACATGTTAAGTTAGTGATGTTAACTTGCTTATTTAGTGCCATGACAAGTGAGAAGCACACCCTTCATGCATTCTGTATTGATTTAATCATTGAACTTGATCGATTAATTATTTTAAATTATTCTGGTATAAATAATTTTTTTCTTTTAAAAAATAGATAATATATACCTATGACATTGTAAAATCCATGCATGTTCAATAAACCTGATTGACTTAAAAAAATTCTCAAAGTTCTACTTGTTTTGCTTAATACAGGTGCAGCATGGGCAAAGAAAATTGCTTTTTCCTTCTTAGCTTTCTTAACTCTATATAAAAAAATAGAGACTCAAGAACATGAGCAAGTGATTTGCAGCATTGAATCACTAACCCAACATGATTAACTATATATATATATATATATATTAAATCATTATTTTCTAATTAGGTTCAAGAGTGTAGAATTACAGAACTTTATATCAGTGGGTACCCCTAGATATTAGGGTCAATTAAAACTAAAACCATCTTTACATTTTAATCAACCTTGGAGATTGTGGAATGCGTGGCGATTAGTCGGCCACTACTCACTAGCCATATGCAGTTGTGCATATTTCTAGCCACATGGGAGACAATTTTGGAAATTACCAAAAGAAAATGTAGAGGACTAGCACCGTTGCATGTTAATTGGTACCTGTTGCTTGCTAATTGTTTTTTTTTTTTTTCAAGTACAAGTGATGAGAGGAGAAATTATTTTTAAGTATGTATACACATGATATGGAATTCGAATACGAAGAAAGTAATTTTAACTATCTCGTTCTAATGTGTTTTCACGTTGCTTGCGTGCCAATTATTGTACATCATTATTCAATTAGATAAGATTTTATTTTTCATAAATTATAATTATGGTAATGTTACTGAAAACTCAAGCTTATGTAAGACCAAGCGTTTGAACCATTTGATGGTCTTGAAATTGAATTTTAATTTAGTTCGATCATTTTATCTCTAATTCTTAGAGCAATTTCAAGAGGAAGATTCATTTTTGGACACAAAATTTATTTGAGTCTTGCGACAGTGTTTATGCATATATCAATGACTCCAACATTATACATCACTCTAACAATCATATCTAAAAGGAGTATCTATTTGATATTTTAATATATTTTTGTTTCACTTGACTCTCTATTCCCACTAATCTATTTATTTCTCTCTCTTCCAACTAACTTTTGGATCCCTTCTCCCATGATATTCATATCTACATTTACTTGATTACTATTCATGTCTGGATCCAAAATAAAAACCAAGATAGGTGCTCTATTAGAAAATGAACAATGCCACATTGGGAACAATATTGGTAGTCAGAGTGGAGGCTCCATCCACTCTTGGAGTTGCTTTTAGGTCATCCAATAGTTATAACATCATGTCTCATACGAATTCGAATACAGTAGCATTACCCTTCTAACTATCACCTTTATGAATTTATAGGAAATTTAATTATCAAAAAAATTTAAAAAAGAGTAATAGATTTGGTAAATTATACTGATATCTTTTGAAATTTTTAATAATTATAAATGACACCCCTCTTATTTCTAAAATTACACTGTCTCATAACCTTTTAATGTTTGTAACAATTCTCTTCCTGCCATTAAGAGCCTTCGAGGACAATAGTATCCTCACAAAGACACTCAACCTCGGCTGCAAAGTCACCTGTATTCGGTTCTCTCTGCACCATTAATAGATTTATGCTTAATATGTGGGAAGAAAAAACTTTGGGAGAATTGGCCAAGATCGCCACCTCCTTGGGTGGAGCTGTGATCGGAGTAATGAGCGGCGATGTCGGGACGTGATATAGAACAAGTGACAAAGGTTTTTGAAGCACAATGGAAACATTCTTACTCCCATTTTAAGAAAAAGTACTAGTAAACACAGAGTTAGTCATTAACGTACTCATCATTACTCATTATTTAGGCCTTTAATTTCATTTTTTTTTCATTTATACTAATTTTTATTTTCGTAATTACTTTGTTTAGGAAAATCCAAATTAAATTATACTAGCGGCCATAGTTTTCTAGTATGATAAGGTTTCTAGTTTTCTAAAAGGCCTTACTTTTTATTAATTTTAAATTTTTACTCTTTTTCGCAATTATTATAGTTTCCTAATTGTAATATAACTAGTATAAGAAATTAATAGATTCCTCTTCACATTAGTACTTAATAGTGGTCTTAGTCTATATATATGTATATATGATGTAATTCAGTTTTTATTATTCAGATTATCAATAATATATTTCTGTTTAGAAATTTAAGATTTGTTCTTTTTAGGTGAAGAATCCCTTTTGTTCTTGTTTACTAAAGAATTCAACGTATTTAATTTTCTTTCACATTTTATACTATGTTACAATGTCATGTAATTTATTCTATTAAATTCTCACGTTATATCAAATAATGAAATGAAATAACAACCTCACTAAATCATTTTTTCAATTCTATAACACTGCAAGAATAATGCTTCATTAAACCTCCATAGTATTTGGGGACTATCATTGAGAATGACAATCGGATACTTCATTGAAGCAAAAGCGTTGTGATCTTTGTTTGGAAAATGTTATTAAGAGATGGTGGGTAGATTTAAAAAAAATTAAAAAAATTGTAATGGCTAAAAATTGACTTATTAAAAAATTTAATGAATAAGAGACTCCAAGACTCTGTACAGTTCGTTTAGACAAATGATTTGAAAAAAAGAAAAGAAAAAATTGAGATTAAGTCATACTACTTTTTTTTTTATTTGTTTGAATATTTATAACTGAGATAAAAGAAAGAATTTGAGTAATTAAGATAACTTTTTTAATATCTCCAAAAATATTAGATAATTTGGAGAGAGGATAAATTATATTTAATAAAAAAAATTAAATACCAAAAATATTCTTAAATAAATGATTTAAAATTAGACAAGTATCAAAATATATATATATATATATAATTGTCAAATAAAAATATTTATTTTCTTTTTAAACAAAAGATTATGATTTTTTTTCTCAATTTTCTCCTTAAACATTAAAATAAGATGAAAATTAATAGTTTTTTTAATTTCAAAACGCGGGATATGCATTTGGCTAGTTATTAATTTTAATTTTTTTAATTTTTTATAATTTAGATTATCATATCCAAATATATTTTCATAGTTTTTAAAAAATTAATTACAAAATTTTAAAAATATTTTTTAAAAAATTATATCTAAATCACTATCAAAGCGCAGTCTAATATTTTCTGTTTTCTTAAATTTTCTTTTCTGTTGGATTGGAAGTGACTAGTTTACCCAGTAAGGGCACGTGTTCCATGAATTCTTTCAAGACTCCTACAGAGTAGTTCCCTTTCACATCTTCAAAACGCATGCAATGTTAGAAATTATTAATTCCATATACCAACAAACTATTTTTTTACAAAAGAAAGTTCAAAGTACTTGCGCTGTGCATGCAATATCATTTTGCTGATTTGTTTCTAATCAATTTAATTAGTATCCTTTGAATCCATTGTCATCATTTCAATCACCAACAATGCTGATATGTACCCTTATCACCAACCTGGGCCTCTGCTTACCAATCCTTTGTCTTCTTGCTTTATTAATCTGTACTTATTAATTGAAAATCATTCCGTAAATCAAATTTTCTTTTTTCCCTTTAAAAGTGGAATGGAGATTCCAACCGTTGAGGGGAAACCCAAGGGGAGCAGAGGGCATATATGGAAGTATCAATAATTTCATGTTCTTCTCATTGCTTTTTAAGTCTTTGGATTTGTACTCCCAAAGTGTACGGAACATAACCTTTTAGGGTTTTGGGATTCTAAGTTCATGGAGATGAGATGAACTGGACTTTTGGTTTGACAGGAAAATGAAAGCTTGATTGTTTGCTTTTATTAATGTGAATATGTGATCAAGAAGACAAAAGTGTACTATAAATACCTTGCATGCTTTTGTAATTCCAATTCCAATTTTCAAATGAGGTATTAAAAAGTGGTTTTATATACGTATACATATACATATATATATATATATATATAAAATATAGTATTAGAGAGTGTAGTTTCATGTGGTAATTTTGATTTCCTTATTTTTTACTTTCCTTTATTTTCATTCATTATAATTTTTCTTAATCTCTCTTTATTTTTACTTCAAATTCGATTATAAACCCAACTCCTAATCTCTCTTTCTCTTTTTAAAACAAGATTCTACGTGTCAACTTAGGTTTTATATTCTCAATATCTCATGAACTCTATTCTTACATTTTTATGTCTATCTCCCATTAATTAATTTAAGTTTCGTAACTACTTAATTACATACATCCCTATCTCTCAAACAAATATTGTTATGCTATCTTCTTTTTGCTTTTTCTTTTCTAATTCACTCTACTCTTATACAATTCTTATGCCATTTTTTTTTTCTTTTCATTTACTAATTCTCTGTTCTCTTTGAATTTTTTTAATAAGCTTCACTCTTTACGCCATCTCCAGTAGTGACTAAATTTTTTATTTAAATTTGAGTAAAAGTCTCATTTGATTTTGATACGCTCCAGCAGTTTAAGAATAATTTGTAAACATTATAAATTTGAGTTCACGAATAGTATTTTACAGATTTAGATTTACGTTTGAATAAAAATAAATTTGATGTAATTTTAAATCTACTACTAGAGAGGTTTTTTAAAAATTTTGATTTAAATTTAAATTCGAGTCTGAATTTAATTCGTTGCTGGAGATGATCTTATATTTTTTGGATATTTTTAATGACTTTCTTTTCTTTTCTCTTTTGAACTATCAAATATGATAAAGATTGAATAATTTTTTTTCTTTTTTCCTTTATTTTAAATCTTCTTTTCTCAATGAAACTTTGAAACGAATTATAGGTTCTATCACGTTTTCCAGCGTTGTTGTCCACGAACAGCATTCAATTAAACTGATAACTATTTTCTGGAGGCCATAACTACCCTATCAATGGGTCGGCTCTAGACCCAATCCAGATCAGATTATAAAGGATCCAACCTAATAATCTGGATCCAACCCAATTCACTAAGCTGGATAGGCTAGGCCCAGGACCTAAACACCTGGTCCACAATCGGAGGATAAGTCTCCTAATTTCACATCTAACAGACCCTCACAATCACAACGAAATACCAGAAAAATCATTTCCTTCTCCAAAGGCTCTCTCTCTCTCTGTCTCTCTCTCTCTCTGAGCCTCTTCAATGGCGGGGGTCTCATACCTTCACCTCCACGAAGACGAAGACAACGACCGAGACGACGACGTCGTTGTCGCCCTCGATTCCGTCCCTTACTGGTCTCACGATTTCGACAGCTTCGACGTCTACGCGTCAGATCCCGACGCTCTCACCGAATTCCCACCTTCCGATCTCACACTCCACCCTCAAATCTCCACCGGTCGTAAACAGGACCCCAATCGAATCCAACGGCTGGACGACATTTCGGAGTCCGATTCGATCACGAACGTCGATTGCTTTCGACCGTGAAAACCAGGTAAACTTCGTCATGGACTTGTTTCATCAGCGAGTTGAGCAATCATCGTCACGCTGTAATAGTTGATAGCGATTTGGTGTCGTCGGATCCGAATTTTGGGGTCATTGAAGGGAATGAGGAAATGGGTTCAAACCATTTGGAGCTAGATCTAGGGTTAGGGTTTTGTATGGATAAACATGGTTTGGCAGATGATGATGATGATGATAACTGTGGGTTTATGGTCGCCGATCGCGGCGACGACTTCTTTGTACCGAAGAGGGGCTCTGTGTCTGAATCCGGCGAGTCGTCCACTGCATGCGTTGGTGCTTTAAGGGTGGTTGGAATTGAGACCGATTCCGAGGATGAGAATGAGGCTGCGGGGATTGTTTTGAATCAAGAGGGACGATTACGGTTTGGATAATGAGCGTGATGATGATACAAGCCTTCAAATTTGTTGGGACTCGTTTCAATTGGAAGATCATAGGGATGCAAATGAAGATTTTGAGTGGGAGGAAGTGGATGGTAGGGTTGATGAGAGAGAAGTTTTAAGTTTGTTTTTCGATGCCGATGCAGATGAGGATCTAGACGCATCAGTTTCAGCCATGATTCCATCTGAAGAAGAAATGGCTGAAGAGAGGGCGGCTGCATTGGGGAATTTGGAGTGGGAAGTTCTGTTGAATGTTCACAATTTGGACACAAACCCAGAACTAGAGCATGATGGTGTTTATTATATGGGTGAACATGAAGAGTTCCGTTATACGGCAGAGTATGAAATGTTATTTGGACAATTTGCAGAAAATGAAAATGCCTTTCTGGGACGTCCACCTGCTTCAAAAACTGTTGTTAAAAATCTTCCATCTGTGGTTTTGACTCAAGAAGATGCAGAAAACAACAATGCCGTTTGTGCAGTTTGTAAGGATGAGATAAATATTGGGGAACAAGCAAAGCAGCTACCTTGCTCCCACCGTTACCACGGGGACTGCATTGTGCGGTGGCTGGGCATTCGGAATACATGCCCTGTATGTCGCTATGAACTGCCCACAGACGATCCTGATTATGAGCGGAGGAGGATCCAAAGAGCTGGTCGTGCCTGGTGAATGTATTCTAAGGTCAGATAAGATTTTGAAGTTTCTCTTGAGAATTAGGTTTTTCCCATTGTAGATAATTTTTTTGAAAAAAAGTCCACTCTCCACTCGAGGTTAAATGACATTAATGATTTTGTAAGTATGTGATTTTAATGATTCACAGATTGATTGTGCTTATTTTGCTCGGGAAATTGTATCATTTCATATCCATATGTAGTTTGTATTGTGCAGAGTGCTTAAATAACATTTTCTGATCTTATCTTTTTTCCCATTTAATTTTGGTTGTTCTTCGCGTTGCTGGTCTAATGCTCAAATTTAGTGGAGGTGGACATTTTGGAATGGAAACTCTTGGTTATGTATTGTTTAGGGAACTTTTTTCTTTTTAAAGGAAGGATGGGTATTACAATCTATCAATAAACTTAACTAAACAGCACAATTACAGTATTACATAATAACAAAAGAACACGCAATCTAACAGCAGCAGGAGCTCCTCAAATATGGGCCTTGGACAGAAAACAAACCAGGGGGTGAGACTTGAATATATGTCCTTTCCCTAATGGCCATGGTGGTGGCCAATTTGGCTAGCCCCATATGGTTATTGTGTAGGGAACTTTTAGTGCCTGTTATTTTATTTTATTTTATTTTTATGTCGGAAGTGTGTTGAAGAATGTAGCTCTGTGTTGCACAATTATTACAAAAAATACAAGCTTAGGGCAACGGTTAGTTTCGTTTCTTCTTCTTAGGAAATATTTTTCATGATATTAACATCGGGTCAGTGAAATGGAGGGATCTGATTTATGCAACAAAAATCTGTTATCAATTAAAACTGAGCAAAGAGAAGACTGTTGACTAACCTTTTGCCAAATGTTTCAATTTAGTTATGGGCTTTGCGCTTTTGTTACTGTAATTAGTTGTCAAATCGTCTAATCTTATTGTATATCAATTTTTGTATTTACCTTATCATGTATTCTGAATATTTTCTTTATCTTTCTAAATGATATGTAAAAAGGAAGAAAATATATTCAAAAAGCATCTAAAATCCGTAGATTGCTTATACAAAGAATTACCATCCTTCCATGAAAATTTTAAGTTTCAAACTAATCCCCATCATATCTAACGAAAAATTGCTTTATACAAAGAAGTGCATTTGGCAATGTAACTGTATGCTGCATGATTTTTTAGAAGCTTAGGGAAACAGTTTGTTTCAGTAAAACTTCTCACTTGGTTGCTCCATAGCCTTTGTGCAATCATACTTGGGAGGCTCCGAGGTGTGGGGATATGTGTGAAATTTCAAGTACCTTTCTTTTTTTTAGATTGAAATTTATGGCTGTGATCATATGAAGAAAATAGAAGAATTGTATCTCTGGTCCTTTTGGTAGGATGATTATTCACCATATCCAACGGGATGTGATGGTAAACATGTATTTTCTAAATAAGGAAAGAATTTTCATGAACTCTCTTTCAATGTCTACTCATTTAAAGGTTGGGATCTGAATTATGTATTGAAAATTTTGCATTAGTTATCGTTTAACTAAGATCTTTCATTTTAGGCATGCTTATATTACTGTATTAGTTGAGTTTTGTAATTATCTTGTATTAATTTCTGGATTTGCCATATCATGTATTTTAAATATCAGTCTTTCTGAATGATATGGTATCAATATGCAACTATCAGGGAATTCAACATATGGAAGAACTTTCATCCTAACAATGAAAAATTGTGTCAAAAGCCATCACCTTCATTATGTCTAACATAACATTGATATGATTACAGGTTTAATCATAATTCTTTCTTATATTAAGGCAAAAGTTACAAATTGCAGGCATAATTTTCTTATGAGCTGATATGTTGAGATATTTACTGAGTTAAAGGCTGAAAGTTTGGGGGGTTGTTTAAAGCAGAGTGGAGATAATTGATGATCTTGTGGTCTGTAAAATTTCTTTCCCTCTTATCAAGTTTAATCAGAAAAGAGAAGCTGAATGAAACTCATGGAATTTTATTGAAATTTAACTGAATTCATTTAATTTGTGATCTGTCTACTGGTGGTCTTTCAAAGTACAGAGATGACTATCATTCCCATTTTCATCACCCAACCTTGTGACTCACTATCATTCATTCATTCCATTTTCACAACCATCGCGTTTCTTTTTGCTCGACAAAAAACAGCAGAACATGCTTTCGTATAAGTTACATTCGTCGTTCAACGTGTGTATGCATCGATGATGACAGAGACACGAAAGTATGAAAAATGCTAACATAAACAAAATGTTTTCCTGTCTTTTCTTGCTGACACAAACAAAATGCTTTCTTGTCTCCACTCGAAATGATCTGGTTCACTTCACACCAAAGGATCATATTATATTTTTGCACGTTACTTACCAATGTGTATGTATATCTATATATATATATATATATATATATATATATATTCTTGCATATTGAGAAACCCCTAAATGAAAGTTTAGTAGTCCTATCCCCTTCTTCGCTTTCATGCATCCTTCCCTTCTTCTTCATTTCATCCCAACCATAGCAACTCACATTCAGCCCATTTCAGCTCACTCTAGCCGGATATACCAATACCCTTACCAAACTCTAGTATCCATCCTCTAGCCCATGAATTCTCCCCAAATACATCCTCTCTAAGTACCCCAACTCAAATTCCACTTAAGCCAAGGAGGACGAACAGAGCATTTTAAACGAGGACATCTAACAGAGAATCAATTCGAAGAAACCAGCTGTGCACGAAGAGGCTGATAGAAATATCTAGTTGCAGGTGGTGGACAATCTCATAACCGTGGATCGCTTGGCATCTCACAGAACAGCTTATCCATCTGTCAGATTGCATGCATCATTGCAACTATAAGATTTTCCAAGAAAATACAGAACTCAAACGTGAAGTTCTTCACTTCAAAAAGTTCTTGCTGATCTACAAATCCCCTTGAGAGATCTAGAGGAGGTCGCTTGGGCTGCTGAAGCTTCTAGCCAATCCATCACCAATTCCATGATTCTCCTTCACTAAGGAGACCATGCCTTCTCATTCAGAGTTACTTTTACAGTCCCTTACAAAGTGGAACGAAATTCAACGGGCATAAATTGTATTTTTAAGATGGAATAGATATATGGACTGAAAGTTTACCATATTCTAGAATAGAACATTGTGTCATCTTCACGATGTTTACAAATTAAAATGTAGAAAAGTTATAGCCATCTTGATGATTGGAAATGAGTTAATTGATATATCATTCATATCCATTGCAACACTACTAGTACTCTCTCACACAGGGCTAATCCACGAATAATGCTAAGTGTCTTAAATTTTTGTATCAAAACTTACATCGCAAATAAAATGTGATAATGAATTATTGATAGTATTCCAAATTTTTATGTGACAAAATGTTGATACACCACCAATAATACAATGCCATGTCATTTGTGACACAAAATTTAGAATAAAGAGTATTACTCGGAATCCACCAGTAGGCTCCCCAGTTTGGCTCACCACCATGTGAGGGATGGGGAATTTACCACTTTTATATCTAGTTTCCCCTCCCTTTTACACAGCTTGTGGACAATATATACATAATTACATGCACACAAGACGTTTACGCCATCCAATCAGATATCTTGTTACAGTCATTGTTTCTAGTCTATTTTTCCAAATTATTTGGGTTCTGCACTACCAATCTGCTAATCTAACTAATTCCACATTTCAATGCTTCTGTAAGGACTACATACCAAGTTCATCCCTGGCCAATAATTTCAATAACAAGCCTCTTTAACTTGGTTAACATTCAGCACAGCTGAAATACTATCGACGTAATGGTGTTGATAATTATAAAACCACCATCTCTAAGCACTGGTATGTTACTATAGAAAACTTTTCATTCATTTATTTTATAATTTGTTGGTCTACTTTATTCATATTTATTTAGAAATAGTACCATATATAGTCTAGAAAGAGAGGAGCATTTCATCATCAGCCTTCCTTCTTCACCGGGTACTTTCCATTCGCGATATTAGTTGTGTCTGCAGTAGAATTTGAACTGCTGCTGCTCAGGTCTCGGAAACTCTGGGCTGGATCAGCATATGATCGGGTGCCAGGCCACCTACGCAAAAAGATAGCCAAACACAACTTAGAATTACAACATTATAAGTATGACTAAAGGATATAAGTATTTAATTTCATTGTACCTGCTTGCCCGTATACTCTCACCGTCTATTGTCATTTTTTCCTCAAATATGTTGCCTGCAAGAATTGCAGATAAAATTAATACTTAAAAAATAATAATAATAACGATCTATTCTGTCATTAAAAATTACAAAGAATTAAGATTCATATAGATTAAACAATTTAACTATCAATTTATTAGAAATAGAGGTCATTTAGTGAAAAGGCATTCCAGGTTTCACATATTAAACAAGTATTAAGAAAAGAGAGACATCCAATCACCACGAATTGTGATTAATGTAGAACTTAACATTCAATTTCCTTGGGACAACAAAATGCTAGATTTCTTAACATTTTCCTTGTTTTTCAAAATTACATTCTTACCCCAGGTTAAAAACTTGTGAATTGTCAGTGGTTCCACTCATAGACCAATGATCTAAGCACAGAATCTAGTCATAACTCATGCATGAATTTGTCAAGATCCTACAATAGACCAATCTAGACACCCCATAGTATAAAATTATGTCACTATAAGCAACTATGTAAGCAAATGTTTACCAAGCCATCCATGAAGATAAAAGTAAAAATATAGGAAAAAAATTATAGAAAGTAAAGAAAAAGGATCAATGAAATGAAGAGAGAGAGAGAGAGAGAGAGAGAGAGAGAGAGAGAGAGAGTTTAGTGATAACAACAGTTGATAACCCACACGAGCCAACTATTTGGGTGTCAAAGAAACCATAATACCACTTTTATAGTCAGGTCATGGCACTTGGAAGTGGCAATTTTTAGCTTAGAAACCAGTGAAAAAAGTAAGAAGGATATGAAAAAATGTAAAAATAGAGAAGTAAAGGGCATTTCTTTCCCTTCTTTGGTACAAGGGGGCCCAAGAGGCCTAAACACGAAGGGAAATGCTAGACCAAGCATATACTCCCTTAAGCAGGATTCTTATCCAAAGAGGAAGGTCTATCATAACACTGATTTTATCTTCAGCATTATGCCCTTTACCTGTGAGGTAATCTACACACTTGTTGCCCTGTTTTGGGGTATATTTAAGTTTGAATTGCCAACAATTGGCCAGCAGTCTTCTGCACTCCTCTACAAAATTTCCAGCAGAATGAGGCTTTGAATCAACATGAGAGATAAGGTTAAGAACAACCTCAGAGTCAGTTTCTATAACAATTTTGGGGATTGTTTAGTCCATCTGAAAACCCCTTAAGTCTGCCACTGTTATAGGGTGCTTGCTATCTTGGAAATAAAACCTTCATTTCAGTTTCCCTCCTCTCATCTCTATGGAGAACTCCAGCAGCTGCTGAGACGGATTTAGCCTGACACTGTCATCTGAGTTAAATTTTATCCACCCTGTAGGAGGCTTAATCCAGGAGGTAACAAAGGCTCTTGGAGGTTTAAAGCAATTAGCCAAGGAATAGGCTTGGTTGAAATCACAGGTGAGCATTTTAGAGTTTCTTGAACAGGAGTGTGAATGTTCTCAATTATTTCTAGATTCCTACACTCCCAGATTAATCAAATAGTAGCAAAAAAATGTGGTGCCAGTGAATGTCAAGCTAAATAGGGATTGTGAAGTTTTAAGAAGAGTTGTCTTTTTAAACAGTGGAAGGAGACATGCCCAAGAAATATAAGAATCTGGCTGATGTGAGAAGGGTGTCCCAGATCTGCCTGGCCTTGGGAGCTTCTCAAAATACGCAAGGTGTCTTCTCCCTCAGAATTGCATCTATGTCAGAGGTCATTAGTGATGAAATTCATAGAGAATCTTTGAGAGTTCATCACTAGTCTATTCTGCTGTCTGTCAAATTAAAATTTTATATTTGGGGGCACTTTAATTGCCATATCCATAGGGCCAGCTCTAACATGAAGCGAACAAAGCAATCGCTCTAGGCCCCACCTATAGAGAAGACCCCAAATTTTGAGTCTATAGCATAATTTCAACTAGAAGACTATGGTCAGTAAAAGTCTAACTGCGCAATGATTTAGGCTCCTGACAATGCTTTCCATTGAGGTGTGGCTGAGGGCTTAGGCTTGTGGTTGAGCATATATTCTTTTAAAAAAAAAAAAAGTATTTGGCTTGGTAAGTTTTTTATCATATCAAGTCCTCTTTACGAAGAACTCTCCATCCTAGTTTGGCTAGATGGGATACGCTGGCTTTCCTAGTTTCTCTTTTGCCCAAACCTTCATTCTTTTTTTGGCTCAGTGACACTATGGTAGTTGAAAAAAATGAGTTTCCTTTTTGTCCACATCTTTAAACCAGAGATCATTCAATTCAATTATCAAGGTTCTTACAACGATAGGAGGGCAACCATGCAGTTTGCATGGTGTAGGTTGGGAGGACTGGGATCTGTACCCAAATAAGAGTAGCTCAACCTGCGAGATGTGGGAAATATGGCTATTCTAACCTGAAAGTCTAAACTACACATTGTTTAGGAGGCCTGAGAGAATTTTTTTTTTTTTTTTTTTTTTGAGTGTTGATTCTGTAGCCAGCATTCTGACAATACTGATTTGCAATTTCTAGGACCTCTTTAGCTTGATGGCAAGTTGCTTTAGTGAAGAAAAGATCACTGAATGAAGGTATAGATGGACAGAGAAAGCAAGGAATTGTTGAATTCTTTACTAGGCAGAAAATATTTTCTATATAAAAAAAATGCTAAAATCAACTAAACATTAGAGAGAGACAGAGGGTTTTGCATATCAAATTAGCCAATGAAACTAATAATAATTTATAAACAGAGAAAAATTCAGAAGATGACATCATGAAGGAAATACTAAAATAAAACAAACATGAGGAGAGGTAGAGAGAGATTTTATACCATATCAGCCAATAACACAATCATGTATTTTATAACTACATAGTTAAAGAGATGATTTAACACAGATAACATTAAATTTACTCTTACTGAATGGGAAAAATAAAAGCTCAAAATATAAGAGAACCATTTGCTGACATTTACTCCATTACAAAATCCAAATTTGAGGCATGCAAAGTATTTAAAATATAAACAGACAAATAAAATAAACAAATTATTCCCAACAATCCAGAAAGATACATTTGAATTACGCTAAGTTGAACTGAAGAAATTGGCACATGTGCATGATCAGTGTTTAGACCTTGTATGGCATCTCGTAATAAATTATTACCTCCATAAATATCCTTGTCTGAAAAGTATTTCGCCATCAACCGACGAGTGTAGTCAGCTTCATATTTGTTAAACTTCTGGATATGGTCCTCGCTATTCATATCCCTAGACCAAAGCAAGAACGAAGTATCATCTTGCCTCTGAATTGGAAGTAAAATTTAGTGCAATCTAACAAAAAAAAATCATGATCACTTATGAAGTACATTAAACTACTTAAATGAAAATTATATCAAGTGGACTGGGCTCCTCTCCATTTAGAGTAAATGGACATCTTCAGTGCATGTAGGTCTCATTGAACCTCAGACGAGTGGGTACTACTCTAAAACATGGTAGGAGCCACATACATGAACAGTTGAGATTGCATAGAGGGTAAATGGATGCACTTACCACTTACCCCCCTCCCCCTTTTTTCCTTAAGTGGAGAGAATTTATATCCTTATAAAGGGAAATATGAACTAAACTATGTATATCAAATTAGCAGTGAATGAGCTACATAATTGAGGAAACTAACATTTTGATAGCTTGCTAGGCAGCAGACTTAAAGAAAGCTAATTTTCAGTAAAAGAAGATTTTGCCTGAATCCTTTTCTTGGGGAGGGGGGACATGATCAATTTGAATCTCGAAAACAAGAAGTTAAAGGTGAGCCTCCAAAAAAGGTGCGATATCCAAAGTTTTCCAACTTTACTCTTTACATGGGCTCCTCGTGAACTTTTTTTTTTATTAATGGTTCCTTGCCAACTTTTCAAGAACTCTATTACCGAAGAAGGCATTGTCCATGTACAACTAAAAGGAGAATAACAAATATCACAACTCTTTCACTATCGAGCAATGAAGAAGCAATTGATCAACATATTCTTCTGCTTCTTTACACATGTAGTACCCATTTGCCAGTCAAAGCTCCTCCTTTGGAGATTCTTCATTGTCAATATAGACCCACATGTCACAACCCAAACAAAATAGTCACCTTTGTGGGGGGCTTTGGATCACCAAATGGCCTTCCACAGAAACCCTCTAGCTCCACCTTGAATCAATCTCATGTAAAAATATTTAACCAGAAACTGGTCCCCCCCCTTCCCTTCTTTCCAAAGAAGGTCATTTCCATGCTCAGTCATTGTTTTATGATGGTTGAGAAGCTCTATCGAGCACCCTACTTCATCCATTTCCAAATACTGTAAATTTCTTTGGAAACAAAGCGTCCAAATTGTTCCATGGGTGGGATCAGCAGTTTTCTCTATTTCCTTCAATGGTAGGGAATCAGCATCAGCGGGGGTATATGGGAGGAAGCCAGTCTGCAGTAACTCCTCGAAAAGCCACATCTCGATCTATCACTAAAACTTCTTGATCTGTCATAAGTGAGGAAAACGGAACTACAGAGCTACATCTTCACACGAAGTATTCCTCCAAAATCTAATCCTCTCCCCATTCCCCACCTTAACCTAGTACACTTAAAAACTCCTAGGCTTCTCATCTGACTTCCACAAACCAACCCCATCTAGACCTTCCCCCTATTCAGACCCATATTTGGCATCAATGATCACCTTCCAACGAGCTTTAGATTCTTTTACATATCTCCACAGCCACTTCGCCATAAGGGCCTTGTTGAAAGCCCTCCTATCCTTGACTCCCAACCCTCCATCTCACAGAGGCAGCCAAAACTTTATGCCAATTAATTCCCAAGTCTCCCTCTCCAATGCTACAACTTAACACCAAATATTCTTCCAACATTTAATCCCCTTATAGATGATTTAACAAAATTTGAAAGTTTTTTCACATTTTCCTTTTGGTTGCTGCCACGCTAACCAAAGTGTGAATATTTCTTTAAATATCAACTATGAAGCACAGACACTCTATTTTAGCCCACGTGTCCGTGTCGGACACGGACACTTACCAGACATGTGTTGGACACGCGAAAAAGAGGGTCGAAGTGTTTTTTTTTTTATTTTTTTCTGAATTTTGGACACATTCCGAACACGTTTGAGACACCTTTTTTTTTTTTTTCTTTTCTCCTTAGTTTTTTTTTTTTGGTTATATATACACATATATATAAAATGTAATAATTAGTAAATTTGTTTTGAAACTTGAATCATGGATGTTAATGATTAAATGAAGAAGATCTTGAACTTTTTATTTAATGGTTTTGTTATTTTAATATCTTAATAATATTTTTGTGATTTATGTGTTTTTATGTCAATTTTAATTGAAATAATGTTAGAATTTTATTATATGGTCAGATAAAATATATATATATATATATATATATATTCAACATGTCCCTAACGTGTCCTACGATTTTTAGAAATGGCGTGTCTACGTGTCCGTGTCCATGTCGTATTCGTATCCGTGATTCTTAGAATATCAAGGTTTCTGATTCCAAAATACTATGATTAGATTTTTTTTTCTTTTTATGAAATTATTTTGTTCCTTAATTTCTATTGTGCCATTTCAAGCTCCCCCCCCCCCCCCCCCCCCCGGCTCTCCCGAACCAACCAAATAAGAAAGAAACAGATTTTACCCCAGTAAATGAAATCCCCTTCGTAACAAATAGGTGCATATACAACACTTCAATTTCTAGCAATCTATGATAAGATGCCAAAGGGAAACTTCGATTTGAAATAATGATTCAGGTTCCATTTTTATTAAGAAGTTTGGACCTAATGTGAGTTTTCAATTATATATATATATATATATATATATATGTTTGTTTTGATAAGTGAGTTTTGAATTTTATATTAAAAATAGTTAACATGAGTAAAAATAACAAATAAATTCAAGTAGAAGATAGATAAGACTATTTAATTTTACAACACAAACAAAGGCAGTAGATCATTGCAACTGAAAGTGTGGGTTGTGAAGGGGAAAAAAGGTACTCTAAATAGAAGAAGAGGATAAGAGAATGCCTAACACAAATGGGAAGAAAAAAAGCAATGTAAAAACGAAAAAGAAAAACAATCCAACTTACCTGTGTTTGAGATAGAGACCGATTTTGGAAATAATGTCCCATATAAAATTGGCTTGAAAAGACATAGGAAGTCACAACTCATACTCATAGTATTGAGAAAAAAACCCCTAGTATCTAATTATTTCTCTTGCGTTCGTTGACTTTTAAAACTTACCAAAAAAATGAACTTCTGAGTTTTAAAAGGAGATCCACAACCAGTATTATAAAAGTTGTAACTGTAGTTGACTTTTTAGATTATAGTAACCGACTTTATTATAAAAAAGAGCCTTTTTTAACCACAGTAAACTAAAAAAAACAGAAAAGAAATAAAGCATGCACTTCGTACACTTGGGCACGAAAAAGCATGTCTATTGTGCCTTAGGTGTAGCTTAGCCCCCTAAAGAGTATGCTTCCCTGGAGGTCTGGTATTATTATTATTATCATCATCATCATTATTATTATTTTGGCTCTTTGAAGTTTTTTCTTGTGTCTCTCCTCAAAGTGCACCTTGAAAATGATTTTTAGAACATTGATCTTGTCAAACCAAGCTCATGTCAAATTTTGGAATGCCACCTATGATCCCCATTGATAGTAGTCTTGATGATATCCAAGACAACTATTTAATGGGCATCTTATTAATAAAATAAAAAAACAACACACACAGTGTACGTACGCATGTGTGCATACCAACATGCAACCACATGCATGCAGACAGTAAACACGAGGAAACACCTAACAATCACATCTGGTCATATAAATATGTTATCATATGGAGCAATTTAAAACTAAGAATCTGTTAATGGATCCTTCTCAACCATCTTTTTTTTGTTAAAAAATTGATAAATTCATTTTGAATGGAGTTGTTGCATTCATTATCTATTATCGACATATATCATCTCTCAGTCTAGCCCATATCAATTGCTCTCTTCACCCCCATAAAGGTTTTTCTTTGTGTGTAGGTGCTTTCTGTTCCTTTATCATTCACATTTTGGTGTTTTAAGTTCACAATTTTGAAAATGTTGCTGATTTGATCTGGTTCCCGCCTTTAAATATTTTATGAATGGTTTAATTAACTAAAAGGTAGGGGTCATTACTTGGTGTAATGATAAAATGCTCGGGCCAAGTGCGTTCAGGTTTGAGAGCAGCCATATTGTGCAAAATAAAGTCAAAGTTAGGCGAGTCTCTAGTCTATCCATCATAGCACCCCGATTTGGCAGGCCTTTTAATTAACTTGCAGGCTTTCTGTATGGAGCTTCAAAACAACAAATTCTCATCATATTTTACAAATACCAACCAAGTATCCTTGCCACGATATTATTAATTGCATGAGGTGCCAGTAGGTAGGCAAAAAAATATAATGACAAAAGATGTAACAAGTGTAACTTTACCGAAGGTAACTCAATTAAAAAAAAAAAAGGTAATATAATCCCTCAAAAATATTAATCAAATAGCCTTAATCGTATCAAAATTGTTGGAAACTTTACTTCGAAAGTACATAGCGCTTGCATTGAATTTGCATCAATCGTTATCGAAATAGAAAAAACTTAGTTTGACTGAATTTGAGCACTAAGAAATACAACAAGCCACATTTCAAGAATATTTCATGACTAGAACTTTGATGTAGCAAATCAACGACATGCTCAGGGATACAAGCCCTGCAGAACACTGCACTTCCCATCAAATCTATGCCACACCAAAGTAACACAAATTCACTTGCAATATACTTTAGAAAACCAAAATACAAAAATATGTAACCAGTAATATCAAAGGAAAATCCTAGAAGATGAATTCAATAATTAATATGATTTCAAGTGACCCAGAATAGATTTAGTATTCATAAAGACAGCAGATCTAAAACTGGTCAAGATAAAAGGTACTGGAATGAAATTAACCAGTTCCTTTTTCCTTTTCTTATTATTATATTTTTTAATAAGTACAACACATTCACCCATGTCCCAACTAGGACTTGACCTCTACACCTCCAACTTAATGGCGTGGCAAAAGATACCACTTAAGCTAAACAATATTGGTGCTGTAGATGAATTAACCAGCAGCAAAAGGGATTTCCTCAGATCATCATCTTTTGTCTTTTGAAAAGAAATAGTGATTTTTTTTTTTCTGACAAGTCTTCTGAAAAGAAAAATAGAATAAAGATTAAAAAAATAAAAAGAGTTAACTAGCATTTAGGACAAGGCAAAAAGTATATTTTGATGAAGAAAAAACTCAACAATGAAATTGGCCCTTCATTTTCAACTTAAGAAATCCTTGGATTTCCAACCTCGTTAACGACTGTCCAGCTTTGGAAAATTTTGAGTTAAAGCATGTGCATGTCAGAGTCAGACACCTTGCATCTAGATTCATCTCACGAGTTAGGTAGATTTTCAGCCACAATGAAGACCAAAGTGAACATTCATGCCACCATCTGAGACCTGCACTTCATTTAGCATTTATTTCACATAGGTTCCAACGGTTCCTTCAAAACTGTTAGAATTCCAATGTACATAACGATCATCCAGTTTTAGAAAATTTTGAGTCAATGCGTGTGCATTTCAGACAACTTGCATCAAGGTTCATCCCACGAGTCATGTAAATTTTCGGCCACCACAGCAACCACATTGGACACTTCACAGTGCACAATACTATGAGAGACACACATCTCAATCATCATTTATTTCACATAGATTCCAACTGTTCAACCCTTAGGCGAAAGTTTTTCTTAACGATTATATGTATGCTATATAGTCCATACCTTAACTCATCACAGTTCTATCCAACTAAATATGTACTAAACAATAGTATTCATCACCTGCATTCCGCAAGTAATTTTGGTCCTAATTGAGAAACTGATAAATTTCCCTTATAGGCACAAAATGATCTATATCATTGCTATGCATTCTGAAATTACCAATCAACTATGATTTGTAAAATTCACTTTGATCTAATCGAAGCCCTTCAAAACCAGACATCGAAGCTTAGTTTGTATAATCGACAAGGAAAAGAAATTAAAATTCTTGAAAACCTCTTCCTGTCTGAAGCATTAATATTCATTTTCCTTCTTTTCTTTTCCTTAATTTTTCTGAGTCCCAAAAAGAGTATAACCGTATCCATTTTTTATTTTGGGAATAAATCACTAGTCCACGTAGAAGAAGTATGAAGAAAATGTTAGTTTTTCCGGACATCGTAATGTCAATTGTCAATATAAAGTGAACACATGAAAATTAAAGATTACAACAGATAAAGTCCATCAGACCTCTCAGATATAAAATTAGACAGAGAGAGTTGGATTAAATTTGCAGATAAAAATGATCAGAAAGCACATGCAGATAAAGGATATACGAAAAGAATGAGTTTAACATTTGCAGATAAAAACTATCAGAATCAGAGATGTTACTTACTCAAAGGGATCGATCAAGTCAGGGATTTTCTTTAGGACATCAGGAATGCCGTTGTCGGTCACCACATCCTATACAAAACCCTAAAGTCAGTACACCGAACACGAAAGATGAAATATATACATACACACACACACACACAAAAACAACCTGGTGCTGGGACCGAGCGTTAGCGGTTGGTTGTGTTGCAGAATTCTCGGAATTGGAGGCCGACGGAGGTGACGAAGGAGAGGAGGAAGAAGGCAGAGTCGCCATTGGATTGAGATGGAGACTGGAGAGTTCAAGCTTCCTGACTATTACTTTTTCACTATAAATATGGCTCGTCCGCGGCAGAAAATATTCAATGGTCCAGGTCAAGACTTGGATGACAGCAGCGGAAAAATTTACATAGCATGTCTGTCATTGTTACAAATAAATTAATTTTTTAATTTTTTATTATTAATAAGTATATTTTAGTCATACAAAGATTCACATCTAATTTTAAAAAGAATAATCCTACATATTTTAAAATTTTATATTAAAAAATTTATTTCAAATAGTGTAATAATATTTTATTAACAAAATATTAAAAAATTAAATCTAGATCATCACTAATAATATAATATCACATTATTTGAAATGCAATATTTGGTACAAAAAATTTTGAGCAATGAATATTTACTTTTAAAAAAAAGAAATAATTACTGGCAACAAGCTTTTTAGTATTATCTGAAATCACATTGACTTTTTTTTCTATTATACTAATAATATACAAATTTTATCATTTGTACAAAATTTGTCATTAACAATATTAGGGTTCGACTAATTTTTTTTTTTTATATGACTAAAATAATCTGATAAATTACACTGATTTTTTATATTTTTTTAAAAATTACAAGAGAGATTCTTGAAATTATCAAATATCATATAGAAAGTTAATGTAATTATTTCAAAGTATAAAACAGGAAATTTATTTTTTACATTCAAATATTACATAAGAGGTTCATATAATTGTCTGATATTACAGAAAAAGTCAATATAATTTTTAATTTAAAAAATAATTTAAACTTCATCAAAGCTCTTGATAAAAGATTTGGGATAAACATGAGATAACTTATGAGGTACCAATCAAGTAAAAGAGTTCAAGACTAGTATGTTAGTTAATAGTTATGAACTTTTAAAAGTAAAAAAGTGATGAATATATACTGAAATGTTTATTAGATTCATTAATACTTTTAACTCTCTAAAAGCTCTTGATAAGAGCTACAATAATGTGAAAATGATTAGAAAAATATTTAAGTCACTACTAAGGAGTTGGAAATCAAAAATAACTATCATCCAAAAAGTCAAATATCTAAATGTCTTGATGAGTTTCTCAAATCTCTTATGACTCATGAGCTAATCATGAAGTGTCATGAAGAAGAAACCAAGTAAAAAAAAAAACGTTACTCTCAAATCTTCTTCCTACCATGAAAGTGAGAGTGAAGACAAAGATCAAGAGAGTGTGAAAATGAAGATGTTTCTATGATCACAAGAAAATTCAAAACTTTTCTTAGAAAAAATCTATTTGAAAGAAGATAATAAAGAAGAGAGTCAAACAATAAATAATTCTTTAAGAAGGATCCCCATATGCTTTGAATTCAATAAATCGGGACATATTAAGGCTAAATGTCCCCAACTCAAAAGAGAATGGAAGAAAAATAAAAGAAGGCAATTAAAATCACTTGGGATGATTCAGAAGAAGAATCAATTGACCAAAAAGTGGCCAATTTCTTTCTCATGGCTAAAAAAGATAAGGTAATCTCTAACCTTAATTTTTCTTCTAGTTATGAAGAACCTTAAGATGTATTTAAAAAACTGCATGATGAGATTAAGAAATTTACTTTCAAAAATATTCATTTTAAAAGAAAATTTCTTCTGGATTAAATGGAGTGAAAGATCTAAAAGATCGAAATGATGATTTGAAAATATAGAATAAACAACTTTGCTTGAAAAGCAAAAATCTTGAAAACCTTGAAATTGAAAAAAAAAATTCTAAAAAAGAAAGTTAAAAATTTTTACTTTCACTTTAAAGAAATTTACTAAAGATAGTGAGATTTTGAGATAAAATTATCTCACAATAAAAATGTATACTTGATAAAGCCGGTTTAAGATATAATACCTATAACAAAAATAAAGTCGTATCAAAACTTTTTTTGTAAAACTCTCATACTCAAACTCGTCAAGTCATACTCATTATTCAAATGAGTCAAGTAAATACTTAAAAGGGCAAAAGAAGAATTGCTTGGATTTCAAAGGGAATTAATCTTCTTAAAGCTAACCAAAAAGGACTCAAAAAAATTTGGTTACCAAAGAGAGTCACCTAATTAAGTGATTTTTGTAAGCTTGTCTCAATTCCTTCTCAAGTAAGGACAAGTGGTTCCTTAATAGTTGTTGCTCAAGATACATGATCGAGGACAAGAAAATTTACAAATCTTTCACATCAAAAAATGGAAGAAATGTGAGTTTGAAACATCTCAAAAGACAAAATTGTTAGCATTAGGAGTATGGGTAAAAATTCTTATGTCTTGTTGAAAAAGTATTATTTGTTGATGATTTGAAATGTAATTTGTTTAGCATTAGTAAGTGATATGTCAAAAAAATATCCCACCACTATGGACGCGATACGTGTACCTCCAATATTAGCTACCTACAAGAAATATATCTTAAATGGCAAGTCTTTTAGATAAGAAAAAAATCATATCCCAATTAGGAGGATTAACACTTAATCCTTAACCTTGTCAAGTAACTAAGAAATTCTATTCAATATGAAAAACTGTCAAAATCAAGGACTCTCAGCCCCTATAAATAAAGGGGCTAGGTATGCTCAAACACACAATCATTCTTCTTTACCCATATACTTTATATTTTATTTTCTTTTTACTGACTTTATCGTCGAAGGGTCTTCTTTTATTTTTTGCAGGTCTCTCTTGCCAAATCACAAGCATGGACTATTTTTTGCAACAACAGTTAGTTTTGTGATAAAGGATATGTCATTATATTTGAATTCAATAAATGTTTAATCAAAGATGCATATAATCACGAAAATGTATTGTTTGTTATATATATAGATAATAATATTTATTACACAAATTTTGGTAGTATTGTCTCTCAAAATGTAATTGTTTTGTGGTTATAATTGAAAATAGTTAGTTGTGATATAGAAGATTAAGTCACGCAAGTATAAATTTGATTTCAAACTTATTTAAGCATGAACTAGTTAAAGACTTACCCAAATCTAAATTTATAAAAAATAATATTTGTGGTGCATACCAATTAGACAAACAAATAAAAAAAAATTTCAAAAAGAAAAATAATATCTCAACTTGAAGACCTTTGCAACTTCTGCATTTGGACTTATTTGAATCAAATAAAATTAAAAATTTAAGAGAAAAATATTATACATTTATAATTATTAATAATTACTCAAAATATAATTAGATACTATTACTTACTCAAAAAAATGAAACATTTGTAGTCTTTACTTAAAATTTATAAAAGAATTCAAAATAGAAAAGATTACCTTACGAATTTTGGACACGAGAGCTGCTACAAAGTCCGGATACACTCGAGCTCTAAACTTCGTCCTATTTTTCTAACATATGGGCTGCATCTGGATAGTGATTCAAATATAATTTTCTGAAAAATATTTTTGAAATGTGTTTCAGAATTTTGTAATTGATTTTTTGAAAACTCCGAAAATGCGTTTGGTTGTGTTAATCAGAATTTAGTTTTTGAGTTAAAAACTGTAAAAATGCGTTTAGATATAATATTTGAATTTAAGTTTCTGAGAACAAAACTATGAAAATACATTTTGATCTGAAATTTTATTTCATATTTTTTAAGATAAAAAATAATAAAAATGCATTTAGATAAGTTATTTTTTAAGATAACTTTTTATTTTTAAATTTTTAAAAAGTAAAATTACTGTTAGTAGCTTTCTAAAAATAAAAATAAAATTAGATGTATGTTTTCGGTTCATTTCGTTTTTTAATGAATTTAAAATTTTAAAAATTAAAACTACTGTTAGTTATTTCCTAAAGAAAGGCTATTATTATCAGATTTATTTATTTTTTTAAATTCCTTTCCAAAAGAATTTATGTTAATATTTTTATGTTTCCTGTTTTTGAAGAGAGAGAGAGAGAGAGAGAGAGAGAGAGAGAGAGAATTTTCTTCTTTTTTTTTTGTATTTTTGTTCTTAAAAATGAAAATGATAGCGTTCTTGTAAAACCCGTGTACTTGGATTTGTTTTTATTTTTAATTTTTGTGGTTTCAACAACAAAAATAATTATAACAAAATTAAAAATACATGTGCGTTATCTAGTAATTTTATTTTTTAATGAATTTAAAATTTTAAAATTAAAAGTACTGTTTGTTGTTTCTTAAAGAGAGATTATTATCAGATTTTTTTATTTTTATTTTTGAAAATTCATTTCCAAAGGAATTTATGTTAATATTTTTATTTTTTAAAAACAAAAAACAATTTTTTAAAAAGTACTCAATTTTTCTTTAAAACTTGTCTTTTAGGAACATTTTTGAATAAATATTTTCAAAAATGAGAAAAAATTATAATCTATCTATTAATTACTATTTTTATTTGATTTTACTTAATTGAGATATTATCAACAAAATATAGATATAAATAACAAAAAAAATATGGATAAAACGTCATCAATTCTAACCATAAATAAATGAGATGTAATCATTTTTTTTAATTAATATTTAAATAAAAATATTATTATTTTTATCATTTCATATTTTTCAGGATCACAGAGTAATTTAATAATTATTTTAAAATTTTGAAAATGTTATATAAAAAGTAGTCAAATTATTTTTGAAAATAAAAAATGAGATGCAAAAAATATTCATAATATTTTTAAAATAATGTCCAAGATTTTATTTTAGAATATGACTAAACAAACAGATTTTTAAATATGATTTTCAAAAAACCTATTTTTAAATTTATAACCGACCATGATTTTTGTCTTTTAGTTTTCGATTGCAAAGGAAAACCGGAAACCAAGCCAAGCGTACCACCATTCTTCGGTCATCACAATGGTCTCATCAAACTGATTCCCTCGCCTTTTTGTTTGTTTAGATCATCGGTCGGACTTTGGTCAGTTTATGATTTTTTGTTTTCTTAGTTCCGTCGGACCTCGGCCTATTTATGATTTTTTGTTTTTATAATTGAGTTTTAACTACTAATATAAAAAATACTTAAATTTAAAACATTTAAATTTTATTCTCAATATTTTTATTGTTTGACACCTCAAATAATTTTTCACTTCATTTTATAATTTAATAATAAATATAAAATGCTACTCTACTTCTATATCTTACTTTTTCATTAAAATAAAAATTACTTTATTTTTATTATTTGATTTTGCTTTTTTTTTTTTATCTTTTATTTGTTTTTTTTTTCTCTCTTATATATACAGTGGCAATTCTAGAATTTTTTTTTTCCTAAAATATTATGTTTTTTTTAAATATTTTTAGATTAATGACTACATTTAGTAGATTATAAAAGGACAATAATAGCTTTAAAAAAATTTCTTTCACTTTTTTTTCAATTCAAAGTTTCATAAAATCCAATGAATTATCACAAGTATATTTATTGTCAACCCTTTTTTATGAAAAAATTTAGTGTCCATTAGATAACCTTTTTTTTAATAAGTGAAAAAGTAACTATTATAATTTTGACTTTTTTCTTAAAAAACAGGAAAAAGTATGTTTGAAAACAATTTTTCAAAAATATTTTTTGTTCTCAATATTAAAATTTTTAATGTAACCTTTAAAATTATTTTTTTAAAATAATAGCAAAACTATAGTGGCGGTACTGGGGTGGCGGTAGCAGTGGTGATGACGGTTGCAGGCTAGCATCATTGACAGTAATGACCGGGGCGGTGGTGGTGATTGTGCGATAATTTAAACAAAGATAACATAAAAGTAAAATTTTTATTTATAAAAAGCAAATTTTGTTTTGTTTTTGTTTAAAAGTACCTTTTTCACACTTTTGATATTTTAAATAGGGTAAATTACATTGATTTTTCTAAAGTTTTTGAAATTATACTGACCTCTCCTACTTTACTTAACAATATATAAATATCTCCCCTTCAAATTTTTTCTTTAAAATGACAAAATTATCTTTTCTACTTATTTATTTTTGCACTTTTTAATTTTGACCAATTTTTTTTAAATTTTTTTAAAGATATTTTATTATTTTATTTAAAAATAAATTTAAGGTAAATAAGTTATTTTTATTTTATATAAAAAAAACTTAAGATTTTTATCAATATTATTTAAAAGATGAAAAAAAAATTGGTCAAAATAATAAAAATAATATGAAAGGAGTAGGTTTGTGATTTTGAAGAAAAAATTTGATTGGAGGATGTATATTGTCAGGTAAAGAATGAAAAATCAGTGTAATTGTCATAAACTTCATAGGAGGTCAACGTAATTTACCTTTTTAAATATTTCAGCACTTATATTAATATTTTTTCGTTATTTGTAACTAATTTTTATTTTTATTATATTCTCAACAACTCAAATATTGAGTCTCAAGTATTGTCACAATATTAAAGAATAATTAACTTTAAATTATGACATTAAAATATATTTAGCTGATTTTTTTTTTGCCTATAATAAGAAATAAAGAAAAATGAAAGAAACATATTACATTAATTATGAAAGAAAATAGAAGATGAAGCTTAAGAAGTTCTTGGATGTGTTTTTTTCTCTTCTAAATTGTCTTTGTGATTTTTTAAGCATATATTTTTCTTCCATATGATGATTTTGGTGGGAAAAAATGGAATAATATAACATATTATTATTTATTTTTTTGGAAGATGAAAAAGGAAGAAAAAGAATAAAATCTTATTCCAAATTTCCAACAATCCACATGAGATAACCTACCTTAACCGGTTTCCAGTTAATGACACTTAGTGAAATCCACGTGTCAGAATAATATTCCATGGTTAGCATGGAAAGCCTCCAAACTTTTTCCGGGAGGTTTGTGTCGTTTCAAGGTGCAAATGACTTTCAGGTGACTATAATAAAGTCTTTCCCGTGGTTCGATTCAACGTGGGGGTTTCAGGAAGAGAGATGCTATGTGACTTAAGTTAAAAGTTAAAACTTTTAAGTCTTGTTTCAAATGCTAGACTTAAAACTCCTAAGTCTTGTTTCAAATGCTAGACTTAAACCAGAAAAGGGTCGGCGAAAAAACTCTCTGGCAGACCAATAGCACAGCGCGTGTTAGCGCGTGTGCGCCCTTTCTAACTCTAAAATATCTCGCTGTGGTCTATATATGGATCATCTCCTCGTATTGCCTCTACTTACAGATTTAAAAAAAAAAAAAAAACAGCATCATTGATTGTTCTGCTTGAAAATGCAGGAAGCAACTAAGAGAATGGCGAAGAATTTGCTGCAAAGATTTTTCCCTTCGCCGCCAGGGCTAAGGCCACCAAGCCCACCCCCTGCACCACTTTCTTCCCCTCTCGACCCCGAAACAGGGGTGGTCGAGGAGCAGCAGCACCACCACCACCACCACAGCCTCAATCAGTACCTGCAATTGGTGTTGCTCCACAACATGCTCAACCGAACCTGGACTGGCCAGTATTAGTTATCGGATTTTGCTTTTCATCTGCAGTTGCCATTGCTGTCCAATCCCTCCAAACTGGTGCTCCACTCCCAATAACCTTCCATTTGCTGTGTCTCGCAATGGCATGCGCTGTCGCTGCCCTCTTTGTCGCAAAATATATTGCTTCCAAGCTCCCGGACCCAGCCCGTGTGCTAGAGCACGTAGGGGTCCTCTTTGGGGTCACAGCTTTCTTCTTTGCCATCACAATATCTTCCCCTCTGTGCCTCAAGCTCACCTTCTGGACCATCTATGCTATTTCCCTTCTCATCATTGTCATCTGCAATAGCTCTTTAATCTCTTTTTACAGGTGCTGCGGTAGAGGACTATGATCCATGTCGCTTTGTGGAAAAGAATCAGCTGTGTAAGGCATTTATGCATACAAATTGTTGCTGTCAGAGTTATTGTCAGGGACCAAGGATCATGAGATGGGAGTGATTGATACTTACCAATTAGAATCAATGATATTTCCTTGTTTTATTTCCTTCCAATAAATTTGTGCTAGAATTAGGCAAGTGTAATTTTCATTTTCCTAAGAATAGGTTGTTACCTATTCCATCAAAAGTCGTTCGGTTATTTAATAGCTTGAGGCCATGAATGAAATCATCACATGATTATTACTCTCAACGTGGGGTTGACTTGGAGTCGTGGTTTTCCTCGAATTAAACTAATCTAAGGAGGCCTAGGACCCCTCGAAGTATCCTACAAACTTTCCATTATAGGTAAAAAACGCAAGGACGACCCTTATTCTTTACCCGTTCATAAACCCACCACGAGATCACAAACTACCACTAAAAGAATTTCCATTATTAGCGACGCACGTGTGCATCGCTAATAGTGGAAAACAACATCGCTAAAGGTATTTTGCGACGCACACAAAGTGTCGCTAACAACGCCACAAATAGTCGCGTCGCTAATACTATTAGTGACGCATACATCTCTAAGTGTCACTAAATGTAATTATTAGCGACGCACATAGAGCGTCACTAATAATAGTGGAAAACAACATCGCTAAAGGTATTTTGCGACGCACACAAAGTGTCGCTAACAACGCCACAAATAGTCGCGTCGCTAATACTATTAGTGACGCATACATCTCTAAGTGTCACTAAATGTAACTATTAGCGACGCACATAGAGCGTCACTAATAATAGTGGAAAACAACATCGCTAAAGGTATTTTACGACGCACACAAAGTGTCGCTAACAACGCCACAAATAGTCGTGTCGCTAATACTATTAGTGACGTATACATCTCTAAGTGTCACTAAATGTAACTATTAGCGACGCACGTAGAGCGTCACTAATAATTCTTCATGTGTATTGCAAATACTATATAAGGCCGCAAAGTGCGTCGCAAAAGACCACCATTAGCGACGCACACCTAAGTGTCGCTAATAGTGGCCTTTTGCAACACACACTGTGCGTCGCTAATGGTTGTCTTTTGCGACGCCCTCTGTGCTTCCCTAATGGTGGGTATTTCTTTCCCTTTAGCGACGCATTTTGTGCGTAGCTAAAAGTCTTTTTTTTTTTTCTGAAGCAAATTTTTTTTTTTATTTGTATTTTTATTCCTGTTTAAACCTATATCAATCATCTTGATATACAGTAAATTCCAAGCATTCTGAAATGACTATTAAAAAAGAAATATACATTTATATATATATTATACTAATTATGTATATTTATAAAAGTATAATTTAACAATAAATAGAAAAATTAAAATTGTCTCAAAAAATATAACTATAGCTGTTCATGAAAAGAAAAAAAAATAAAAATAACAAGTTCCGATGCAAAATACGTAATTTTGGCGGAGCAATAATTCCGATCAATCTGAAATAAAAATCAAATGATATATATTAGAACAATTATTAAATATATATATATATATGAAAATAGAATGTGAATAGTTTTTTTTTTTTTTGCATGCATAAATAGTAAGAACGGCATAAAGTAGCATAAGTTGCAAACCACTAATCCAAACCAAGTGATGTAAGTTCGTGCAAATCTATTTTATCATTTGTGAGGTGTGTGATGGGGTTTCGGTGCAGTTAGACCGATATCTGGCATTTTAGTCCTTCAAAACCCCAAAATGGGCCTTTTTGAAGCTGAAACTTATATAAGTTTCAAACCGGGCATTCGAACCGAGTGCCGTAAGTTCATACAAGTCTATTTTATCATTTGTGAGGTGTGTGATGGGGTTTCGGTGTAGTTAGGCCGATATCCAACTTTTTGGTTTGTCAAAACCCCAAAATGAACCTTTTCGGAGCTGAAACTTGCACAAGTATCAAACCGGGCATCCAAAATGAGTGTCATAAGTTTGTACAAGTCTATTTTATCATTTGTGAGGTGTGTGATGGAGTTTCGATGTAGTTAGGCCGATATCCGACATTTTGGTCTGTCAAAACCCCAAAATGAGCCTTTTTGGAGCTGAAACTTGTATAAGTTTCAAAGTGGACATCCGAACTGAGTGCCGTTAGTTTTTGAAATTCTATTTTATCATTTGTAAGGTGTGTGATGGGGTTTCGGTGTATTTAGGCCGATATCCGGCTTTTTGGTCTGTCAAAACCCCAAAATGAGCCTTTTTGGAGCTGAAACTTGCATAAGTTTCAAATCGGGCATCCAAACCGAGTGCCGTAAGTTTGTGCAAGTCTATTTTATCATTTTTGAGGTGTGTTATGGGGTTTCGGTGTAATTAGGCCAATATCCGGCATTTTGGTCTGTCAAAACCCCAAAATGAGCCTTTTTGAAGCTGAAACTTGCATAAGTTTCAAATCGGGCATCCGAGCCGAGTGCCGTAAGTTTTTGAAATTATATTTTATCATTTTTGAGGTGTGTGATGGGGTTATTTAGGCCGATATCCGGCATTTTGGTCATTCAGAACCCTAAAATAGGCCTTTTGGAGCTGAAACTTGCATAAGTTTCAAATCGGGCATCCGAACCAAGTGCCATAAGTTCGTGCAAGTCTATTTTATCATTTTTGAGGTGTGTGATGGGGTTTCAGTGTAGTTAGGCCGATATCCGACATTTTGGTCCTTCAAAACCCCAAAATGAGCCTTTTTGGAGCTGAAACTTGCATAAGTTTCAGGCCGGACATCCAAACTGAGTGCCGTAAGTTCGTGCAATTATTTTTTATCATTTTTGAGGTGTGTGATGGGGTTTTGGTGTATTTAGGCCGATATCCGGCATTTTGGTCCTTCAAAATCCCAAAATAGGCCTTTTGGAGCTGAAACTTGTATAAGTTTCAAACCGGGCATTCGAACCGAGTGCTGTAAGTTTTTGCAAGTCTATTTTATCATTTGTGAGGTGTGTGATGGGGTTTTGGTGCAGTTAGACAGATATCCGGCATTTTGGTCATTCAAAACCCCAAAATGGGCCTTTTTGGAATTGAAACTTACATAAGTTTCAAATCGGGCATCCGAACTGAGTGCCGTAAGTTCGTGAAATTCTATTTTATCATTTTTGAGGTGTGTGATGAGGTTTCGGTGTAGTTAGGCCGATATCCAGCATTTTGGTCTGTGAAAACCCCAAAATGAGCCTTTTTGGAGCTGAAACTTGTATAAGTTTCAAACCGAGCATCCGAACCGAGTGCTGTAAGTTCGTGCAAGTTTATTTTATCATTTTTGAGGTGTGTGATGGGGTTTTGGTGTAGTTAGGCCAATATCCGGCATTTTGGTATGTCAAAACCCCAAAATGAGCCTTTTTGGAGCTGAAACTTGAATAAGTTTCAAACTGGACATCCGAACCGAGTGCCGTAAGTTCGTGCAAGTCTATTTTATCATTTTTGAGGTGTGTGATGGGGTTTCAATGTAGTTAGGCAGATATCCGACATTTTGGTCCTTCAAAACCCCAAAATGGGCCTCTTTGGAGCTAAAACTTGCATAAGTTTCAAACCGGGTATCCAAATCGAGTGCCGTAAGTTCGTGCAAGTCTATGTTATCATTTGTGAGGTGTGTGATGGGGTTTCGGTATAGTTAGGCCGATATCCGGCATTTTGGTCTGTCAAAACTCCAAAATGAGCCTTTTTGGAGCTGAAACTTACATAAGTTTCAAACTGGACAACCAAGAATCATATAGCAACCAATTAAACCGAATTTTTTGACACTTGAACTATAGGTCGTCAAACCCTAAACATGATAGTGGTAAAAAATACCAAGCATGTGATGCCAAAAATCAATAATAAAATAACAACAGTAACAATAAAAATAATGAAAAAATCATAGATATACAAGAAACAAAAACGATTATAAAAGGCTCAATAGCGGAAAAAGAGAGAAGAAAGGGGAAAACACCAAAGGTGGAATTATCATGGGCCAGATCTGGGTTTTGTTTCCATCAAGTTGGTCCAGTTTTCAGACACTAGGTTGAAAACCAGGCTGAATCGGTAAAAATATGGATGCAAATGAGCCTACATTATACTGATTATTAGTAATTATATTTTATTTAATGCTTCTTGTTCTTTAAAGTTTTTCAGCATTCAAATAAAAAATGCTCTCATGCTAACAGATGAGCTTATTCATTGAGATTTCAATATTGCAAAGACTACAGTGGAAGATTTCACATAAAGAAGCTCAAATGTCCTACATACTTCCAAGAAAACAACATTCAAAAGATAAGGAATTCCATCATTTTAAACAAGTAGATACCTTAACACTGCCACAGGAATAGTAGAAATTAGGTGTCTTCAAATTTATTTTCAAGGTTCAATTTGCCCAAAGGCCAAATATTTATGGAGAAACTTCTGCAAATGCTTTCTGTAGATACTATTCATATTTATATGGATGAACCAGCCCAACAACAGATAGAATGGAGCTCATCCCAACAGATCTATTTGATACAATTTTATGAAATAAATAGGACCAAACCAGTCATTTTTTTAAGCTGAAGAAGTAACCCACAAAATCAGAATTATGAGATCACACTTCCTTTGCTATCAAGTGGAAAGCTTTTGCTTAAAATCCTTCTGTCACACTCCATCCACAAATAATAAATAAAGTCATGGCTAATCAACACAAAAAAAAAAAAAAACAAATCTAAACCGAAACACAAAAGAAATATACAAATTTGACAGATCTTTGCGAAAATAGAAAGAACGAATAAGAAATTTGAAAATCTACCATTGACGAATAGGATTGCCGTTGCCGAATGGGCCGTCCACCACCGTCAGAATCGTGCTTGCAATTAGGGAGTGAGAGAGACAGAAAGTGAGAAAAATTTGGGAAACAGAGTGAAGAGGAAACTGGGTCGTGCGTGCATAATAAAAATGGGGGACTTATTAGCGACGCTTACATGGGCGTCGCTAATAGTCTGTGACCGTAACTAAATGTGTATAAAACGGCACCATTTTTCTAAAGCATACTATTTGCAACGCCAAAGTGAGTGTCGCCAATAACTTGACCTATTAGCGACACACATGTGCGTCGCAAATAGTCACATATGCGTCGCTAATAATTTTTTGCCTAATTTTTTGTCCCAAATTCACATTTTTTTTATTACTTTTTCCCTACTATTTGCGACACATTACTGAGCGTCGCGAAAAATGACTTTTAGCGACGATTTTAGCCCGTCGCTAATAAGACGTGTCGCAAAAAATATGTTTTTTTGTAGTGTACGGCACGTAACAACTTGGTATCAAAGCTAGGCATGTCCGACCACCGCCTTGAGCAAGTGGAGAACGAGTTTGGCTCATTGGCTGCGGGCCAAAAGGAACTACAACAAGCCATGAGGGCTAGTGAAGAGCGTCTCTTGAAGCATATGGAGAACATGTTTGCTCATTTTTCTACGCACAGTGGAGGACATGATAACGACGCCAAGTCTTTCCGTGGGCCCCATCGTAGCCCCTCGAGAGGAAGCTCTCTCGCACCCAAAATCACGAAGTTAGACTTTCCATGCTATGATCGCATGGAAGATTCAACCGGGTGGATTTGTTGGGTGGAGCAATTCTTTAAGTTCCAACGTATAGAAGAGGTAGAGAAACTTCCCATGGCCAGTTACCACTTGGATGGTGATGTCCAGTTGTGGAATCAACGTTTCAAACATTGGCGAGAAGGTGTCAATTGAGAGGTTTTCAAGTACGAGTTGCATTTACGTTATGGGCCTTCGAGATACCAAAATTTTTTATGGGGATCTCACCAAGCTTAATCAAATAGGAGGCATTCGTGATTACCAAATAGAGTTTGATTGTTTGTTACATCGAGCTGGCCATTTATCCGAAGAACAACAAGTTGGGTGCTTCGTAAGCTGCTTTGTGAGCGGGTTAAAAGAGGCAATACGAGTTGACGTGTAAGCATGTAATCCAATTTCCTTATCTGCCGCTATCAGTCTTGCATGGCTCTATGAGTTTCGTATGTACTACCAACAGAAAGGAGGGTACGTGGAACCTTGGCAGGTCTTATCAATCATGGGACAACCACCCTTACCCTCGACATCTCTTGCCCGAGCTCGTAACCCCACCATCAAGAGGTTGAGCCTGGCTGAGTTACAAGAAAGGAGGACGCACGAATTATGCTTCAATTGTGATGAAAAATTTTCCCCATGCCATCGTTGCAAGAAGTTATTTGTAATAGAAGGAATTTTTCCTTCCATTGATGAGTCGTTGGATGAGACTACCGTAAAGGAGGAAGAGGAAGAGGCATTCCTGAAATTAGTTTTCATGCTATTTCGGGAAGTGCAGCACCCCGGACCATGCATTTTTTTGGGAAAATTAGAGATTCCGTGGTTACAATATTGGTGGACTCTAGTAGCACCCATAATTTTTTGAATTCGCAATTAGCTACCAAAATGGGAATTTATCCCACAAAAAAGTGAGAATTTTCTGTGCAAGTGGCGGATGGAAATAAAATAAAGAGTGAAGGATTGTGTGAAAATCTCCATATTTCAGTGCAAAAGGTTCAATTCCACGTGGATTTTTTCCTTTTACCTGTGGAAGGATGTGATGCCATTTTTGAAACTTAATGGCTAAAATGATTGGGTCCAATTATTTGGGAATTCAATAAGCTATGGATGCAGTTTCGGTGGGAGGGAAAAACGGTGGAGTTGCATGGGACAAAAGGACCTAGCAATAAAATTATGGGTGATCGTGATTTGGGGGAGCAGTTGCGGAAAGGAAAAATAGCTTTTTTATTGCAACTCAATTCCTTAAATTTGGGAGAGAAGCAAGGAGTTTCGGTTAGCCAATTAAATCCAGATTTGGTGACCGTTTTGAATCAATATTCGACCATTTTCCAAGAGGTTCAGGGCTTGCCACCTCAGCGCTCTCAGGATCACAAGATTCCGTTGCTACAAAGAGCAGTCCAGTTTCGGTCAAGCCTTATCGGTATCCACATTACCAAAAAAATGAAATTAAGAAAATAGTAAAGGGGCTCTTATCATCTGATATGGTGCGTCCTAGCATGAGTCCCTATTCATCGCCCACATTATTGGTCAAAAAACACGATGGTTCGTGGCGACTATGTGTCGATTATCTGGCACTCAACAACATTGCAATCAAGGATAAGTTCCCGATTCCCATCATCGAAGAGTTATTGGATGAAGTACATGGGGCACGATTTTTTACAAAGTTTGACTTGCGGTTGAGATACCATCAAATTCGTATGCACCCCGGAGATATCGAGAAAGCGACTTTTCGCATCCACTAAGGCCATTATGAATTTTTGGTCATGCCATTTGGCCTCACAAATGCACCCGCCACTTTTCAAAGCGTGATGAATGAGGTATTGAAGAAATTTCTTCGTAAATTCATTTTGGTATTTTTTGATGATATCTTTATTTTTAGCAAGTCATAGAAGGAGCATTTATTACATGTGCGGCATGTGCTACACATTTTGCAAGCTAACCAATTTTTTGTCAAGCGGGAAAAATGCCAATTTGGACAAGAGGAAGTTGGCTACTTGGGGCATTTAATTTCTCATCGTGGGGTGGCCATGGGTCTGGAAAAAATATCCTCAATGATGACATGGCCCAAGTCGACTACATTGAAGGGCTTGCGAGGTTTTTTGGGCCTCACTAGTTATTACCGAAAATTTATCTACTGTTATGGCATCATTGCTCAACCATTGACCCATATGCTCAAGAAGGATTCCTTTAGGTGGACCCTTGTGGTGGAGCAAGCTTTTGAAGAATTAAAAAGGGCCATGACATCCGGACTCGTATTGGCTCTTCCAGATTTTTTGCAAGCGTTCATTGTGGAATGTGATGCCTCCGGCGTGGGTTTGGGTGCAGTGCTCATGCAAGGAGACCGACCAATTGCTTTTTTTAGCCAAGCTCTACATGGCAAAAATCTTGCCTTCTCCACATATGAGAAGGAAATGTTGGCTTTGGTTAAGGCGGTCCAAAAATGGCATCCATATCCTTTAGGAGCCAAATTTATTGTCCAAACAGACCAAAAAAGCTTGCAATTTCTGTTAGGACAAACAATTACTACGGCTGCTCAACAAAAATGGTTGGTGAAGCTCTTGGGATTTGATTTTCAAATTCACTACAAAAAAGGCAAGGAAAATTTAGCCGCAGATGCCCTTTCCTGAAAATTTGAAATCCAAGCATGTGTAATATCTTCTCCTATTCCTAATTAGGTGGATCTCATAAAATCTGAAATTTTAGCTAACCCCCATTTGCAAGATTTGGTGGCGAAAATCAAGGAAGGAGAAGCATTGGGACCGTGGCTATTCAAGGAAGGATTGATTTTCTTTAAGGATCGAATTTACCTTTTGCCCACATCTGAATTGATTATTCCTATAATCAAGGAATTCCATTCCAACACGCATAAAGGGCTCCAAAAATCTCTCCACAGAATCAAATCAGTTTTTTATTGGAAAGGCATGAAGGGGCATGTACGGAAATTTATCCGAGAGTATGATGTTTGTCAAAAAAATAAAGTGGACCAAGTTAGACCCGCCGGTCTACTCAGCCCTCTTCCAATTCCGCGTCATGTGTGGACAGATATCTCCATGGATTTTATGGATGGTTTGCCAACATCTAGAGGTAATTCTACCATTTTTGTGGTAGTTAACCGATTATCCAAATATAACCATTTTATTCCCAGTAAACACCCTTACACGGCCACCACCGTTAATTGCCCAAACATTTTTTTCCAACATATTCAAGCTTCATGGCATGCCCGAGTCTATTGTGTGTGATCGTGACCTGGTGTTCACAAGTTCTTTTTGGAAGAATTTATTCCTACTAAATGAAATTAAATTCAATTTCAGCTCAGCTTATCATCCCCAAACTGATGGTCAAACCGAGGTGGTCAACAAGACGTTGGAGATGTACTTGTGATGTTTCACGAGTTTTAAGCCCAAAGAGTGGCAGTTTGGCTTCTGTGGGCAGAATATTGTTACAATACAAGCATTCACTCTTCCACCAAGAAGACACCCTTCGAAATTTTCTATGGGTGCGAGCCTCCCACTTTACTTGCCTATGTTTATGGCACCTCACGCGTGGAGTCAGTTGACAAATTTTTTGTCACATCCCGAACCCCACCCTACGCGGATGTCGAGGACGTGATGCCAGTCAGCCGCCACGCGACCAACCGAAGGCAATTTCTGAACTTTTCAGTGAATTGCACTCCGACTGTAGGGTCAGATGCAGCGGAATTTAAAACCTTTTTTTTGTCAAGGGAATGCAACTCATGTATTCACTGTAAGGTTATGTACCACAGAGCCAGTCTAAAATCCAACAGCTAACAATTCTAACCTCAGAGCATATCTATAATCCGACATATAACAACAGAGCAGAACTATAATCTCTAGAGTACCGTTTAAATCCATGAGCCATGTCTATATCTAGTACATATCAGTCAAGTCAGTCGTATTACGTCACTCACCTGATTAAACAGATCCAATCCTCAGTAATCCAGTCTCCACAGATCAGTGCCATCAGATCCAACAGATATTATTCCTAAAAAATGTTAGGGAATGGGGTGAGCTTCGAAAAGCCCAATGAGTAACACAGGTTCCCTGTCAAGGGTTTCAAAACCATTTCTTGTTTACAAAGCACAAGGGCAGTTCAGTTGTTTCTGAAATAGCAGTTTCATAAATCTACTTTAAATGCAGTTTCAGTAGAATAAAACACGACTGAACTAAACGGAACAACAAATCAGAACAGACGGAACAGTGCATGATGCCAATATCAATGAGAGCATATGCAATTAATTCAAATATCAGAACAGATCAGTACTGGGCGGAATATAACAGGGCATAACAATAATATATCAGTTAAGCGAGTAATCAAGCCTACCTATGCCAGACCGCTCATAATCAGAATGGTACCCAGAGTCAGACACATCATAGCAGAACAAAATCAGATAGACCATAAAACGGAACAAGACAGACCGAACAAAACAATAATAGGACGGGACAAAATCATGCCGCGTACAATACAGTATAAAAGTTTGCATTTAAAAACATGCATTCAGACAGTATAACTTTTAAAACCGTACAGTGCATCAAAATACAGTATCTATGCAGTAACTTATAAACCAAGTCAAGAATTCGGACAGATCATAACGGAACTGGACCATATATCAATCAAGACAGACAGATGATTAACGGACGGTACATAACGGGATCAGACGGGACAAAACACTAGTTCAAGTCACAGGCATAATCAAGGACAGAGGCATAACAGGACGGATCATAACGGAAAAAGCAGAGCAATACATCAATCAGAACAAGACATATCGAAACTGAACATGCGGATCAAAACGGTACATATCAATCAGGTCAAGTCATATCGGAACTGAACATGACGGAACAAAACGAAACAATATCAATCAGGACAAGTCATATCGGAACTGAACATGACGGAACAAAACGAAACAATATCAATCAGGACAAGTCATATCGAACTGAACATGACGGAACAAAACGAAACAATATCAATCAGGACAAGTCATATCGGAACTGAACATGACGGAACAAAACGAAACAATATCAATCAGGACAAGTCATATCGGAACTGAACATGGGAACAAAACGAAACAATATCAATCAGGACAAGTCATATCGGAACTGAACATGACGGAACAAAACGAAACAATATCAATCAGGACAAGTCATATCGGAACTGAACATGACGGAACAAAACGAAACAATATCAATCAGGACAAGTCATATCGGAACTGAACATGACGGAACAAAACGAAACAATATCAATCAGGACAAGTCATATCGGAACTGAACATGACGGAACAAAACGAAACAATATCAATCAGGACAAGTCATATCGGAACTGAACATGACGGAACAAAATGAAACAATATCAATCAGGACAAGTCATATCGAACTGAATGACGGAACAAAATGAAACAATATCAATCAGGACAAGTCATATCGGAACTGAACATGACGGAACAAAATGAAACAATATCAATCAGGACAAGTCATATCGGAACTGAACATGACGGAACAAAACGAAACAATATCAATCAGGACAAGTCATATCGGAACTGAACATGACGGAACAAAACGAAACAATATCAATCAGGACAAGTCATATCGGAACTGAACATGACGGAACAAACGAAACAATATCAATCAGGACAAGTCATATCGGAACTGAACATGCGGCAAAACGAAACATATCAATCAGGTCAAGTCATATCGGAACTGAACATGACGGAACAAAACGAAACAATATCAATCAGGACAAGTCATATCGGAACTGAACATGGCGGATCAAAACGGTACGATATCAATCAGGTCAAGTCATATCGGAACTGAACGTGACGGAAACAAACGAAACAATACATCTATCAGAACAAGACATATCGGAACTGAACAGGACGGAACAAACTGGTACAATATCAATTAGGACAAGGCATATGCTACTTTAAATATATGCTTTTTCTTTTAAACAGTATAACGTTCAAAACAGTATAGTGCTTCAAAGTACAGTATCTAGACAGAACTTATACACCAATTCAGGAGTCAGGTTTACTCGCAAGACGCAACAGTACAGAATAAAACCAGGACAGACCATACAACAGAACAAGACAGACCCGAACTGAACAGGAGAGCAGGACAGTACAAAATCATGTTACGTGAAATGCAGTATAAAAAAGTATGCATTCAGACAGTACAGTATACAAAACAGTACAGTAAATCAAAATACAGTAACTAGACGGTGTACTTATACACCAAGTCAGAAGTTCCAGGTTACTCACAAACTGTTAGGGTTATCTCCTTGCGCAAACAATCCGATAACCTCCAGATACGTCAGACATCTCCATGTATATCCTGAACAATAATCATCAATCATATACAGGTCAGAACTCATCCATTCAGGTCTCATTTGTCATCTTAGGTATCTATCGGTTTACCTAAGATAGCCTAGTAGCCTATCGCCCTCTCATCGGGTTTCATCCGGGGCTATTTTATTCTTAAATTAGGCTCAGCAGTCATCAGGATTATAACCCAAGTCATTTAGACTTCAATCGTTATCAGTCAGTTACTTCTTCAGCCTTAGGGGCAAAACGGTCATTTTATCACTCTTGCCCCGGGCCCTGTCAAGGCCCTCAGAATAGTCTTTATATCTTAAGTACAAAGTTCTACGTCCTTTGGACTTCAATCGGTATCAGTTAGGTTCTCATTTTAACCATAGGGGCAAAATGGTAATTTTTCCATTCTTATCCCGGACCCTGTTATGGTCCTCAGAATATCCCATATATCGTATATATGAAGTTTTAAGTCTTTTAGACTCTAATCGGTATCAGTTAAGGGCTTACTTAGCCTTAGGGGCAAAATGGTAATTTGCCATTCTTACCCCGGACCCTGTCGTGGTCCTCAGAATGTCCCATATATCTTATATGTGAATTTTCAAGTCCTTTGGACTTCGTTTGGTATCTGCTCTAGATCATCGGGACACATCGGTCATTTCTCGTTTTACGCGCTGATAGTTCCGGAGTCTTACGTAGCCCTTCAGTGTTCATAATTATACTTACGATAATTTATCAGATCAGATTGACCTTTATCTTGCACTTATAGTGCTCAGGGGTATTTTGGTCATTTTACGCTTCGTAAGATTTTGACCCCGGTTCATCATTTATTCAGGTATACAGTCTCTCCAGTATTCGGGTTTCTATAGGTATCAGTTTCGTCCCAATCGGACTTCATTTGGGCTTCGTACAGTATTAGGGGTAATTTGGTAATTTTACGTGTCATATTTTTCGGCACTTCAGTTCATAAAATGGACCTTGCCGTTGGGTCCAGAGTGTTCGACATAATTAAGTTGGACTATCTGTTACGTTTAATTGACCTTGGGAATCATTAGGGGTAGTACGGTCATTTACACTTTATGTGTCTGTATTTTTCGGGACTTCGGTTCGTTAAACGGACCTCACCGTTGAGTTCAGAACGCCCGACATAGTCAAAATAGACTGTCTTTTATTTTTATTTGGGTCTGGTGCCATCAGGGGCAGTACAGTAATTTATCACTTACAGGTCTGTATTTTTCGGTACTGTATTTCCAAAATCGGACTGTACCATTGAGTCCGGAATGTTTGAAATAGTGAAAATACACTATTTATTTAATTTATTTGGACTCCGTTTGACATATTAAATGTCCAGGGGTAAAATCGTAATTTTACCTAATTAATAAAATAATAATATAATTATTTTATTATTTAATTAATCTGTCAGGGGCTTAATTGAACAGTTTCTCAGAAATTTGGGCCATTGTATAATTCTTTAAAACAGTTGGGGACAAATCCGTAATTTTCAGAAACATTTGGGGGGGGTTAAATATAAATTCAGAAAATTAGGGTTCAGACCCATTGGTTTAAGGGTTCATTGGCTGAACCGGTCCAGAACTCTTGTGAACCAACCGGTTCACTGACCCTCTGAAAACCGGGATAACATATCCCATTTAACCTCAATTGCCCCCTTATCCGTGTTTAGGATTAGCCAAATCCAAATTTTAATTTATTAACCTCGTTGCCAAACAGACTGAATTTGATTTAAAATTAAAACGGTTAACACTAAAACGGCGCAGTTTCATTATTTCGGTGGCATCCTCACAGGCCGACACGTGTCCAGAGTCAACTCACCAACTCGGTTCGACTCGGTCAACTCGGCCGAGTCAACTCTGTCGTCCCCAATGAACAACTCAGTGTTGCCCTAATTCTGCAGATTTTCTTCTTCTATTTCGTGATGTTTCAAGGGCTGTTTTCAATCTGATTTGGCCCCAAATGGTTCCTAATGGTCATGCCAACTCTTTGGCATCGATTTCACGGTTCGAATCAAGCCCAATAGCTTGATATATGGAGGAATAGCCGAAACAATAATTTGGCTATTAAACCCTCGTTTCTCCACCAAAACTGATGCGGTTTGTCTCCAAATGATCCTTGTATCATGGGCTTGAGGTCCTTATTACGAACATTCAGTGTAGGAGTCGATTACAAGGTCTGGGTTTCAAACCCGAGACCTGCATCTGCGGTTTTGAGGGTCTTTCGGTTTGATTTTGGGTCGCTAAACTAGATATTTGAGAACCTCGAAGGGTCTAGAACAGACCCGAACATGCAGAATGTGATTTAGTTGAGGTCAATTCAGACCTGCAACTGGAGGTCGTCCATGGCGGCCTGGGCTCGGTTTGGTGTATTCAGGCTTATCCGACCCTTCTCAATTGTTCTATAATAAGTCTAGGCCTCACAGGAACTTATATATACGGTTCATATGGATTAAAACCATCAGAAACGGTTCCAGATTTAAACAAAAAATTATGGCAGTTGGTTGGTTTACCTTGGTTCGGTGGCTTCCTTTCCTCATGGCTTGGTTCAGGAAAGACCTCAATGGTTGCCTCAGTTTAGTCAGAATGCTCAGTCCTCCTCCTCCTCCATAGTGCATCTCCATGGGACACACACACCATGCATATACATGCACAACATCTCTCATACAAGTAGCTTTCTCTCTCTTCACCCATGGCTATGGCCCTCACACTTGGAAGATCTCACTCTAACAGGTCAGTCCTCACACACCCACGGCTGCACAGTTTCCAGATTTCACACAACTTAATTATTTCCCAAGATTTTCCCCCAATTCATTACATATTAGGTATAGTATATACACCTATACATAGCCATATATGTACATGTTGTAGGATTCAGTATAGGGCAGAGAAATGATAGGGCTAATTCAGGCAATCATGTGGGGTTTGCATGGATTGCCATTGGTCAGTTTGGGTGGCAGCCTATTCAGAATTGTATGTATATACATTTCATTGTATATATGGTCACAAAGATGCCACCAGCCCAGTTGGTTATTTTTTGGATGAGGTTTCTTTTCACTCAAAGGTCAAGGGTTCAATTCCCTTGGCCTCCCATTTGGCCATTTTTCCCATATTTTCAGTTAAGGCCACGTTTGGTTGCGCAGAAATTCAGTTTCAGTATTTCCTTCATAACTTTCATTCCGTAACTCCTTTTTCGACACGGTTTGTTCCGGGAGTTTCATATTTCAGTTATCTTCAGTGTCAGAGGGTCCGCGTCATTTATTATTTATTCAGAATTTTTTGGGTTAGCTAATTCGAGTTCCGTTAGTGTTAAAACAGCATTACTTTACCCAATAAATCAGTAATTTGGGTTCGGGTATTATACCCTTTTCTCCAGACATATTTAATTACTTAATCGGTCTATGGCGACCGTCGGGATTTTGATTAACTCCCTAAATCATTCTGTAAATCGGTATTAATTAATAATTATTAATTTCACGGGGTCGGGGTGTTACATTTTTTCTTGAAAGGAATGTGGTGATTAGGGATGTCACAGCCAACTCGAAGATTGCACAAGAGAGAATGAGGAAATATTATGATGAGAAGCGCACGGAGAAGACTTTCCAAGTGGGCGAATTTATTTACCTAAAATTGCGCCCATATCGCCAGCTTTCCTTAGCTCAACGGAAAAATCTCAAGCTTACTCCCAAATTTTTCGGTCCATTTAAAATCCTATCCAAGATTGGCACCGTGGCATATAAATTGGAGTTACCCCCAGGATCTAAATTACATCCAGTTTTTCATGTTTCTCTCATAAAAAAGTGGTTTGGAAATCCAGAAGAAATCTCTCCCACTCTACCCGAATTACCAGCTGAATCTGGACCCCACCCACTTCCTCAAGCCATTTTGGAAACTCACATGAAAAGGGGAGAAACTGAGGTTCTTGTTCATTGGCAAAATCTCTCTCCTGCTAAGGCCACATGGGAGAATCTAGCAAAACTGAAGACACGTTTTTTCCTTGAGGACAAGGAAATTTTTAAGGAGGGAAGAGTTGTCAGGGACCAAGGATCATAGGATGGGAGTGATTACCAATTAGAATCAATGATATTTCCTTGTGTTATTTCCTTTCAGTCAATGTTATTTCCTTCCAATAAATTTGTGCTAGAATTAGGCAAGTGTAATTTTCATTTTCCTAAGAATAGGTTGTTGCCTATTCCATCAAAAGTCGTTCGGCTATTGAATAGCTTGAGGCCATGAATAAAATCATCACATGATTATTACTCTCAACCTGGGGTTGACTTGAAGTCGTGGTTTTCCTTGAATTAAACCAATCTAAGGAGGCCTAGGATCCCTCGAAGTATCCTACAAACTTTTCATCACAGGTAGAAAACGAAAGGACGACCCTTGTTCTCTACCCGTTCATAAACCCACCACGAGATCACAAACTACGGCACGTAACAGTTATTAGTCTAAATCTCCAACAGATAGACATGACCTGATTCTGCATGCAAGTTGTTTGACAAAGTTCGTAAATAATTTTGCTTGTCAGGAATACCTGCATAATAGTTATAGTTTCAACTTGTTTATTGGTAGCCAAGAATGACCAGATTGCTGAACTAGCTTTATGTTGATCAGGCAAGTGTGTTGCTTATGTAGTTCTATTGAATTTTTGATTAGTAAATGTTTTGAAAATTCATTCCACAATTTCTAGGAGTTAGAGATTTGGTATTCTATCTGCATGCTACCATAATGGCAATATGCCCAAAAGAAAAGATGACAATTGGAGCACATTCAAGCTATGATATGCCACAGATCAGAACTTCACTATCCTTTACAAGTTAGCTACTGTGACAATAACAACAATAATTTCCATTAGCAACATTATTTCCATTCTTCAAATTAACAAAAGATTATGTTGGGACAATCTTCTATTGAAAATTAACTCCTTCCTGCCTATGCCTTGACTATGTGCAGAAGATTATGTTAGGACAATCTTCTATTGAAAATGAACTCCTTCCTGTCTATGCCTTGACTATGTGTTGTATAATTGCTGTTATTTGTGAACACTGCAATTGGAATCACAATTCTTAGTCTACACAAAATTGCATTGAACAATTAAAAGCAAATTATATAAGATTTCTTGTAGACTGCAAAGACACTAAGAGAATATGGTGGAACTTCTGTTTCCCTGTTATTAGTATAGTATGGACATCAATAACTGTGCCACTCCTATTGCTTTCATTCGTAACAAAATGTTGCTTTTGCAATTGTGCTATACAAGTGTCTCTCTGGGCATGCTAGCGACCTAAGAAGCACGGATACGGACACGGGATACAAAAATAATACGAAACGGACACGCAAACACGTTATTTCTCAAAAAAGTAAGACACGGATACGTTAGGAACACGTTGACTATATATAAATTTTTTATATTTTTATATGACCATATAATAAAAACCTAATGTTATTTTAATTAAATTTGACATAAAAATAAACAAATTTAAAAAATATTATTAAGATATTAAAATAACAAAGTCATTAAATAAAAAATAAAGAACTTCTTCATTTTATCATCAACCTTCATGATTCAAGCGTTCGAACACGTGTCCGGAAAGTGTCCGATAGTGTCGGTGTCCGACACGTGTCTGACACGGACACGTGAGTCAAACTAGAGTGTCCATGTTTCATAGCTAGCGACAAAATTTTTACAATTAAGAAAAGTTAACATCCATTTCATTCTTTCTTAATCATGCAATGTTTATTCTCATGTTAACATAAGATACAATGTTGATGTTCTTGTAAAAAAATTGGTAGTATATGATAGATATATCTTTGCATTGCTGTAATTTATACTAGTTATTTAATGTTCACTATATAATTGTTACATTGACTGAAACTTTGCAACTTTCGTAAATTACATAGTCAATACCAATTTGCATATGCATCCTTCATTTTTTCAATTTCGCTTCTTAAAACATTTGCTTGCTTACTATTGCATACATGTTTATAGATATTTCCTTTATTATTTTGACATGGCTTCCAAAATGCTATTCAGGTGCAAATTATGTTGAATATGTCAGTACTGTTTAATTTTTTTTTTTTTTGGGTATGATAAAGTTAGTAGTTGATTTCATTGAAACTATTTGTGTCGACTATTTTGAAGCTCTCACCCATGTAGTACAAAACCGAATGCTATCTGTGCTCTTATAAATTTTGTAATTGAAGGAACTGGAGATAACTAAAGAAGCAGAAACTGGAAATATAGTTGGAAATTGTAAGGACTGCTAATACAGGTATGTGTCATGTTCCTCAGCATCTATTTTCTTTGTTTTTATTTAATATATAGGATTTTCGTTTGCTTTAATATAAGTTGACTTGGATAAATAGGTATGCCTTACTGTTGAGTGTTGACTATACGTACTTAGAAATCTTACCATGGATCACGTAAAATTGTTCAGTAATTATAATGTTTTACAATGCGTTTAAAACATTAACTTGTTAACCAATTTGGTTTATCAAAACCACTTTGTAGTTTTGAGGTAATAGAGGTATCTAAGTATATTCATAGTTTTATTGTCATTTTATAGGGCTCTACTTTCCTTCTTGTGACATTATTAAATTTTTTTCTTTTTTCTCGTTCTTTATTTTTTTGATGAGTCTTCTTGCAACATTATTGACGTTCTTGGCTAAATTAGATTCAACCAAGTAAATTGCTATTAAGGCATATCATGGTTTTCATTGCAATTGCTCAGGTTATTCAGGATTGCATTTTGCATAGCTCCGTGGATGTCATTGCTTAGGGTCATAATTCAAATATTGAGAACCATCAAGCTTTAGCTTGAATGGTATCACCTCCAGGTGGACCTGGGTGCAAAACAGGCACAGCGCATGGTGGGATGCACATGAAATGCTTCACATTTTACGAAGGCAAGGCAAATGATTAGGTATCTACATACCATGGGAGGATGCCAGAGTGGCTGGTTCTTGGAATTGCCATGTATTCAGCTGTACAGCCTAACCTGTAATGCCTGCTTGGATTGGTAGCAGGTCCCAGGGAACTTTTAAATGAGCTTCATGCCATTGGGGGCAGCAAGAGTTGATGCCTCCACCCTTGCAAACTAGATTGGCTTGGGAGATTTGGATTAGTGGCTAGAGTATGGGCTTACGCTGCAATAAAATATCCATAGCTTTATATGGAACTGTGTGAACATTCTTTGATACCAGATTGATGTAGGATGAGTATGGGAAAGACAATCTCCTATAAGCTCTATAATATATATTATTGATGTATGCAGTGGTAAAGAGGGTTTTCAGGGCTGATTACTTTAGGATTTGAAGGCAAAAAAGTTGGTATAGATATTGGGTTTTAGGGCATTTAAAAGTGTAAGAAAGGAAAGAGTTTGAGGATTGGGCCAGAAAAAGAAGGGTAAAGTTCATTAGCCATTCTGGGAACTATGAACAGTACTCTTGAATAGTAATTTGGTCTTTTTTCTAGTAGGATTTGGGTTGCTTATGTTGACTACTTGATGAAGGAAATGACTGGACTTGCCGAAGTAGGTTTTTATGACTGGAAAGAGTGGTTAATAAGATTTGGTTGTAGATATAAAAGTCAGGAAATTAAAGAAAAGAATAAGAAAAAAGAAGAAGTTATGCATCATGCCTGGATTTTTATACACAGTACACTTAGGGCTGGAATTACATCACAAATTCCAAAATAGCTTTAAAAATTCTCCTAATTAACATTTCTTGAGTTGGAAGAGTGAGTATGTATGTATGTTTATATGTTGCTACACTTTTTCCATATCTATTATGACTTTGAAAATTAGAAACTCTAGAGATTGGCTCATAAAATCCATTTAAACCAACTAAAGACTGCGTAAAAAGATACAACAATATGACTTTGACCCAAAACTAAGATACATGGACCACGATTGCATCTCATGAATGTATGTTAAAAACAAAAAGGCATTACCCAGTATTGGTTCACTTACACAGGGTGCTGGGAAGGATAAACTGGACACAGCCCTAAGCTCTGACATTATTTGTGCACAACGTAGCCGTTAATAGACTTGAATTCGCAATCTCACACTTGACAGCTTGGACATTTGACCATTTCACCAAGCGTATCTATGATTTAAAATAAATAATTTAATTTTGAACACTTATCCAATGCTTTTCGGATACTCTGATGCACATCTAACATGACTTGAACATTGAGATATGGCATTTCTAATATCAATACAAGTATAAGAAAAAACATAATAATATGGGTTTCAAATACTTGGATTATTTCTTAGAGAATAAGAGTTGAGATATGATGATGGTAAATCGTGTTGAATTTGGTACTAAATCCATGTCCATATAAAATAATTCTCATTTTTCTTGCCAAAATTTTAATGTTGTAAATTAGAAACTTAAAATATTTATTGAAATTAAAAAAAAAATTAGTTGTCATGATATGTGTGTATACATACACACACACGCACATATATATATATATATATATATCATAACAAACATTTTTTTGTTCCTTTTAAAATTTTCATACTCCTAAGTATCTGTAATTTAATTTTATATAATAACTTTTTTTATCAGTAAAGGTATATTTTATTAACAAGGCGTGGGGGGGGGGGGGGAGTGAACCCATACATTGAAAAAGGGAATGGCCACAAAAAATCAAAGCCTAAGATCCACCAAAAAAACTTAAAAAATAGTCTAAATACATAGGGTATTCTTCTTTCATCCAAAAGAAAAACAATCGCAAAAAACTCTCTTTAAACTTCCAAGAAGATAGTTCAACACCATCAAATGTTTCTTTCCTTCCATATACACCAAAGAAGACAAAGATGTGTCATCCTTCAAGGGTGTCTCATATCCTTCCTAATACAACTGCATCTCCACCCCAACAACACGTCCCTAATGGTAGGCACCACCCAACTACATCTAAAGAGAGACAATACCATATTCCACGCATCCCTTACCATCTTAAACGAACTAGAAGATGGTCAATGGACTTCTCATCCTCCTTGCACATGCAACATCTGCTAGGGAGATTGAACTCTCTTATGTGAAGATTGTTCACAGTGAGAATCGCACCCCACGCCGCTGAACAACAAAAAACACATCTTTTTTAGAATCTTAGATTTCCAACTAAGCTACCATAGAAATGAAACCTCTCTCCTGCCCATCAAATGTCTATAGGATATACACACCATAAACTTTTTGCCTCCATACACCTTCCAAACCATCTTATCTTCTCCCTATCCCTCAAACAACATCTCTCTAACACCTCTATGAGCTCTTCAACTTCCTCCACCTCCCAATCATAAAAATTCCTCCTTAATTGAACTCCTTATCAAATTACCCCATTATAGCTACATAATCCCCAACTAAAGCCTCTTTTGTTGGAAGCTATGTTATATAAGGATGGAAACTTCCTAGAAAGCATGTCATAGCACTATGGATCCTTACAAAACTTCACTCTCAACTCCACTATGACATCAAAACACAGTAACTGACTAAAGCCCTCCCTTGCCTTCTGAATGGCTCTCCACACATCGCAATATGACACATCCCTCCCATCCCTCATAAACCAACCCCTACCCTCACACCCATTTTTTTGTGAAAACCACTCCTCTCTAAAGAGCTTGGTCTTGCGTCACAAACCTCCGTAGCCATTTCCTCAGTAAAACTTAATGTCTTCCAATCTTTAAATCCCATACCTCCTTCCTCTTTCGGCCGCTTCACTTTATCCCAACTAACAAGCTGAATTTTCCTCTCACCTTCTTTTCCTTCCCACAAGAAATCTTGTTGAATCTTTTCCAACTTCTTTTCCATGGAAGAAGGCATAGGAAAAAGAGACATAATATGTGGGGAGGTTCTCCTAAGTGTTCTTAATAAGAGTGACCATTCCTCCATTAGAGTGATATTGTCGCTTCTACCTTGCTAATCATTTCTGAAATCTCTCAATAATTGCATACCATATTGCTACAAATCACGAGGAAGTCCTAAATATAAAGAAGGAAACAAGCCAACCCCATGACCAACTCCTTGAGCCAAATCCTCCACTCCTTCCACCTCACCCACTAGAATAATCTCACTTTTCCTCACATTCATCCTTAATCTTGATACAATCTAAAAAAAAAAACCCAAAAAACAAAATGCATCTCAAGAAACAATGTTGTTTGTCCTTTACATCGCAAAAAATAACAGTATTATCAAAAAAATTAAATGCGACACCTCCATCGTCCTTCCCTTCCCATCCTTCGCACAAAAACCCTTCAACAACCCCCCTACAGTAGCTCTCCCCAACATCCTTCTCAAAGCTTCCATCATAATCACAAATAGGAATGGAGACAAAGGATCCCCTTGTCTCAAGCCACGGGAAGATCGAAAGTAACCTGTTGGAGACCTATCAGCTAGAACTAAAAAAGAAACATTAGAGATACACGACTACATCCATCTCCTCCACTTTTCTCTAAGGCCTATTTTTTTTAGAAGAAATAGAAGAAAGCCACAGTTAACATGATCATAGGATTTTAGGAATCAATGTTATAAAAGAGGCATTTAGACTTCCTTTTGATAGAGCTAGTCGCATGAAAATAGTGGAACATGACATCTGTCCAGATCGCCCTTCCAACAATGTTTATAATATGCCATTATAAACCCATCCAGCCCTAGTGCCTTATCACTATCACAAGTATTCAAAGTCGTCACCACTTCCTCTTCCTCGAAAGACTTTTCCATCAAAGCAACGTCATTCTCCAAGGTAGAAGCAAACTCCATCCCATCTAAATCTAGACCCCACCCAAAAGACTCCCTATAAAGATTCTAGTAGAAGTCCACTACCCTCTCTCTTACCTCCCCCACTTCCTGAAACACCCTTCCACGAATCAAGATCGAACTAATGTTGTTCCTTTACTTGTGGGCATTGACTACTTGTGAAAGAATTTTGTGTTACTATCCCTCTCTTTCAACCATAAAACCCTGGGCTTCAACCTCCACAAGATTTCTTCCATCTTTAGGAGACCGCCTAGCTCCCCCTTCAAGCCCTCTATCCTCATCTTTTCTTCCTCAATTATGGTAGAACATTGTTTTTTGCTATCCAATAGCTGAATTTCTTGCAAAATGGCTTCTTTTCTTGCTTGTACATTAACGAATTCCTCTTCGTTCTACCTTTTCAAGTCTTCCTTGAGCGACTTAATTAAGCTTCCTAGACAACACAAAGCTTGGATTCCCAGCTAAAAGCTATGGCCCTTCCACCATTCCTCCACATTTTATTTGAATCTTGGAGACTTCAGCCACATGTTCTCAAACCGGAAATGACTTTTCCCCCACCTAACCCCTCCACAATCCAACAAAATAGGAGAATTGTCGAACAAGGGTTTAGAAAGACAAGACTCAATAGTACCCAAAAACTTCACCTCCCACCCAGATGAATCCACGAAATGATCCAACTGTGACATGGTTGGAGTGTCTCTATCACTAACCCATATGTATTTCCCTCCCTATAATGGAAAATCCACCAAATTATTCTTATCAATAAATTATGAAAAATTACTCATAGCATGAGTCATTCTCCCTGCTTCCCTTTCTTTTCGAGGGCAATCTCACCATATTAAAATCACCACCAATCACCCATAGCTCATTCGGTCATTCCATCTAGTCACTACACTCTACAGGCTCTTCCTACAAATTCCCCCTTTCCATATCTTGTTTTGGCCTATACACCCTTGAGAAAATCCATGTCACATTCCCCACTGTAGATTCGTATATATTCATACTTGATAGTTATTTATATGTTGTCGAATCCATGACATATCCATATCTCAATCTTTTAATATGAATTTTTTTTAAAGGTGTACTAGTTTAGAAAACAAATAATATTTTTTTATAATAAATCCATAATTTTAGTTTAATGAAAATGTAAAAAGAAAACATACTAAAAGAAAGAAAACAACTTGAGGGAGATTCGACCACAGGTAAAAGGATGGGATTGTGGTGTTAGAGCCATCTGGACAGAACTTCAAGTCTAGTAGTTACTCAAACATAATAGATATTTATGTGTAGTAGTCAAGAGCATTCCATTTGTCCCACATCGAAGAGAAGTTAAAACAAGAAGTGGTGCTTATGAAAGCAAATACTCTCTCCCATTTTCGCATGCTTATATGTGTTAAGCGTGTCGAAAAGGGTTACACTTTTTAAAAGTGTCAAAAAGGCTTACACATGCTAATCTTGTCAACTTAAACAAGATTCATTTCTTAAACAGGTTTCATTTCTTAAACAGGTTATCCAGGTCCTGTTATGTTACATGTGTTAATATGACCCATTTATTAAATAGGTTATACTGGTCGTGTCTTGTTACCCGTATAATATACAAATCGTTTGAGTTGAGAATTTTGATTCGATTAATTAATCGTATCATGTTTAGGTTGACCCATATACTCGAATACACATACTTCAACACGACACAACACCATCGGCACACCTAACCTTGGCATATTCTTTTTTTTTTTATTGATACTATTTACATTTTTTTTAAAGTATTACTATTATTATAATTTTTTTATATATTTATATTTTTGGGACTTCCATATATACCTTGGGGATTTGCCGAGGCACTTTAACTCCCTGGCTAACTTTGAGGGCTATGCCTACCTCTTTAGTCTATCAGAAAAGGAGGGTGGAACCTGTGTCCTAGGAATGAATTGTCATTTGACATGCGAGTCACACTACAAGCCAATGTAGCTCACTAACTTGCCCAAGCCAGAGCATTTAGACTTGTCGCCACCAAAGCTTGTAATCAATGCAGCTAACAGTACTTAACGGTCTACTTAAGCTCTATGAATTGGCTCTTTTCCTGCTAGCCCAGTGTGTTGGATCTCATCACATACATTGTGTATCTCTATAAAACTTGATTGGTGTTATCTCAGCAATTGATTTCAATGTTTTGGAGCCATTAATACTTTATTGTTCCCTCCTCTAGCATTGAGCACCTCCACACTACTATCCTCCTTATGTCCTTCCACCTTCCTTGCAGGTGGATCTCCATCCTCAAGCTAAGGCTTTGCCCCTAACCTTGCCATTTTGTCCAAGATACTTCCTCCTGTTCAAAATTCTAATATCTACATGCATAACTAGAAGTTGAGAGGAGAAGGCATTATAAATCTATGGTTGAAATGAGAAATGCTACTGAGTTTGGTTGAATCTGAGAAGCACTAAGGTGGCTTGCCTAGGTGATGCTGCACGTGAGAATTGTATAGCTCATGTTTTCACTTGTTTACTGGTGATTACTTAAATTTATGTTGACTAATGTTATTCGATTATGGATGATGTAATTTAGGTTACCCCGATGCTGAAGGGTTAAGCAACAAGCCTCTCCCATATTACAGTGATATCCTTATCATTTAAAGGAAAACACAGAGCTAGCGAGAAGGCCTCTGAAAGACCAGTAAATGTGGAAGAATTGGATTATGAAGAAGTAAACAATAATGTTGAGGAGATGAAGAGTGCAGATGGGTTGGAAGGAATCGATTTTTTTGAAGATGGTGCTAAACTGACCTTTTGATGGGTGTTTGAAACCTACTAAATAGGCTTCCATGAGTGTGACTAAAAAAGAATTGCAATAATGATTGTTGGCGCTTGGAGTTTGGCCCTAGAGGACTGCAATGATTAGAAACTTTATTAAGGAATATGGAAAAGAGTAATACTCGTTTTACTTTCACATTTTATCAAAAGTATTTATCTACATGAATTCAGGCTAATTTATGATGATAAATACTTTTAATAAAATGTTTAATTAATGAAGATATATATTTTGGTAAGATTTTTGAGTAAGTCAAACTTTATTATTGTTTTTTTGGGATGACAAGCCATGGTTGTGAATGAAAGTTGGAAGGAGAGCTAACAAAAGATATATGATCTTGGTTTGCAAGAACAACGTCAGGCAGCTTCTCCAATCAGTGGTGATTATTGGAACAAGAACTTCTTTCTTCAAGTTGATACCTTGATGGAGATGTTGCTGGCCAGTATGATCTTAATTCCTTCTTAAGACTGTCAACATTAATTGATTAAATTTTATTTGTACTTGACTCTATATATTGGGCTTGGTATTGATTTTGGACTCTTCAAAACTTGTTCTTTTTTGGGCTTTTATGGTGAATGTGATGTTGGAAAAAGCAAAAAGAAAAAGATGCTAGTAAAATGATTGTTTGGAGGACTTAAATTGTTGATATGACTACTAATACAATTTGGATGAAATTGTGATGTGTTTGGTTAATGTTGGAAAATAATTGTACGATTGAATGCATCTTATCATTGGAACTTGCAAGTAACCAAGCATTGTACCGTTCTGTTTTGTAGTAAAATTTCTTAGATTTTTCCCAGGGAGAGCTAATCAGTGGAAGTGTCAATTCAACACGTGGGAGAAATTTGGGTTAATTGGATAGACTTATACCGTGCATGAACGATTTGCCCCTCCCCTCCCCACCCCCTCTCTCTCTCTCTCTCGCATTTATAGTTTGTTTAGCACGTCTTGAATATTTTATTGTCCTAATACTTTTTTTTTTTTGTTGATTCTGACGTCGTCATGTACTACAAATTCCCAGAAAACAAGTTTCGCTGTCAATTTTATGAAATGACCTCACTTACAACCTAGTTCATGGGTCATGACTCATGACTCAGGAGCCATCCACTGCCTTTGATTCATCCAATCTTAAATTTCGTTGTTTCTTAATAACGACGGTTCATAAACTCTAATCATGACTTTTTTTTCTTTATCTTTTTTTTTAAATTAATTATATTTTAACATCTTCTAAATTTTTTTAATTTTAAATAAAAATATTTATTATAAATTAAAATAATTCTGTCATTTAACTTATAATTTTATTTTAATTAAAATAAATTATAAATAATTATTTTAAATTGTTAACTATACTTATATCTAAAATGTTAATATCCTTTGAAGAGGTTAGAAATTTATGATGTAATTGATATAAGTAATACAATCGCTAACGTCATGCATATGCATGATATGTATCAGGTCGTTCAATTTTCACCCCGTTGCTATTCTTTGTGGTAGGTCCTCTGCATGGGAACGTTGACCTGGAGAAATGCCATACAATGCCCAATGAACTCAAAACCATTTAACAATGCTCACGTCATCTATTGGATATCAGAACTTGCAATGTCATTTGTGACTATTGTAGGTGACGTCATCAAATTATTTTTGGAAAATAAATCCCATAATAAGGTTATATGTCATTTGTAACAGTAATGCTATACTTACTTAAATTTTTTACTGAAAGTGTTTATACAACTGATGTATAATATAATATAAAATTAATACAATATTATTACATCAATTATGTAAATACTTTAGATAAAATTATTAAATTAGCATAACATTACTTTATCTGCAATGTCATTTGTGATTATTATAGGTGACGTGGTCGAGTTACTTTTGGAAAAAAATCCCGTAATAAGGTTGTATGGAATTCCGTTACTTTGAAAGGGAAATAGCAGAGCTATTTCGTAATTCTTTTGCTTATACAAAATTTTTTCTGCTCCCCATAACACGTTATGACTCAAGGGTAGGATACAGAATTATATATTGTTGCCAGCCGACTAGTTCCAAGTCCGATATAGCCGGAAATGGAGGCATATAGGAGATTGAAGAAGAATTTCTTGCAAAGATTTTTCCCTTCACCACCAGCTTCACCACTTCCTTCTGCTCTCACCCCGGAAACAGAGGCGATCCGGCACCACCACCACCACCAGCAACAACAGCCTCAACCACGACTTGCAGTTGGTGTTGTCACTCCACATAATGCTCACCAGAATCCAGACTGGCCAGTATTAGTTATCGGATTTTGCTTTGCATCTGCAGTTGCAATTGCCCTCCAATCCCTCCAAACTAATGCTCCACTCCCTCTAACCCTCCACTTACTGTGTCTCACAATGGCATGCGCTGTCGCCGCTCTTTTTGTGGCAAAAAACATAGCTTCCAAGCTCCCGGAGCCAGCCCAAGTGCTAGAGCATGTAGGTGTCATCTTTGGAGTCACAGCTTTCTTCTTTGCTATCAGTGTATCTTCCCCTCTGTGCCTCAAACTCACCTTCTGGACCATCTATGTTCTTTCCCTGCTTGCCATTGTCGTCTGCAATTGCTTTTTAACCTCTTTTTACAGGTGCTCTGGCTAGAGGAGTATGATCTATATATGTCACTTGTAAGGCATTTGTGCACTCCTAGTTGACAAATAATTTTGCTTGTTAGGATTACTTGCATAAGTCAAAATAATACTGTGTTTCAATTGGTGGTTAATTGAGAATAACAACATTGATAACGAACGAACTGGGGTTGGCTCGGTTAGCCATCGTGTGCTTTATGAATTTAAGTCTCACTCTTTTTGTTAGGAAAATGTGAATATTATTTTTATTTAGTTATAATTTAAGTTAGTTTGTATGTTGAGAGCCCATATTTAAAAGATTCATGTTACTAATTGTGTATTTTTTTTTTATAACGATATAATATGATTATATTGTTATGAATTCAAGTTTCATTTTTTTTGTTAGAAAAATGCGAACATTATTTTTATTCAATCATGATTTGTATGTCGAAAGCTTATATTTAAGAAGTTTTTGTTGTTGTTAGGTTTTAGTTGATTTGTTTGTTTTTTTTTTCTATAACTATGTATTAGTATGATTATACTATTATGGTTTTGGTTGATTATACTGTTAAGTTAGTTAATAGTAATACTCTTGGCTTGACCATACTGTTGAATTAACTTTAAAAGTCTAAGCATCATAATATGAAAAATGTCCTTTAAATTGGCGCTAAACATAACATAAACCCTTCAAGCAAGTTGTTTGAAAACGTTGGCATCTCGTCAGGATTACTTCAATAAGTCCAAATAATAAGCATAGTTTCAATTTGTTTCGTGGTGATTTACAATTAATGACCACTTTGCTAAAGTAACTTTAAAAGTCAACATGTCATAATATCCAAAATGTCCTTTCAAATTGGCGTCAAACATACACAGGCCTTCACCATCTCTCTCTCTCTCTCGTCAATAGAAAATTCAAGCCATGCCGTCCCTCGAATCCAAAGAACTCCACGAAAAACAAGGAAATGCAACCCAAGTGAAATCTCAGCACTCAAGCATTCTCAATCAATTAAAATAAACATTCTTAAAATACTCATTCTCACCATAATAAACATGACATCATATTCATCCTATAGTCCATGAATTCTCCACAATTACATCCTCTCAGCACCCAACCAAGTTCCAATGAAGCCAAAGAGGATGAACAGAGCATTTTAAATGAGACGAACTTAAAAAGATTAATATTCAAACACAAACAACTCCAAGAAAGCAGCTGCGCAAAAAGAGGCAGATTGAAGATCTCCAGTTGCAGTTTGACCATCTCCCAGAACAGCTTAATTATCCATCTGTCAGATTGCAACTACCAAATTATCCAAGAAAACATAAAACTCAAACTTGAAGTTTCAAGCCCTTTCAGAAGATTCACCTGAGGGCTGCTGAAGCTTCAAGATCAAGCCCATCCATCAAATATGTTGACCGTATTTTAGCTAGAAAATTAACTGTGTGATCTTTATGCATGATGTTTCACAAATTAAAACGTAAAAAGGTTAGAGCCATCTTTATGATTGGAATCGAGTTAATTGATGCATCTATCATATCTATTATCCCCCCCCTCTTTACACAGCTTGAGGAGCAATATATACTTAATTACAGACACACGTGCGATGTTTACAACATCCAATCCGAGGTCATACTGTAGTCATCGTTTCTGGTCTATTTTCCAAATTATTTGGGTTCTCCACTACCAACCTAGTAATCTAATACCATATCTCAATGTTTCAACATGGACTACATACCCGAGTTCTTCCCCGGGCAATAATTTCAATAACAAAACTCTAACCTGGTTAACATTCAGCACAGCTGAAATCCTATCGACTGAGCACGGGTATGATACTATAGAAAATTTTAATTTATTTATTTTATAACTTGTAGGTCTACATTATTCATATTTATTTAGAAATAGTACCATATATAGTCTAGAAAGAGAAGCAAGCGTTTCATCATCAGCCTTCCTTCTTCACAGGGTACTTTCCGTTCGAGATATTAGTTGTGGTATCTGCAGTAGAATTTGAACTGCTGCTGCTCAGGTCTCGGAAACTTTGTGCTGGATCCGCATATGATCGAGTGCCAGGCCACCTACACAAAAAGATAGCCAAACACAACTTAGAATTACAACATTATAAATATAACTAAAGGATATACGTATTTGATTTCATCATACCTGCTTGCCTTTATAGTCTCACCGTCTATTGTCATTTTTTCCTCGAATATGTTGCCTGCAAGAATTGCAGATAAAATTAATAGTTAAAAAATAATAATAATAATAATAACGATCCATTCTGTCATTAAAAATTACAAAGAATTAAGTCTCATATGGATTATATAACTTTAAATATCAAATTATGAGAAATAGAGAAGCTAAAAGAAAATAAGAGGTCATTTAGTGAAAAGGCATTTGAAGTTCCATATATTAAATGAGTTTTTTTTTTTTTTTTAAAAAAAAAGAGAGACATCCCTTGCTTTTTGTACATGTTTTGCCTTTCTCAGGCACATTCAATATAATTGCACTTTACTTATCCAAAAAAAAAATGTAGAACTTAATGGACATTTAATTTCCTTGGGAAAACAAAATGCTAGATTTCTTAATATTTTCCTGTTTTTTCAAAAAGTACGTTCTTACCCCAGCTTAAAAATATGAGAATTGTTATGGTTTCACTCATAGACCAATGATGTAAGCACATAATCCACTTATCAAAAAAAGAATGTAAGCACATAATCCAGATATAATTCAATGATTCATAGAGCAATCTAGACATCCCAAAGTATAATATTATGTCACTACAAGAAACTATATAAGCAAATGATAAAAGTTGGCAAATGTTTACCAAGCCATCCATGTTAACTTTTACTGATTGTGTGTCAAATAACCTGTAATGTTGATATTAAACCACGGCACTTAAAATGGCCATTTTTAGCATAGAAAACATAGAAAAAGTAAAATATAGGAAGGTAAACAAAAAAGATCAATGAAATGAAGGAACAAATGGGGAGAGAGAGAGAGAGAGAGAGAGTTAGAGAGTTTAGTGATAACAACAGTTGATAAATGTGTACCAAGATACCCACACATGTGCCAACTCTTTAGGTGTCAAAGAAACCATAATAGCACTTTTTTAATCATGGTACTTCGAAGTGGCAATTTTTAGCTTAGAAACCAGATATCAAAGTAAGAAGTGTATTAAAAATTGTAAAATAGAGAACAAAAGGACAATTTTCCCCCTTCTTTGGTACAAGAAGGCCCAGCATTAAAAATTGTAAACTAGAGAAGAAAAGGACACTTTTCCCCCTTCCTTGGTACAAGAAGGCCCAAGAGGCAACCCCAAGGGGGTAGCTCAGTGACAAAAAGCGGCTAAGGTAAGTGCCTTGCAAGCACAAGTCTTCGGTTCGATTCACGCTCAGTGCAAGTCCCATTTGGAGCTGCCCCTGGGTAAAAAAAAAAAGGGCCCGCTTTACCCAGTGTTGTAGGTGGGGGGTACTGCAGTGCCCTCAGGTATACATCCAGCCACGCAACTGAAGGTTTCGATTGGCAAGTATATCCTCCCTATGCAGGTTTTGTATCTGAAAAGGAAGGCCTATCATAACACTGATTTTGTCTTCAGCGTTATGCCCTTTATCTGCAAGGTAATCTGCACCCTTGTTGCCTTGTCTTGGGGTATATTTAAGTTTGAATTGCCAATGATTGGCCAGCAGTCTTCTGCACTCCTCTCCAAAATTTCCAGCAGAATGAGGCTTCAAACCAGCATAAGAGATAAGGTTTGGGACAACCTCAAAGGCACTCTCTATAACACTTATTGAGGAATCTTTACTCCATCTGAAACCCCATAAGTCTGCCACTGTTATAGGGAAGCTTCCTATCTTGCAAATTAAACCTTCAATTCAGTTTCCCTCCTCTCATCTCTAAGGAGACCTCCAGCAGCTGCTGAGACTGATTTAGCTTAGCACTGTCATCTGAGTTAAATTTTATCAATCCTGTACGAGGCTTAGTCCAGGTAACAACAAAGTCTTGGAGGTTTAAAGCAATTAGCCAAGGAATAAGCTTGATTGAAATCAAAGGTGCGCATTTTAGGGTTTCATGAACAGGAGTGTAAATGTTCTTAATTATTTATAGATTCCTGCACTCCCAGATTGATCAAATAGTAGCAAGAAAAATGTGGTGCCAGGGAAGGTCAAGCTAAATAGGGATTGTGAGGTTCTAAGAAGAGTTGTCATTTAAACAGGTGGAGGGAGACGTGTCCAAGAAATATGAGAATCTGCTTGATGAGAGAAGGGTGTCCCAGTTCTTCCTGGCCTTGGGACAGCTTCTCAAAATACGCAAGGTGTCTTCTCCCTCGGAGTTGCATCTATGACAGAGGTCATTATTGATGAATTCATAGAGAATCTTTGAGAGTTCATCACTAGTCTATTCTGCTGTGTCTGTCAAATGAAAATTTTATATTTGGGGGACACTTCAATTGCCATATCCATATGGGTTGGCTCTAGCATTACGCGAATAAAGCAATCGCTTTAGGCCCCACCTATAGAAAATGCCTCAAATTTTATGCATCTATAGTATAATTTCAACTAGAAGTCTATAGTTGGTAAAAGTCTAACTCCACAAAAAATGTCCCATAAAGACTCCAGGACTATTGCTCAATTGTTTTTAGATTATGTAAAAACTCTATTATTAGAGTTTTATTCCAAATATACATCTTTCCTATTCGAACATTATTACAATATATATATATATAAGAAACAAATCATTGAAAATATTTTTAAATATTTATTAATTTTATAACATTAACCTCTCAGATTTCTGACAATTACGCTGAACTCCTATGAGGTTTCTAAAATTACATTGACATCTCTTACTTTATTTGATAAATTACAAATACTCCACTCCAGTCAATTTTTTTGTTTAAAATGACGAAACTATCTTTTTCATGTTTTTTTTTTATACATTTTTTTAGTTTTGAACAATTTTTATCTTTTTCAAATAAATATTGATTAAAACTTTAAATTTATTGTTTATATAAAATGAAAATACGTTATTTACCTTCAATTTATTTTTATATAAAATAAAAATTTCTTTAAAAAATGTTTTAAAAAATTGGTCAAAATGCAAAAACAATAAAAAATATGAAGAGGGTAGTTTTGTCATTTTGAAAAGAAAAAAAACTAGCTGAAGGGGGTATTTGTAGTTTGTCAGATAAAATAAGGGACATCAGTATAATTTCAAAAACCTAAGAAAAGGTTAGCATAATTATTAGAAATCTCAAGGGAGGTTAGTATAATTTACCCTAATATTTAATAAAAAAATTATATTAATATTAAAAAAATAAAAAGCTTAGTTATCACTCTAGGCCTCGAATTGTTTGAGCCAGCGCTGCATATGCAGTGCCAACAATCCAGAGTCAAAGTCTCTTGCAATGAGGAAAGACTGAGTAACTCATAAGCAGAACTTGGGGTGAATCTCTCATTGCCAGATTTGGTCATAATTATTTTCTCCTCCAAATTAGACATGACAGGGATAGGTTTCCTTAGAATTTTCTCTGTCGCATTATGAGGGAGAGGAGTGACACTTCTAGTGAAGTCCCAATCTCTGCTCTCTCCAATAACATCCCTTGCTTTAGGATTTCATTAGGATCAATGCCCTGCCAATCTGTTCATAAAGTGGCCTACTATCCACCCAAGAGAAACCAGAAAATCCAAATAGCAACTCACATCCATTCATTTTCCTTAGGCTCCTGACAACGTTTTCCATTGAGGTGTGGTTGAGGGCTTTTAGGCTTGTGGTGAAGCATATATTCTTTTTTAAGTAGTAGGCTTGATAAGTTTTTTATCATATCAAGTCCTCTTTACTAAGGACTCTCTGTCCTATTTTGGCTACATGGGAGATGCACTTTCTTTCCTAGTTTCTCTTTTGCCCAAACCTTCATTCTTTTTTGGCTGAGTGACTCTTTGCTAGTTGAAAAAATGAGTTTCTTTTTGTCCACATCATTAAACCAGAGATAGTTCTATTCAATTATCAAGGTTCTGACAACAATGGGAGGGCAACCATGCAGTTTGCATGGTGTAAGTTGGGAGGACTGGGATCTGTACCCAAATAAGAGTAGTTCAACCAGCAAGACATGGGAAATATGGCTATTCTAACCTGAGTATAAACTGCACATTGTCTAGGAGTGCTGAGAAACCAAAAAAAATAAAAAATTATTTGTGCCTGTTTATTCCTTAGCCTTCAAATAGGTTCATTGCTCCGGACCAGAATACGATTAATCCAGCATGGGCTACATAAGCCCCTAGCAGTTTACCAGATAAATTAATAAGTCAGGCATTTCCAGCCTACCAAGCGAAACCGGTGGTTTCTTGGTCACGACCGGATAAAGCTAAAGTTCCATTAAAGAGCGTTTCCACAGGGTAGAACCTCCTCAGGGAATATACGGTTTTCATGAGGCCGATCTTGCCAGCATTCTGACAAAACTGGTTCAAGATTTCTAGGACCTCTTTAGCTTGATGGCAAGTTGCTTTAGTGAAGAAAAAGATCACTGAATGAAGGAATACATGGGCAAAGAAAGCAAGAAATTGTTGAATTCTTCCCTAGGCATAAAATATTTTCTATATAAAAAAATGCTAACATAAAATAAACATTAGAGAGAGAGAGAGAGAGAGAGAGAGAGAGTTTTACATATCAAATTGGCCAATGAGACTTGTATAAACAGAGAAAATTCAGAAGATGACATTAAGAAGCAAATACTAAAATAAAACAAACACGAGGAGATATAGTGAGAGATTTGTATACCATATCAGCCAATAACACAATCATTGTATTTTATAACTACATAGTTAAAGAGATTACATGACACAAAAAACATTAAATTTACTCTCACTGAATGGGAAATATAATAGCTCAAAATATTGAGAACCATTTGCCAACATTTACTCCATTACTAAATCCAAATTTGAGGCATGTAAAGTATTTAAAATTTAAACAGATAAATAAAAATAAACAAAATTATTCCCAACAATCCTGAAAGATACATTTGAATTAGGCTAAGTTAAACAGATGAAATTGGCACATTATAAGTGTCTAGGTATGGCATCTCGTAATAAATTATTACCTCCATAAATATCCTTATCCGAAAAGTATTTCGCCATCAACCGACTAGTGTAGTCAGCTTCATATTTGTTGAACTTCTGGATATGGTCCTCACTATTCATATCCCTAGACCAAAGCAAAAAGGAAACTATCATCTTGCCTCTGAATTGGAAGTAAAATTTAGTGAGATCTATTATCAGAATAAAAAAAATTATGATCACTTATCAAGTACATTAAACTACTTAAAATGAAGGCTATATCAAGTGGACAGGGCTCCTCTCCCTTTAGAGTATGGACATCTACAGTGCATGCAGGTTTCATTAAACCATAGACAAGTGGATCCTACTCTAAAATATGGTAGGACCCACGTACATGGACAGTTGAGATTGCATAGAGAGTAAATGGATGCAGTTACCACTTACCTCTCCCCCCCCCCCCCCCCTCTCTCTCTCTCTCTCTTAAATGGAGAGAATTTATATCCTTATAAAGGGAAATATAAACTAAACTATTTTTATCAAACTAGCAGTGAATGAGCTACATAATTGAGGAAACTAACATTTTGACAGCTTGCGCGTCAGCAGACTTAAAGAAGTTTTTTTTTTTGTAAGCAACTTAAAGAAGTTAATCTTCAGCAAAAGAAGATTTTGCTTGAATCCTTTTTTTTTTTTTTTTTTTTTGAGGAGGGGACACGATCAGTTTGAATCTCGAAAATAAGAAGTTAAAGGTAAGCCTGAGCAACAGGTTTAAACCTGTTAGTTAATCAAAAGGCCTGCGAAATCAGGATGCTAGGATGGATAGATTGGAGACTGACCTAAATTTGACTTTATTTTAGACAATATGGCTGCTCTCAAACTTGAACGCACTTGGCAGCGCAAGCATTTTATCATTACACCAAACAACGAGCCCTACCTTTTAGTTAATTAAACCATTCATAAAATATTTAAAGGCACAAACCAGATCAAATCAGCAACATTGTCAGAATTGTGAACTTAAACACCAAAATGTGAATGATAAAGGAAAAGAAAGCACTTACACAAAGAAAAACCTTTATGGGGATCAAGAGAGCAATTGATATGGGCTAGAATGAGAGATGAGGTCTCATATGATCACATGCATTCATGCACACATTTAATTTCCTTGAGTCAATAAGATGCCCATTAAATAGTTTTCTTGGAAATCATCAACATCACTATCAATGGGAATCATAGGTGACATGAGGCATTCCAAAAGTTGGCATGAGCTTGGTTTGACAAGATCAATGTTCTAAAAAGCATAGTCAAGGTGCACTTTGGGAAGAGGCACAAGAAAAAAAATTCAAAGAGCAAATAAAAAATAAAAAAATAATAATAGCATGCCTCTAGGGAAGCATACTCTCTAGGGGGCCAAACTACACCTAAGGCACCAAAGGCATGCTTTTTCATGCCCAAGTGTACGAAGTGCATGCTTTATTATTATTATTATTATTTGTTTAGTTTACCGTGGTTAAAAAAGGATTCTTTATAATAAAGTTGTTTACTATAATCTAAAAAGCCAACTAGGGTTAAAACTTTTATAACACTGGTTGTGGATCTCCTTTTAAAACTCAGAAGTTCATTTTTTTTGGTAAGTTTTAAAACTCAAAAATTCAACAAATGCAAGAGAAAGGATTAGATACTGGGTTTTTTTTTCCAATACTATGATTTGTGACTTCCTTTATCTTTTCAAGCCAATTTTATATGGGATTTTTTTCCAAAATCGTTCTCTATCTCAAACACAAGTAAGTTGGATGGTTTTTCTTTTTCTTAATTTCAGTGATCTTTTTCTTCCCATTTGTGTTAGGCATTCTCTTCTACTCTTCCTCTATTTAGAGTATCTTTTTTCTTCTTCTTTTTTTACTTCACAACCCACACTTTCAGTTGTAATGGCCCATTGTCTTTGTTTGTGTTGTAAAATTAAATATTCTTATCTATTCTACTTAAATCTTGTTATTTTTATTCATTTTAACTATTTTTAATATAAAATTCAAAACCCACATATTTACATATACATATATATATATATATATAATTGAAAACTCACTTAGGTCCTAACCTCTTAATAAAAATTGAATCCTGAATCATTATCCAAAATCGAAGTTTCCCTAGGCATCTTATCGTAGATTGCCAGAAATTGAAGTGTTGTATATAGATGATGAGATAACCACCAAAAATCTTCAAGGAGTGCCTATATATTGAAGAATCTGCGGGGGGAAAAAAAGGAATACAAAATCACCATGCACCTATTTGTTACAAAGAGGTTTTCATTTACTAGTTGTGCCCTGAATTTACAAAAATGGATCTAAAAGTTACCTTTTCCATTGGGAAAACATAAATTCACTTTCTTCCTTATTTGGTTGGTCCGAGAGAGGGGGGGGGGGGGGACGAGAGAGCTTTTGAAATAGCACAATACAAATCAAGGAACAAAACAATTTCATAAAAAGAAAAAATATCTAATCATAGTATTTTGGTATCAGAAACCTTGATATTCAAACAAATATTCGACCTTTGCTAAGAGTGGCAATGGCCAAAAGGAAAATGTGAGGAAAACTTTCATTATGGAGATTCTTTTTTTCATGTCAGCTTGAATTTTGTTAAATCATCTATAAGGGTATTGAATTTAGGAATGTTTGGTGTTAAGATGTAGCATTGGAGAGGGAGGCTTGGGAATTAATTGGCATAGTGTTTCGGTTTCCTCTAAGAGATGGAAGGTAATCATTGATGGCAATTGCCAAATATGGGTTTGACAATAGGAGTTGGGTGACAAGAGAGGTGGAAGGTCCAGATGGGGTTGGTTCGTGGAAATCAAAAGAGAAGCCTAGGAGTTTTTTTAAGTGTACTAGGTTAAGGTGGGGAATGGGGAGAGAATTAGATTTTGGAGGAATATTTGGTGTGAAACATAGCGTTGTAGTTCCGTTTTCCTCACCTATGACAGATCGAGAAGTTTTAGTGGCAGATTTTGTTTCTTATAATGAGCACGGAACAATTTGGACGCCTTGTTTTCAAAAAAAATTACAGGATTTGGAAATGGAGGAACTAGGGTGCTTGATAGAACTTCTCAACCATCATGAAACATTGATTGAGCAGGGAAATAATCTCCTTTGGAAAGTTTTGGGGGCGGGCGGGGGGGACAAGTTTTCAGATTAATATTTTACATGAGATTGATTCGAGGAGGAGCTCGAGGGTTTCTGTGGAAGGCCATTTGGTGATCCAAAGCCCCCACCCACAAAGGTGACTTTCTTGTTTGGGCTGTGGCATGTAGGGTTATATTGACAATGAAGAATCTCTAAAGGAGGAGCTTTCGATTGGCAAATCGGTGCTACATGTGTAAAGAAGAGGAGGAATTTGTTGATCACTTGCTTCTTCACTGCTTGGTAGTGAAAGAGTTGTGTTATTTGTTATTCTTTTTTTAGTTGTACATGGACAATGCCTTCTTCGGTGATGGAATTCTTGAAAAGTTGGTGAGGACCATTTATATATAAAAAAAAAAGAGTTCACAAGGAGCACATGTAAAGAATAGAGTCAAGAAAATTTGAACATCGCACTTCTTGGTCTTTTTTGGTACTTGTAGCGTGAGAAAATATTAGAATTTTTAAGGGAAAAATATGTTCCTATCTAGGTTAAAGGATAGTTTTTTGATATTGTTACAAGTTTGTGAGTTACTATAAAGTACGGACACTCTATTTTGACTCGTGTGTTCGTGTCGGACACTTTCTAAACACATGTCAAACATGCAAAAAAAGTGTCCAATTTTTTCAAAATTTTGGACACGTTCCAGACCCGTTAAGACATGTTTTGGACACATTTTCTTGTTTGGATTTTCCCTCCCTTTTTCCTATTCTCGTCTATTTTTTTTGTTACATACATACATATATTTATATTTTATGTAATAGTTAGTAAATTTGTTTTGAAACTTAAATCATGGATGTTGCTAATTAAATGAAGAAGCTCTTAAATTTTTATTTAATGACTTTGCTATTTTAATAATTCAATAATACTTTTTCTGATTTTTGTGTTTGTATTTGAATTTTGATTGAAATAATCTTAAATTTTTATCATATGATCATATAATATATATATATATATATATTCAACGTGTTCCTGATGTATCCATGTCGTGTGTCAATGTCCATGCACTTCTTAGGCGAGTTGGATACTTTTCCTTCTTGTTTTGATTCTTTTATTCAATTTTTGGGAGATTTAAAGCTTTAAGTGTAGTCATCCCTTTCTTTTGTAAATAGGTTCGCCCTCCCACCCAAAAAAGGCAATCTTCGTATATAATACTTTATTTATCGAAAAAAAAAAAAAAGATATGGCCTTAACAGATGGCTCTTGGTTAGCTGAAAATCATGACATTATGACATGGATCACGGCTGTACTCCTTGCAAGACTTGGGTTTAGTCCAGGATACCAGAGGTCTGCATGGAGCTTCAAAACAACAAATTCTCATCATATTTTATAAATGCCAACCAAGTATCCTTGCCATGATATTATTAATTGCATGAGGTGCCTAAAGGCAGGCAAAAAAACTAATGAAAGAAGATGTAACAAGTGTAACTTTACCGATGGTAACTCAATTAACTATTGATACTTTTTTTTATAAGAACTATTGATAATTCTTCTTTTTCTTTTTCCTTTCTTTTGGTGGGGGGGGGGGGGGGGGGGGGGTGTTAGATATTGCTATCATATTCCTTGCTTCAAGATTCATCTCACGAGTCAGTTAGATTTTCAGCCACAATGGAGAGCAAAGTGAACATTCATGCCGCCATCAGAGACCCAAACTTCATTTAGCATTTATTTCACGTACGTTCCAACGGTTCCTTCAAAACTGTTAGGAGACAGTTTTTCTTGACAATCCTATATATACTTTAACTCATCTCAATTGTGAAATCCTTGGATTCCAACCTACATAGCGATGGTCCAGTTTTAGAAAATTTTGAGCCAATGTGTGTGCATTTCGGACAACTTGCGTCAAGGTTCATCTCATGAGTCATGTAGATTTTCCGCCACCATGGCGACCACGCTGGACACTTCACTGTTATTTATTTCATGTAGATCCCAACTGTTCAACCATTAGGTGATAGTTTTCTTAACGATCACATGTATGCTATACAGTCTGTAATTTAACCCATCTCAGTTCTATCCAACCAAATATGTACTAAACAATAGTATTCACCACCTGCATTCAGCAAGTAATTCTGACCCTAATTGAGAAACTGATAAATTTCCCTTACGGGCACAAAATGATCCATATCATTGCTATGCATTCTGAAATAACCAATCAACTATGATTTATAAACTTCACTTTGATCTAATCGAAACCCTTCAAAACCAGACATTGAAGCTTAGTTTGTATAATCAACAATGAAAAGAAATTAAAATTCTTGAGAACATCTTCCTGTCTGAAGCATTAATATTCATTTTACTCTTTTTTTTCTTTCCCTTAATTTTTCTGGGACCCAAAATGAGACATCTCCATTTTTAATTTTGGGAATAAGTCACTAATCCACGTAGAAGAAGTAAGAAGAAAATGTTACTTTTCTGGAACATCGTAATGTCAACATAAAGTGAACACATGAAAATTAAAGATTACAACAGATAAACACCATAAGACCTCTCAGATATAGGATTAGATAGAGAGAATGAGATTAAATTTGCAAATAAAAATGATTAGAAAACACAAGCAAACCAAAGATCACAGCAAATAAAGCTCCATTAGGCCTCTCAGATATAGGATATATGGAAAGAATAAGTTAACATTTGAATAACAGAATTATCAGAATCAGAGATGTTACTCACTCAAAGGGATCGATTAAGTCAGGATTTTTCTTTAGGACACCGGGAATGCCATTGTCGGTCGCCACATCCTATACAAAACCCTAAAATCAGTACACTGAAAGATGAAATATACACACACACACATATATATATATATATACACAGGAATATAAACAACCTGGTGCTGGCACCCAGCGTGAGCGGTTGGTTGTGTTGCAGAATTCTCGGAATTGGAGGCGGACGGAGGTGAGGAAGGAGAGTAGGAAGAAGGCAGAGTGGCCATCGGAATTCGAGTTCCCCAGCGATCCACTAACTCACTATTAAAAGGGCTCCTCGGCAGTGGTCCAAGTCAAGACTGGTCCGCTGACCGATAACCAATGACATGACCGCATCCGAAAATTTAACACTGATCTAGACAGAGACGTGGACGATTCTAGCGTTAATTGTTAGTGTGTTAATGGGTACATGTAATCAAGTACTAAAATTGTGTGCGATCATGTGTACGTATAAATTGGATGTCTCAATTAAATTATCGCACGTGTAAAATTTGCATTAATTAAATTATCACACGTGTAAAATATGCATTAATTAAATCACAAATAACAATCAATTATTACTAACATTTCTCGACAGACATTTTACCCAAACAGACTTTTTTAATTAAATTTCTCATAGTACCATATTTTTTAATTTATTTTTTTAAACCAATGTTCCCAAGTCATAAATGTACAATATTTCTTAAAGAAACTTTCTAATACAGACTTCTAAAAAGAAACTCTTGGAAATGAGAATTTATCATGCTATGTCATTATATGTAGTGTCACGATTTTTTTATAAAATTTTAAATTTTTTAGAGATTTGTGATTAATAACTTTTTTCATGAATTTAGAAAAATTTTAGAGTTTGTAAAAAATAGTCGTAACATATTTAATAATAATTGTTTCACTTACTAATTACTCCTTAAAAAGACGCATATAAAGAATTAAGAGACGTCTTTTCAAGAGACGTTCTGTGACTGAAATTATAAAATTATACATAATAATAAATTCTTTGTAAGTTACAAATCATAAAGATGTGTTTACCCTAAAGAATATAGGTATTTTCTTAAACAATATAGGTATTCCCTTTATTTAATCATTATTTTAAAACTCATTTTAAATTTGATACAATTTTTTTAAAGTAGAGACTAAAGGTCATTCAAATCATAACTAGAGACTAATCTTAGTCCAAGTACTTAAAAATATCAACTTTTTATTTTACAATTAAATTTAATCAATTCATTTCCCCTTTAAGTCCCATAATTGGACTAATGGAAATAAGTCTTATTAAGATTGCTTATTTAAATTCTGGCAAGCAAGATAATACTAAATTAGCGTTATACTAGATTATTAGAAACAATATAAGTATGGTCATTATACCAAAAACATTCTCTCTACTCATGTCCAAGTCTAATATATAATGTATATACATACATGCTTATAACGATCAAGGGCATAGCACCTTTTTTACATAGTGAAAATATCACTATACAATTTGTGGCTATCGTACACCTCCTAAGCTGAAGTTGCACTAATCATCCTACGTCCCTATATGTAAACAACCACATCGAGTGATAGAGATAAGTATTTTCTTACCGAGTAGGATTTTCCAAAACAAATAATACATGAAAAAGCTCATGCAAGTCCTAGTATGGAAATTCATAATCAAGCATGTAGTAGCAATGAATAGGGATTCCATTAATTACTATAAAGTGACAAACATATTCGAAACATGACACGCGTCTATACAAAGCTCTTTAAGGTACATATTAAGAAAGATTATTTTATCCAAGCCAACAAGGCACAAAGAGCTCAGAGGTATATGGTTTAGAGCATATCATCGCCTTTCATACCCTACCGACCTCGTATAAAAAAATAAAGTTCGATATGACAACTGTTATCTTCAAGATATCTTCAAATCCCTATTTTCACAAATCCTAATTCTACTCAATTTAGGAGATCTACAGCCTATAAATAAGGTCATAAGGTACGCTCTTAATTTATATTCAATTCTTCTTTTGAATTGCCGTACCACTAGAACCTTACCGATGACCCTCTGACCTCAAGTTTTTGACAGGTAGCTAAAGACAGAAAGCCTTCCGAACAGAAAAGAACAACATTAGCTTAGCGCTATTTGTGAGAACGACAGTCATTCTTACTATTTTTTCTTTAAATAAAAAATCTATTATCTTTTTCTTCCAAAAGTCAAGGGTTCAGAGGTAATGGGATTCGAGGTAATGGGATTCGAACCCTCCATGCTTGGTTAACATGGATGGAATAATCCTCTCATAATATGTACCCTGAATAGCTCATTATAGACACGTATCACACCCTTAATATAATAGTCAAATTATAGTATATTAGTAACATATTTAAGTTTTTGTTTAATTTTATGTTGAAATGGTCCCAAATACACTAAAATGGTGAGACATGATCCATATAATCAACATCAAATAATTAAAATAAAATTTTATTGAATTGATTTTATTCACCTCAGACAACAGATCTCTTCGGTGCTCATAAGTTTCTTTAGAATCCACAAATAACCACAGAGGTAAACTCCCCAACTCGATCAATGGGTGCTCATTGGTCTTCTTGGAACTCCCTTGACTGCCACAGCTTTTGATTGGGGGAGCCTCGAACATCAGTATATGACATTAAGAGTATTCTCCAATGGAGTAGTCAACTCACAAAACAAGCCTGTAAGAAAAACGCGTCCAATGAATAATCCTATCAATTTAGTCTTCTACTTCTTCCCCCCCCCCCCCCCCCCCCCCCTTTTTTTTTTCTTTCTTTCTTTCTTTCTTTTAGTTAACTTTATTTTTATTCTTCTTTTCAAAAGGTAATATTTAGGGCCAACTATCCTATCAAAAGGTAATATTCAGCGCCAACTATCCTATATATATATATATATATATATATACACACACACACACATATATACATATATATATAGAGAGAGAAGGGGGTGTTAGAAAAAGTGGGTTTTTGAGCTAAAATTAAAATAGGTCTCACACATTAATTTTGGTGGATTCACATGAAAATATGTTCTCCTCTATGAAAAGATTAAAATCATGTTTTGGGTTGCTCAAAATCATTAAGGAGTGAATAAGAAATTGCCTCCAAATATCACCACTTGAAAATTGTAACAAAAGCTTGAAACTTGTGAAAAACTTGTATCTCACATAGGATGAGTATGTATATATACAATTACCTTGAAGGAAGGTTTGGGTCCTAAATGTCACCCAAATTTTGTGAAAGGGTGAGGACCTAGCACATGATTGGTTCACCACATACGCACGCGTCGCCACCCCACCCCGGGCCAGGTTGGGTTTGGGCCTAAGCCCACTGTGTATATATCTTTTTTGGAAAAAAACTTATTTAAATATTTTTTCAAACGTTGTCATTTTTGTCACTGTTAGAAACAGTCCAAAACGTTATCGTTTAGTTACCAGAATAATTAAATCCAACGCTGTCGTTTGCGTTTGGTTTTGGTTTAAATCCAAAACGACGTCGTTTTGTGATTACCTTTGGTTTGATTTTGACTAAACAGTTATTTTCTTCAATTTGAATTATACGCTTGTACGTTCAAACTAAATTGCGACAATTCTGCGAACAGGTACAACCCTTATCCTCGTGAGTGTACTAAACTCACGACAAACTTAATAAATACCCCATGCAATTAATTCATCAATAATCATTTTTTCGGAATTGAGTTTTTCTGCATATTCAGATAGAGAGTTTAAAACATTTTTTGGCTCGCTAGATGCAGAGTTTGAAGTGTTTCTACTTTGCGTGTTGATCATTGTATCTTGGAAAGCAACGTCTGCGAAGGTCGTAAGTACGATCGTGAGGGACGAATTTACTTTAAGGACATTGAATCAAACAGAAGCCTTGGTCTCTGTATTATTCCTATTTCTGCAAATTCTGTAAGTTTTACAGCTTTTTGAATTTGTCTATTGTATTTCTATATTGTGGAGAAATATTGTTTTTGTATTTTCACAGTTTTTGAATTTTTAGTTTCTAATCCTATACTGTTTTGGTTTTAAACTTTTTATTTTGTCAAAATAGTTTTTTTTCTCTAATTTGAAATAAACACTGTTTTAAGTACTGTAACTAACAGGGGGAAAGTTGAAAGCTAAATTTTTGCTTAGACAAATTAGAATGATAATTTTAGTCATATTAAAACTAAATTTTAATATTGATATAGCACCAAAAAAATTATTTTTTTAACATTTTAGTTCTAAGAGTAAAATATTATTTTTTGACATAATTATATTTTTGCTCTAGTTTTGAAAAAATTCTTGAATGAGTCCTGTACAATGAGGTGATAATATGCCCATTTAATAGTATTTTGACATGTGTAATATGGCTAATTTTTTTTAGTGGGACATAGTATATGTGGCAGAGTGTTATTGGAAGGATGCATTGACACGTGGTGTACTAGACCCATCCAAAAATCCCTTCTAGTTTTGAATCAAAAGAAAGCTTTGTCAAATCTAGAACACACATTTGGAACAATCTGAGCTCTTAAAATAAATAATTGCCTATCAAAGCACAAGTCATAGTTTGTAGAATATTTGACTTTGTCGAATTGATAGCTTCAAAAATCAATTAATGAAATGCCATTGTGAAACATTCCTAACCCTTGTTAAAATAGAAAAATAGTTGGTATATTAGTTTGGTTTACCGGATTGATTTACTGAATGATGTCAATGATTTTTATTTTTTGTAATTCATGGATGTGAATCAATCATTCGTTGAACATTGAATTATGTAACTAATGATCTCATGCCACATCATTTGTGTACCAATGAACTTATGCCACATTATTTAAGATATAAAATTTAGTACAAAAATTTGGGACATTTAATATTATTGTTTAATAAGTTATGCTAGGTGAACCATTTTGAAAGTTTACCGAATGACATCATTTATCATAATTTTTTTTTAAAATTTAAATAAAATGTCAAACAATAATACTAAATGTTTCAAATTTGCGTACAAAATTTTACATGTCAAATAATGTGACATAAGTTCATTGGTACACAAATAATGTGACAAGAGATTATTAGTCACATAATTCAATGTTCAATAGTGATTAATTGCTGCCGTCTCATTTGAAATATAAAATTTGAGATAAATAACATTATTCGTTAAAATATGACTTTAACAACTCGGATGACTCAACTATTAAAATTATATTGCCACGCGTCAACTCAACCAGTGTCTGCCAAAAACACTTTACTGGCGATTTCTTTTAAAACTTCAAACTTGATTCGTTTGGAACTTTGGGAGGAAATGAAATTGAGAGTTGTTTCTTCGTTGCTTTTTTGATTCCTATAAAATTTTCGAGTCTCAAATGGCTTATACATTGTTCGTTTGTTGCCTCCATTTACAACGTCGTTGGCTGTTTCGGGTACAAAAATGGCCCGAAGGCCCGCGACTCAACCTAATTTTTTTGCAGGTTTAGTTCGGCCAGTCCTAACTCGAGTTACCCTTATTTAAGATCTGAGTTTTTTTTTTTGGGTTGAGATCCGGCCTAAAGCCCAACCTGTACAAGCCCAAACATTTAAAAACTATAAATTCAATCCTTCAAAACATAAAATAATTATTCACTAGTTTCTAATTTAAATATTTCTCATTATTTATTATTATTTGATTTACTTTTAACTTGACAAAGCAATATCTATTTAATTTATTTATCTTTTACTTCACACTTCATATTTTTATTATTTACATCCCAATTCAAACTTTTAAACTTGACTTTATATGTAAATATTAAAAAATATTAGTTCTTCTTATATATCAAATACTTGTTTTCATGTTTTCCATTCAAACTATTAAACTATTTGTTATTTGTACAATAAAAAAAAATCATTCATCAATTCTAACTTTTATAATTTATTATATATTAATATTTTATTTATTAATTATTTATTGATATAATTATTTATGACTTAATTATAATTTTATAATAAAAATATGTTTTTGACCCACAAACACGTAATAATAATTAAGACCTAGGATTAAACTTGGGCCTTATTATCTACGTCCGGTCTGACCTGACCTGCTAATTTGACGGGAGCCTTAAGTAGCCCCGCCGGCCCAGGGCCCTGTTTTGCATCCCTACTGTTCGATTCAAATGGAGGCAATTAAGCTGACGACTACGAGTTTCCTGCAGAGACTTTTCTCTTCTGCACCAGCGCCAGTGCCGGGGGTCACAAAGCCCATCCCTCTCATCAGTTTCTTCCGCTATCGACCCCGAATCAAGGGTGGTCGATCTCGAGCAGCACAGCCAACAGCCTCAACCAGCACACGGAGTTTCTTCCCCTCTCGACCCCGAAACAGGGGTGGTCGATCTCGAGCAGCACAGCCAACAACCTCAACCAGCACCTGCAGTTTCTTCCCCTCTCGACCCCGAAACAGGGGTGGTCGATCTCGAACACCAGCACCTACAGCCTCAATCAATAACTGCAATTGGTGTTGCTCCACATTATGCTCAACCGAACCTGGACTGGCCAGTACTAGTTATCGGATTTTGCTTTTCATCTGCAGTTGCAATTGCTGTCCAATCCCTCCAAACACGTCCAATCCCTTTGTCGCAAAATACATCGCTTCCAAGCTTCCGGACCCAGCCCGAGTGCTAGAGCACGCGGGGGTTCTCTTTGGGGTAACAACTTTCTTCTTTGCCATCACCGTATCTTCCCCTCTGTGCCTCAAGCTGACCTTCTGGACAATCTATGCTCTCTCCCTGCTTGTCATTGTCGTCTGCAATAGCTTAGAGCGCTTTACTTCTTTTTACAGGTGCTGTGGAATAGGAGTATGATCCAGGTCAATTTGTGGAAAATAATCAGTTATGTAAGGCATTTGCGCACTCGTAGTTGTTATCACTAGCACAGTTATTACTCTAAAACTCGATAAGCATAACCCGGCTTTGCAGGCAAGTTGTTTGTCTAAGTTCGCAAACAATTTTTCTTCTTAGGATTAGTTGTATAAATCAAATTATATAGTTTCAATTTGTTTATTAGTAGCTAAGAAACACTGCTGAATTAACTTTATGTTGTTGAGGCAAATGTGTTTCATTTTTTAAATTAGTTGAATCAATTTTTTTTTTTTTTTTGTATTAAGTTATTGAATTATTGATTGGTTAATGTTTCAAACACAGTTCACAAATTCTAGGAGTTGAAATTTAGTATTCTAACCCCAAGGGGTAGATCAAGTGGGTGGGACTTACTGGTAGGACATGGGAGGTTCCAGGTCGAGCCTTGGGGCCAAGCCTTGTGGGGGGTGGGGGTTTGGGGTGGAGAGTTTCCTTGCTCGAATAGGGAGTGGGGTTCTCTTCATTACCAAAAAGAGAGAGATTTAGTATTCTATCTGCATTCTGGATGCTAACATATTGGCAAGATGCCGAAAAGAAAATATGACAATCGGAGCACATTCAAGCTATGATATACCACAAACCAAAACTTCACTATCCTTTACAAGTTAGCTATTTTGACAATAATAATAATAATTCCAAGCAATTAATCCCACTAGCCACATTATTGCCAGTCTTCAAGTTATCAGAAAATCATGTTGGGACAATCTTCAATTGAAAATTAACTCTTTCCTGCCTAAGCTTTGACTATGTATTGTATAATTGCTGTTAATTATGAACACTGCATTTGGAATCACAATTCTTAGTTTACACAAAATTGTGTTGAACAAAAGAAAAAAAAATTGTATTAGATTTCTTGTAGACTGCAAAGACACTAAGAGAATGTGGTGGAACTTCTATTTCTAGGTTATTTTTGTATAGTACATAGATTGATTACTGTGCCACTCCTTGTCATCTAATATTGGTACTACTACATTTTTATGCTCAGGATTCCTGTTGCTTTCATTCATAACGAAATGTTCCTTTTGCAATTGTGCTATGCATGTTTATCTCTAGGGATGCTAGCCACAAATGTTTTTACATTGAAGAAAAAGTTAATATTGTTGCACTGTTTTTTTTTTTGTATGATATATATAAATATATATATATATATATTTGTATGATAAACTTAGTAGTTAGATCATTAGTCAACCATATTGAAGCTCTCACCCATGTAGAACAGAACTGCATGTTATCTGCGCTCTTACAAAATTTGTAGGTGAAGGAAATGGAGATAACCTATGAAGCACGGACACTCTATTTTGCCTCACGTATCCCTGTCGGACACAGACACACTCGGACATGTTCTAGACACGTGTCGGACATGCGAAAAAATAGTGTCTAATTTTTCTGAATTTCAGACACGTTACAGACACGTTTTTTGGAATTTTTTAAATTTTTTTGAAATTTTTTTCCTCTTTTTCTCCTCTTCTTCTTCACTATTTTTTTTATACACACACAAATATATATAATAGTTAATAAATTTATTTTGAAATTTGAATCATGAATGTTGATTGTTTACGTGATTTGTGCATCGAAATAATATTCAAATTTTATTATATAGGCATATAAAAAATATAAATATATATATATATATATATATATATTCAACGTGTCCGTGTCTTACTTTTTTTAAAAATGCCGTGTCCGAGTGTCCAGGTCGTGTCGTGTCCGTGTCCCGTGTCCGTATCTGTGCTTCTTAGGAGATAATTAAAGAAGCATAAACTGGAAGTATGGTTCGAAATCCCAAGGACTACCGATACAAGTACATGTCATGTTCCTCAGCGTGTCTTTGTTTTTATTTCATATGTAGGCTTTTCGATTGTTTTAATATAACTTGACATGGATAAATAGGTATAGCTTCTTGTCAACTATTTATTGTTTCAGTATGTCCTTAGAAAGCTTAAACACCATGGATGACATAAAATTATTTGGTGAATACAACGTTTTACAATGCATTTAAAACATCAACTTGTTTAATCAATTTGGTTTATCAAAACCACTTTGTAACTTTGAAGTATATGAGATAAGTATATTTATAGTTTTATTAATGTTCTTTGGCTAAATAAGATTCAACTAAGTAAATTGCTATTGTAAGGCATATCATGCTTTTCATTGCAATAGCTCAGGTTACTTGGGATTGCATTTTGCATAGCTCCATCATATCATTGCTATGGTCATAATTCAAATCTTGAGAACCATCAAACTGTAGCTTGAATGGTATCACCTCCGGGTGGACCTGGGTGCAAAACAAGGACAGGGCATGGTGGGATGCACATGAAATGCTTCACTTTTTAACAAGGCAAGGTGCATTAAGGCAAATGACTAGGTGACTGCATACCATGGGAGGATGCCAGAGTGGCTGGTTCTTGGAATTGCCATGTTTCTGCTGTACAACCTAACCTGTAATACCCGGGAAAATTCTTGAATGGGTTTGATATAGTGACGTAGAAATGTTCCCTTACAATGGTATTTTGTCATGTGTAGCATGACCCACCTTTTTTAGTGGGACATAGTACATATGGCAGAGTGCCATTTGAAGGGCACATTGCCATGTGTTATACCAGACCTACTGAAGAATATCTCGCAATGCCTACTTGAATTGGCACCAAGTCTAGGGAACTTTTAAATAATCTTCATGTCATTGGTGGTGAGAGTTGATGCCTCCACCCTTGCCAGCTAGATTGGCTTGAGGGTTTTGGATAAGTGACTAGAATATGGGCTTACCATGGAATAAAACATCCATAATTCATATAGAACTGTGTGAACATTCTTGTACAAGCCCTGGTACCAAATTGATGTAGGATGAGTATGGGAAAGACACTCTCCTATAAGCTCTATAATATGTATTATTGAAGTGTTCAGTGGTAAAGCGAGTTTCTGGGATTGAATACTATTGGATTTTGAGGCTAAAAAGTTAGTAGAAGTATTGGGTTTTAGGGCATTTAAAAAGTGTAAGAAAGGAAAGAGTTTGAGCTTTGGATTTGGATTTGGCCAGAAGAAAAAGTAAGTTCATTGGCTGTTATGGGTACTCTGAACAATACTCATGAAGAGTAACTTGGTCTCTTTCTGGTAAGCTTTGGATTGCTTCTGTTGAATACTTGATGAAGGGAATGATTGGACTCATCAAAGTAGGGTTTTATGATTGAAAAGAGGGGTTAGTAAGATTTGGTCGTAGATATAAAAGTCAAGAAATTAAAGAACAGAATTAGAGAGATGAAAAAAAAGAAGTTATGCATCATACTTAGATTCCTATAAGCAAATACACTTAGGGCTGGAATTATATGACAAATTCCAAAATAACTTTAAAAGTTTCTGAAAATTCTCCTAATTAACTTTTCTTAAATTGGAAGATTGCATACAGTCAACCCTCTTATAATTAATAAGTATGAGAGATAGAAAATTTATTAATTATTGGCTTTATTAATTATTAAATTTTATTATACTTTCATTAATTAAAAAGTGTTCCTTACATGTATATGACTTTCGATGCATAAAGAAGACCTTATATGAAATTTTTCAATGATATGTCCATGTTTCATGAAAAATACATATAATGTTCATCTTAAGTTATAAAAAAGAAAGCTCATAATTCCTTTTGAAATAAATTAGTTGTATTTCTTAGACTTGTTTTATCATAATTTTTCCCACTTACAAAACTTTTACTCCAATTAACTTAACGTAACGTAAGCATAAAATAAGAGTAAATGTTACTCAAACCTATAAAGCATAAATTATTCTATGAGGTCATTGTATAGTGTATCGAATACCAACACTTCTCAAATACTCACGGATATGTGCCCAATGTTTCCTAAATGTATCACCTAGTACTTGCACAGGGTGTTGGGAGGAATAGGCTAAAGACAAGCATAACGCTTAACATTATTTTTGCACAAAGTAGTTACTCTAAGACTCAACCCAAATTCTCACACTTGACAGTTTGAGCATTTGACCATTTCATCAAGCGCATCTATGATTTGTGTTGAGTGAATTTGCAGAGAAAATAGAAGATCAGAAAAGAAAGTAACTTCACACCCACTGAATGGTGAGATATTTTCAAGACATTTGCTATTTTTTTTTCTTATTTATATTGTTTACATTTTTTAAGATGTTTACTATTATTGTAATTGTTTTATATATTTTAATTTCTTTGGGTCCATATATTCCTTTTATTGACACTTAAGACCTGGGGGATTTTCTGAGGTGCTTTGCTCCCTTGCTAATTTTGAGGGCCATGCTTAACTCTTTAGTCTATCACAAAAGGGAGAGTGGAACCTGTGTCCTAGGAAGAATTGTCATTTGACATACGAGCCACACTACAAGCCCATTTAGCTCACTTACTTGCCTTAGCCGGAGCTTTAGGCTTGCAGCCACTAAAGCTTCTAATCTATGCAGCCAACAGTCTACTTAAGCTACTCATCCAAAAAAATAAAAACAGTCTATTTAAGCTCTATGAACTATGAATTGGCTCTTGTCCTGCTAGCCCAGTGTGTTGGATCTCATCACATGCATTGGTTATCTATATAAAACTTGATTGGTGTTATCTCATTAATTGATTTCAATGTTTTGGGGGCATTATTACTCTATTGTTCTATCCTTTAGTTTTGAGCACCTCCAAACTGCTATCCTCGGTATGTTCTCCACCTTCCTTTCAAGTGGTTCTACATCCCCAAGCTAAGGCTTTGCCCCACCTTGCCATTTTGTCCAAGATACTTTCTTCTGTTCAAGATTCTAATATCTACCTCCACAATAGAAGTTGAGAGGAGAAAGCACTATATTTCAAAGATTGAAATGAGAAATGCTGAGTTTGGTTGAATATGAGGAGCACAAGGTGATGCTCTACATAAGAATTGAAAGGTTAATTGTATAGCTCATATTTTCACTTGTTTACTGGTGATTATTCAAATTTATATTGACTAATTCAGTTTTGGATGTGTCTAATTTAGGTTACCCTAATGCTGAAGGGTTAATCAACAAGCCTCTCCCATATTACAACGATATGCATATCATTGAAAGGCAAAGACAGAGCTAGCGAAAAGGGTGCTGAAAGACCAGTAAATGTGGAATAATTGGATTAGGAAGAAGTAAACTATAATTTTGAGGACATAAAGAGTGCAGATGGGTTGGAGGGAATTGATTTTCTTGAAGAGCTAATGTAACTGACCTTTTGATGGGTGTTTGGAACCTACTGTATAGGCTTCCAGGAATGTGACTAAAGAGGAATTGCGGTAGTAATGGTTGGCACTTGGAATTTGGCCAAGAGGACTGAAATGATTAGAAACTTCATTAAAAATATGGGGGGAGCTTTTCTTTATTAGGATGCCAAGTCATGGTTGTGAATGAAAGTAAAGTTGTATGGAGAGCTTACAAACATATATGATCTTGGTATGCCATCCAATCAGTGGTGACTAAACGAACATGAACTTCTTTCTTTTGAATTTCTTATCGAGGAAAGAAGAGAGTTGATGCCTTGATGGTGATGTTGCTGGCCACTATGATCTTAATTCCTTCTTAAGGATTTCAAAATTAATTTATTAGATGTTATTTTTATTGCTATAATTCTTGGGTCCGGTATTGACTTTGGACTTCTGAATACTTATTGGAGTTCTTTTTTGGGCTTTATACATATGGTGGATGTGATGAAGGAAAATGAGAGAGAGAGAGAGAGAGAGAGAGAGAGAGAGAGAGAGAGAGAGAGAGAGAGAGATGAGTGTTTGAAGGACATAAATTGTTGTTATGACTGCTAATACAATTTGGATGAAATTGTGATGTATTTGGTTGATGTTAATGCTTAAAACTACATGTATGATTGAATGCATCTCATCATTGCAAGAACTGAAGCATCGTATGATTCTGTTTTTTGGAGTTAGTTTGTAAATTCCTTACTGATACGTTGAAATTACATGGAATTTTCCTGTATGAGGGCTAAGGGATAATAAGACGGAATTGTCGGGATAATGAGACGGAATCGTCAATTCAACACTTCGATTATGAGGGCTAAGGGATAATAAGACGGAATTGTCAATTCAACACTTCGATATAGACTTTTAATTGGGCATGAAAGATTTGCATCTATTTCTTGCATTTATAGTTTGTTCAGTATGTCTTGAATATATTCTTAAATATATTCACAAAAAACAAGTTTTTCATCAATTTTATGTAATGACCTCACTTAGGGAGGGAGTCACAGTGTGCCCAGTGAGTCAATTGCCTCCCCCCCCAAAAAAAAATTTTTTTGTTACCATTTTTCTTATAATTCTTAAAATATTTTAAAATATAACCCTTCAAATTATGTTTTTGCTTCCTCTAAAGTTTAAAATTTTCGCATCTTACCCTATTTTATTTTTAATTTAATTTCTTCAGTGAGGCTTTATCAAACTTTTAGAGTTTTTTTTTTTTTATATATATATTCTAAAGTTAATTAAGTGTCTTTTCTTTTAGTTAGATTTTTTTATTTAATTTGAAAGCTAGTTTATATCAATTATTATAGTTTTTTAAAAATATTATTAATTAATATTAAGTTTTATACTTATTTTCTCCAAAGTCTGAAATTTACTCTCATCACTTGTTAATAAAATAAATTTTATATTTATTAATTTTTAAATTATAATTAAATATTTTTTTAACAAAGTTTGCCAATTTTAAGTAATGAGAGTAATTAATGACTCATAATATAAATAAAAGAGATAATTACACTTACCTCCCCTGAGGTTTCTGACAATTACAGAAACCTCCCCTATGGTTTCAAAAATAACACTGTCCCCCCTGTCAGAATTTGTCTCCAAACGCCGTTAACAGATTTGATTCATTTACCAAATTATCCTTACAAAACATGGTTAAATGACAAAATTACGCTCAGACAAATTTCTTAACCCTAACCTTTTTCTTCCTCTCTCATCTCTCTCTCCATTTCTCGACCTCAAGGTATCACCGCCACCACCGTAACACATACCCACGGTCACGTCCACCGCCATAGCTGCCGCCACCGTATCCACCACCACCGTAACGACCACCGCCTCCACCGCGGCTGTATCCACCGCCACCACCGTAACCACCACTGCGATGGACCATCCCACTTCCCTCTCTCTCTTATTTTCTCCATCTCACGGAACCGGGCAGCGCAGAGGTCGACGACGGTGGCAGAGAAGAGGGTGGGAACCGATCTCAGATTCAAGCTTTTCCATATGGGTCTCAACCCCTTTTCCTACTCCATTGAGAAACTCTGGTATTCCGACCTTCACTGCAATAATATAATATATGGGTCTCAACCCCTTTTCCTACTCCATTGAGAAACTCTGGTATTCCGACCTTCACTGCAATAATATAATATAAACCCATAAACCCACTTTCTGGTTTCACCAGAATGATCAAGACCCCCCCTCCCCACACCCACACATCTACATATTTATCCTAACAAGATCTTTTACCTATGTATTGGTTGGGTTTGGATGAAAATCTTGCGAACCTAGTTACCAAATTTGAAGGTTTCGAGATTTGCTGTGGATTCAACTGATTATAAGAATGAAACAGCTTTGGGTAGTTAGATGAGAGAAATCGAGTGTCTCTGGCGGTGGTGTTGGTGACGGTGGTGGCTATGGCTATGGGATTTGTGAAGCCTCTGGCGATGGAGATTGGCGGTGGGGTCGGTGACGATGGTGGCTACGGCACTGGTGGTGGTGATGCATTTGGCAGTGGATCTAATTTTTGCCAATTGCAGCTTTGGGTTCTTCCTTCTTGTCTTGTTCATAAATTTCTTCTGTTTTGTCATTGTAAACTTTAATGGAGGAGTTTCCAATTTATAATTAATTGTTTACTTCACTATTACATCCGAATGGAGATGATAATCTTGCGAACCCAGTTACCAATTCAAACTTTCAATCTCTGTTTTTTTTTGCTTTTTGCAGTTTAGCTGAAGCCATTGATCTCATCTTTAGTAAGATCTCATCTTTCAAAATCTTTAGTAAGATTTTGTTAAACTTTACTAAAGGCTTGAAATTGGGGTATGGCGGTGGAGTAATTCAGAGAGAGAGAGAGAGAAGATAGGAAAGCTTGCAGAGAGAGAAGATAGGAAAAAAAAAAAGATTTTGTTAAAATGAGTAAACTTACGGGGTAAATTTGGTATTTGAAAAAAATTAAAGATGATGTCAGCATTTTTCGTTTAGTCAACTAACGGTTGACTAACGGAGGGGAGGTCTTTGATACTGACATTAAAGTATAAGGGAGGTCAGTGTAATTTTTCAAACCACAAGGGATTCATGTGTAATATCAATAAACCTCAGGGTAGGTAAGTATAATTTACCCTAAATAAAATAATGAGAGAAAAAAAATAAAATTACTAATTTTATCATTATTAGTGAAAATAATAACTAATATATTATTATTTAATTCATGAAACAAACATAACGTTAAGTACGACATAGGCAGAGTTAAGCAAGAAATATTGATATAATATGAAAATAGAAAATGAGTTAAAGATGTCACCGGGACCGGATGCCTGTGCTCGAGGTCCTGAGAACTTTCAATGTTATTTGGGTCTCTTTGACTCACCCGGAGGTGGGTCGTGATTAACGCCATGGTTATGAGCATTCAATATTTTTTTTTTAAAATGTTAGTGTCGGTTCTAGTTTAGTTGACGCGTAAATACACGTGCGGATGTGATCACAAGTAATATTTCGTAATAAGGCGATAGACAAATCCCTTTCCTTGCTCCACGGCATACGCGAAGGAAAATCCAAATCCATGTTGAGGAATTATATATTTTGTCAGCGTCTTTGGTGGAAGTAGGGAGGCCAGAAATGGAGGCATGGAGGAGAGTGAAGAAGAATTTGCTGAAAAGATTTTTCCCCTTGCCACCACCAGCGCCATGCCCTTTTGCCCCCGAAATAGGAGGGCTGGATCTCGAGCAGCAACACCAACAGCCTGCTCAACCAGTAGTTGCAGTTGGTGTTGCCAGCCAGAATCTGGACTGGCAGGTATTAGTTATTGGGTTTTGCTTTGCATCTGCAGTTGCAATTGCCCTCCAATCCCTCCAAACTCCTGCCCCACTCCCTATAACTTTCCAGTTGCTGTGTCTCGCAATGGCATGCGCCGTCTCCACTCTCTTTGTGGCAAAAAATATCGGTTCCAGGCACCCGGACCTAGCCCGAGTGCTGCAGCACGTAGGGGTCCTCTTTGGGGTCACAGCTTTCTTCTTAGCTGTCACAGTATCTTCCCCTCTATGCTTCAAGCTCATCTTCTGGACCATCTATGCTCTTTCCCTGCTGGTCATTGTTCTCTGCAATAGATTTTTTTTGGGTACTTCTCTGCAATAGCTTTGTAACCTCGTTTTACAGGTGCTATGCTAGAGTAGCAGCATTTGTACACACCTAGTCTACTCATAGCTAGTTGTTAATGTTTTGTTGTTACGTATTGGTGCCCATTGGTGTCCATATATATTCAGACGGGATGAGTGTGTGACCCATGAATATATAAGCATCATATAAGCACCAATACATACGCTATATGAATCATTATCCCTGTAAGCTGTAACTGCCACAGTTGTTACTCTTTAAGACACAGATAATAAGCATGACCTGGCTCTGCATGCAAGGTTTTCTTTGTTTTTGTTTTTCCCTTTTTCTCAAGCCCAGTGACTGCAAGCAAGTTGTTTGACAATGTTCTTAAATAATTTTGCTTGCTAGGATTACTTGCATAAATCAAATCAATAAGCATGTTACTGAATTAATTTTATGGTGTTGAGTTTTGTTTTTTTAACGAGTTGAATCGTTTTTTCATGTGTATTATAAGTTATAATTTATGTTATTATTATTATTATTCTATAAGCAATGTAAGGAGAGAGAGAGAGAGAGAGAGAGAGAGAGAGAGAGAGAGAGAGAGAGAGAGAATTCTAACAATTATGAGTATTAGCAACGACTTGGTGTATAAGTTATAATTATGTTATTCTATTGAATAAAAATTTGTTGGTAAAACCAAATTTAAAAGAGTAGTACTATACATTATCATTATATTTTTTACTCTAAGACACAATGGAATACGATATACTATTTAAGTAAAAAGTGAGTTTTATTCCGTAAGTAATGATGAAAAGGTTAAATATTAGTGTTCAAATAATGCCTAACACTTATATAAGGTAAGACTCAGTAGGTGAGACTATGATAAGAAATCTTGTTTTATGCGAGTGTTAGATATTATTTGAGTATCAAATATTTAGGCATTCAAATATTACTCTTTATTCCATCGTGTGTTTGAATGAAAAATATAGTGCTGTGTAACATTTTTCAATTTGAAATCATAACAAATAATTCGCTTTTAGACCTAAATACGTTCATTATGGTATTTTATTTTATAAATTATATCTTATTAAAAAAAAAATAAATCATATTAGACACGATAAAATGTCTCTAAAACAGTATATTGACGTGTGTAGCATTCAAATTATCTGTCATACATAACATGAAATGATTGATTTCAAAAAAAAATTTCCACTGTAAGCTGATAATAAAATCTAGGGAATTCGTCTTTCGAGGGACAATCACCAACCCACAAGTCCATCCATAACCTTTCTTTGGAACCATCACCAATGTCACCTTTATTATTCTTCCAAATTCTAATCCCAGTGGGCCGGTTTCTCGACCTCCACCTATCGCCATCCATTTCTGTCACAAACGTATCAAAAAAAGAACATTTTATTGTTTTATCAAGGGAACTCAGGTAATCTTTTATCAAGCTAGGTTAAGACAGGGTTAGCATAAGAAGCTCCCTCAGGTTGTGAAGCATGATCCTATTCATCCGGGCTTGATCTCCATCAGAAGCTGTCAAGTTTTATAGCAGAGTTCTTACAACGTCTTGAGAATTCCCAATGCCACTTAAGATTTCTGGTGGTGAAAGGGACTATCTCAACAGCTCAACAAGAGTAACCTAACAGTGTTCAAGGAAACACATTAGAACAGCGCTAAAAATATTGAACTGGCACCTTCAATGTTACACATACAGTCAGACAAATAATTAATTGCACTTAGTTGAGATACACTTTGAACCTAGTACAAGACTTCCCTAACGTTGGGTATAGTTTTGTACTGGTTTCACCTAAAGTTGTACACCTTGCGTCTTACCCATAGTAATGAGAACTGGCCTAGCATTAATCCAAGGAAGTGATCAGGTGAATGCGCCATTGGTTCAACTGATGAGTTGATTGGTTGAATATAGAAATATTGTTTTAAAAATAAATAATTATATAATTTTAGAAAACTTGTTAAGATTTTCTTTTAAAAAAAATTGATGTTGTTACATTAATATCATTATTATTGATATAAAAAATATATATAATTTAATTATTATATGATTTTGTTTATAATAATGAAAATTTTGAGCATGGATAAGAATAACTTATTTTATTTGTATCAACATATGTACATTTAATATCTTTTTTTTTTTTTATTTACTATCTGTATAATTACATGTTATAAAAAAGATTACATTATTATTTTTATGATTTGAAAATAAAAATTTCAAATTCTTGAATGCGACTAGTCTACCAATGTAGTTGTATGTCATGTCAAGCTATGTGTGTTATGACTACAGATTTTTCAATAGACCAAAGCACACATGATGAAATGTTATTGAAAATGCACGTTACCACATGATGACTCAACGCTACTAAAATATATCTCCAACCAAGGAGCTTATTTGGATAGTGATAGGCATCCAGAGATGGGAAAAAAATTGAGGCACTTATTTGAATCTCACTGTAGAATTCAGTTGGAGTGTTACAAAAATAGCTAGCAGTAATACTACTGTAGCCAGCCCTCAAAAACATTTTCTGACGATAAAATTCTCTCTCACCCATCGGTAATTTTAGCATAAGATTGTTTCCAAAAATATAAACATAGTAAAGGGAAAAACAATTTGGAACAATATATCCTAAAAATTTTAATGTGTGAAGCATATCGTGTTGGCTTTCAGGGGATCTCATTTATAGCTTAAGATTTTAAATGCCATGGATGAATTAAACCTCACCAAAGCTCAAAAGAGCACAGTTTCCAGCTACTAAGCCCATTATGATGTATTGTGCATTGGAAGGGATGATTTACACATGGCAAAATGACTCAAACAGTTGCACTTGAAAGATTGCTGGTAAAACTGATTTTCATTTGCCAAGTCTTGTAGCAGTTCTTTCAATGTTCTATCCACTCCAACTATAGAATTCCCAATGCCACTTAAGATTTCTGGTAGGGTAGGCGACGGTCTCGACAACTCAACAAGAGTAACCCGACAGTGTTCATCGACACATTAGAACAGCCATACAAATATGGAACTGTCAACTTCATGTTATACATACAGTTAGAAAAATTATTAATTTTATTTTTAAATTTTATAAACGAAAGAAATTACTCACAAGGTACACAATTTCTAGCATAAATTAGGACAAACATGCGTATTTCCAAGGGCGACTTAACTTTTTTCACAAGAAAATATATATTATATCTAATTTAGGTTTAAGAAAGTTATTAACCCCTTTTTGCAATAGAGGATGAACTACATTTCAGTGTATTATGAGTGCAGTACCCATTTTGTAACTTTTTCAAATTTGTTTTTTTTGCTTAAAATACAGAAGGTAGGATTATAAAAGTGCATTTGATAATTATCTCTTAAAAGTAAAATAAATTATTATTGTTTGCTTATTTAAGCAAAAAAGTAAAGAAGTACCAAAAAAAGGTGTTATCAAACAACACCTTGATTGGAATTTTTTTTTCAGGTCATAAACAGAGTCAACAGACCATAGTTCCCCAGATTGTACAAGGGCGTCGTGACTGATCATTACTGGCTGGGGCCCAAAAGAAAATAATAAGACGCTAGCATTAAAACATGATCTTTTTTCTCACACAGCCTAAGGAAAACTATACTGATAGTGGACTGTTTAGCCCTACAAAATGGTCCATTTCTGATTAACAAGTGAGCCCAAATCTTTTGGCGTACAAGTCAGGAGGCAATGGACCAATACCATAAATACTGTCCATAAAAATATTACCTGTTTATACACATGATTAGATCCGGAATGTATCAATTTCTTTCATCTTTAAATGTGGAAGAATTAAAGTGGCTATCTGGACCAAACATTTGACAGGTTGACAGCCAGTGTGACCTGGATTGCCAAGCAAACAATTTCCCATCTGCATCTGCCAAGTAAAAATAAGCACACACACTCGCTTACCCTAAGCAGCTCTGCAGCCTCTGTCCCTATAATCAGTAGGCATCAAAAGTTTCAAAATCCAAGATAATGACTAAAAGGATAAACCAGTTGCCACTTGGCAGGGGCAGAGAGATGAAGTGGCAAACACACTCGCTTACCCTAGGCACAATGTGATAGCCACATTCCAGAAACATCAGGCTTCTCTAGGTTGCCTAAAATAATTCTCTAGACTAGTATCTGAATAGAAACCTGTCAAAACTACTATTTTGTAACCTAAATACTAGATCCTAGCAATTAACATACACAAGTTCAAAAAGAAGCTACTGAAACAGAAAGCATATGGTGTGTGTTTAGAGAGTTTACTTAGGATTGAACTTGAATTATTTCCAAAAGAATTAAACACTATCCATGTTTATTCAAAGCAAAAGATAAAAGCAATGAAAAAGAGTAAATTCAGGATTTAACCTGTCAGTCCTGTGGTATATTAGCCTTCTGTTTTGCTATAGCAACAGCTCTGGAGAGCCCACCAATAGCATCAACCAAACCGCGCGAAACTGCATCTTTACCAGTCCAAACTCTACCTTGTGCAACCTCTTCCATCATTTCGACCTGCCACAAAATGATTGGGACTTAAATTTATGAGAACGAAGAAAATAGTGCACTTTTAAGGAGTATAATTAATTGACTACCATACAGTCATTGATCTTGAAAAAGCCGCCTTGTCTCGAAATTGTTTATATGCGTTCTGTGCAGACTTGGCAAAGAGTTCTGCTTTGTCAGATCTGCAGGTTAAATTTGATTATTCTCAAAAGTGGTCAAATCATATGAAAATACAAGCCAAACAGAAAAGCACAAAGTGAGGGCTATACGAAGACAGAGAAATTAAGAGGGTTGACCTCGTATACGTCATCACGAGGGCATGTATTGGAACAGACAAAAGCCACAATATAATTCTTCAAAAAGTCAGCTTGAAAATGAATTCATTGGGTGAATGAATGCTTTCCTTTATTGTTTCCCAAATACGAGTATCTGTATCCTGATCAACTCAATTTACCTCAATGGTCTCTGTTCAGCTGCAGTGAGCTCAGCATATCTTCCCCTTGATAAGATCTCCTTATTGAAGCCAATCTTTTCATATAGTTTCCCCAAATTAAACTTTGCTGCAAGAACAATTATCAAAACATCAACACTGTAACTTAGAAAACTGAAAAACCTAAATAGGTGGTTTCAATTCAGATCCAAGCACCTGCAATCATACTTATCCAAACATCAACACTGGAAAAATTAAAGACCTAAATAGATTTCAATACAGATCCAAGAATATCTCAGCTTCACCTTTTCGTTCACAACATAAACATACCAGCAAGTTTAACTACAGATACAATCACAATTAGGGTGAACACTCATTTTAACTACAGAAAACTCAATTGATACAACCCTTTTAATCCCAACATTGCAACCATAGACAAAACAATGGGAAAGATAAAGGGGGGAAGAGGGAGGCACAATTGGCAGCAGAAAGGAAGAACAAACTCCAGTATTGTAACAATAAGTGAACTGAAAAACATGAGAAAAACTTGAACCATGTTCCTACAATAGATAGTTTCCCCCACTCCTTCATTAACTTGGGACTCGCAAGAATATTGGTAAGAAAGCAATGAGAATTTAAATAATTAAGGTGGATGCGCACCCTTAATCATAACCAATAGGAGATATACACCATCATCCTTGAGAATCATTTACAAATTATACGGCAAAAGGAGAAACCTGAAAGAGGTTTATTTTGGAAATTTCCCGTGTCATCTTTTTGATGAATAATAGTCACAAAATATATAAGCAACATGTAGTCCTGTTCCATACAAAGATCTTTTATGCACCAGTTGATACCTTGTAACATTTGTGAGTTTTCGGGTGGTCAGTATTCTAAGGTTCAGAGTTCTGAATGATGTAATGATCCAACTATATCATTATTTTGTGAAAATATAGAAAGAAAGGAATTTCAAATGTAAGAAGTTAAATTCAGGAGATCATATCCCATGTGCTTCCATATCCTTTTCTCTTCCATGATTTAAGCCGTTAACCATCAATTTGATTGTGAGAGTGAGCATATGAATTGATACGCGTGTAAGCTCAATCTGGCTACACGTAAGGGACGTGTTAGAGGATACAATATTAAACTTATACACTCTCTAACAGCTTAAGCTTTTAAATAAGTTGGTGGTTTAACAGTTAATTGAGATAAAATTTGATGTTCAAAAAAAGAAGGGGGATTGGGGGTTAAAGAGTTGAGGGTTTTTAATAAAGCCCTTTTGGGAAATGGCTTTGGAGGTTTGCTTGGAGAAAAGGGCATTGTGGCAAAGAATAATTGTAGCAAAATATGAGTGTGAGAGCGATGGATGGGCCTCAGAAAGAGTGGAAGGATCCATTGGTACAAGTCTTTGGAAATCCATAAGAAGGGGTAAAGATGAGTTCTTCAGCAGGAGGGATTCTTGGTTGGGAAAGGGGATAAAGTGAGATTTTGGGAGGATGTTTGGGGTGGTGATGTTACGATTAAGGAGAGATTTTCCTGCCTCTTCTAGTTAACCTCAAATAAGGAAGCAAAGGTGGTGGATTATTTTTCATTTTCAGAGGATGGTGTTTTTTGATCGCCTTGCTTTCACAAAAATTTTCATGATTGGGAGATGGAGGAAGTGGTGAGTTTTTTTGGCTCTTCTTCATCAGAAAAGGCCTAATTTGGGAGAAAGAGACAGGTTGGAGTGGAAGCGAGATAGCAACAACAGTTTCTCAGTCATATCCTGTTATATGGATTTGGCTAAGAGAGGAGACATTGTTTTCCTTGGAGACTGACTTGGGGTACAAAGGCCCCTTTGAAGGCTGCTTTTTTTGTTTGGACCCTTGCTTGGGGGTTACTCTCACCTTGGATAATCTCAAGACGCAAGGGTTTCATTTGGCAGAAAGGTGTTACATATGACTCAACAATGAGCAAAACATAAACCATCTCTTTCTTCACTGTTCTTTTATGAAAGAAGTGTGGGATTTGTTGTTTTCCCTTGTTGGTTGTTGTTGCGAAATGCCTTATTCAGTGGGAGATTTTTTGAAAGGGTGGTTAGGAGGCGGAAGAAAAAAAAAGGAGGAGGCTATGAAGGATAACCCTTATATGCTTGTTTGGGTGTATTTGGACTTAGAAGGGAGAGGAATCGTCACTTTTTTTAAGGAGAGCCAATGTCCATTTGTAGGTTCAAATATCATTTTTTTGAAAGTTTTATACTTTTGGATTATTAAGGCATACCCCTCGTATGTTTATAGTTTTGTAAATTTTAAAAAAAATATGAGGCTCTAGTCTTATTTGATCTCATTTTTGCACATGGTCCGCCCCCCGGGGGCACTTTTAATACAATACCTTTACTTATCAAAAAAAAAACTCTAGAAAAGAATCAACACAAGACGGTAAGATTCAATTACCTAGAAGTATATAGATCTCAACAACCTCTCTTTTTAATTTACAAAGGAAAATTGACTCCACTTAAAAAATCTTACTATTTCTCTCTCTCCAAATACACCAAAGAAAGACAGAGAAATCAAGCTCCACACTTTCCAAGCACTGCATTTAACTCAAGGCCCCCTCGCCACATTTTCAACAAGTCAACCACCAACACCCGAAAAGCGAAAGGAGAAAACTCCACAAGTCTCTTTAACCAAGCAATGAATAAACAAGTGGTTAATGGTTTCTTCTCCCTCTTGGCACATGTAGCACCTATTAGCTACTTGCTGTAAACGCTTTGCTTGGTATTTATTTCTTCAACTAATAAAAGAGTAAATATAGGAAACCTTACACACTAATTTCTTAATTTTGAATCAATTTATTCGTATTTTTAATTATTTAGAAGAAGATTATGTCTTTGCAGAATTAATTATTTAGAAGAAGATTATATTTTTAATTATTTAGAAGAAGATTATTTCTTCAACTCTTAAGCACTTGTATTCCTCCAGTTCTATAGTTTGGCATAATTTTTGTTTATGTCTATTTTTGTTAGTGCTTTGTTGCGACAAATTGAAATTAAATTATTATTATTTCTTGACACACATTGGGGATTTGAATCCTCAACTGTACTCCATAGTAGCCTCAACTTACTTATAGGTCAACAACACCCGGTTATGAAAAATACTAGGGTTTTTTATTGTTCGACAACTTCCATATTTTTAAATTGTATATTTTTTCATCTACCTACAATTTAGATAAATTTCATTGCTTCGGTTAATTTTTTACAAGAACTAAATCAGCTACTCCAAGGACAATGAACTTTGTAAAGTTTGTAAAATGAAAATTTTATATTATAAATTAGTTTCGTTGACTACATCCACAGAAGAAAATTTCTAGTTCTGCCCCCACCCAAGAATACCATAATTTGAATTATTGAGCAGTAGCTGATTGATACACTTCCAAATGCAGGAATCAGCATTAAATCACACCATATAATTGTGTGCGCATGTGTGACCATGTATGGGGAAAAAATGCAGTCAAATGTAGTATCCACGTTACTGTCACTGTGCCATGGGACCCAAGTGGGTCCCGCAAAGATACCAAATCATAGTGGCAGTAGCATGGATACTACCATAGCACTGAACAGTTTTCCCACATATATCGATATGTACATAAACCAAGGTCTTGTTTGTTAAATTAAAAATTCAACACTGAAAATCTCAATGCTGAAAATTTAAGTAGCTGAGTTATAAGAACTAAAAATTGGTAAAATTGTCAATTAAAATTAAAATTTAAAAACACCTTCTAATGAGTATGTTTGACATTCAGATCTACCAAACTTGAAATTCAAACCCGATTTTAGTAGATTCTTTTTAAAAATAAAAGTTACAAAACAAAACAAAAAAACGGTAGTTAATAGAGCAGTATTAGACGCACTTAATGGAGGAACAGCTTGATTTTTTTGGTTTCTAGCACTAAATTAGGCTAACAAAAAGCCCTAACTGAACATGATCGCTGCCGAGCAAGCTATTAACAAAGAAATGAGAAACCGTTCAAGACAATTATGGCCCATTATTTGCACTTTCTTGAATTCCATCTTTGAATGTAAACACAATCAAATGTTTGAAACCATTCAATAATAAAAAAAAAATAATGATTCTATCTAGTAAAGAATAAAACCTGGCCGCGTAATTTCATGGTTAGAACACTGCCCTTGGCAATACTCTCCCAAGGAAATGCAATAAGCATCCGAAGTTTTAGAACGAATCTCTTCCATGCACCGAACTCTTTGAACTCAAAGTCACCACTCGGATAATCATCAGCAGAACCTTTTAGACTTCCACTATCATCCTCCGACTTAGATTCTCTCTCAGTTTCAGAAGAATTGGGTTCTTTGTCTTTCTCCGGCAATAAGTCGAATTCTTGGTTTCAGAAGAGGAATTGAAAGTTCGAATAGAGAGGTTTGTCTGATGACATGAATTGATGAAAGATTGGAGGAAAGGCAGGGGTTTAAAGAAGCGAGTATAGAGAGAGAATCGGCATTGGAAGTAGGGAGGAGAGTGGGAGGGAGTGAGATGAATCGGAATCGGAGACTTGGAGAGTGCTATGGCATGGAAACTCCGGCGGTGGATGGAGCTGAAGTCAGAAGTATGCAGAAACTTCAGCATCCCCTTTCTTTCTTTCTCTTCTTCGGTCTCTCTGATCGATGAGAGGGCAAGGAATGAGGCAAGACGAGACCGAACGGGAGGGAAACGAATGACAAGGCTAATTCAACTCCACCGCTCCACGTTGTCATGGTACGGCGGAGACGGGAAGTGTGTCCTTTACTCGTTGCATGTAGCAACGGCCCGAAACAACTTTTCTCCTTCTGGTAGAAGCAGGAATCCTTTGGAAAGGAACAAAAGGCCAAATTTTTTATTGAATTACTTTGGAAAGAAACTCTCAAAATAGTGAAAAGGAATGGTCACTTTCACAGTTTCACTCACTTCGTTGAGAAATTACAAGATAAAATAAAAAATAAAAAACTATTTTACAAATAAAAATAAAAGAAGACTTATACTTAATTTTAAATCAAATTACAAAAATCTCCTCGTACACGATTATATTTTTTAATTATAATTTATCACATAAATAATACATTTTTTATATTAAAAATCAATAATTATATTACACATATAGTATGTTGTAGTGAAAAAGTCGGACTCGAACACAAAAAAATCTTCTTCTTATTTAATTTTGAGTCAAATGTTATTTAATAATCAATTTATTTTACTACCAAAAAGTAACTGACTAACTCCAAGGGATCGGTAGGGATAGATAAGATGGTTAAGAGTGCTGACTCAACATTGTTTGATCCCATTAAAGTGAATTTTTTAATGTCATTGGATCCAACCGGCTCATTTATTAATCGTGTCGTGCTTAGAATTAAAAAAAAAAAGTCTAACCATCCCAATTCATGATGGACTCGAGCCATGTTGTACCTTTACGTGTTATCCTTAAACCCAACCCGATTCAATTTTTATTCTTTTATTTTAATTTTAATCATGTTTCGGTCGTGCTTTAGGTCATGTTGTACTTGGGCCCTGGGTCGTACTGGGCCGGTGCCTATCGATTGAGAAGCCAGGCCTGTCACCACCTTCAAGCCAAGCCCAAACATCATGCAACCCGTTAATTATTTGTGCTAGGCCATGACAGGCCTGTATTTTTTATGTCAAGCTCGTGCTATACTCAAACTAATCTAGCCCATTTTACATCTCTAATTAAGAGATCAATTTAACATTCTAAAAGATCTTAAATTTAAATAACTCTTCTCAAAATCATTTTTTAAAAATTTGAGCTACCAAAGAATTGCATGTGTTCGTAAAAATTAGTCGGGTATACGAAAAGAATATTTTCCTAGTTAGCAAAATGCTTTTCAAGGTAGTTGTTTTACTAAATTCTTTTTTCCTTTTAAAAATACCCTTTAATTTCATGTTAAAATGGGTTTACATGATTTTTTTTTGATATATTATAATAATCTTTTATGAGATTTAATGATATTACAAATAACTCTTAGTACTTTTAAAAATTATACTGACTTTTCCTGTAAGATAACATCAAGATAGAAATTATAAAATGTCCCTTATACACTCTTTTTGTTTTAATATTATTTAATTGTCAAAATAATTTATTTATTTTTTTACCATAAAGAAATATCTCTCTGAGTCGGCAAAATCCAATTTAGAAAACGGTGATGGTCGTCGGCACAAATTGAAACCTTGTGAGTCGAAGCAATCAAATTTCCTTGAGGATTCACAAGAATCTTTGCATCTCTCCCTTGACACAAGAAAGAATTAGATTAATGATTAATTAAAATGAACGCTTCATTGTCTTGACCTTTTTGGATTGAAAAAAGGGGAAAAAAAAAGTTAATATAATTTACTATTTGTTTTATAAATTAGTACAAGAAAGGTTAATATAATTTCTCAAACTATAAGGGTACCATCATCAAATCTCAAGAATAGTCAGTATAATTTACTCTTTTTTTTTTTATGAATTAGTAAGGGTATTTTGGGTCAGATCAATAAGAGGATATTTTGGGTCAGTTTACGCACACCAGATTAAATGTAATTTACTTTTTTTTTTATGAATTAATACAAGGGAAGTGTAATTTACTCTTTTTTTATGAATCAGTACAATTAAGATTAATGTAATTTCTCAAACTATAAGGGTACTATCATCAAACCTCAAGGAAAATCAATGTAATTTATACTTTTGGTCAGTTTACACGCATTAGATTAAGTCTCCCTCTTTGGGTGTAATTTTTTAAACTATAAATGTGCCATCATCAAATCTCAAAAGAAGTCAGTGTAATTTACAATTTTTTTATGAATCAATAAGGAAGGCAGCTAGACCATTTAATTAAAAAATTAAATCTCAAGAGAAGTCAGTGTAATTTGTCCTATTTTTTATGAATCAGTAAGGAGGGCAGCTAGGCCTACCTTTTAAACTCTAGTTTAAACTTTTTTTTTATGAATTAATAAGGGGCAGCTAGGCCCACCCTTTAAATTAGTTTAAACTTTTTTATTTATGAATTAATAAGGGGTAGCTAGGCCCACCCTTTAAGTTAGTTTAAACTTTTTTTTTATAATTCAATAAGGGGTAGCTAGGCCCACCCCTTTAAACTTTAATTGCTAAGGATCGATGTAGAATAGACTAAAACTCAAGACGCTTGAATTTTATCCTCAACTACAACTCCGAATAATTACATGATTTGTTATTATGTCCATATTTATAGCTTATCTATAGAATTTTGGTTTCTCTCCTAAGCTTGATATTTCTAAAATAAATAAGAAATATAGTGGTTTTCTTGTCTTATTTTATTCAAGGACAATCAAATAAATTCACAAGTTATTCAAATGACCCATAAGAATTGTTAATTTGATGCCAAAGTTGTTATAATACAATAGTAGAATAAGTGGCCGTAGAAATTTTAGAGTAATAAAAATGTAAGCAGTCTAAATTAAAGACAATTTCTTAGTAAAATTGTGACATCTGCATACTCATATGCAAAACCACCCTATTCTAATTTGAGACAATCCAATGAACCAGACTTGGAGCTCTCGACTTTTCAGTTTTTAAGCCAAATTCATTCATTTAGGTATTCAATTTGACCGTAATTAGATTTTTTATCATTTATAATAAGTTTTAGATTTATAATTACTTTATGTAGAAAATTCGGAATGAAATGTCGTTCGCAGCTATCTTCCCCTTATTTTATCTAGTTTCTAGGTTTTAAAAAAGTCTAAATTTTAATTTATTCCAAATTTTTCTATTTTTTATTTCTCTATTTTTTAATTTTATTAGGAGTAGTATAGTATTTAATAATTTTTTATTTACATTAGTAGTCTTTTAGCTCTTTAAAAATGACGTAAACATACTTCTATTATTCAGTTTTTCAATAATATATCATATTTTGAATTTGAAGATTTATTCTCTTATTAGATAAATAATTCTCATCTTACTTAATTTTCAATAAATTCAAAATATTCGATTCCTTTCACATTTTCGTGATGTGTCAGAAGGCATTTGTTGAGGAATAGGAATTTATAGGATTAAAGGTTCAACTCAATTGTTTACATTGAAAAAAAAATAATGTAAATTATTGTACCTGTGGATCCACAAAGATACACTTGGTTTAGAGAATTTAAGTGGGTCCACAGCCGCTCTCCCACTGTTTTTTTTTTTTTTTTTTTCTGCTTATTTTTCATCTATGATCCCTGCATGCAAGAGCGGAAGGCCATTGGGGCAGGTTGGGTTACAATCCCTTCAAATTATAAATTTTTTTTTATACTTACAAAATTTGATTTTTTCAAAATTAGTTTATTCTAAAATTTTGGTTCAATCTAATATTTACTTATTATTTTTTTTAATTCTCTTCCAAAATTTTAGTCCAAATACATCTTTACCCATCAATTTTTTTAATTTTTATTCCAAAATTTTAGCCCAATCTAAAATTTTCTAGCCCTTCTCTAATAATTTTCTTAGTTCCTCTGCATGGTGAAAAATGTTCATGAAAAGGATTCTGAATATAGCAGGTCATTAAACCATAATTATAATAACCTTGATTGACATCAAATTGTTTTACATCTGTCTTGATTCTCTGGAATGAACTTAAATTCACCTAATGTAGGTTATACATACACTCAGTAGTTTTAATTGAAATTCTTGTGGGGCAGATAGAAATTTAAAATCTTAATTAAAGTTTGAAGTTTTTCTGTCGATCAACCAACCTGAGTCTCATCATTTCTCTGTTTTACATGGGAAAGGGATATGATTCATTTTCCTTATTTACTTAAGGTTTTTCTTTTTTCTTTTTTCAGTTGATGTGAACAGAACTAATTTATATTGTAACTTTGGGTTTTATCACCTTGACATGGTACCATCAATATTTGAAATTGAACCCAGCTTTTCCTGATGGTTTTGACGGCCTAAAATGTTTACAGTTTGGAAGTTGCCTTTATTCAAGTGATCTCCTATTCAAATTATGTTGTTTCTCTGTAAGGAATTAGAGGGGCGAAATTGTATGTATTTACATTTAAAAACGTTCATATGAATATATAAAAAATTGGAGGAAGTCCTATTTTGTTAAGATATTTTAAGAAAATTAATGGTAAAAATATAATATTAAATTTTTTTGGGAGGGAGGTATGGAGTCGTAGACCTCCAGGATCTGTCTCCAGTTCCACGATGTTATTTTGGTTGAAGTTGCTTTGTTCCATGTTCATATATTTTTTTTTTTGATGAATTGATCAGCAATATCTTGAGCCAGCTTACGTAAACTAAGTCTCCTCTTCCGGTGACAGTCAGACTCATTCTTTAATCTCTAGCTATCAACAATCGACAAAGAAGAAACTCAAACTTAAGATGCTTGAATTTTTTTCTCAACATTTTTACTACTCGACCACGCCCCGACGATTCCGTGTCCATATTATATAGTTGAGTTTCTGGAAAAATTACTCGTAGTGCATTGGCTTGACAAAGTTTTGTCCAAAGCAAAATGTCTGCTCATATTTCTGAGTTTTAGTGAAGTATAAGCTATGCTTAACAGCATGCAAGTTGCAGCTTCATTTTTTTAATTTTTTTTTTGGTTAACTTTACTTCATAGTATTACGGTATGTGCGTGTGTTGGGACAGTATGTAAAATTTGTAGGCTTTAAAGGTGTATTAAAAAAAATTAGAATGTAATTTACTCTCACTTAATAGAGGTTTTTTTTTTTTTTTTTTTTTGGATAATCCAAGTATTTCCCACCCTCTCAGTTTATGAGTGGCTAATAACTAATCTTGGAAATGCAAATTCCACCGCCCACAAGTGGGGACACCAACTCAATAGAATTTGTCGATGAATTGCTGACAAAGTTATCCTCACGATACAATAAAGTCTTTTGTTATAAAAAATTGTAACTAGCAAAATTGAAAGACTTCTACAAAATCCTTTAAGAGAAATATGAAGAGAGAGAGAGAGAGAGAGAGAGAGAGAGAGAGGTTGTGTTATTTGTTAAATTGTTGGCCTCCAGATGTTCTTTTATACACACAAAAGAATTTTTTTCAAAGACATGCCCTTTCTGAAATCTCCATTCGTGAAGAGACACAACCTTTCTTGATACATTCATTCGTTAAGAGACACAATCTCGCTGATGCATTCATTCGATATTTCAAATCTGAACCGTTAATCAGACGATTCAAAAAATAAGAACAGATTAATCAAAAAATTGATTTATCTTTAATGAATCATGTTACGTGTAAGGGTGTATATGAACTGTTGCACAGAGTACGCAATATAGGTTAGAGCACATTTGGGTTTGGTCCAACCCATGGTCGACCGTGTGTGTATATAATGATGTTTTTATCTTTCTGCATTGTAATGTTCTTGGAAATTATGACTAGAATCATTAATGTAGGTCATCTAATATCGTTATCAAGCAACTCTGGTTCTAGTCCACTGTGCAATATGCAGAGGGAGATATACTTGCATGAATTTGTCAAGTCATTTTCAATATGAAAGAATGACTGCGTAGCCCATGAGGGATGAGACCATCTATGTCGCCCACAGTCCCACTTACAAAAAAATGATGGGTTTGAAGGAGAAAAAAAGAATAATATGAATTGAGTGATCACATGTGTCTCCGAGTGGTGTCCAAATATGTTGGATGGGGACCATTGTAGGTCTTGACGGTGATAAAAAGATGATTCTGGAATGAGCCGTAAATTTAGACATTTTCTGTTTGAATTTTTACAAGAATTTACATCCTGAAGTGACCACCTTACTCACCCGCAAACTTGTAAAAAATAGTTGTGACAAGGGGTTCATGAGATTTACCCGATTGAGACGCAAGTCACCTGTGAAATTCCTCTTCAGTAAACCATTTTTTTTTAGTGTTTAATTCCTATATATTTAAATTTAAAGAGACTTAGTTCCTTTCCTCCTTCCTCCCAGTGACAAATCATAATATTTTTTTGATATAACGATGAGAGGGGGAGAACCTAGAACTTAACCAGTGGGGGACTTGGGGAGTGGCTGGGGGGCACCGGTCCTCCAAAACTTTGAAATTTTTTTTTCTACTAAAATCTTATAATAATTTAGAAATTTCCATCCTTAAAAATATTGGTATTTCTATAACAAACTCTCTTATATATATATTTTTGCCTCTCTTATGCATAACCTTTGAATCTGCCAGTAAACCTAGCTTGTAATAATGCATGTTGTTGTGAAAATTCGAATTCACACTAATTGAATAGAAAATGGACCATCGTAAAATTCCGATAAGACATTGGTCCCTTTTTAATTGAAATCTTAAGCATGGTATTTGGGTAATAATTGAATTAATCTGACCTGGGTCTCATAGTGGACCATAGTACAATGGCTTTGGGTTCAATTTAGGTACACCTGCATTCACCAACACATGCACACAATCAATCTCCAGTGATCTTTTGTATTATTGTACAAAATGAGATGGAAAACTGAGAATAATAAAAGTAAACATCAAAATAAAATTGGATAGACAAATGGAATGTAGAAAACTATACAATGAGACATTTATAGGTACATTTAGGGCACTATCCTAAAATCTTAATGCCTTTTTTCGCGTAGTATTATTAGTTACGGACGATTCTAAAAAACAACCAAAGTATAAAAAATGTATCTATCGTAAATCACGTTCTCGTAAAATGGAGTGTGATTGTTAAAAATAACATAAAAATAATATAATATTAATAGAAAATTTTGAAAATGATGAGATGATTTTGTTTCTTAGTATATGTTTAAATGATTTGGACTTGTCCTTTATATAGACTAAAGTTAATAATAATTGGGGTCTGGTAACCGACAAGCTAGCCTAATAATTCTATAAGGATGGTGAAACAATGTGACCCATAATATTGTAATAAAAAATTGTATCTTATGGCCTCTAATTTAACAACAAATAAATTTAACGAATACATAAGTTCTAATTATTTTATTTTTTTATTAAAATTCCAACAAAATTCTTCATCTAAAAGAAGATGCTAATATGCATAGAAAAATATACATAAACCCCACCAAAGTTCTCTCTCAGAACTGAATTATATCTATCATCATGGACAAGGTTCTTTTTCATTACTTTTTTTTAAAAAAATTTTTAATATACTTTGTGATATGTCATATTTGAACATTAATCTGTAAAGTTGTTACGTGTCTATGTAAATCTGAATACTAGCACTACAAGTATACCGGTCTAAAGGATTATCATCTAGCCCGCCTACCGGAACAGGGGAGTTTACCAAATTGACTACTACCCAAAGTTACCCTTCAGACCTACTTCTGAAAGACGAGTTCAACAAAGAAACTTTTACAAATTGATGTGTTCTAAATCTGATTCTTCCGTTCCTAATACTCATCGGAATTGACAATATTTCAACTTATAAATAAAGAGTCAAGATACACCCTAACTCAGTGGTGAATTTTCTCTTAGCAATTAATCTCTCTTTCAATTCCCTTTCTTCCTGACTTAAACAACATAGGCCAATCCAGTGACCTCTGACCACTGTCTTACAGAGGAATGCATTTCAATTTTCACATCACCTTTTGTTTAATTACGGTAGCAAAGATTAATTGTTCTCGTGATCGTAGACTTTTTCATGAATTGCTACTCCAAGGCTTCAATGGACAAGAACACTCCTCAAAATTCCCTCTCTGTTCACAGAGGTTGGATTGCCCTCATTCTCTCAGTTTTCCATTAATCCCTTTCCCTCCTTGTATTCTAATGTCATTTGGAAGCCATTTTTTTTTTATTGTTTCCCAAAGAACCAATTTCCTATCACAACTTTGGGAAAGAAGCTGTTTTGGTTATTTTACCCATCACCAATCTCAGCAAATTAATATCTGAAAGTCTGTTAAGAGATTAAAATGATCAACTCATCAGTTTCAGTTTGACCTTGCTTAATCTGGAAATGGATTATGGAAGTCTAAACTTCATTTTTGTGCGAAGTAGGATTGAAGAACTATGGGCCAAGGTAGCTGAAAGCAATATGTTCCCTTCCTCTTATAAGGACCCAAAAAATAAGAAAATGATTGAGCCCCCCTCCTTCCTCTCTCTGGTTTATTTCTGTTTGTCTGGACAGGCTGTGCAAAAATGTCGTGTCGTAACCCAGAATAAAGTTATCCAATTCGAGTCCATCCCACATGCAAAGTAACATGTCTCACACATCCTGCAAAGTATCCAGCTCTCTCTCTCTCTCTCTGTGTACTAGCTAGAATGAATGGACATTTGTATTCGCATGAATTGATTATTCGTTCATGAATGATATAATCTTAGTCTAGATTTTGTTCATGACAAAAACTTTCGATTGTTAAATTTTTTTCCTCATATTTTTCATTCTGAGATCAGAGAGGAATTTTCCAATTAAAGATTTTGCAATTTGGGTTTGATTCAGATTACTTTGGCACGGTATGAACACCAAACTTTGGATAAAGTTCTTGAGTGCATTCTCTTCTTTTGGTGTTACTGAAATGTAATGATTTCATTATATGTGATTTCTTTAGTAGGATATAGCAAATATAGCAAAATATATCATTTGAAGGATATATTACCACTTGTATTACTACACCCATTAAAAAAATATCTCATTATGTGGTGGGTTCTTTTTCTTTCCTTAATTTCTTTTTTATTAGGCTTCCGGACCAATATCCTGTCGTGTTGCAGCGCAATCAACATGTCATGCTAATCGTTGAAAGAGTTAAAAAAATAAAATTACACATTTATCGCTGTACTAAAAGTTTAGTACAGCGATATGCGCTTGATTGGTTAAGAGAATTACATTAATATCACTTTACTAAGGAAAAAGATAGTTTTTGATTGGTTAAGAGAATTACATTTATTCATGTGATTGTTCTCCGCAGGTGTATTGATTGTTCTTCCCATATACTACTATCTCTTTTATATAATTAATAAGTCATCAAAAGGAAAGAAAAAAGAGAAAAAAAATTCCTTATTAGCTGCCTCATATACATGGAATTGAGTTTTTAATGCATATAATTCAAAACAATACATGGCACGAGTTGATTGGTTTAATTCATGCACCTGATTCAATCAAAAAACTTCATATGATACCGAAAAATTATTCTAAAAATCATCACATGTGACAATTAATAGATTTTAGATAAATTTTACGAAAAATTGAAATCGTTCCATGATGTGAGGACACGTGAAACAATTTCTCCTGTATACTTAAGTCCATAGCATAGATGTTGGTGTTTGAAATTTAGAATTCATCTAAACCATTTTAAAGACATCCCACGAGTATATTTTTTTAATTTTTAATTTTTTATTTATAGATACATGCATCTGCTAGCTAATGACTTGTATATTTCTTGATGCAACTAATACATAGATTAATACAGAAAACCAAAAAATATAGTCCATTCTTATAATCTGTGAGCATTATCAACTCATGTTAACAGTCTGCAAAAACAACTTGAAGGGGCTGGGTTTACTTTCTTTTGGCAATACAACTATTTTTCTTTACCTTGCCACTACTTTGGATGGAAACATTAGCTCTTGTTGCAGTAAAAACAGACTCTTCCTTCTCTCCCTTCCTTTTTCCATATATTTTCTTCTCCACTGGATTCTTAGCTTTCTTCTTCTGTGACCAATGCTTTCCCTCATCCTTCTCCTCTCGATGCTTGTAATGAGCCATGCCATCTCGATTACTCGGGCCAGAAGAAGCATCAGAGGCCATAGAATCATCACTATCATCGTCATGATTAACATCGCCATCATCACTATCGTCGTCATCATCGTCATCTTCATCTCCATCATCACTATGATCATCACCATCATCATCATCATCATCATCATCGCCATGTATGGGGGAGCCAATATACATTGTCCACCCAGATTCACTGCTGTGACATTCTTCTGCACCAGCAAAATTTTGGGAAGGCTCCATAACAAGAAGCAAAAGGAAGGTAAGAAGAATTAACCAAGAATCAAGTAGAAGACAGAACTATAGTTCTTAAATAGAAAGCAAAGAAACTGGATCTAAACACCTGGGAAAACCATAATGCCTTTTCTGTTTCTCTGACCCAAACAGCTCTCTACACAAAGAACAGATATACCCATTTTTATACTGTGAAAGCCACAGAAAAATCCAATATTTATTTATTCCTTTTAATAGCTGGATTAAATATCACCACCTGGATATATAAATGGCCATTAATTCTCTGAGTTCACATCACCAGAGGACAGCTAGAAGCTGTCAAAGAAAGAAAGAGAAAGTTGTCTTACAAAAGGCATAAAAACCCAAGTTCCATGAATTTGAAAGGACCCTATTGCTCACTTGGTCATTGGGAAGTGAAGATACAATCATCTTTACTTCTCTGCATTTGTCATTAATAATAAAGCAGCTTTGAATGCAAATACAGATGAGCTCAGTCCATATGCTACTGAGAATATATGACCCAGCTTGTTCTTAAATAGGTTGGAAAGGGACTTCTTCACCACCCTCATTTATCTTTCAAAACTTCTACTCTTTTTTTTTTTTCTTTTGTCTTGCCATAAAAACAAAATGATTTTAAAAATAAAGCTAATGCCATGAAGAGCTCATTTTACATGGGCAAACAACCACTTATCCATTAAATTTTTTGAGATTGAATTTTTGTTTATTATAATCACTTTAATTTAATCTGTCAATTATAGTTATTAGAATCGGATAGAGTAATGAATTAATAAAGAATCTGGTTCACAGTTCACGATTCACTAATTTAACCGATTTTATAATTAATATGTTTAAAAAAAATATATTAAAAGATTCTTAAAATAATTTTTTCAATCCAAAAAGTTCATAATATATTTTTTCTATCTAAAAAATCTATAAAAAAAAATTTAATACAAAAAGTCCAATTGTTAACTTTCATTTTAATATCATTAAAAAATATTATTGATTAAACCAAAATAACTTTCAAGATACATTTTAAAAAATACCAAATAATAGATTCAACAAATTATTCAATCCAAAAAAAAAAAAACATAACATTTTTTATTTACCTAGAATGTCTAAAAAATAAATTTTTACTTTAAAAAATGTTATGATTTTTTGGGATTGAAATTTTTTTTATATATATTTTTTAGTATTTTTTTTCTAAAATAAATTTTTAAGGTCATTTTAATATAATCAGTAATATTTTTTAATGGTGTTAAGATGAAAGTTAATAATTGGACTTTTATATTAAAAGTTTATTTTTTAAACTTTTTATATAGAAAAAATATATCATAAATTTCTTGGATTGAAAAACTTATTTTATGGACTTTTTATTATTTTTTCTATTAAAAATATACAAAAATATATTAAAAATTAAGAAAATAACAAGAAAAATATATATTTTTAATTATCTAGTGATAAATAACAAAATATAAGCATAATTATTAAAATTATCTTAATGTATAAGTTTTATATATTTGTATATATAACAAAAATACATGTCACAATATCTCATTTTATACCAAATTTCATCATTTAATCATCAGATATAAGAAGTTTTGTGAAAAAAAAAAATTGTAGGTAATAAAAAGACAAATAGTAGTTCAACCCATTTTTTAAAAAAATTAGCCGGTTTACTCGATTTTAAAAAAAATCAGCCAATTCAACCGATTTTTTTAACAAAAACGGTATATTAATCAAACAAAATCGGTCTAATACCCGGTTCCCAGTTGAATCGGCCAGTTCAGTCCAGTTCTAATAACTATGCTGTCAATAAAACTGAAACCCAAAAAATTCTAACAGAATTTGCGTGATGCTCATATCCAGGAGGGAGACAGCTAAGGCCTAGAGGGCAATTGCCCCCCCCCCCCCTCAATTTTTTTTTATTTGAATTTTTTCATACTTTTCAAAAATAAAAATTCAAATATACCTTTTAATTTATATTCCCCCACCCCCATAAGTCTAAAAAAATTTTATACTTCACCCTTATTTTGATTTCAATTTGACCCTTTAATGAAACTTTTATTGACTATTTAAAAAAAAAAATTGTATGGTCTAAAGTTGTTGGTTTTTTTTTTTAATAGAAGTTTTGTCTAATTCATAAATTCCTTTATATCAATTAATCAATTTATTTATAAAAAATATCATCAATTAATATTAAATTATTATAGTTGATTAACTTTTAGATTTATGATTGAATATTTAGCAAAAAAAATATTTTGCCCCCTATCAAGTAAAATCCTAACCCCGTCCCTGCTCATATCTTACCTTGGTTGGGTGAGAGTAGTTTAATTAGTACAAGCCTTATTATTAATAAGTTGGCTTAAGCATATATTTTATATGTTATGGTTGGTCCATTTCATTGAGTTACTGGGATAGAAGGTTTAGGGTGTTACAAATGGTATTAGAGACGCAGGAAGATAGAGGCCTCTAGAGTATCTCTTTAATGGACAATTGAGAGAGATTCAAATCTACCTCACAAGGACGTGTGGTTCTAAAAAAAAAAAAAAGAGAGAATATGATACATTTTTCATCAGTTAGGTGAGTTTTGTTACTAAACTTTTTTCAAGCTGGCTTGGGCGTTACTGTTCATTTTGCGCATGTGCTTCTCCAATTTGCTGTAAAAATCTATCTTCACATAAAGCAGACTCCATGTCATTTGTGTTATAGGGGAAGAACTTTTGTGGCTGATTCTATCCTTGACATTTTGCTGGGATCATTTTATTGCCATTGAATGTAAGGTCCTTTTTTACAGCAGAAAGTATTGACAGTGGGATGAAAATGGCATACTTCTACTGTTTGAAAAGATAGTTTTAATGTTTGAAGGGACCTTTTTAACAGATCTCATAATGCAGATGGTGTAGTCTTCTCATAGTCCATCATCATTTCACCTCAAGGTGAATTTAACTTCCTCTCAGGATTTCCACACTCAATTAACTCAAGGCCTTGCATAAATTAAAATTTCCAGTTGTTTGTACTGTCATCATCTTTGAGTTGTGTGCAAAACTTAAAAGAATCTGCTATATATTTTTACTAGTGGATAGATTTAAATTGTGATGTGGTTTTTGATAGAGAAAATCCCAAATTTCTTGGCTGTTCAGATAGGGACATCATTGATTTCAAGTTGAGGAACAAAAGGGACTTAAAAGAGTTTAAATCCAAGTGTGCTGGGACATACCCTTTCTTTTATCCTTTTCGAAAAATGATTTTGGCTGTTCCCCACTTCAAACTCCTTGCCATGTTTTATTATATGGGAATGGTAGACAAGCGAGGCCCATATATTATTCTTGCTGCTAGTCCTTTTGGGGGTATCACATCTTGAGTTGCCCGTGTCTTGGGCTCCATGTGAAGAATGAAAATGGTGCTTTTCCAAATTCTTTTTGGTAATGGGACACAGTACTGTTCAAGATGGAAAAATCTGATTCACCAATTTGACTTTTGTGGGTTTGCATTAGAAATGTGTGTTTCACAGTATACATGGGGACAAAAATAAATTACTAGTGAATGTTAAAAGGCGGAGAGATAATTTGTGTAATCGATTTCAAATAGTAGAAATAAGATTTTCTTGATGATGAAGCCAAAAAGTAAAAGAAATTCGGCAAGAATAACCTACCATTATTACTGATTTGAAGCGAATCAAGACTCTCCGATGATTAAGTTAATTTATAGATTTTGCTCATGAAAAAGACTTGTCATTTGTTTGGATGAAGAGATTTGAGAAAAAAAAAAAAGATTTGGAGAAAGATATGGAATGATAATTCTCTGATTTCTCCAAAAATGAAGTGATTTGGAGAAGAAAAAAAGAAAATAAAATACCAAAGATATCCTCCAATGTTATGTTAAAAATTAGAATTATTATAATAAAATATATTTAACTGTGAAACAATTTATACATATTTTCTTTTCTTTTCTCCAACTACTATTCAAATAAGAGACTATCATTTTTTTCACATTTTTTCCTAATCTTCAAATAAAGTGAAAAAGAATACTTTCTTTTCTATTCTTTTCTTTTTTATTTTATTTTGAATTATTCTTTTTTTCTCTCGAAAACTTCTAAACAAACATTAAGTAAAAATAATAATTCTTAAATTTACTAAAATCAAATAAGCCGCCACACAAATGTGATAGTATGGAATAACTTCTCTTTCTTTTTAGAAGAATAAAATGCTCATTTAGATAAGCTGAGAAAATGCGGTTTGAATTAACTATTATTTTAAATAAGTAGTTGCAAAAAAATATTGTTTGAATTAAGTTATTGAGCGTTTGAATGAATGTATTTGATTAATCTTAAAATAATATTATAGTGTTTGAATCAACTATTAAAAAATCACTATGTACTCATTTGGATGGATAGTAGAAACAGGCGTTTAGGAAATAGGTATTTTGAAACGGATGTTGTAAAAAAAAAACTATTTAACGACACTTTTTTAAAATATACATTTTGGTCTTGAAAATATCCAAATGAGCATTTCAAAAAATTTAAACAAATATTCACTTATTTTAAAAATTCATTTAAAAAGTAAAAATAGTCAAACCGACAATAAAACTGTCCATTCAAACAAAAATTTTATTTTAAATTAAGTGAGATTTCATTAAATGCAATCCAACCATCAAACCAAACATCTAATAAACTTCAAAAATTCATTTTAGACTTAAAAAACCTAAACCAAACACAGTCAAAGATTCATATCAATCTTTCCTATCTTTTTAGAAAGAAAAAGACAGAAATTGATTATGACCCGCGGAGATCTTTAATTTTAACTATCTTACGCACGTTGTTAACCCTGTGACTCCACGTCTCACTATCTATGCGAGAAAGATGTTTGAATCTGGTCAGCTAAGTTAAATGCAAAATGCTCCTCGTCCAATGGTGGGCCTCATGCCTATTGCGTTTTAACTATTGTCTTAGGCCTTTCTAGAGGGAAATTCTTGAATGTGCCTGCCTACAAATATGATTTTGTGTCTTTTTTAATAATGCTATGTCATGTATAATGTGATTGTGAAAGATTGATATACAAAAGATATCCAAAAACTAAAAATAATAAAAATGAGTCTCATCACATTATATTTAAAAGTGAGAAAATCTGTTATTCATCACCATAATATAAGCATATTCAAGACTATTTATTTTTGACTTGATATGATCGAATAAACTAAACCCGTTGTTTTGTTACGATTGAATTTGAATTTGGGTTAAATTTGTATGTTTAAGCCTTTAATTGCATGTTTTTATCATTTTAACCCGATCGTTAACTTCAGGGTATCGAGATTAGTCGTAGGGCGCGCAAGTTGATACAGACACTGTTATAAAAAAAAATAGCTTCCTTTAAATTTGTATGTGCTGCGTGCTCTTTTTCGTTCACATATAATGGCCAATTGTAACGGAGTGAAGAAATTGAAATTGAGCTAATAATTGGAGAATGAAATTGATAAAATTAAAAGAATATGAATTAAAATAAAATTTAAGATAAAATTCAAAGATGAAAAATATAATTTACCCTTAAATTTAAATATTTATTTAAAATTTATATAAATCTCATACAATATTTAAATTTGAACAATGCAACTGTCCACACAAAACTTGTCCCAAAAGATAGAGATGTTCTTCATACCCAAAAATAAAATAAAATTTGTACTAGACAATTAGCATGAGTTTCTTATTGTATTCATTGCAGGACCAGAAAGGTTGTGAAATTGCAAAGGCATACGCATTCATTCAAGAAAAAAACATTCACCTACCCACTATTCACTGTACCAACACAGTCTCCCTTTTACCATTTACCTTTCTAAGAGAGGTAAAAAAAAATGGGGTCAATTCCGCCCCTTTGAGATAGGTGTTGTTCAAAAAAAAAAATTAAAATTAAAAGTAGTAACAAAATTTAATATTGAATTAGTAATTATTTAGTTTTAAGGTTAACTTTGTAAAACTAAAAATTTGCTGATAAATATATAAATATAAATATAAATTTTAAATTTGTATTGTACTTAACACTTTCAATATTCAATGATAATTGAAGTTATTTTATATATGAGTAAATTACAAGAATCACTCATGAGATTTTTGGCAATTATATTTATTTTTACTGATAAATTATAAATATCTCATCTGGTCAATTTGTTTTAAATGATAAATATTAGTTCTCTGATCTCTCCAAAAATGAAGTGATTTGGAGAAGAAAAAAAAGCAATTTTAAAATACCAAAGATATCCTCCAATGTTATGTTAAAAATTAGAATTATTATAATAAAATATATTTAACGGTGAAACAATTTATACGTATTTTTTTCTCTTCTCCTACTACTATTTAAATAAGAGACTGTCATTTTTTTCACATTTTTTCCTAATATTCAAATAAAGTAAAAAAGAACACTTTCCTTTCTTTTCTATTCTTCTTTTTTCTTTTATTTTAAATTATTATTTTTTTCTCTCAAAAACTTCTAAACAAACATTAAGTAAAAATAATAATTCTTAAATTTTCTATAATCAAATAAGCTGCCACATAAATGTGATGGTATGAAATAACTTCTCCTTCTTTTAGAAGAATAAAGTGCCCATTTAGATAAGCTGAGAAAATGTGGTTTGAATTAAGTAGCATTTTAAATAAGTAGTTGTGAAAAAATTATTGTTTGAATTAAGTTATTGAATGTTTGAATGACTGTATTTGATAAATCCTTAAATGATATTATAGTGTTTAAATGAATTATTAAAAAGTGTCACTATATACTCGTTTAGATGGGCAGTAAAAACGGGCATTTAGGAAATAGGCATTTTAAAATAGGCATTTTGAAAAAAATTATTTATTGACACTTTTTCTAATGCCCATTTTGGTCTTGAAAATATCTAAATGAGCGTTTTGAAAAGTCCAAACAAATACCCGCTTATTTTAAAAATTTATTTAAAACGTGAAAATAGTCAAACGAACAGTAAAACTACCCATTCAAACAAAAATTCTATTTTAAATTAAGTGAGATTTCATTAAATGCAATCCAACTATCAAACCAAACATCTAATAAACTTTAAAAATTCATTTTAGACTTAAAAAACTTATTAAATACAAATAAACTGAACTAAACACAGTCAAAGATTCATATCAATCTTTCCTATCATTTTAGAAAGAAAAAGATAGAAATTGATTATGACGCGCAGAGATCTTTACTTTTTAACTATCTTACCCAAATTGTTGACCCTGTGACCCCACGTCTCACTATCTATGCGAGAAAGATGTTTGAATCTGGTCAGTTAAAGTTAAATGCAAAATGCTTCCTGTCCAATGGTGGGCCTCATGCCTATTGGGTTTTAACTTTTGTCTTAGGCGTTTGTAAAGGGAAATTCTTGAATGTGACTGCCTACCAATATGATTTTGTGTCTTTTTTTAATAATATTATGTCATGTATGATATGATTGTGAAAAATTGATATATAAAAAGATATCCCAAAAAAAAAAAAAAAATAGATGAGTCTCATTACATTATGTTTAAAAGTGAAAAAATCTGTTATTCATCACCGTAATATAAACATATTCAAGACTATTTATTTTTGACTTGATATGATCGAATAGATTAAACCGGTTGTTTTGTTATGATTGAATGTGAATTTTGGTTAAATTTGTATGTTTAAGCCTTTAATTGCATGTTTTTATCATTTTAACCCGATCATTAACTTCAGAATATCGGGATTAGTCGAAGGGCGTACAAGTTGGTTCAGACATTGTTATAAAAAAAAATAACTTCCTTTAAATTTGCATGTGCTACGTGTTCTTTTTCGTTCACATTTAATGCCCAATTGTGACAAAGTGATGAAATTGAAATTGCGCTAATAATTGGATAATGAAATTGACAAAATTAAAAGAATATGAATTAAAATAAAATTTGAGATAAAATTCAAGGGTAAAAAATATAATTTACCCTTAAATTTAAATATTTATTTAAAATTTATATAAATCTCATACAATATTTAAATTTGAATGATGCAAATGTCCACAGAAAACTTGTCCCAAAAGACAGAGATTTTCTTCATACCCAAAAATAAAATAAAATTTGTACTAGACAATTAGCATGAGTTTCTTATTGTATTCATTGCAGGACCAGAAAGGTTGTGAAATTGCAAAGGCACACGCATCCATTCAAGAAATAAAATTCACCTACCCAATATTCACTGTACTGACAGAGTCTCCCTTTAAACATTTACCTTTCTAAGAGACAAAAAAAAAAAGAGGAGGGGGGGGTCTATTCCACCCCTTTGAGATTTATCATGTTCATCGTGTGATAGTTATTGTTCCAAAAAAAATTAAAAGTAGTAAAAAAAATTAATATTGAATTAGTAATTATTTAGTTTTAAGGTTAACTTTGTAAAACTAAAAATTTGATGATAAATATATAAATATAAATTAAATTTTAAATTTGTATTTTACTTAACACTTTCAATATTCAATGATAAGTGAAGTTATTTTATATAGGGGTCTTAAGTAGTGTTATCTTATAGTGATCGAGTCGTGTCAAGACATACATATTCGAAAATATGTGTTAATTATAACCTGACACTATTAACTAATCGTGTTAAGTTTCAAAACACAAACCCAACCCATTTTATTAAACAGGTTACACGTGTCGACACACTAAACCCGTTTAGTTTTATTTTTTATTTTTTAAATAAAAAATTTACCTATCTTTCAATATGTATAGATAATTTTCATATTTAGTAAACTTTGAACATGTACTAAATCAAAGTAGAAACCTCTTTTATAAATAAAAAATCTCAAAATCTTAATAAACTTTCAATATAAGACAAATTACCTTAACTTATAATATTTTTTTATAATTAAACGTGTTAAATCGTGTTAAACAGGTTAACACTACTAAAACCCAAACATGACATGTTTATTAATCGTGTTATACGTGTCAACCCGTTTATAACCCAAACCCATTTATGCTAAACCCAAACCCGTTCACTTCGTGTCGTGTTCGAATCGTGTTGTCGTATCGTGTCAAAAATTGACACCCCTAATTTTAAATAAGAGTAAATTACACGGCTCTCTCATGAGGTTCTTGACAAATATATTTATTTTTATTGACAAATTATAAATATCTCATTCGATCAATTTTTTTAAAATAATAAAACTATTCTTTTTATTTTTTTATATATTTTTCTAATTTTGAACAATTTTTTTTTTACTGATTATTCACAATAAGAATTGAACCCTTGAAGCAGCCATTTCTTTTGGACGTCGTGTCAATATTTTATCTATTATACCAATTTTAACAATAAAATTTCCCTATTGTGAATCTATAATGAAAATCTCGTGTACAACAATAATTCTAACCTGGAGACGGTCCAAGGAGGGCCGGGGAAAATCTTGACTTTTGTTCTATATTTTTTGTAATATTTTTTAAAAATCTTAGGAATTGTTTCTTAAAATATTTTTTATTTTTACAAAAGACTGATTAAATTTTAAATTTTTGCCCAACCCAACTATAAGCTCCGGTCCCCGCAACTGGTTTTAACGGTAATCTTACAATTGATAGTTATTAGTCACTTGCAGATGATTATCCATGGGAAATCTAATTAACTACACAAAATCTCAATAAGATCTCTAAGAATATTATTTTTTTAAAAAAAAAAAGAAAAGAAAATTACAATTCTGCAACTGGATTAAGCAATTCTAGTGTCTTCACAAGCTGCATAAGTAAAGCAAAATGATATCAAACTTTCTGTACATGGCTAGTGGAAGAGATAGGCTTCGCCATATATGTAGGGCTTTCATGTCCCGCCATGACTACTACAATTTTCAGCTCGTCAGGTGTCTTGTGCATGGCTTTTGAGGGCTCTTCTCCTGCGTGGCTTGCCGCCTCCATTGCCGATTTTTCATGATAGCAAGCAAGGATGATTAGAGATATGGCAATAACTCCCAACAAGAGCCCAAGAGCACCATATAGATATGGTAGCGGAGAGTTCCATTGCAAGAATCCAGCAGTGCCTGTCATCTGTGTGTGTGTGTGTGTGTGTGTATGTAAGAAAATGTAGTTAATCAAACCCTTTTATAGAAGATTAACTAGACTCACACACATGTATGTATATTAATGTTTATGTTGCTTGATTCTGCAAGATTTAAAAGAAGGATGCGTGTGAATATATATGTACTTAGTGGTTCATTAACATTATGAATCCTTTTGGCCTACTTATTCTCTTTTCCACTATGTTTGGATTCTGGATTAAGAAGAACCCTCTATCCTCTCTACTTATTCTCTTTATTTTTATATTATCATTATTCTATATTTGGTGAAGAACTTTTAAGATTTTGAGATTTATTAAAAATTTTAAGTTCTTCCTAGCTTTCACTCTTCTAGAATTATAGGCAAGTGAAATGCATTCACATGATAACATTGTCATGGCCGTATTCAAAGAAAAACTATCAAATGCTTTCCGTCCTATAACTTTAATAGTCAAATAATACGTGACATGTGTATTTACAATAACTTATTTCAGATATGATTCTCAATCTAATTCATAAAATTGTGATCCCAAAAAGTCACAGACGTGTTCAAATGAAAAAAAAAAAAATCCAAATAGCAGAAAAGACCTATTGACTTGACAAGTCTATTTAACCAAAACTTTATAATTTGTCCAAAGTAGTGGATTAGGTGACTCCTTTTTTAAATTCTACATAGTTGCACGAGCATTTTCTTCGTGTCACAAATGTCTTCAAAACAAAAAAAAGGTACCCAATTTAATTTAAGAAAAACCTTATCCAAATTATTTTCTTCGTGTCACAAATGTCTTCAAAACAAAAAAAAGGTACCCAATTTAATTTAAGAAAAACCTTATCCAAATTATTTGAAATTGGTTATATTAATCTTATCTCATCATTTCTCACTATTTGGAATTATTCTCTCAACTAAATCATTCATTATCGTAAGAAATAACTAACCTAACTCAACTTCTTTTTTTACTAAAGAAAGGATTAATATTGTATAGTAGCGACTTTATAAATATTCAATATTCTCTTAATTTCGATCTCTGTGAAAAATCAACAAATGCAAAAAAGTCTTGCTAATTAGAATTAACTTGGTTGGTAACTCATGAGTTCTACTCACACTTCAGTAGAGAGAATATATAGTTTATTTATTTCTTTCAATTTTGAACTAAGTTTTATCACTATAATTATTAGACAGATGTTCAAACCTTTCCAAAGTTTAAAATTGAGAAACTGTTATGAATTTATAAAATAATGATCGTATAATACTCCTTCCGTTAGCAAATTTAAAAATTTGAGATTTTACCTTTATTTTTTATTTATAAAATTTAAAAATTAAGAGTTATCTCTCAAAAGGATTTATATTTAAAAAAAAAAATTCTTGGAATTTTAAGTTTGTATGTTAGCTCCCTAATTCATTAAAGAGTAATGTTTTGTGACACAACTATTTTTTTTTTTTTAGCACATTCCACTTCATACGAATGCTTATTTTTTAAAATTGAAAATTGTGCCCATCTTTTTTTCAAAATTAAAAATCGGCAATCTGATTTCTTAGTTCCACCAAAATCGGTGCCAATAGATTTTTACACCATTTGAGTTCATGCGAATGCTTATTTTATCAAAGTTGAAAATCAGTGCCTTTTTTTTTTCCAAAATTAAAATTTGTGCCAAGAATTTTAAAAAAAGCAAAACAAATACTCACCTATATAAATGGGCAATTAAAAAAATTCCTTGGGTCTTATATAAATTATGCATAAATAAATAAATAAAAATTAATCACTGGCCCTCTTCCCACCAAAAAATTAAAAATAAAAATAACATAATTCACTAAAACCCATCGAAATTAGGTGTTCTTATTTTTCACTCCCAACCTAAATTTTCTGGATCCGCCATTGCCCATGTATAGTCGAACTAATCGAGTGTAAGGATGAGTTTACGTTTACCGAAGATAAAATTAAATATTTCTGATCTAATAATACATTAACAATTACAAAAGATAAAATGAAATAGTTGTGATTGAATAATACATAATAACATTAATAATTAAATCAACAGATAAGTCGCCAAAACTTTTTCAACACCTCTGTAACAAGAAACAAGAAATTGCTTTTGCTTTTTATAACATTTTTACAATATCGTGAAGAAAAAAATATGCACTGGTAACGGAAACTAATTAGCTAAAAAGCTGAAATGAGGAAATGCGGATGCTAAACCTGTGAAGAAATCGAACATTTCTTTTTCATTCCCTTTTTCTTCAATGAGAGAACTTAGAGATCAACTTGTCAACATGAATGATGATATCATCTATGCGAGGTCGAACTGTGGCTTGGGGTTGGAGCATCCATGTCACAAATTGGTGAAGAGCATCTGGGTATGGAGGATTAGGCCCAGCTGGCCACTTTATCTGTGCATTTATAATGGCCAACTGTAGGCTCCCTCCAGATTCTCCAAGCGCATATTCGAACGGAGATTCACCATACCTGTCAAAAGTAAAAAGCCAAGAGTCAGGCAAGAAAATGAATATGTTACCAGAAGATAGTGAAGAGGTGAGTATAGCATATATCTATTCTCACGAAGACAACCCTTTAAAAGAATAATGGGGGAAAGCGGACACTACATGCAAACAAATTTGTTCGATCTTTTTTTGTTTACCGCTTATTGACAATTTCTAATGTGTTTTCAAGCTTTACTACACATACACATATACGAACATAAATTTGTACACGAGGCACCTCCAAAAAATCTGAGCACATTGCCACTGTGTGCACGTCCGTGTGTGAGTGTGTGTGAGTGAGAGACAGAGACAGACAGAGAACAATGAATATATAGTAGGTTACACATCAATGGGTCGACAGCTGTCCCCACATTTCAAGATGAAAACTGGCCCTCATAACCACACAGCATTTCTCAATGTATTGTCCATAACTTTTTCAATTGAGTGTAGACTTTCACCAATTCACTTTCCTTTCGAACTAGTGATACTGTATAATAACAAGAAAATGGCCGAATTGAGGATTTCACATGGGGCATGCTTGGATCCCCATGAATTGAGTTCAGGGCCAAATCGAGTCCTCTTTTATGTTCATATGCTACTGGACGATTTCTTTCTGTATCGTTCCGCTTTTATCAGATGTCCCCAAAGGGACAATACTGAACAAAATTTTTAGATTTGCAAATCATGAGCTATAGTTATGGTCCACAGCTACTATTTTGGGTCAAATTATGTTATTTGAGTTTTATTTTGAATCCTAGTTAGTTTATGATTTTCTTTATCAGACAAAATTTCCTAATTTTCTACACCCAAGTGCCAATGAATATCTATGTAATCTGTTTATTTCAATAAAATTGAACTATGAGAATTTGAAATTGTGTGATGTGGCTGAACCCTTGCGAAGGTGAAGCGTAAAGAAATGTGAATATGTTGACTTTGAGTAGATTTGTGTTGGATGGGCTGAGAAAGGATGACTTGATTTGGAAAGCGAACAATTCCAAAAAGTTTACTGTCCAATCTTATTATAAAAATTTGGTGGAAGGAATGGGAAGAGGACGAGTTTCCATGGAAGACTATTTGGAGATATAGAGTGCCTATCAAAATGGCATTTTTGCTTGGATGACAACTTGGGGTGCGTTATATTGACCATAGACAATCTTCGCAAAAGACGATTCCATCTTCCAAGCCGTTGTTGCACATGCAAAGAGGAGAAGTTGGTCGATCATCTTCCTGTGCATTGTAAGATGGCGAGGAATGCATGGAACATTATCCTTTCTTTTTTTGGGTGTAGGTGGGGGTTTCTGGCAATGATGCAGGAGCTTCCATTTGGTTGGAGATGTCTCGGATGGGGAAGGAAAGAAGACTTGTTTGCGAATGGGTCCCTTGTGTCTTTTGTGGTGTCATTGGAGGGAGAGAAATAGAAGGTTGTTTGAACTTTGAAGGATTGAGCTTCCTTCATGGCACTTCAAAGATCATTTTTTGTTCAACCAAAAAAAAAGATCATTTTTTGAGGGTTTTATTTTTTGGGGTTAAAGAGGAATACCCTTTGTATTTAAGACTCTTACAGATTTTTGGGAGGATTTTAGGCATGAAATTTTATAACCGGTCCCTTTTTTTTTTATATATTGGTGCCTTTCTTGGGCCCTTGTTTACAATATAGTTAAAAAAAGAAGCTACCCATATCTAATTGATCTAATACTTGCTGCAGATGAAAAGCACAGTAAAGATATCTAATTCAGCAATGGGCTTGGCAAAACAGGAAATGGTAAGCTGATCCTACCTCATATATCAACATAGAAATACAGTCGCATACAATATATATATATATAAAGATATTGTTCTTTTAATAATGTCAGCTGAGGTTAGTGAGTGGAATGCATGCATGCAAGCAGTGATGTTTATTTCTTACAAATGGGTATAACTACAAACTAACAATGATTCTTCCATTGCCAAGCAGCATATCTAGTTACAATTCCAATTTTCCAAAAATAATTTGTCAAGTAGTAATGTTCCACTAGTTAGCAAGGTACTGAAATGATCATAAAACTTCCATTAATTGTAACAACATCCGGATCCTTTGAAAGGAGCCTTAATGCTTCCTTTATAGCATTGATTCTTAAAAAAGAAGGGACGGAGAACATAAAAAATTTTAGACCCATTAGCTTGGTGGGAATATGTACAAGCTAGTGGCTGAAGTCCTTCCATTGAGGCTCAGGGAGGTTATAGGCAGGATCATATCTTCTAGCAAAAATGCTTTTTGGGGGGGGGGGAACGGGGAACGGGTACGCTGATTCAAGGAGAAAGAGTAAAGAAAATGGTTTGGTGTGCAAGCTGGATATCAAGAAAGCCTATGATCATGCTAATTGGGGTTTTTTTGTTATTCCTCCTGAACAAAATGGGATGGATAAGTGGGGGAGGTGGATTTAGAGTTGCATCTCGTCAGTCTCTTTCTCAGTTCTTGTGAATGGGTCCTTTGCAGGCTACTTTCATTTATCATGTGGTTTAAGACGGGGGATCCTCTGTCCCTATTCTTAATTGTGATTGTTATGGAAGTTTTTAGTAGACTGTTGGACAGTCCAGGGGGGATTACTGAGGGGCTTTGTTATAGAGGATGGGAGGGGCAAGAAGGTGGAGATCTATCATCTTTTGTTCACAGATGATACCATTATTTTTTGTGGAGTTAAGGAGATGTAGCTTAGAGTTTTGAGATGCATTTTGGTTTGCTTTGAGGTTATTTTGGGATTAAAAGTTATCTAAACAAGAGTGAGATCATTCCAGTGGGTGAGGTGAGGGAGGTGCTCGAGTTGGCTTGGGAAGTGGGTTGTGAGGTGGGACCTTTTCCTTCCACGTATCTTAAATTGCCATAGGGTGCTTCAGTGAAATTGGCAGTTGTATGGGATGTGGTAGTGGAGAGATTCCAACGCTGTTTAGCAGGATGAAAATGACAATACCTTTCAAATGGAGGGAGACCTACTCTCATCAAGAGCACCTTGGCTAATCTTCCAACTTATTTTCTCTTTTCCCTATGCCCATGTCAGTGGAGAGGAAATTGGAGAAGCTTCAACAGGATTTCATATGTGATGGGAAGGAGGACAAAAGAAAGATTCATTGTGTGAGTTGGAATAAGGTAAAACGCCCTTGATTGAAGGAACCTTGGGAATCAAAGACTTGAAATTATTCAATCGACCTCTTATGGGCAGTTGGATGTGGCGGTTTGCAATAGGGGAGAATGCTTGTGGAGTAATGTGGTCTCCACAAGTATGGGTGCAAGGAAGGGGTGGTTCTCGAGGGGTAGAGGCACATGGGTGTGGCCCGTGGGGGGGGGTTTGTAAAGCGAATAGGAAAGGAAGGGAAGGGTTCTATCAATGTGTACGTTTTGTTGTGGGAGAAGGGATAAGGGTGAAATTTTGGAAGAATTCATGGTGTGTTGTTGGTACTTTGAGAGAGAGATTTTCCAACCTTTATAGCATTGCGAGGGACAAAGAAGCGATGCTAGCAGACTACATAGGATCCTTGCTTTTGAAGAAACTTCTACAATTGAGGGTTGGAAGAGATGCATAATTTTTTTTTTTGGCTCTTTTGTGTAGTGTGAGTTTAGAAGGGGCTGGGAAGATGGCATAGAATGGATGGTGGATCATAACAAGAAATTCACGGTTCAATCTTTCTCTAGGATTTTGCGGGGTAGGGCAAACAAAGACTTTCCTTGGAGGTTGATTTGGAAGTCTCTAGTTCCCACTAAGCTAAGAAGCACAAATACAGACACGAGACACGGATACGACACGACATGGACATGCAGACATATTTTTTTATCAAAAAGTAGGACACATACGCATTGAATATATATAAATTCTTTATATGACCATATAATAAAAACTTAATGCTATTTCAATTAAAATTGGCATAAAAATACACAAATCACAAAAATATTATTAAGATATTAAAATAACAAAGCTATTAAATAAAAACTAAAGAATTTCTTCATTTAATCATCAACATCTATGATTCAAGTTTCCGACACATGTCCGGGAAGTGTCCGAGAGCGTCGGTATCCAACACGGACACAGGACACGTGAGTCAAAATAGAGTGTCTGTGCTTCATAGCTACTATGGCCCTTTTTTTATGTAGAACAAGCGACCATTGACTTCCTAAAAATCCTTGATGACCCGAAAAAATTTTGACCCACTTTTTGGATTTTTTTCCTTCCAATTTTATTCGGATTAGTATTAGTAATTTCTTAATCAGACTAGTAAAAGGAATTAGTAGTTTCATATTCGGATTAGTAGCCTTTTTAGCTCTTTAAATATGATGTAAACATATTTCTATTATTAAGTTTTATCAATAATATATCAAATTTCAAATTTAGAGAATTTTTCTCATTTTTGGGTGAGTAATCCCCGTAATTGATTTGATTCAAGGAATTCGACGTGATTAATTCCGTCACATTTCCTTGTTGCGTTAGTTGGTATAAAAACGATGATTTATCTGGCTAGATGACAAACGAAGGAGTCAAAAACACAAACCCCATTGACGTTGGTCGTGGGGCGGAGGCTATACGGGTTACGATTGCTGAATAGGAGCAACAAATTGGTGAGATCCATGAGATACATCTAGAGCTCAATCTCAATGCCAATAGAGAACCTCCAATCGACATGAATTGTGTCGGAAGATTTACCTATGGCCAGCTTGCTGACAGATTCATACCGAATCAACATCTTCAAAGGCAACCCGCTTGTAGAGACATTTCAGATTATGATGATGAAGACGACTACGATATTCATAGACCTACGAGAAGGAACCAAGAGTACGAGAATTATCAACTAAAGACGGATATAAGAGGTTTAAATAGAAATCTTAATATTGAGGCTTTCTGAAGCTGATAGATTTCTGACCATGATGGAGGTTCCAAAGAACAAGATGGTTAAACTAGACACTTTTAAATTAAAGGGTGGAGCAACAGTTTCATGGAATCAGTTGCAGCAAAACTGATAGTGACGAGAGAAACAACCAATTCAAATCTGGAAGAAGATGAAGCAGTATATGATGGACAAATTTCTCCCTCTAGATTACAAGCAGTACATGTTCCAATTGTACCAAAACTACACCCAAGTTAACCGTTCAATTTTCGATTATACGATAGACTTTAACAAATTTTCTGAACGTAATAATCTAGCTGAGACAGACACATAGAGGGTGGGGCAATATCTAAACGGTCTAAAGCTTTCAATTCATGATAAGATTGGCTTGCAGGTTGTATTGACTGTTGATAAAGCCCATAACATGGCACTGAAGGCACAACTTTTGGAGAGGGAAAGAAGTTGGAAATTTAGTACTCTTTCGTAGGAATTTTCCTCAATCGTCATATGTTACGGGTGATAGGGAAAAAGGTGTCCAAGAAGCAGTGCAATCTCCTTCTCAACTTGTCCAGATCAAATCACAAGAAACAACATATGCATAGGGCAGTGCTAGTAGAGGGCATTCAAGGAAGGTAGTTCCCCCTTCCGAATGTGAATCCTTATGCGAGGCCTACACATGGTATGTGCTATCGTTATGGGAGACCTGGACATCACTCCAGTAGTTGTGCAAATCGGCGATCTATTATTTATGTCGAGAATTAAGAAGTTGTAGATGAAGAGGGAAATGATGGAGAAGATTTTTATGAGGGCGCAAAATTTGTAAAAGAAGATGAAGAGCAATTCAACTGTGTGGTGTAATTATTGTTGTACGCACCAAAGCAATTAGACACGAGCCAACACTACAACATCTTTCGATTTGTTGTACAGTTAATCAAAATGTCTACAATTAAATTGTTGATAGTGTAAGCTGTGAGAATTTTGTGGCTAAAAAGTTGGTGGATCACATGAAGCATTATCATTGGCAAGCATTATCATGATGAAGTAATTTGTGATGTGGTTGATATGGATATTAGTCATGTGTTGTTTGGCAAACCATGGCAATATGATTTTGATATTCCTTATAAAGGCAAAGATAATTTTACATGTTCACATGGGAGCACACAAAATTATCATGATTCCTTCAAAATCTGATTTTGTGACTAAGAATTGTCCTAAAGTAAAAATCCATGTTAGTTTGGCCAAGTTTGAAGAAAAAATTGTGAATGAGATAAAGAGGCACAAAAGATTTATGCTTTGGTAGTTAAAGCATTGGTGATAGACAATCCAAAGGCAAAAACAACCGTGGTTATGCTAGAAAAGTTGCAGCCACTGTTGAAAGAGTTCAATCTGTCCAATTGTTGGCCTCCACTAAAGGACATTCAGTACCTTCCAAATATGGCACATTACAAAATGGGTCTAAAGGAGAATGAGATTTTGAGAGAGAAGGTAAAAAACTTGCTTAAAAAGGGGTTCATTCAAGAAAGCACGAGTCCTTGTGCAGTTCCAGCCTTGTTGACACCAAAGAATGATGACAATTGGCGTATATTGCATAGATTCTAGGAGTCATTAACAAGCATCAGATTTCTTATTTTTTGCTTGGATAACATGTTTTGTATGCTTGAGAGGTCAAAGATGTTTTCCAAGATTGATTTTCGTAGTAGGCTTCCATCATCGAATTATGTCTGGGTATGCATAGAAATCTGCATTCAAGACAAAAGATGACTTGTATGATTGGTTGGTAATATCTTTCAGGTTTAATCATTGCACCTAGTATGCAAGTCATGAACCAAACTTTGAGGTCTTTTGTTGAAAAATTTGTTGTTGCCTACTTTGATGATATCCTTATCTACAACAATCCGAGGAGGAGCACCTGGATCATCTACGGCAGATCTTAATAGTGTTGTTGAAAAATAAATTGTACATCAATCTTAAGAAGTGTAGTTTTATGGCTAACAAGTTTATTGTTTTTAGGTTATGTGGTTAGTGCAAAGAGAAGGTGCGAGCAATTCGAGATTGGCCAACACACACAACATTTAGGTGATGTTCGGAGTTTTCATGGCCTAGCAACAATCTATCACAGATTCATTAGCAATTTCGGTGCAATTATAACTCCAATCACAAAATGTTTGAAGAAATAAAAGTTTAATTGGGGTGAAGAGGCAAAAAAGAGCTTTGCCTTGATTAAAGAGAAAGTTATGCACCGCTCCAGTTTTGGCCTTTCTTAGCTTTGAGAAGATTTTTGAGGTGTAGTGTGATGCGAGTGGAAGTTGTCATTAGGGCAGTCCTATCTCAAAGCAAGAAGCTGAATGAGACTCGCCAAAAGTGGAGTACCTTATGATCAAGAGTTCTATGCAGTTGTTCAATCTTTGAAACATTGAGAGCATTTTCTGTTTTTTTAATAAGTAAATAATTATAGAAGGTGCCCAAGGAGGGCAAACCCATATGAACAAGTTGTAGCTAGTTAAAATGGTCTCAATGACCCCAAAAAATCGACTAAGGAGAAAGCACTTACAAGGAAAGCCTCCTTAGTACCAAAAAAAAAAAACAATAGACGGAAAAAAGCTATCTTTGAACAAAAAAGATGGGCTGCTCTTCCCCATAAAAAATACGCCTATTCCTTTCCTTCCATAGACACCCACATGAGGCAAGTGGGGGGTAATCTCCAACTCTTCTTCGCATTCTTTCTAATTCTACTTCTTGCCAAGACAAACATCAAATTTTTAACTAACTTCGGCATTACCCAAGACATGCCAAACACTGAAAGAACAAGATCCCAACCATCTCTGGCCACTTGGACAATGAAGGATGATATGATCCACCGACTCGGCATCTTTTTTACACATACTACATCTGTTAGCCAAAAAAAAATTCATCGCTTTTGCAAGTTTTCTGTTGTAAGAATAGCCTTCCACAAAGCCTCCCACATAAAAAAAAAGGTTGCTCTTGTGGAGACCCAGATTTCCAAATGATTGACCACAGAAAGTTGACCCCCTTTGTACCTTGAAGCGCCTTGTAGAAAGATTTCACCGCAAATGACCTTCCTAGTGGCTTCCAAATCAATCTATCGACCTCCCCCACCTCGGGCTGAAAATTTTGAAAAAAGATAAGGAAACGCCCCACTTCTTCTACTTCCCAATCCCTAAAGTCTCTTCTAAAGTTGAGGCTCTATACAAGGTTTCCTGCAATTTGAGTATAACTATCCTAAACCCAAGCATCTTTATTCTCGGCCAACCCAAACAACATAGGGAATCTCACCATCACCATCAAACAACATTGGGAGCATTATCTTGTGCAATGAGAGTTCGTGATTTACACAGATTACCAAGCTTTGAAGTACATCAACAACCAAAAGCACTTGAATAAGATGCATATGAGATGGTTCACATTCCTTTAGAAGTTCCATTTTGTCATCAAACACAAATCTGGTAACTTGAATCGAGTTACGGATACTTTGAGTATAAGAGGTAATCTTCTTGTCACATTAGCTCAAAAGGTTGTGGAGAGTCAAATTCTTAAAGGAACTATATGAAGAAGATGCAAATTTCAAGGAAATTGGGGCCAAGTGTAAGGAGTCTCAAGATATTGCAGATTTCTTTGTACATGAGGGGTACTTGATAAAGGGCAACCATTTGTGCATTCCTCAAACATCATTGCAAGAGAATGGCAAGTGTGGAGGAGCGTTATTTTTTGTCACAAATCAATAGGGACGTTGGTAACTTTGTTCGAAAGTGCTATATTTGTCAAGTATCTAAAAGTCAGTCACAAAACACTGGTCTTCATACTCCTTTATTGGTTCCTAATTCTGTTTGCGAAGATTTATCTATGGACTTTGTGTCGGGATTACCTCGCACTGTAGTAGTTGACAGCTTCTAGAAGATAGCGCATTTTATTCCATGCCAAGAGAATTCTAATGATTCACACATAACACGACTATTCTTTCGAGAGATTGTTAGACTTCATGTAATTCCACAATCCATTAATTCAGATCAAGACACAAAATTCCTTAACCATTTTTGGACACTTTTTGATGGATGTTTGACACTTCCTCGAGGCGCAGTACTATAGCACACCCACAAACTCGAGGCAGTAGTACTATAGCACACCCACAAATTGATGGACAGACTAAGGTGACAAACAGAATATTGGGACAACATAATTCGTAGTATTTGTGGAGATAGACCCAAGCAGTGGGATCATACCTTGCCACAAGTTGAATTTGCGTACAACAGTGTCGTTCACAATACCACAAGGAAAGTTGCCTTTAACAGTTGTTTACATCACTCCGCTAAAGCATACAGTTGACTTGGTTCGATTGCCTAAAGAGCCCGGTATGAGTGTTGAAACAGAAAACATGGTAGCACAAACCCAAGCACATGCTTGTCAAGTTTAAGCAGAAACTTAGAGAAGACTAATACCAAGTACAAGAAAGCTGCAAATAATCATAGGTGAGCCAAGGTGTTCAAGGAAGGAGATCAAGTTATAGTTTTCTTGCACAAGAAGAGGTTTCCAGTTGGTAGCTACAAGCAGTTGAAGCCAAAGAAATATGGCCTAATACAAGATCGTGCACAAAATCAATGACAATCCCTATATTATTGACTTGCCAGAAAATATGGGTATTTCAAGAACTTTCAATGTTGTTGATCTTTATGAATACCATGCAGAAGTGCCTCTTTATCCATATTACAGCTTGAGGTCGAAAGTGGAGGGGACTAGTGTACAACAAGCGATTATTGACTTCCTAGGATCCTTGATGACCCGATACGACCCGAAATATTTTTTACCCGGTTTGAACCCCCCCTTTTTTTTTTGGATATTTTGATTTCCTAATTTTATTCGGATTAGTATTAGTAGTTTCTTAATTGGATTAGTAGAAGGAATTAGTAATTTCCTATTCGGATTAGTAGTCTTTTTAGCTCTTTAACTATGATTTAAACAGACTTCTATTATGAAGCTTTATCAATAATATATTAGATTTCAAATTTAGAAAGTTTTTCTCTTGTTTGGGTCAGTAATCCCCGTCGTTGATTTAATTCAAGGAATTCGACATGCTCAATTCCTTTCACACTTTCATGTTGCGTTATTTTTGCTTGGTTAGCGACTTAGGGAGCATCACGGTAGATAATCTGTGAAGATGGCTTTCAAATGCCGAGTAGGCGTTGCATGTGCAAAGAGGCGAGGAGATGGTAGACCATCTACTTGTTCATTGTAAGATTGCCATGGATATGTGATGTTTAGCTCTTCTTCTTGTTTGGATATAGTTGGGTGATGCCAGCTTCGATGAGGGAAGTCTTAATGGAATGGAGTTGTAGTCGGATTCGGAAAGAGCCGAGGATAGCTCAGTAGGATGGCTCCCCTATGTCTAGTGTGGTGCTTATGGAGAGAAAGGAATAGAAGAACTTTTGATGGGATAGAGTTTTCCAATTGGAGTCTCAAAGATAATTTTTGAAGAGTTTTTTTTTTTTTTTTTTGATAAAAGAAGAATATCTAATGTATTTATATAGATTTATAAACTTTATTGGGGAATCTTAGGCTCTAATTCTTCTAACCGGTCCTTTTTTTGTATAAGGATTCGTCCCCCCTCAAGCGCCTTGTTAATATATTGACTTACATTTACTGATAAAAAAAAAGGTTTTATTAAAACTTCAGAAGTTGGAAAACCTCCATACCAAAATTCACTATACAATCCTTAACCAAGTCACATAGTGCACATGGTCGGGCACTATCATGCAAACAGGCCACAATAATATGCTCTCCTATATGATTACTGAGTGATATTGATGTATAACAAACAAAATTAACAGTACACCAACATGCTGACAAAAGATGCAATACACATTCAGAAGTAAACCACACTGCTAAGAGAAGTAGGGAGAGGCCTCACATTATTGCAAATAAAGTGCATCCTAATGACCAGATATCAGTTCTTTCATCAATATCTGCATGACTTGGGCAGTCCCACAGTTCAGGAGTGCAGAAGGCCTGCTGAACAGTGCTCAGATGCCCATTCCTGCATAACCAACATCCGGAAAACCAACCAACTGTATATTAGAAAGCAATGGTTTGTTACTTGTCAAAAAAAAAAAAATGCAATGGGTTGATTTGAGATGTAAATTGTGTTTAGTGATACTTGTCAGATTCAACATCAACAAAGGTGGTGTTCAAAGAATTACTAATAGCATAACAAAGCTCCAAACTATGAAACAACACTTTTAAGCCATTTGAAAAAGCAAAAATATAAAACCATAATTTTTTTTTTTTATAAGTAATGAGAAATTAGATTAAAAAGCGCCCAAAGGGGGGTGCTACCACTGTACAAAAGAGAGAAACTAAAGTTAAAAGAGTTTCATATCACTAAAGAAATCTACCATATCTCCTACCAAAGGATTACAAGAACCTTTAACTACATACAAGGAGTACAAAAAAATGCTTCTAACCCTATACAGGGGGATTTCCACGCCCTCAAAAATTCATCTATTCCTTTCTTTCCAAATGTTCCAAAAAATACAAAGAGGAATGACGTCCCAAGCCTTCTGAATATGCCGAATTTTGCACCCACTCCTCCAATTAGCCAAACACTCAAAGATTGTCCATGGCATGACCCACAAACAACCAAACAAAGCAAAAACACACTGCCACAGGTCTCTTGAAGCCTCACAATGGAGCAAAAGATGATTCATTGTTTCCTCCTCCCTCTAACACATTGCACACCTATTGGCCATATGGAAACCCTTTTTTTTTAAGGTTTTCATCGGTCCAAAATGGACTCCCAAGTCTCTGCCCACCCAAAAAAAGCTGCTTTCAATGGCACCTTTGTCTTCCAAATGCTTCGCCACAGAAAGTTTGAACTCCCTCTCCTCAAAAGAACCTTGTAGAAGGATTTGACTGAGAACTCCCGCTCCTTTTCCCAGGGACCCATCTAATCTTGTCCCTATGATGCGGGAGGAACTTGATCTTTTGTAAGATCTCCAACAACCTAGTTAGCTCCTCCACTTCCCAATCATGTAAAGCCCTTCTAAAGAATGGGGTCCAACAAACTTCTCTCCCTTGACTATAACAAAATCAGCCACCCACAACCCCTTGTTAGAAGTAACTTGGAAGAGGTGGGGAAACTTTTCCTTAAGTGTAACCTCGGAAGCCCATACATATGACCAAAATTTAATTTTCTCCCCCAACCCTACAACATGCCTCCAAAAATTAGCCCCCCCTTTTCTCAAACTCTTCCACAATCCTTGCCCGTGAGGGCCTTCCACCTCCTCCGAGAGCCATCCTCCATCCATACAACCATACTTAGCCTCTATAACTCTTCTCCACCAAGCATGGTTTTCATTTGCATATCTCCACATCTATTTGCCCAACAAGGCCCGATTGAACATCCTAAGATTTTTGATTCCCAACCCTCCAAAATTAAGCGGAGCACAAATCTTCCTCCAAGCCACTAGGTGGACCTTCCTCTCCCCGTCTAAAGCCCTCCCAAAGAAAGTCCCTCTGTAACTTCTAAGGTGTTAGAGATGTAATATATATTGAAGAGAAAGTAATCTAAGAGGCTGTTCGGAGATTCTTTAAAATGGGTTAGGCTATGTCCACTTCCATCAATTTATTTGATTTCTGGGAAAACCAATTCCCCTTTGTTCTGCCTTTTTCTAAGTTTTAAGCATATTTTAGAAACAAGTACAAACCTCAATATTAAAAAAGGTACTTACCAAACTTTAAAAGATTTAAAACCAATTCATTTCTACGCTATTGAACCAGGTACCGGCCTTTTCAAAACATGTCCTACCTTGATGGGACTTTCAAGGCACAACAGTTTTGATATGTAAAAAATCAAGGATATCATGTCCTTTCAAAACCATGCCATTTAGAAATGATAAATATAATGCTACATCTCATACATTAGTGGTTCACCAATGGACTCAAGAATCAAGAATATTATAAATCAAAGGTAACTGAAAGTCATCTCACCAGTTAATCTCTTATTAATGTCCTTCATAATGCAAATTTATCAATGACTCTTATCTTTCAAATGCCCACTATATATATATATATATATATATATATATATATATATATATTGATAAGTAAAATTTTATTTAAAAAAATATATATCTCTAAAGGGGAACGCACCCTTGGACATAAGAATGCCCACTATATTTTCATTCCCTGTATTTCTTTGTAACTTTTTCCCAAATTAATGTAAACCCAACTTAATCTTTGGTGCCCCTTCAGCTCCCATAGATTCGCAGTATTACCTTCTTTAATGCTTTTGTAGGATTTCTTGTAGAGTGGGATAGTAGTTGAATCGAAGTACCATCTGGTGAACTGAGATTCGGTGTGTAGGCCTATTAAAGAGATAGGACTGGGGAATAGAGAGCCAGCTATGATTTCTGACACTTACGTCAATAAATTATTCTGCTGGCCCATCAGAACTTGTGAAACTTAAGTCTATACTAGGCCGGATAAAAGAACCAAGCTCCCACCAGCTCCGTAGCCTAGTGGTATACAGGACTTGAAACCCTGTTAGAGGTATGAGGATTGGGGTAGTAGCCCAGAATGTAAGGAGAGAGAAAAAAAAAATTAATCCCCCCTCCCCCCCCCCCCAAAAAAAAAAAAAATTGAGAGAACCAAGCTACTAGCGACCAGCTTATGCTGAGATCAAGCCCGAATTTCAATGTTGCAAGTTGAATGAGCTAAACAAACCCAGCCCCAGGCTTTTCCTAGTCAAGTTCAAGAACATAGGCAAATGTATTACTATAGCAAGTTTTTGTTAGTGGCCATTATAAAGATCTGTAACAATAACAAATTTCATGAGATTTAGAACTTTAGAACTCCACCAGAAGTTTGCTTTAAAAAATTTTAATGAACAGTGACAACATTAAGCATTAGGTAGCTTGCTAGGTCACCCACGTAATTCATTTGGATGGGAGCAGTTGAGGACAATTAATTCTCACTTTTTTTTTCTGAGTTTTATACATAAAATGACATATCATTGTTTCAAACTCCCTAATGACAAAACCATGACCCTAATCCAAATTTTGGGAATTTCTTGTAGTGAAAGAGTACAAATAAGCAGGCAAAGACATTAATAGCTCTACTAGAGCCATAAAATCTTGTTCAATCATAAGCCATTACATCTTTCTTGTTTTGGCCTTACCCTCGTCCTTGTAGCACCACCAACTTGCATCAAATCACTCTTCTTAACTGGTGCATTAATTGGTATGTGTGACACATGGACAAACCATCTAGAAAAGTTCTCGTCATCTTATCCTTAAACAGTGCCACCTCTACCTTCGAATGAATACATAAATTTTAATTTTGCCATTTCAACATCCTTATTTCAATTATACATTTTCTTTACATGTTCATTTACATCCCAGCAATTAGTGTATCTTTGCATGTGTGATGTATCCAGTACTAACTGAGCCATGTTGGATTCCAAGTTTCCAACTAATCTTGACCCAACTAATCTTGAACATAGCTGGCTGAGCACCAGTCAACCTCGAACCACACAGTGTCCCAAGCTCAACGGAACCAAGGTTGTGCAGTTTACTGCTGAGCGCCTTTGCTCAATTTTACTCAAGCCTTAAATCCATCTAATAGAGAAGAGAAGCATGTTGAGACATGTAAGAGTGAAACTTGGACAAACTATACATGCCAAAGAATCAATTTAAAATTGAGAAAAAGAAAAAGAAAAAGAGAAGAAAAACATAAATATAGAGAAAATTAAAGAGAAGGAAACCATGAGCACCTGCAGCTGTAGAGCCTCTGAACGAGAGCGAATTTGCTTTCTTGCAGGACGAGCACTTCCAAAATCCATTAATATTGCAAGAGGCGGCTGTCCTTTTCTGTGCGTTATAAGGACATTACCAGGTTTGACATCGTTATGTGCATATGGAGGCTCGAGACTGTGCATATGCTGGAGTCCTGCACAAAGCTGCAGACCTAGGATCTTTTTTAATATAAATGCTTCTGTTGCAGACCAGGTTCCTTTTTAACATAAATGCTTCTGGTGCTTAAATTCAAATGCGGCAACAAGTTAAGGACATCAATGTATTGAAAACCACACCATTAATGTTTTGAATAAATACTTCAGTTTGATTTAACATAATATAATTGCAAACAGTAGATGGCCTTATTTGGAAAAAAAATTACACTGCATTAACTGGAATATTAAGTAAATGTAAATCTCAAAAACTGCCAGCTTCATATTAAGAAGATAAGTGACATTACAGTTGATATAAAATACTGAGAAAACATCTCTGCATAAGACAATAAAATGCAAGTACTTTCCTTCAGATATGTGTGTGTGTGTGTGTGTGTGTGTTATATAACAAATAACTAATAAACAAATATACTATAAGCTCAGAAATCATATATGCGAAAGAAAAAATGTATTATGAACTGACACGATGATTTTAATTCACCTGCCGAAATATTTGAAGAACAGTCTGAAGTAGAAAAGAACTCCTTCTTAGCTTTCATAGCTTTAGCATTGTCCAGTAAAGTTCCATCTAAATGAACTGGAAATAACAAGTATGCTTCATGCTTCCTAGATCCTTCCTGTGTGCCCTAGCCAATGATAAAGAGTCTTTTTAATAAATAAGTATTTTATAAGGAGGAAAAATACGGTTCAAGACAAGTACAGGAGGAGAAATGTTAGAATGGGTTGCCACTTGAAATAGTATAAAATACAATATGCCATTTCTCATACTATCAAAAAACAAATATTTATGTCCAGTATGAAGCGCAGGCACAAAGGAATTTGTTATAGTGGCATCGCCATACAGGTCAGGGAAAGGTTTTCAAAGACAAAAGATTTGCAGGAAGTCAATAGAGTCAGAAGGAAAAAGTCTGCAGACTTTGAACTGATGAGTGTATGGCATTTTGTACCATAGACTAACTTCAGACTTTCAGTATTCAAGTCTTTTATGGCCTAGCCAATGAAATAGATGTTTCCTGCTTGAATCTTCATTAGTCAGTCATTCTGCTTTGCCTTGGAATTCCTATCTATCTGTGCTTAAGCAAAAATCAAGTTTCTTTTCTTTTTTTTGACAGGTTAAGCTGAAATCCATTTTAGTTCTCCCTTTTGGTGTGAGGCTCAAGTTTTGGAGATTTTAATTCAGCTTTCATTCTTTGGAAAATTGTATATTATCTTCTGGTATGGGTCACTTTGGGTTCATTTTGTTTCCCCTTGTTTTCTTTTAGTAATATGTTGCTTAAAAAAGTTATACTCACTTACCAACTATGAAGCACAAACACTCTATTTTGGCTCACGTATCGGTGTCAGACAGGTGTCGGACACTGATAATCTCAGACATTTCCCAGACACGTTTCGGAAATTTGAATTATAGATATTAATGATTAAATGAAGAAGTTCTTTAATTTTTATTTAATAGCTTTGTTATTTTAATATATTAATAATATTTTTTTGATTTGTGTGTTTTTATGCCAATTTTAATTGAAATAACATTAGGTTTTTATTATATGGTCATATAAAAATTTTATATATATTCAACGTGTCCGTGTCCTACATTTTTTGAGAAAAATGTGTCTGCGTGTCCATGTTGTATCCGTCTCTCGTGTCCATATCCGTGCTTCTTAGCTTACCAGTCTTGAGGAATGCCATTTTAATTAGATTAAGAGCAACTCCTACAAAAGAAAACAAAGCTTTGAGAGAAGTTAAAGTGCTAAACATTTAAGAGCCATTCATATTGATTTGGTGTAAATTGTACACCAAGGTTACAAAAACCAAACTGGATAATGGTTCACCCGTGATTCAACCAACCTAAACCAGCCACTACTCCATCTCAGCTTATTCCCCCCCCCCCCCCCCCCAAAACAAAAAAAAAAAAAAAAAACAAAACAAAATTATTCAACCAAAAAAAACACCAGGAAATAAAAATCAAAATTTCAACCAATTGAACTAGCCAGTTTTATCTCTTTTTTAGGAACCAATTAAGTAGATTTTAGATTAAAAGAAAACGTCCAAATTAAGAAAGAAATTATAGTATGCATGTTAAGCAAGAACTTTGTTGTTTATTTCTGTCTTACAGTGATGTATTACATATTTTGGGACAAATAAACTATACCAACAGAATAGAAGAATGAGAAATCCCGTTGAAGATATAAATTTGTAGGAAGAAGTATCTGAAAATTTAAGTTTGAGTAAACCTTCTATTATATGCAATTGTTTTGAAAACTCTCTTATCCACTAGTAATGATTTGATATATAATTTATTTTTCAGACTAACTGGTTGAACAATAATGGTCTGACTGAAAAAGATCACTTTTACAGTTCAATGACCAGACTGGTTTCTATAGTGTTGTGCATTTTTACTTCCTGAATTCTCTTATTCATCAGCACTTTTAGGACACCCATCACTACAGTCTACATTCCAAGATTAGAACGTGCACTGCCCCTACCGCTCGGGAGAGTATCGGTGAATACTATCACAGGATAGTATCGTTGCCAAGAAAGCAAATTGTAGCCTTTTGGGTATTTCTACAGATCAACAACATATAAACTGATTACCTTGACTGAAATTATAGCATGATCAAGGAGCGGAAGAAGATTTGGATGGCTAAACAGAGACGAAACACGGATCTCCTCCCTCACCAGCTCCAACTGCTCATTATTTTGAATGATAACTTTCTTCATGGCATAAGTTCCATCATCTGCATATCCAACCAAAAATTAGATATTTTCCCTCTAAATCAGCCAAACGCTGAAATAATTAATCATTCAATACAACAAACGCATCACCTCTGCATCAACCGAATGCTGAAATAATTAATCATCAATAAAACAAAAGCATTGCCGAACATTAACAGGGTCACATTTCAAACCCATCAATACAAAATAAAACAATATACACACAACCCAATGCATCAAAAAAACAATTTTCATATATGATTCAGTTTGACATTTTAATTATAAGGAAAAACAACCCATATAATTTTCAAAAAAATGGAAGAGATCCATCTAAATACAAATTCATATATACACAATTCTTATGTTAAAGATTGTAGACCTCTGTAACCAGAAAAGAAAATTATCCAAAATCACACAAAGTAACAGGTACTCCACACAACCAATAGAGATTCAAATTCATATAAAAATACAATTTTGCAGGCTAAAAGTTAGTAAAATTTGTAATGTAATCAATCAGAACCTGAGACGTGAGACGGATCCTTGAATTTCTTGGCGATGCCACCACCAGAAGCGGAAGATGAGTCGGTGAGAACCTCCTTGACGAGGTAGACGTAGGCAAAGCCACCTTCGCCGAGCTGCCTAACGATCCTGAAGCGGTTCTCATTGATCCACACATCTCCACCTCCGTTCACATTGTCGTACAGTGCGTTCAGTCCGGAAAACGAGCATCCCATCTTCTACCTGGTCTGCTCGCCCTCTCTCTCTCTCTCTAGAAAAAGACTCTCTCTCTCTCTATCTCTAAAACTCCGAACAGATCTCCAAGACTCTCTCCCTCTCGTGTCAATGGGACTCGATGAATTTTTTTTCTAAATTTCTTGCAATTTCTCGCTCTCAAATATCTCAAATCTCAGTCGACCACATGGCTTGTTCCTTGCCCCGGATTTTTCTTGCTCGCACTTTCGCTGAGTATGAATAGTCAAATACAGTTAAACCATAATAATTTATAATTCTTTAATTAATACTTCTAAAAAAATAACTTCATTCTATTAGCAATAATTCTATTACCTAACAATTTTAAAAAAAATTAAAAATATATTTTTATATTTTTATATTTTAAAAAATATACATATTTATAAATATCATATAAATTGTTAATAAAATTAAAAACATTGAAAATTTTTTAAGAGTTTTCTTCTAATTTAAATGAGATATAATATATTTAAGATTTCTCTTCTAATTTTTAGTAGTGAATTTCTGATAGGTCGAAAACAGAAAGTGAAAGGGACAGCAGCCAACAGCTGAGAAAATAGACACAATATATATTTATAATACACAATTGATGTGGCAGCATCAAAATCAATACAATACTGCACAATAATTATATAAACATTTTTATTGAATCAGCATAGCATTACTGTTATAATAATTTGTGTACGTATTAGTTCTACTTCTCTTGCATACATACATACATACATATTGCATATGGATGTACAATACATGTATATTTATTCATGCAATGTACTTCCCGAGAAAGCATTATAACAAATTGACTCAACATTTACACAATTACATAATTTATTATATGGTCTGAAACCAATCATTCCAATTAATTACGGATTGACATTTATATAATATGTTTAATTAATAAAATATATTAAAATAATTTTTATTAATATAACAACTTATGATTTATTAGGACCATTAACTAAGTTTAGTATTAATCTATTTATTTAATTAGTTATACCTATATTATTGCTTAATCAATAATTGAGAATAATACAATAAATTAGGGTATACTAAATAGAGGCTAATGTGGGCGAGAGTGGACAACTTATATGAATGTTTTAGGTCTAGCATTAATCTATTTATTTAAGTAGTTATACCTATGCTATGGACTGGTGAAAGTTTTAAAAATGTTTTTTATTAGAGAAATTAGAATAACATAATGTAAGATTAGTTTGTTTTTCTAGTAATTTTTTAAAATTTTGTGTAGGAATTTTAAAAAATTCTTTGAACAAAAATGTAAATTATTAAAGACGGGACTGAAATTTGATATACCTCAAATAATACATTTTTATTATCAGGAGACATATTGACATTCATAGATTTTTTGATTGGAATGAAATTTAGAATGGGTACATTTGATGATATGATTACTTGAAAAAACAAAAATATTAATAGATGAATTCATAGATTAGAAAATGTATTTCAAGAAATTATAGGTGGAATAAATTTATACCGATTATCAGTCATGGAGCTAAATTGGAACTTATTTGTCTCTCGTGACCTATATTAGCGCTGTTATAATAGTTAGAACCCGTTGATATGTACTATTGAAATTTGTACTGTTATGTGTTAAAAAAATTATAATGCATATAACTGTAATACTAGCACGAGAATTTAAAAAATTCATGTACCAAAAAAATTTCAACAAAGTTTGAGTATAAAAAAATACCAATTTACTTTCTTGAAATTAATTTTTACTATTTTTAGATATATTAATGTATATAACGAAGCGAAGCAGTGATTCGGTAGTATTACTTATTCATTTTTAAAAAGAAGAGTAAGATTCAGGTTAAGGACAAGCCCAATATAGACCTAATTGCCCCCTCTTTCTTTTTCTTTTTTTTGATTTAACACATTACTTATGTTTTTGAGAAGTTTTTCAAATATATCATATCTTTGTCCCCACTGATTTAAAAAAAAAATTATATGTAGTCCTTATCTAAATTTATTTTGACTCATTTTTATTTGTTATTCCCAAAATATGGATAATAAGATTATCATATAATGTTTTCAAAACGTAAAAAATTCTTGGAGATAATTGTGAATGTGTTGAATATAAAACACTTCTACTCTCCTAAAAATTTATACTTTTTTTTTGTTAACTTTTTTTGTTTAATCTGTAAGTTATTATATATCAGTGAATTTAGTTATTGTCAAAAATATTATTTTCATATTTTTTTAATTTTAAACTTATAATCGAAATTTTAAGAACAAAATTCCGCTTCCCAAACTAAATTTATGGCATCGTCCCTGATTCAAGAGAAGGGATACTTGTTAAATTCATCAATTTTAAAAATTGACTAAGTTTTTTTTTATATAAATAAAAAAAAAAAAGATACACTAACAATATTATTAATATCTCTCTATACGTGTGTGTGTGTGTGTGTATATATATATATATATAGAGAGAGAGAGAGAGAGAGAGAAATAAAGAGAGAGTAATAAAAATTAGGTGGTGAATATTATATAATTTATAGGCAGGCCAAAATTTTTCTTAATTTTTTGTTTGGACATGCCATTAGCATGATGAAAAGTAGGGTTTGGCATGTACAGGACTCGGACATATTCCATATTTTTCTGATAAGAACATATTCTACAATACTCTATACCCACCCAAATTTCAGATTTCAGCAGCTTCATGGATAATGGTTGGGATTGGATACAAATTTGCCACCTTGAGCATGCATACTTCATGCAAAATCTCATTCATAATTGTTTCTTTTATTTGTTGTCGTACATATGTTAATGATAAGAAAAATACACCAACCTAGCTAACCTACGCTCACTGTTAACTATTACAAACTAAGGTCAATCCATTTTGCAATAATTTATAATTTAATTTCCTTAGGCAATTTAAGGGCATATATCGACATTTTTCTTTCTTTTTTTCTTCTTTTTTGCGCCTTCCCAACCATGGGATCCTACCTTGCTATGTATCCCAAGTTCTTTCATGGTGGCAAGAAAGATATTGCTAGACCCGTTCATTCACATGGTAGGTATTAAAATAGATACTTCGCCCGTCCATTCAAAAATATCATTTTGATTTACTTAAAACTCGCAGTTCTAAAAGGTGGTCCAATTCAATTGTTGTTTCTAGCTAATTTACTAGTAATTGCATACAGTTGCCAATTGCGGAGTAATTTTTTTTAAATTTGTCATAAATGAGAATTTTTCTATGAATAGTCTACGTCCTGTATTTAAAAAGGGAACCTTAACATTAACTACATCCACAACCATTTGAGGTAACTCAAGATAATAATTCTACTTTTTTATGTGGATAAAACGGGTGTAATGAATGCTGGCAAAAAAAAAAACATAATTAAGATGAGAATACTTATCAAATTAGTTGAGGCATGTATAAGACTTGTCCTTAAGAATAGCTTCCGTCCATTAGAAAATGCATATCTTGGTACAAAAGGTCTTAGCAATCAACCCTCCAATATTCAATATTTTTGTCTTTACTTACGTGCACCAATACGGCGAGGCCACGGGAACAAGCCTATTGTAAGAAATACTTATAAACATATCCCATGAATCAAGTGAGGCGCATTCACACATTAAGAAGGATTTTGTTATGGATATTTGACTTACTGATTATTGAGAGCGCGGATTATAGTTGACTCCCTGAATATGGAAGGCACAAATTTTGGATGCATTACCCGATAGTTGCATAATGATTCACAACCACAAATGACTTTTGAGACCCATAATAACTTAACCTATTAAGAAGATGAACCCTTACAATTTTATTTATTTATTTATGATAGTCCCAATCCAAGCATTATTAGTATTTTCTTTAGTTCCAAGACAAATAAATCCTCAAAATTTTGTGTTAATAGCAATCTCCCTGATAAAACCATAATCACACAAAAAAAAAAAAAAAAATTGTTAGAAAATTTGAGTTACGATGATTGTAAAATTTTTCTCTACTATTTTATATATTAAAAATTCATTCCAAAAGTTTTTTTTGAGTTTTATGTTAAATTAAGTCTTGTTGTATTTATAACGTTAGTTAATCACTTCTTGAAGACTTGATCAGTGCCTAACTTGAAATTATAGTTTTGTATGTTTGAACATAAACATAATTGATACATCTTGTTACTTCAAATCTATTACAAGAAAGATAAACACACAGATATTATGCAATCATTCCAAAAAACTTATTGATTGAAGATTAAACTTCTACTTGACAAAGACTTAGAGTATCTTTAGCAAACTAGCTATATTCTATTAGCCAAAATAGTAGTCTACCTTTTAAAAATCCCTTCCAACATACTTAGACACTAAATTAGCTAAAGTAATGGCTACCCAAAATAACTTGCTACTTTTTATTATATTAATATATATTATATTACTAGTTAAAAAATGTATATATATTAATCATCTAGAAAATTTTCTTAAATTACTATATTAATTAATTATATTAACCTTTTAATGATGTCACGATTTGGACATTTTAGGTTTGTTTTAAATTACATATATGACCATTAGAAATTGACAGTTAAAATTTAATTGTTAAAAATGACCATTCAAATATGACCATTCAAAAATTATCATTCAAATTTTATTGATAGAATATTTTAAATTAAAAAATGTATCAAGCTAAAATAGAGAGTATTTTTAGAATAGGCCTTAAAAATTTGAGTAACAAAAATAGTGTTAAAATCTACCAAATTAATTTGACCCCACTTAAAAACATTGGGTCCACTGATAAAATAGGAACAACACAATGAGAGGACTTTGTCATCTCGGATGGACCTTGGTCCCATAATCAAAGGACTATTAATTCAGCTGTTGGAGGTACTTTTCTGTTGAGCTTCAAGGCATACTTTCTTGCTACTGCTTCCTCTTTGGTTTCCTCATCTTCCATTAGGAATTCAGACGATTTATAGCAAGGATTAATAATCATCTTCTCCAGGTTGACAGCATTCTCAAGCAAGTACAAGGCAAGTTCAACATCAAGCATGCTCCCAGCAAATCCTTCAATTTCCACCACCTGGAGGCACTTGTGAGGATGTCTGGCAGCCTTTTCTATCTTTCTTCTTCTACGTCCATACTAGTGTACCTACAAAGATAGCTAATTATTTTCTCTTCTATTAACTTTTCAAACAAGAAATATTTATTTTCTTCTTATTTTTCTCCTAAATATTCAAATAAGTTAAAAAAACATTGCATACTACGGCTTAAGATTGTTGAAAAATTTGGAGATAATTACACAATTATTATATAAAAAAATTAATAAAAATATTCAACACCTTAAATCACCAATCTTGTATAAAATTAAAACAACATATAATATAAATTTAGAGAAACTATGATTGAAAATGTAGCTGTGAGTTAGATGAGAGGCACACTAGGCATTATCATCAAGCTATAGTGTCTTCCTATGTGCGAATAGTGTCGATCACTGACAACTTTAAAATACAACTCCAAAATAGAAAGTATCTTCTGGAATATTTTTCCAATGCAAGTGAGGATCAAGACGCAAGATATAATGCCAGGATTTTCATAAGAATAACTGTAACTTTCGAAGAACATAATTATTCATTGATTTCATCTCAATACAATTTTTGAAGCTTCAAAATTCTTATATACACATTTCCAGAAACTAACCTAACTGATCTTAGCTTAACTAACTTGGATAGATTTATCTAACTAATTAACTCCCTATTTCGAACTGATCTAGCTCAGCAATAGTACAACCACACTTTCAGTTAGTTATCTTTGGTAATAATCAACTGCAACAACAGTTCTAGAAGACTTGCAGAACTTGATCTCCTTGATGGAACTTGATTGAGCAATGGCAAGATGATGATGTTTGAAAGTAATCCATCAACTCACCAACCCTTTCAAATTTTTCATGCACCACTTTGTCTTTTATTTGCATTAATTTAAACAAACATGATCTATACCAGGGTGATTAATTAATCAATTGTCATAGAAAATTAATCACTCAAAATAATCAAATCACTAAAGATTTGAATAGTTGAGAGTAAGATAGAACACATTACACATATCAGAAGTAAATCACACAATTACCAGCAAAATGTAAAACTAGGAGTATGTTAATACCAGCAAAATGTAAAACTAGGAGCATATTAATTCATATTGTAACCAAATTCATTTCCCAAATTATTAGGACAACAAAAATTCAAACAGAGGATTATTATCAACATACTTAGCATGAAATCCTAAAGATGAAAGTGAAACAAATGCAGATGAATGGAAACCTAACATAAGCAATAACATAGAGACAGAGAAAGCTAACATATATGCAGATTGGAAACCTTAAAATCTATTCAAACTCCATGTTCCAGAACAATTCCCATTTGCTCCGTTGTGCTGATCAACTTGCTTTTTTGCTTGTTTTCTAGATTATTGTGACAGTGTAGTGCTCCAATGTAACAAAATTTCATCATCAATATAGAAATTCCAACCAAATCTGACTCTTCTAGGATAACGATCTTCCTATATGTCCGTAGCTCTCTGGCCAACATTTCAAATCCTTCTCTTGCCACTTTAGTTTCCTGTTTTTTCATCTTCAATTTGCTTTTGAGTTTTTTCCAAGCAGCATAGTCCTCCATAAACCTCCTCAAGTTCCTCAATGACCTTCCGGTCCATGTGGACTTCTTCTTCCCTATCCTTGCCATAGCTCTCTCAAGTTTTTCTCACCAATTCGAATTTCAATGATTAGAACGTGATAAGTCTGATAACAGACCATGTTTATATAGTAATGTAACCGTACCAGTGCTGTTGGATCAATTTCAGATCTAACAGCCAAGATTAAAATAATAAGTGTTTCTTTCCGCCAGCAATAACTGTTGGATGGAAGATTCTCATGTTTTAAGAAATACAGTTGTTGGACCAGTTTATTGAGATAAATCTCCCATCTTCTAGACCTTTAATAGTAACTTGGCATTGAAAACTTATGTCATGGCTTAATATTCTAAGCACTTGTGCGGTACCCGTGCGGCACCCGTGCGACACCTGTGCAGCACTTAGCAATTCACAATTGGACTTCAAATGCTAAGTCAACCTATCTAGTTAGCACACTTAGTCTTGGTGGTTAGAAAAGATGATGACTAGGGAACAAGAAAGCTAGAGTGAGAAAAACATGTATTTCTCAAGAAAAGATTGCTTACACTTGGTTGGAGGAGTGGCAAGTGAGACCTAACCTCCTTTTATAGGCTCTTGGCCTTACAATGGATAATTACGATCATTTTGATTTAAGGGATATAAGGGTAATCTAGAATATTTCTACCTTCTTAGGAGATCATTCTAGAATCTCAAGTATTTATAACATTTTAGAATACTCTATACAAGAGTAGAAGTATGTACAAGGCTCTACACAAGTCTAGGACTCCAAGAATGTTTTAGAGAATCCATACAGGCTTGTTATGCAGAAAAAAATGATTGTCTAGTAAGTGCTCCTGTGGCATCTGCATGGCGTCCATGTGGCGTAACCTTCTAGTAGATAGACGGTTCATTACACTTAGCTCCAAATTCTGCAGGGGAGAAATTTTCTTTTATTCGGGTGTGTATTTTAATCACAATCTGTCACTTATACAATGTTTCTATTTTATTTATTTTTGTTGTTATTTTTAAACTCAAAATAAAAATAGATGATAAATGTTAGCAAACTTATTTTAATGAGTAATCTTATTAAAATGATTTTCTTATAAAATTAACTTTCTTAACTAGTACATGTTTAAGCTTAAACTTATTATATGTATGCATGATGTACAAATGTTTTAAGGGACTAATGGTTAGGGGGTGAAATTTGGGCCGGTCGAGTCCGGTTTGAATTTTTTAAGGTTCGTATTTTATTTTTATACTTTGGATTGGACTTGAGCAAAAAAACTCAAGCCCAATTTAAATTAGGATTGGGTTTGGGTTGAGACTTTAAAAACTTGAATCCAATCCAAATTCAAACCCGAATTCAATATTTTTTATACTTTAGTTATCTATCATTAATTTAATGGAAATTCATTATAAGAATTACTATTTATATTTTTATAATTTGAAAATCTTGTTAACTTGTTAACTTTTTTTTCAAAATTATATTATGTTCAAAGAATTATTTCAACCGTTTTTTGTTCTTTTTAGAAGGAGAAATTGAGAGAATTTATTGGAGCTTTTAGTGTATAATAAAATTAGGAAAAAAGAAATAACAATTTATTAAAGAAATCATGAATAAATTTTAAAAATTAGAATTAATAATCAGGCTTAGGTCGGGTTCGGGTTAGGTTGTTTGGGTTCAAGGTCGAGCTCGAATTAACTATTTTAGAGCTTGGATTCAACTTAGGGCATGACTCCAGGAACCCGCCCTGCTCGAGTTGCACCCTTGCTAATTACATGAATTTTTGCATTAGTTGAACAGTAAACATATACTATATATATATATATATATATAAGTGTGTGTGTGTGTGTGTGTAAAATTAACATCTAAGTGTGTTTACTTTATAAATTTAATTTCAAAAACTTTAATTTAACAACAACAATAGGCAAGCACTTATATGCGTGGATCCAAAGAGTTAACAACTGAAACTAAAATTAAAGCAACAATTTAGTTGAGCTTTCATTTATCGTTTATATTTTACCAATATAAATTATGCTTGTGAATGTATCTTGAAACAGTAAAGAACCAAAATCAAACATAAGAAGCTTTGCAACTTGATGAGTTTGAATTCAAAGGATGTTCATGAGAATATTCAAGGTTAATTTGTAAAAACCATGAAGACTTCTCTAGTGATAGCCTCTCCTCTTTATTCTTTAAATAGTTATGCTTAAATTTGTCGCTTATTAAAGTTTTATAGTAATTTTTTAGGGAGTTGTTGTTTCTGCTTCCTTCAATTATGTTTACAGCCAATTACCTCAAGGGAAGTTTGAAAATATGAATTCCACACACGGTCTCATCTTATTCTTAATTTTTTTTTTAAAAAAAAAAAACTCATATTATTCACAATACAATAAATTTTTATTTTTGATATAGTAAAATCAAAGTTGCAGTTTTTCGTAAAGATGAGAACAGAAAATTTGAAGTCGAGTGATATAAGACATATTGCATTGAGAAATTAATATATTACTAGTTGAAAAATGTATATATATTAATGATCTAGAAATTTTTATTAAATTACTATATTAATTAATTATATTAACCTTTTAATGTTGTCACGATTTAGATATTTTAGGATTGTATTAAATTACATATATGACCATCAGAAATTGACAGTTAAAATTTAATTGTTAAAAAAGACAATTAAAATTTGACCATTCAAAAATTACCATTGAAATTTTATTGATAGAATATTTTAAATTAAAAAAAAATGTATCAAGCTAAAATAGAGAGTATGGTTAAAATAGACCTTAAAAAATTGAGTAACAAAAATAAAAAGAAGATAATTTTTTACTAAAATAACTAGTCGAAATGGCTAGTATTATGGGAGTTGCTCTTACAAATTAACCTAAATAAGAGGCGGAAAGAAACCCTTCTATGTGAGTAAGACCAAAATTTCCAACTACTTTTGTGTTGGTTTGTTTTGGAATTTCCAATTTTGCTTTATGACAGCCAATCCAAATAATAGTGTTAAAATCTACCAAATTAATTTGACACCACTTAAAAACATTGGGTCCACTGGTAAAATAGGAACAACACAATGAGAGGACTTTGCCATCTCGGATGGACCTTGGTCCTATGATCAAAGGACTATCAATTCAGCTCTTGGAGGTAGTTTTCTTTTGAGCTTCAAGGCATACTTTCTTGCTTGCTGCTTCCTCTTTCGTTTCCTCATATTCATTAGGAATTCAAATGATTTATAGCAAGGATTAATAATCATCTTCGCCAGGTTGACAGCATTCTCAAGCAACTACAAGGCAAGTTCAACATCAAGCATGCTCCTAGCAAATCCTTCAATTTCCACCACTTGGATGCACTTTTGAGGATGTCTGGTAGCCTTTTCTATCTTTCTTCTTCTACGTCCATACCAGTATACCTGCAAGAAAACAAGTCCAATATATAAACTTAAAGTAATGTCCTTGAGCACAGTACCACATAACCCTATCTGTCTCAATTGATTTTTCTTTTTTTGGGGGGTAGGGGGGGAAGAGGTGTGACAGATGACTTGGAGAAACCAACTTGTCATGACATATTTAGTCAAGAATTGAACAAAAACATAGTTAAACTAATTCAAAGTTAGTTGTAGCAGCAATAAACCATTCTGAAAATCCAATTCACATAGACAAACAACACAAAATAATAGAACTCGTGACAAGCCATCTGAACTTTCCCTTTGGCTACATTCCAAATTTTCAATATATCAAAATGCAAAAGTCAACCCTACGCTCTTGATAACTAGAATTCCACAGGTGATGTGTAGGGCTATAGTTTAGGCAATCTAGAAAATGAGAAAGAGATGAATAAAAAGCTGAGACAGAGATGAGAAGTACACCATCCATGTCTAACAAATGTACCTCTTATGAACAGTATTACTTACGGTATTAGAGGAAAACACATGATAAGTGCATATGGATTGAGCGGTACTCTTGTCAGTGAATCCACATGTCCAATTTTTTTAAAGGCACTAGAGATTTTTTTTCTCTTTATTTCTTTTAGAAGGTTCAATTTACCATGGAACTAACATGAGCCAAACCTTAGTGAACTCATAAAACAACATAACCCAAAGAATCGTGTCATAAAGGTTATATAACAGCTGATCCTAAGCCAAACCATGGTCATGCATCAAACTTAAAAGTTCCTTAAAGATTGCCCCCAACCTCAAGTGATCATATTAAGTGTGGTGATAGGGTGAAAACCACAATGTGAGCATAAAATATAGATTGAGATAATCAAAAGCAAAACTAGGGAGCTTGGGATTGGCTCAACCTAGGGGGAAAGGAGCTCAAGGAGTGATTGGCTTAACTCAAATAGGGGATCTAATATCAAGATTACCTTGCAACGATACCATGTCTAGGTTCAAAGTTGAGATGCAACCAACACTGATCTGGACAAGAGCAGCAAAATAACAAACACATGTTTTCCTTAATGGTCCACATGTTAATAGGTGATTGGTCAACATTACATATACGACTATCCCGAGGGTGGTTAAATTACACCAATCAACATTGATCATATCTATCAAGTTTGTCAAAAACGAACGCAAAGAATAGTATAAAATTTCTCTCTGTTAAAATAAATAATTTTAAAATAAATTAACTAATAATATTTTAATATATTCTATATATATTAAATTTATTGTAAAATAGATATTAACTATACAAAATATATATAAGTATGTAATTTATAAATAGATCATAAATTATATTTAGTTGCTTATATGCACATGGACATGGAAGTAATTTTCAAAAAAGATTCAGATAGAAAGAGTAAAACAACAATTGAGCATTTGATAAATAATATTAACTTTTTGGTCAATGGAAACGAAGAAAAGAACGACAGACCGGGCCAATGTTTAATCAAGTAGAAACTGAGCAGCCAAACACCACAAGTTAAACTGACATTTTAACTTTTGAGATTGGGGGCCACTGATTAATGGGTGAATCGGGAGGCCAAACGGGCAAAGTGCCAATTTAGTTAAGCGATATATAAATATTATTTTATTAAATAATTGTGTAAAAATATTATTTAATTTAAGTAATTGAGTAGTTAGATTAATTATTAAAAAAATGTTTAACAATTATGAAATAGAGACATTTATAATAGACTTAACCATGTGCGGATAGTGTCAATCACTGACAACTTTAAAATAGAAAGTTTCTTCTGGAATATTTTTTCAATGCAAGTGAGGAACAAGATGCAAGATATCACGCCAGGATTTCCATAAGAATAACTGTAACTTTCGAAGAACTTAATTATTCATTGATTTCATCTTAATACAATTTTTGAAGCTTCAAAATTCTTATATACACATTTCCAGAAGCTAACCTAACTGATCTTAGCTTAACTAACTTGGATAGATTTGTCTAACTAATTAACTCCCTATTTCTAACTGATCCAGCTCAGTAATACTATAACCACACTTTCAGTTAGTTATCTTTGGTTATAATCAGCTGCAACAGCAGTTCTAGAAGACTTACAGAACTTGATCTTCTTGATGGAACTTGATTGAGCAATGGCAAGAGGATGATGTTTGAAGTAATCCATCAATTCACCAACCCCTTCACATTTTTCTTGCACCACTTTGTCTTTTATTTGCATTAATTTAAACAAACCTGGTCTATATTAGGGTGATTGATTAATCAATTGTCATAGCAAATTAATCACTCAAAATGATCAAATCACTAAAGATTTGAATAGCTGAGAGTAATATAGAACACATTACACATATCAGAAGTAAATCACACAATTACCAACAAAATGTAAAACTAGGAGTATGTTCATACTAGCAAAATGTAAAACTAGGAATATGTTAATACCAGCAAAATGTAAAACTAGGAGCATATCAATTCATACTGTAACCAAATTCATTTCCCAAACCATTAGGACAATAGAAATCCTAACAGGGGATTATTATCAACATACTCAGCATGAAATCCTAAAGATGAAAGTAAACAAATGCAAATGAATGGAAACCTAACATAAGCAGTAACATAGAGATAAAGAACGCAACATATAAGCAGATTGGAAACCTTAAAATCTATTCAAGCTCCATGTTCCAAAACAATTCCCATTTGCTCCGCTGTGCGGATCAGCTTGCTCTTTTGCCTATTTTCTAGATTATTGTGATAGTGTGGTGCTCGAATGTAACAAAATTTCGTCATCAATATAGAAATTCCATCCAAATCTGACTTTTCTAGGATAAAGATCTTCCTATATGTCCCCTGCTCTCTAGCCAACACTTCAAATCCTTTGCTTGCCACATTGGTTTCCTGCTTCTTCATCTTCAATTCGCTTATGAGTTTTTTCCAAGCAGCATAGTCCCCTATGAACCTCCTCAGGTTCCTCAACGACCTTTTAGTCCTTGTGGACTTCTTCTTCCCTGTCCTCGCCATAGCTCTCTTAAGTTTTTCTCACCAATTCGAATTTCAATGATTAGAACATGACGAGTCTGATAACATACCATGTTTATATAGTAATGTAACCGTACCAGTGCCGTTGGATCAAATCCAGATCTAACGGCCAAGATTAAAATAATAAGTGTTTCTTTCCGCCAGTAATAACGGTTGGATGGAAGATTCTCTTGTTTTAAGAAATACAATCGTTGGACCAATTTATTGAGATAGATCTCCCATCTTCTAGACCTTTAATAGTAACTTGGCATTAAAAACTTATGTCATGGCTTAATATTCTAAGCACTTGTGCGGTACCCGTGCGGCACCTGTGCGGCACTTAGTAATTCACAATTAGACTTGAAGTGCTAAGTCAATTTATCTAGCTAGAAACTTAGTCTTAGTAGTTAAAGAAGATGATGGCTAAGGAACAAGAAAGCTAGAGTGAGAGAAACTTATATTTCTCAAGACAAGATTACTTACACTTAGTTGGGTGAGTGGTAAATGAGACCCCACCCCTTTTTATAAGGCTCTTGGCCTTATAATGGATAGTTACGATCATTTTGATCTAAGGGATATAAGGGTGAATCTAGAATGTTCCTACCTTCTTAAGGGATTATTCTAGAATCCTTAAGTATCTATAACATTCTAGAATACTCTATACAAGAGTAGAAGTATGTACAAGGCTCTACACAAGTCTAGGACTCCAAGAATATTTTAGACAATCCATAAAGGATTGCTATGCAGACAAAAGTGATTGTCCGGTACGCGCTCCTATGGCGTCTGCATGGCGTACATGTGGCGTAACCTTTTAGCAGACAAATGGATCGTGACACTTAGCTCCAAATTCTGCAGGGGAGAAATTTTCTTTTATTCAGGTGTGTATTTTAATTCACAATCTGTCACTTATACAATGTTTCTATTTTATTTATTTTTTTTGTTGTTTTTAAACTCAAAATAAAAATAGAGGATAAATGTTAGCAAACTTATTTTAATGAGTAATCTTATTAAAATGATTTTCTTATAAAATTAGCTTTCTTAACTAGTACATGTTCAGGCTTAAACTTATTTTATGTATGCATGAGGTATAAATGTTTTAAGGGACTAATGGTTAGGGGGTGAAATTTGGGCCAGTCGAGTCCGGTTTGAATTTTTTATGGGTCGTATTTTATTTTTTATACTTTGGATTGGACTTGAGCAAAAAAACTCAAACCCGATTTAAATTAGGATTGGGTTTGGGTTGAGACTTTAGAAACTCGAATCCGATCCAAATTCAAACCCGAATTCAATATTTTATATATAATATTTTTTGTACTTTAGTTATCTATCATTAATTTAATGGAAATTCATTATAAGAATTACTATTTATAATTTTATAATTTGAAAAACTTGTTAACTTGTTAACTTTTTTTTTCAAAATTATATTATGTTCAAAGAATTATTTCAACCGTTTTTTGTACTTTTTAGAAGGAGAAATTGAGAGAATTTATTGGAGCTTTTAGTGTATAATAAAATTAGGAAAAAAGAAATAACAATTTATTAAAGATATCACGAATAAATTTTAAAAATTAGAATTAATAATTGGGCTTAGGTCGGGTTTGGGTTGGGTTTTTTGGGTTAAGGTCGAGCTCGGATTAACTATTTTAGAGCTTGGATTCAACTTGGACATGACTCCGGACCCTACCCTGCTCGAGTTGCACCCCTGCTAATTACAAGGATTTTTGCATTAGTTGAATAGTAAATATATACTATATATATGTGTGTGTGTGTGTGTGTGTGTAAAATTAACTTCTAAGTGTGTTTACTTTATAAATTTGAGTTCAAAAACTTTAATTTAACAACAACAATAGGCAAGCACTTATACGCGTGGATCTAAAGAGTTAACAACTAAAACTAAAAGCAACAATTTAGTTGAGCCTTCATTTATTGTTTATATTTTACCGATATAAATTATGCTTGTGAATGTATCTTGAAACAGTAAAGAGTGAATCAAAATCAAACATAAGAAGCTTTGAAACTTGAAGAGTTTGAATTCAAAGGATGTTCATGAGAATATTCAAGGTTAATTTGTAAAAACCATGAAGACTTCTCTAGTGATAGCCTCTCCTCTTTATTCTTTAAATAGTTATGCTTAAATTTGTCGTTATAGTAATTTTTTAGGGAGCAATTGTTTTTGTTCTCTTCAATTATGTTTAGAGCCAATTACCTCAAAGTGAAGTTTGAAAATATGAATTTCACACACGGTCTCATCTTATTCTTAATTTTTTTTTTAAAAAAAATCTCATATTGTTCAGAATACAATAAATTTTTATTTTGATATAGTAAAATCAAAGTTGCAGTTTTTCATAAAGATAAGAACAGAAAATTTGAAGTCGAGTGATATAAGACATATTGAATTGAGAAATTAATGCTATAAGGTTTTACTTGTAATGTTTTCAGGCATAACTTTCTTAATAGGCTGCTGATGAGCTCAGATGATGAGACAAGACTCCATGCATGACTACCGAGTTAAACTTATGCAAGGAGACAAGACTCCATGCTTGACTATTGAGCTGAGTTTGAATGCTAAACAGTAGACACTTACTTTAGAGTTGGAGAAATAACATTTTTGTCATTTGAAAATCGTATTTCTAATAGTTGGAGATTTGTAATTTGGTTATCTTATAATACTTATCAAAAGTATAACGATTGTAATATTTTAGTCATATCAAATGACATGTAAAATAAAATCTTATAAGTCACATACTTAAGAGTGCATCAAAAGAATTATGGGAAAGAGCCAAGTTTCACCGTGACATATAAATTATATAAGCATCTTATTAAATTTAAATTGCATAAGCATCCTCTTAAATTTAAAAATTTATTTTCAAGTTTTAATATTTCAATCAATTGGACCTCAATAAACAGTAAATGATCATATTATATATTTTTATTTAAAAAATTTCATCAATGAAATTAGACTACCGTTGGAAGATACATTTTTTTAATAGTATCGCATTATTTGCTATGTTTCATAATTTTTTGTGCTGTCATTGCATTTATAATAAAATGTTACTGAAAAAACACTAACATGAGTACATTAGTTTGAATACAATGCACTAAAATAATGAATAATTTTTTTTTTTTTTGTTAATTAGTACCGTGACCGGGCCCGATGCTCAACCTAACCCACATGATACGCGGGTGGTGCGCAATATGCACTCAAAAGAAATGAAATTTGCGATTTGTGGCTCTACGGTGGATAAGTTTGGGACACCGGGCCGTTATGTTTCTCAGTCTGTACCGGATGAAAGCGTAGAGAGAGAGAGAGACTCACATGGGTCAACTGTCATCTGTCCTTCAGTCACTGCGTCTTCGTCTTCTTCTTCAACGGCTCTCTTCTCTCACGCTAAGGACCACTGTGTGTCGCCTCAGACGCCATGCCAGGACCTTATCGTCTTCTATACTCGGTACACGAATAAGTCTCAACAGTACATCAACAACAAAAGTAATTCCTATGAATATGAGCAAGAGCAGCCTTAGTGGCGTGACATGCTCAGCTTCTTCTCCTTCTGTTCTTCCGTCTGCTATCCTCTTCGATTGTGATGGCGTACTCGTCGATAAGGAAAAGGACGGTCATCGCATTTCTTTCAACGACACTTTCGCTGAAGTACACCACTAACTCTGTGATTTTGACGATTCATTCTTCTTTTGTTTTTTTTTTGAATTGTTTTTTTTTTTTTCATTTTTGAAGTTTCAATGGATAATAAATAAATTTTTAACTGAAATTTTGGACGATTGACGCTCAATCTCAGACTAATATGTTGTTTCCTGAATTCGGTTTTGTGAATATTGTGTGAATTCATGTGCGCATTGTTGGCTTTCTCTGTTAAATGCCTCAATGTGTTTCATGGACTGATCACGTAATTGAATATTTTGAATTGGTTGCACAGAGGGAATTGGGGGTTACCCGGGACGTGGAATTATATGGCGAGTTGCTCGAAATTGGGGGAGGAAAAGAAAGTTATTGATTTATTCCGAAAAACTAGGTAGTTATGTTAACTTATATAAGCCCACATGAACATTGAATTCAACTAGTTTGATTTCACAATTTCTGAAACAGTAGTTTTTGTGTGAATTGGATTTCAATTTTACGAGGAACTTCTTTCTCTTCTGGTCAGTGTTTGATTAAATTTTTTATTAACCGAATACGGGTTCTTTTAGGATGACTGCCTACTTTAAGAAGACAGGATGGCCAGAAAAAGCTCCTAAGAGCGAAGAAGAAAGAAAGCAATTTATAGCTTCGCTGCACAAGCGGAAGACAGAGTTGTTCATGGCTCTTATTGAGAAAAAGTTACTACCTCTTCGGCCTGGTGTTGCAAAGTAGGTCAATGTTTGATCTTTTGCTTAGTTAAGATACATATTTTAACTTGATGATGGTTGCCTTTATTTATATTGAATGATGATTGTAAATCGTTGGTTCAACAATGATGGTTGCATTTATTTATAGTTATTGCTGGTCGTAAATCATTGGCCAATGATTACTTATTATGCCAATATATATTCATTTCTGCACCTCATGAAATGCAAAGCTCAGATTGATGGTTGTCCTAGGAGCATGAATAAGTCTTGGAATACAATTACCAATCTTCCTGTAAAGATCCAAATTTTTAGGAAATTTTTTTTTTTATTTATTTATTATTTAGTTATTTATGTATGGAATGCGCATTATTTATGTGTATTTGTATGTGTATGTATGTATATATATATAATGTATGGTATGCATGTGTATGCATAAGGTATTGTGTAATATATATACACGTGTGGAGTGCATAACAGCTGTGTGTGTATACGCGTGGAGTGCATAACAGCTGTGTGTGCAAGAGAGGTGTGTGTGTGTGGACAGCAGCACATCTATGTGTGTATAGGGTCGGCTGTGAGTGAGTGTGGTGTGTGTGTGTGTGATGTGAAATATATAAATATATATATGTATAACCCAAAACACAAGTAATGCATTTAATGAAAAGTTGAAGGGAATTCAGAAAAGAAGAAAGAGAAAAGGGGAACAGCAGGTGAGCAGGTGAGGGTGAGGTCTGACTGTGGAGAGAGGAAACCAGGAAATGAGAAGAGAGAGAAAGAGGGGCGGTAGAACTTGTACTAAATAAGAGCATGCGTTGCATGCTTGAGAATAAATAAGAAGAAAAGGAGCAGGGCATTGAAGTTGTGAGAAAGGAAAGGGGTTTCAGAAGCAGAAACCGAAGAAGGGAGGTGGAAAACTCTGAAATAGGTATGTCAAGTAAATTTTAGTTTTCAAATTTTTAAAGCATGATAAACAATTTGGAATATAGGGCCGTCTAGCTGAGTTAAAAAGGAGATTAACAGAAGAAGAATGAAAGGAAATGGTTTAGAAATGAATTGGACAACTTGAGTTGCAGGTTCCTCTTGGATAATCGGGTTAGAGATTTTGTGTTTTTAAAACATGTTTAAATGGTACGAAGTTGTTTGTGCTAGGTGTAGAAAAACATTTAGAAGAAAATGGAAGCAAAAAAGTGGGGAAGGATGGCTTAAAACTGACCACCGGAAAAACTGGGTTTGGTGGCCGGAGCTACGGTTCACCTTAACTCCGAGGGGTTTTAATGGCTTGAATCAAAAAAGAGGTTTAGATATAGGATCCTTGGGAAAAACTGAAGAAAACCCCATTTGAAAAACACTAAGACTTTGCAGGAAAGCCGTCGCCGTCGCCGGAGGTGGCGACGGAACCCTAGGGTCCCTTGATCGGAAAACCGAGGGAGACGACGGCTGAGTTGGGCCTGTTTTATTGAAGGTCTTTGGGCCTGATAAATTTCAAATCCCTGGGCTGGTCAAGGGTAGGTTAGGGGCTGGTTTGTTTTGGGTTTAAAAAGGAATTGGTCCTGTTTTAATTGGGCCCAACAGAGAAAAAGGGATGAAAAAAAAAATGAAAAAACAAAGGGGGAGGGGGGATTACACAGAAATGCGGCTAACAGGAATTGAACACGGGAGGTCACGGTTGAAGCGTGCCCCTATTTCTCACCCAACCGAATATGCAACTAATATATATATTACAATTTACACTATTTAATTAATTAAATTTATTTAATTAAATTAAATACTCTGAAATGGTCCGGAACTCAATTAAGATAAGTCATAGGTGTTTTCTGACTATCTTGGACCTCTTGAGACCAATGGTGAGGTCCGTGACGCAAGACGAGGTCCCGAAAGATAATAGACCTGTAGGAACATTAAAAATTATCATAATGCCCTTGAGTTAAAAAGCAATCAAACGGACTCCGATTAAAGTAAACAAATAGTGAATTTTTATTATTTCGGGCATTCTGGACTTAATCGTGGAGTCTAATTTGAGAAAAGAGGCCTCGGGAAGTGAGAGCCCGTAAAAGTATAAAATGACCGTTTTGCCCTTTTTAGCACATGTACCCGAATTAAATTCCACGAAAGCGTAAACTAACTTTTTTCAACGTTCCGAATTCAATGGTAAAGTCTATATTAGCAAAATAGAAACTCATGAAATAAAGAAATAAAATTTGATGAATAACATGATTCAAGTAGCAAATAAACTGAGTTACATTTTATGATTTTAGGGACACGGAAAGACAAGGAGAAGGTGGTCTAACCTTCTGCATTTTCACTGTAGTTCAGCTACACCGCGAGTACGATTTCTTAGGGTTGAGACAAACCCATCAGGTATGATATATTGTGCTAAGTAAGGAATAAGATTACATTTACGAATGATTTGCATGTTGATTGAATAGATCATATATTTATTTGTTTAATGTCAGAAAATCACATAAAGAATGTTGTTTTAAAAAGAAACCTTGAGTTGATTGTTTACGTTACTCACTGTGCTTCTTGCTGCTCCATAGAGATATGATTTATTCTGTGTGTTGGGTTGTACGTGATTTATATTTTTGGGAAGTTGTTAAGATTGTGAACACATGACTTGAGTATGTATTTTCGTTGATCATGTATTGCATACATTCATGTGGAGAGGTTTTGTTATTCAGATGTTGTGATTGTTTTAAGTAGAATACATTGTTTAAAAGTCTGCTCCATGTGTTGGTAAATTGCTTATTTGAGATTGTATTATTGCATGGTGGAATCAAAGCATATTGGCATGGTGTGATGCATTGAAAGCATAGTGTGGGTTGAGCACGCGATGCTATGCATTGTGAGGGTGTAGACCATGTGGTGAAAGACCCAGAAATTGGACATGGTACTCAGCTTCCAACGGATGTGTTCCGAAAACGAGATATGGTACTCAGCTTCCATCGGATGTGTTTCGAAAACGAGACATGGTACTCAGTTTCCATCGGATATGTTCCGAAAACGAGACATTGTATTGATACTGAGGTTCCATCGGATGTGTTCCGAAAACGAGACATGGACATGGCATAGAGTTGACATGGAATAGAATTGATATGGGTGTGGCATAGAGTTGACATCGGTGTGGCATAGAGTTGACATGGGTGTGGTGTAGCGTTGTATGGATGTGTCATGCACATTTTCATTACATCATATTAATGGATTCATGGATATGGTATAGAATTTGCATGGATGCTTTATAGATATAATTGTACATTGTAAGATGATATTAAATACCATGTAGATGTGAATGTACACTTGCACATGCCACGCCTCAATTTATGTTAATGAGTTAGATAACATGTAGATTTTTGCTAGTACATTGCATGATGATATAAAATGTCATGTAGATATAAATGTACACTTGCACATGCCACGCCTTAATTTTGTTCCTTGCATTAGCATTATATCATACCAGCAGTTAAGTTGACCCATTCGTGGGACACCATTTCAGATGACACTTTAGCTACGCGAGACTTGGAGATGCCTTGATTGAGAATTATAATTGGCCTGTGGAGTGTGTTTTGATGTTGTACAAGGGCATAAGCCCTAGACTATTTTATGATTTTTGTACGTTGTAAGGTAATAGGTAGGACCTTATGCATTGTATCAGAACAGTGGATTGAATTAGTGTTGAACGGTACTTGATTGTCCTTTATTTCCTTATTATTTTAATTTTCTTTCGTCTCGTCAGTCGCGCCTCGGGTTCGCCAGAATTCGGGGCGTGACACTTCCAAAGTCTAGTATGAACTATGAATGCACTATCATTCTACTCCTCCCCCCCCCCCCCCCCCCCCCCCCCAGGGCTACGAAACTTACGTCTTAGTGTGTTGGGTAATGCTGCAAAATCCAATTTGTTGTCATTTCCATGAGCTGTTCTGTTAAGTACACTCGTCTTTGCATTATTACCTCACATGTCATGATCCTGAATAATTAAGAAGTGAAACCTCTTGCATATATATGCCTTTACTCCAATTTGGATCTATAACCTTATGGAAACTCTATGGCCAATTGCTTCTTAGGTTTTCCTTGTTCTGTTCAAGCTAAGATATGTAAAGTATAAGCTAAAAAGTGGCTTGATATTATCTTACACTTTTGAAAGGTTGTATTATATATTTAAAAAGTCTGTTTTTCTGTTTCATCTTAGGTTTCACTTTTCACTAATTAAGTTCCAAGATGCCAATAATTTGGGAGTGGATACACATTTAGTCATCCCTTTAGGTGCTCCATATTTTGAATTTTCAAGTAATTGTATAATTGGTTAAGAAAGGTTTTGTCGTAAAAGTACCTTGGAGATGGCTTTGATAGACTTTATTATTTGAGAAGTATAATTGGTTAAGGAATGTTTTGTCTTCGAAGTTTCCTTGGAGGTGGTTCAGTAATAAGGTACTCTTGATGGTTATTTAAGGAACCTTTCATTTTCTTGTAATTATATATATTTTATCTTCTTGATGTGAATACATTTATTTTGAAGTTAAAATAAATAAAAAATGGATATTTAAAAGGAGAACGATGCGCTGTTATCCAAAGTTGATCAGACCATTTTGGAGATTGGGTTTTATTAGATTTTGTGTTTACTTTTACAGGTTGATGGATCAGGCTTTGGCAAAAGGAGTCAAAGTTGCTGTGTGCAGCACTTCCAATGAGAAGGCGGTATGCATGATCAGGTTCTAAAATTTTATGTCATGTCGAGTTGTGTACTATTGTGATGATAATTTGTGGTGATTATCGAGACTGCACGTATGCTTTGCAAAACTGTTTGAAGCAGAAAAACTATATGGTTGGTCTTGAACGAAGTTAATGGGTAATTGTTGAAGCAACTAACAAGTGAAATCGAAGGATCTCATTTGATCCCAGGCAGATTATCTATCTGCTTTTTGCATCTATTTTTTTCTTCTTTGGGTAAATTGCTTTTTCCATCTATTTAGTTATATGTAACCTTTGTGCTTACTGTCAACAGGTTGTAGTTAATCTGCTTGAGTTAGTTTTCTTTCTTTTTTTTTTTAATTTTTTTTTTTATAAAATATCAATTCTCAAGTCTGCTAATTAGTTTGACAACTGAACAATTTGTGATTATTTCAGGTGTCTGCAATAGTTTCATGCTTGCTGGGACCAGAGTGAGCAGAAAAGATTCAGATATATGCAGGAGATGTTGTTCCTCGTAAAAAACCTGATCCGGTAAACTTCTTATCCCACTTAGTGTTGATGTTTTCCAAAAGGAGTTTGGACACCCAATGGAAATTATATCAGTTGATTTGTATTCTTACATTGAAGGCACAATTTCCATACTTGAATATAAGGTCATCAGGCACACAAATTTATAATTCATATGGCATTGTATTTTCTTCTCTCTTTTCTTTTTTGACAAACATATGGCATCATATTTTGAAATCCTGGGAAATTTGCTACATTTTCTGTAGAGTGAACTCATTTCAAGTGTTATGGAAAACAAAATAGACTTCTTTCAACTGGGTAAACAAGATGTGATATCCTCAGTTCTTTGTGTTTTTCTAGGGCCCCCTTATGATGTCCTTAATTTTAGTATTTTCAAAAATGTCATATCTTATTAGTGAAAAAAAAAATTGAGAAGATGAACTGTTTGTAACTAACTGATTTTTTCTTCCTGGCAGGCCATTTATTTGTTAGCAGCCAGCACTCTGGGTGTTGAACCTTCAAGGTATGCTTGAAAATATGTCAAATGTGACAGTAAAACAGATAATAATAACCAAAATGTGATTCTAATAAGCCATGTGCTTGCTAGATGATGTTGAGAAATCAATATATACATTATTCTTGGTTTTCGTGGATGTCTAAAAAGTCCTATTGTTTTTTACATTCATTATATTATATTGATACAATGTGGGCATGTTGTAAAGAATGTGATATATTTCTTCACCTTTTACAGTTGCGTAGTGGTACAGTGCAATAGGCCTTGCAGCTGCCAAAGCTGCAGGAATGAAGTGTATCGTAACAAAGAGTAGGGTAAGTTATGTTATTTCCACTCTTCCTGGCATTTTCTTTTACCAGTATTGATGTTTGCTTGCCTGCATGTATTGCAAAAACAGACCTTTGCGATTTTCTGGATCTTGTTTTTTTTTTTTTTCGTTTTTTGGTAGGTAAGTGTCACATTGAAAATTCATTGAAATGATAATTGCCATGATTTCATCCTCTCTCTTTTTTTCTTTCTTTCTTCTTTTGCTCCAATTTAGCAAAAAAGAAAATTCTAGTTGTCACGGTCTTGTCAAACTTACTCTGATTGCTGGCATAGTGAGAATTATATAAAGATCCTTTTTTTAATAGCAGTGTCCCTGATAAAACCGTAATCACACAAAAAAAAAAAATTGTTAGAACATTTGAGTTACGATGATTGTAAAATTTTTCTATACGATTTTATATATTAAAAATTCATTCCAAATGTTTTTTTTTGAGTTTTATGTTAAGTTAAGTCTTGTTGTATTTATAACGTTAGTTAATCACTTCTTGAAGACTTGATCGTGCCTAACTTGAAATTATAGTTTTGTATGTTTGAACATAAACATAATTGATACATCTTGATACTTCAAATCTCAAATCTATTACAAGAAAGATAAACACACAGATATTATGCAATCATTCCAAAAAACTTATTGACTGAAGATTAAGCTTCTACTTGACAAAGAGTTAAAGCATCTCTAGCAGACTAGTTATATGCTTCGATTAGCCAACACAGTTGGTCTACCCTTTGAAAATCCCTTCCAACAGACTTAGACACCAAATTAGTTAAAGTAATGGCTATCCAAAATAACTCACTATTTTTTATTATATTAATATATATTATATACCTAGTTAAAAAATGTATATATATTAATGATCTAGATAATTTTCTTAAATTATTATATTAATTAATTATATTAGCCTTTTAATGATGTCATGATTCAAACAATTTAGGATTGTATTAAATTACATATATGACCATTAGAAATTGACAAGTAAAATTTAATTGTTAAAAATGACCATTCAAAAATTACCATTGAAATTTTATTGATAGAATATTTTAAATTAAAAAATGTATCAAACTAAAATAGAGAGTATTGTTAGAATAGGCCTTAAAAAATTGCGTAACAAAAATAAAAATAATAGAATTTTTTACTAAAATAACTAGCCAAAATGGCTAGTATTATGGGAGTTGCTCTTTCAAATTAACCTAAATAAGAGGCGGAAAGAAACCCTTCTATGTGAGTAAGACCAAAATTTCCAACTACTTTTGTGTTGGTTTGTTTTGCAATATCCAATTTTGCTTTATGACAGCCCAATCCAAATAATAGTGTTAAAATCTACCAAATTAATTTGACCCCACTTAATAACATTGGGTCCACTGGTAAAATAGGAACAACACAATGAGAGGACTTTGCCATCTCGAATGGACCTTGGTCCTATAATCAAAGGACTATCAATTCAGCTCTTGGAGGTAGTTTTCTTTTGAGCTTTAAGGCATACCTCTTTCGTTTCCTCATCTTCCATTAGGAATTCAAATGATTTATAGCAAGGATTAATAATCATCTTCGCCAGGTTGACAGCATTCTCAAGCAACTACAAGGCAAGTTCAACATCAAGCATGCTCCCAGCAAATCCTTCAATTTCCACCACCTGGATGCACTTTTGAGGATGTCTAGTAGCCTTTTCTATCTTTCTTCTTCTACGTCCATACCTAGTGTACCTGCAAGAAAACAAGTCTAATATATAAACTTAAAGTAATGTCCTTGAGCACAGTACCACATAACCCTATCTGTCTCAATTGATTTTTCTTTTTTTTGGGGGTGGGGGGGAGGAGGAGTGACAGATGACTTGGAGAAACCAACTTGTCATGACATATTTTGTCAAGAATTGAACAAAAACATAGTCAAACCGAATTCAAAGTTACCTGTAGCAGCAATAAACCATTCTGAAAATCCAATTCACATAGACAAACAACACAAAATAATTGAACTAGTGACAAGCCATCTGAACTTTCCCTTTGGCTGCATTCCAATTTTTCAATATATCAAAATGCAAAAGTCAACCCTACGCTCTTGATAACTAGAATTCCACAGGTGATGTGTAGGGCTATAGTTTAGGCAATCTAGAAAATGAGAAAGAGATGAATAAAAAGCTGAGACTGAGATGAGAAAGTACACCATCCATGTCCGACAAATGTACCTCTTATGAGCAGTATTACTTACGGTATTAGAGGAAAACACATGATAAGTGCATATGGATTGAGTGGTACTCATGTCAGTGAATCCACATGTCCGAATTTTTTAAAGGCACTAGAGATTTTTTTTCTCTTTATTTCTTCTAGAAGGTTCAGTTTACCATGGAACTAACGTGAGCCAAAACCTCAGTGAACTTATAAAACAACATAACCCTAAGAATCGTGTCATAAAGGTCATATAACAGCTGATCCTAAGCCAAACCATGGTCATGCATCAAACTTAAGAGTTCCTTGAGGATTGCCCCCAACCCTCAAGTGATCATATTAAGTGTAGTGATAGGGTGAAAACCATAATGTGAGCACGGAATATAGATTGAGATAATCAAAAGCAAAACTAGGGAGCTTGGGATTGGCTCAACCTAGGGTAAAGGAGCTCAAGGAGTGATTGGCTTGACACAAATAGAGGATCTAATCTCAAGATTTCCTTGCAACGATACCATGTCTAGGTTCAAAGTTGAGATGCAACGAACACTAATATGAACAAGAGCAACAAAATAACGAACACATGTCGTCCTTAATGGTCCACATGTTAATAGGTGATTGGTCAACATGACATATACTACTATCCCAGGGATGGTTAAATTACACCAATCAACACTGATCTTACCTATCAAGTTTGTCGGAAACGAACATAAAGAATAATATAAAATTTTTCTCTGTTAAAATAAATTAACCATTAATATTTTAATATATTAAATTTATTGTAAAATAGATATTAACTATATTAAATATATATATATATATATGTAATTTATAAATAGATCATAAATTATATTTAGTTAGCTTATATGCACATGGACATGGAAGTAATTTTCGAAAAAGATTCAGGTAGAAAGAGTAAAACAACAATTGAGCATTTGATAAATAACATTGACTTTTTGGTCTTTTTCACTTGGTGCCTTGGGGGTGAGAAACCTGTGTTTGCAAAAGTTAGATTTTTTTTTACTTCATAGAAACGAAGAAAAGAACGGCGGGCCGGGCCAACATTTAATCAAGTTGAAACCGAGTAGCCAAACAACAGAAGTTAAACTGACATTTTAACTTTTGAGACTAGGGGCCACTGATTCATGGGTGAATCGGGAGGCCAAACGGGTCTGAGTGTCAATTTAGTTGAGCGGTTTATAAATATTGTTTTATTAAATAATTGTGTAAAAGTATTATTTACCTTAAGTAATTAAGTATTTGGATTAATTATCAAAAAAATGTTTAACAATTATCAAATACTGACATTTATAATAGACTTGACCAATTTAATAAAATAAAATAAAATTTTTAGCTATGTTTGATTTAACTTGTACATAGTATTTAATACATTTTGAGTGGGTTATTCGTCACAATTTTTTCATTAAACGCAGATTTGTGAACTCATTTAACCTGTATATGAAAGTTTGAGTCGCGATATATTACTTGTATGATGTTTGTCCGAAGTGATTCAAAACCGAATAAACTCCTCTTAACAAGAATTTTCTTTTGACATGGGTTTCGAGAAAAAATTTCGTGGACTTTAGAATTTAAATTTTAAAAAAAAAACCTTAAAAATTAGTTCCTAAAAATTTTAGATTTTGTTGCATCTTTGCAAAAATTGAGTTCTGCTTGAGTTTTACAAAATCTTTGAATATGTCTTTTAAAATGTTCTTGGATTATTGAATTTATTTTCTTGAAATTATAATTTTACCCCTTCTCATTTAAAATAAATGTTAGGGCAAGGTTGGGTATCTATAACCCTAATATTAAGAGGAAAATGAAAGTGTTATTCAAGCAAGGATTAAAAACTAATTACAGTTAATCCTCTTATAATTAATATTCAATAAATTAATAATATCTAATAACTAATAAATTTTTAAGCAATCAACTTGGTTCTATGATAGATAATTAATAATTTTAATACCTAGTACTTTTTCAACAATATTCTATAATACTAATTATTAGATAGATAAAATACTTATATATGTACTTATATTATCCATTTATAGCATGTCTTCGTAATTATATTTATTAATTTAACATAATTGAAGTCAAAAGTATTATAATAAGAAAAAAATTATCCATCAATAAACACAATTTCTTTACTTGGAAATGAATATTAAGAGTTTTTTTTATATAAACGATAAATGAAGGCTCAACTAAATTGTTGCTTTTAGTTTCAGTTGTTAACTCTTTGGATCCACGCATATAAGTGCTTGCCTATCAGTTGTTGTTAAATTAAAGTTTTTGAACTCAAATTTATAACGTAAACACACCTAGATGTTAATTTTACACACACACACACGTGTATATATATAGTATATATTTACTGTTATATTTTCCGTTCAACTAATGCAAAAATCCATGTAATTAGTAGGGGTGCAACTCGGGCGGCCGGGTTCTGGAGTCATGTCCAAGTTCAATCCAAGCTCTAAAACAGTCAATCCGAGCTCGACCTTGAACCCGAACAACCCAACCCGACCTAAGCCCGATTATTAATTTTAATTGTTAAATTCTATTCATGATTTCTTTAATAAATTGTTATATCTTTTTTCCTATTTTTATTATACACTAAAAGCTCTAATAAATTCTCTCAATTTCTCCTTCTGAAAAGAACATAAAACGGTTTAAATAATTCTTTCAACATAATATAATTTTGAAAAAAAAGTTAAAAGTCACCAAGTTTTTGAAATTATAAAAATGTAAATAGTAATTCTTATAACGAATTTCCATTAAATTAATGATAGATAAGTAAAGTATAAAAAATATTATATATAAAATATTGAATTTGAGTTTGGATTTAGATTGGATTCGTGTTTCTAAAGTCTCAACCCAAACCCAATTCTAATTTAAATTGGGCTTGAGTTCTTTTGCTCAAGTCCAATCCAAAGTATAAAAAATAAAATACAAACCTTAAAAAATTCAAACTGGATTCGACCTGCCCAAATTACATCCCCTAACCATTAGTCCCTTAAAACATTTGTACATCATGCATACATATAATAAGTTTAAGCTTGAGCATGTATTAGTTAAGAAAGCTAATTTTATAAGAAAATCATTGTAATAAGATCGCCCCCACTCATTAAAATAAGTTTGCTAATATTTATCCTTTATTTTTATTTTGAGTTTAAAAGCACCAACAAAAATAAAATAAAATAGAAACTTGTATAAGTGACAAATTGTGATTAAAATACACACCCGAATAAAAGAAAATTTCTCCCCTGCAGAATTTGGAGCAAAGTGTCACGATCCGTCTGTCTGCTGGAAGGTCACGCTAAATGGATGCCACGCAGACGCCACATGAGCGCTTATTGGACGATCACTTTTGTCTCTATAGCAAGCCTGCATGAATTCTCTAGAACATTCTTGGAGTCCTAGACTTGTGTAAAACCTTGTACATACTTTTAGTCTTGTATAAAGTATTCTAGAATGATTCCCTAAGAAGGAGGAAACATTCTAGACTCACCCTTATAGCTCTTAGATCAAAATGATCCTAACTGTCCATTGTAAGGCCAAGAGCCGATAAAAGGGGGTGGGGTCTCATTTACCACTCACCCAACCAAGTGTAAGCAATCTTCTCTTGAGCAATACAAGTTCCTCTCTCTTTAGCTTCTCTAGCCACCATCTTCTTTAGCCACCAAGACTAAGTGTGCTAGCTAGATAAGCTGACTTAGCACTACAAGCCCAATTATAAGTTGCTAAGTGCCGCACGTGTGCTTAGAATATTAAGCCCATGACATAAGTCTTCAATGCCAAGTTACTATTAAAGGTTTAGAAGACGGGAGATCTATCTCAATAAACTGATCTAACGGCTCTATTTCTTAAAACATGAGAAGCTTCCATCCAACGGTTAATACTGGCGGGAAGAAACACTTAGGGTGCGTTTGGATAGTGATTAAGATATAATTTTTTGAAAAATATTTCTAAAAATTTTGTAATTAATTTTTTAAAAACTGTGAAAATGCATTTGAATATGATAATCTAAATTATAAAAAATTAAAATTAATAGCTTGCCAAACACGTATCTCTGTATTTTAAAATTAAAAATCTGTTTTTGAAAACGTAAACAAACATAACCTTATTATTTTAATCTTGGCCATTGGATCTAGATTTGATCCAACGGCACTGGTACAGTTGCATTACTATATAAACAAGGTCTGTTACCAAACTCATCACGCTCTAATCATTGAAATTCGAATTGGTGAGAACTATGGCGAGGAGAGGGAAGAAGAAGTCCACATGAACTGGAAGGTCGTTGAGGAACCTGAGGAACCAAAGTGGCAAGAGAAGGACTGGAAGTGTGGGCCAGGAGAGCTGCGAACGTATAGGAAGATCGTTATCTGGAAGAGTCAGATTTGGATGGAATTTCTATATTGATGATGAAATTTGGTTACACTGGGGCACCTGTCACAATAATCTAAATAACAGGCAGAAGAGGAAGCTGATCCGCACAGCGGAGCAAATGGGAATTTTTTTGAAACATGGAGCTTGAATAGATTTTAGGGTTTCCAATCTGCTTATATGTTTGCTTTTTCTGTCTCTATGTTACTGCTTATGTTAGGTTTCCATTCATCTGCGTTTGTTTCACTTTCATCTTTAGGATTTCATGCTGAGTATGTTGATAATAATCCTCTGTTAGGATTTCAATTGTCCTAATGGTTTGGAAAATGAATTTGGTTACAATATGAATTGATATGCTCCCTGTTAATCATTACTCCGATCCCGAAGGCCAACGTAATAGGACCGAAATCCTATGATGTTATCCCATGCTAATTTATCCAGAGCGTAGTGTCACGCCCTGCAAAAAGGGACAAAGGTTACGCCACGCAGGCGCCACACATGGGCGCCACGGTGACACTCACAAGAAGCATCCACACTGCATGGCATGTCTACAAGGCTGGGCATCTAGAGAATTCCAAAGTGACCTAGGACATTCTCATGGAGTGCGGAATACTCTAGAGTCTTCTTGTATATTAGAGTCATGTAGCTACAAGTAGAATAGTCTAGAGACTTAGAGATAACCTTTGTACAAAGAATAATCTTAGGAGTATTCTAGAATGTTGACTTTGTAAGGATTCTAGAATGGTCCCTTAAGGAACATTCTAGACCCACCATCATAACCCGTAGATCAAATTGATCCTAACCATTTATTGTAAGGCCAAGAGCCTATAAAAGGGGTGAGGGTCTCATTTGCCACTCACTCAATCAAGTGTAAGCAATCTTCTCTTGAGAATACAAGTCTCTCTCTCTCTAGCTTTCTTGTTCCCTAGCCACCACTCTAGGTGAGCTAGCTAGATAGGCTGAGTTAGCACCTCAAGCCCTAGTTTTACATTGATATGCTCCTAGTTTTACATTTTACAATATCTAGGAGTATATTCATACCAGTAAAATGTAAAACTAGGAGCATATCAATTCATATTGTAACCGAATTCATTTCCCAAACCGTTAGGACAATTGAAATCCTAACAGAGGATTCTTATCAACATACTCAGAATGAAATCCTAAAGATGAAAGTGACACAAACGCAGATGAATGGAAACCTAACATAAGCAGTAACACAGAGACAAAAAGAGTTAACATATAAGCAGATTGGAAACCCTAAAATCTATTCAAGCTCCATGTTTCAGAAAAATTCCCATTTGCTCCGCTGTGCGGATCAGCTTCCTCTTATGCCTGTTATCTAGATTATTGTGACAGGTGCCCCAGTGTAACCAAATTTCGTCATCAATATAGAAATTCCATCCAAATCTGACTCTTCCAGATAACGATCTTCCTATACGTCAGCAGCTCTCTGGCCCACACTTCCAGTCCTTCTCTTGCCACTTTGGTTTCCTGCTTCTTCATCTTCAATTCGCTTATCAAACTCATCACGCTCTAATCATTAAAATTCGAATTGGTGAGAAAAACATGGAGAGAACTATGGCGAGGAGAGGGAAGAAAAAGTCCACGTGGATTGGAAGGTCGTTGAGGAACCTGAGGAACTAAAGTGGCAACTTGGAAGAAATTCAGAAGCGAATTGAAGATGAAGAAGCAGGAAACCAAAGTGGCAAGAGAAGGACTGGAAGTGTGGGCCAGAGAGCTGCTGACGTATAGGAAGATCGTTATCTGGAAGAGTCAGATTTGGATGGAATTTCTATATTGATGACGAAATTTGGTTACACTGGGGCACCTGTCACAATAATCTAGATAACAGGCATAAGAGGAAGCTGATCCGCACAGCGGAGCAAATGGGAATTTTTCTGAAACATGGAGCTTGAATAGATTTTAGGGTTTCCAATCTGCTTATATGTTAACTCTTTTTGTCTCTGTGTTACTGCTTATGTTAGGTTTCCATTCATCTGCGTTTGTGTCACTTTCATCTTTAGGATTTCATTCTGAGTATGTTGATAAGAATCCTCTGTTAGGATTTCAATTGTCCTAACGGTTTGGGAAATGAATTCGGTTACAATATGAATTGATATGCTCCTAGTTTTACATTTTACTGGTATGAATATACTCCTAGATATTGTAAAATGTAAAACTAGGAGCATATCAATGTAAAACTAGGGCTTGAGGTGCTAACTCAGCCTATCTAGCTAGCTCACCTAGAGTGGTGGCTAGGGAACAAGAAAGCTAGAGAGAGAGAGACTTGTATTCTCAAGAGAAGATTGCTTACACTTGATTGAGTGAGTGGCAAATGAGACCCTCACCCCTTTTATAGGCTCTTGGCCTTACAATAAATGGTTAGGATCAATTTGATCTAAGGGTTATGATGGTGGGTCTAGAATGTTCCTTAAGGGACCATTCTAGAATCCTTACAAAGTCAACATTTTAGAATACTCCTAAGATTATTCTTTGTACAAAGGTTATCTCTAAGTCTCTAGACTATTCTACTTGTAGCTACATGACTCTAATATACAAGAAGACTCTAGAGTATTCCGCACTCCATGAGAATGTCCTAGGTCACTTTGGAATTCTCTAGATGCCCAGCCTTGTAGACATGCCATGCAGTGTGGATGCTTCTTGTGAGTGTCACCGTGGCGCCCATGTGTGGCGCCTGCGTGGCGTAACCTTTGTCCCTTTTTGCAGGGCGTGACACTACGCTCTGGATAAATTAGCATGGGATAACATCATAGGATTTCGGTCCTATTACGTTGGCCTTCGGGATCGGAGTAATGATTAACAGGGAGCATATCAATTCATATTGTAACCAAATTCATTTTCCAAACCATTAGGACAATTGAAATCCTAACAGAGGATTATTATCAACATACTCAGCATGAAATCCTAAAGATGAAAGTGAAACAAACGCAGATGAATGGAAACCTAACATAAGCAGTAACATAGAGACAGAAAAAGCAAACATATAAGCAGATTGGAAACCCTAAAATCTATTCAAGCTCCATGTTTCAAAAAAATTCCCATTTGCTCCGCTGTGCGGATCAGCTTCCTCTTCTGCCTGTTATTTAGATTATTGTGACAGGTGCCCCAGTGTAACCAAATTTCATCATCAATATAGAAATTCCATCCAAATCTGACTCTTCCAGATAACGATCTTCCTATACGTTCGCAGCTCTCTGGCCCACACTTCCAGTCCTTCTCTTGCCACTTTGGTTCCTCAGGTTCCTCAACGACCTTCCAGTTCATGTGGACTTCTTCTTCCCTCTCCTCGCCATAGTTCTCACCAATTCGAATTTCAATGATTAGAGCGTGATGAGTTTGGTAACAGACCTTGTTTATATAGTAATGCAACTGTACCAGTGCCGTTGGATCAAATCTAGATCCAATGGCCAAGATTAAAATAATAAGGTTATGTTTGTTTACGTTTTCAAAAACAGATTTTTAATTTTAAAATACAGAGATACGTGTTTGGCAAGCTATTAATTTTAATTTTTTATAATTTAGATTATCATATTCAAATGCATTTTCACAGTTTTTAAAAAATTAATTACAAAATTTTTAGAAATATTTTTCAAAAAATTATATCTTAATCACTATCCAAACGCACCCTAAGTGTTTCTTCCCGCCAGTATTAACCGTTGGATGGAAGCTTCTCATGTTTTAAGAAATAGAGCCGTTAGATCAGTTTATTGAGATAGATCTCCCGTCTTCTAAACCTTTAATAGTAACTTGGCATTGAAGACTTATGTCATGGGCTTAATATTCTAAGCACACGTGCGGCACTTAGCAACTTATAATTGGGCTTGTAGTGCTAAGTCAGCTTATCTAGCTAGCACACTTAGTCTTGGTGGCTAAAGAAGATGGTGGCTAGAGAAGCTAAAGAGAGAGGAACTTGTATTGCTCAAGAGAAGATTGCTTACACTTGGTTGGGTGAGTGGTAAATGAGACCCCACCCCCTTTTATCGGCTCTTGGCCTTACAATGGACAGTTAGGATCATTTTGATCTAAGAGCTATAAGGGTGAGTCTAGAATGTTTCCTCCTTCTTAGGGAATCATTCTAGAATACTTTATACAAGACTAAAAGTATGTACAAGGTTTTACACAAGTCTAGGACTCCAAGAATGTTCTAGAGAATTCATGCAGGCTTGCTATAGAGACAAAAGTGATCGTCCAATAAGCGCTCATGTGGCGTCTGCGTGGCATCCATTTAGCGTGACCTTCCAGCAGACAGACGGATCGTGACACTTTGCTCCAAATTCTGCAGGGGAGAAATTTTCTTTTATTCGGGTGTGTATTTTAATCACAATTTGTCACTTATACAAGTTTCTATTTTATTTTATTTTTGTTGGTGCTTTTAAACTCAAAATAAAAATAAAGGATAAATATTAGCAAACTTATTTTAATGAGTGGGGGCGATCTTATTACAATGATTTTCTTATAAAATTAGCTTTCTTAACTAATACATGCTCAAGCTTAAACTTATTATATGTATGCATGATGTACAAATGTTTTAAGGGACTAATGGTTAGGGGATGTAATTTGGGCAGGTCGAATCCAGTTTGAATTTTTTAAGGTTTGTATTTTATTTTTTATACTTTGGATTGGACTTGAGCAAAAGAACTCAAGCCCAATTTAAATTAGAATTGGGTTTGGGTTGAGACTTTAGAAACACGAATCCAATCTAAATCCAAACTCAAATTCAATATTTTATATATAATATTTTTTATACTTTACTTATCTATCATTAATTTAATGGAAATTCGTTATAAGAATTACTATTTACATTTTTATAATTTCAAAAACTTGGTGACTTTTAACTTTTTTTTCAAAATTATATTATGTTGAAAGAATTATTTAAACCGTTTTATGTTCTTTTCAGAAGGAGAAATTGAGAGAATTTATTAGAGCTTTTAGTGTATAATAAAAATAGGAAAAAAGATATAACAATTTATTAAAGAAATCATGAATAGAATTTAACAATTAAAATTAATAATCGGGCTTAGGTCGGGTTGGGTTGTTCGGGTTCAAGGTCGAGCTCGGATTGACTGTTTTAGAGCTTGGATTGAACTTGGACATGACTCCAGAACCCGGCCGCCCGAGTTGCACCCCTACTAATTACATGGATTTTTGCATTAGTTGAACGGAAAATATAACAGTAAATATATACTATATATATACACGTGTGTGTGTGTGTGTAAAATTAACATCTAGGTGTGTTTACGTTATAAATTTGAGTTCAAAAACTTTAATTTAACAACAACGATAGGCAAGCACTTATATGCGTGGATCCAAAGAGTTAACAACTGAAACTAAAAGCAACAATTTAGTTGAGCCTTCATTTATCGTTTATATTTTACCAATATAAATTATGCTTGTGAATGTATCTTGAGACAGTAAAGAGTGAATCAAAATCAAACATAAGAAGCTTTGCAACTTGAAGAGTTTGAATCGAAGGGATGTTCATGATAATATTCAAGGTTAACTGGTAAAAACCATTAAGACTTCTCTAGTGATAGCCTCTCCTCTTTATTCTTTAAATAGTTATGCTTAAATTTGTCGCTTATTAAAGTTTTTATAGTAATTTTTTAGGGAGCAGTTGTTTCTGTTCCCTTCATTTATGTTTAGAGCCAATTACCTCAATTGAAGTTTGAAAATATGAATTCCGCACACGGTCTCATCTTATTATTAATTTTTTTTAAGAAAAAATCTCATATTATTCACAATACAATAAATTTTTATTTTTGATATAGTAAAATCAAAGTTGCAGTTTTCTGTCAAGATAAGAACGGAAAATTTGAAGTCGAGTGATATAAGACATATTGCATTGAGAAATTAATGCTATAAGGTTCTACTTGTAATGTTTTCAAGCATAACTTTCTTAATAGGCTACTGATCAGCTCAAATGATGAGACAAGACTCCATGCAAGACTACCGAGTTGAGCTTATGTAAGGAAACAGGACTCCATGCTTGACTACTAAGCTGAGTTCGAATGCTAAATAGTAGACACTTACTTTAGAGTTGGAGAAATAACATTTTTTTCATTTGAAAATCGTATTTCTAACGGTGGGAGATTTGTAATTTGGTTATCTTATAATAGATATCATAAATCTAACGATTGTAATATTTTAGTCATATCAAATGACATGTAAAATAAAATCTTATAAGTCACATACTTAAGAGTGCATCAAAAGAATTGTGGGAAAGAGCCAAGTTTCACCGTGACATATAAATTATATAAGCATCTTATTAAATTTAAATTGCATAAGCATCCTCTTAAATTTAAAGATTTATTTTCAAGTTTTAATATTTCAATCAATTGGACCTCAATAAACAGTAAATGATCATATTATACATTTTTATTTAAAAAAATTTCATCAATGAAATTGGACCACCGTCGGAACGATACATTTTTTTAATAGTATCGCAGAGTTTGTAATGTTTCATAATTTTTTGTGTTGTCATAGCATTTATAATAAAATGTTATTGAAAAAACACTAACATGTGGTCCAATTCAACTAAAAATTGCATCCGTTATTTGAGAACTTGAGTACCTGAGTTGCATTTATTAATTCAAATAGAATGCACCGAAATAATTTTTTTGTTAATTTGTACCGTGACCGGCCCGATGTTCAACCTAACCCACATGATACGCGGGTGGTGCGCAATACACACTCAAAAGAAATGAAATTTGCGATTTGTGGCTCTACGGGGGATAAGTTTGGGACATCGGGCCGTTATGTTTCTCACTTTGTACCAGATGAAATTGTAGAGAGAGAGAGACTCACATGGAATTTTTGACCCGACCCGGGTAGTTTTAAAACTTATTGACCCGACCCAAGCATGTTTCAACTTATTTCCCGGAACCAGGTTCTTTTTAAAATCGTATGATTCTTAGACGCTTTTAGAAATTTTTTTGTTTTAAAAGCATATAAGTCTTATACGCCTTTGAAAGGCGTCTTAATCTTATACTCCTTTCAAAGGAGTGTAAGTTTTAGACACCTTTCAAAGGCGTATAAGACTTATTCGCTTTAGTTTTACTATATATACGAAATACCATTTCAAAGGCATAGTCTCTCAATATGACTTTGCAGCAAGAGAGAAGCCCTAGCCGTCGCTCCGCTGCACGTACATCTCTAACTTCCGCCCTTTTTTTTTTCTTTATAATTTCTTCTGATCCTCTTACAAAGACAAATATTTAAGTAATCTATTTATCCAATGTGGTTGAGTTTTGAGAATTTGAAAGAAGTTTTTGAAGTTGCGTCTAATGTGTGATGCAACCTTACCATTCGGCATCATTCCTGAGGAATTCTAGATGAGCGTCCTGGATTCTTCTACTTTTCCTACTTCTCTTCTTCGCTTTAAGTCACTGTTCTTAAGTTATTGTTTACAGCCATAGAACAACCTCTAATTTACCTCCAAAACTCTACCCTATCAAGCCTTAGTCAAACGACTCAAACCTAATCCTTTCCCCTTTCCTCTGGCACCCCCAAACTCAGAAATTGTAGCTGTCCAGAATTTCTAGCAACTAGGTTTCTAAAATTTCAGCAACCAGACATTTTGAAGCCCAGCCACTTCCAACCCTTTCCCATGTATAGAGGTATTATTGTCAAACCCCCATTCTGGATTTGGGAATATCACCTTGTTTTAGTAAAGAAGAATCACATGTCATCATTGTCAGACTATTTAGGTACTTTTGTCAACATTTGGAGTAATTTGTGATGTTGGCATACATGAAGAATTTGGAAAATTTTATGACCATGCTGTTATGACTCCATTCTTTAGCATCTTTTGGACCTAGGAAGCTTAGTGCCACTGGGAATGTGCATTAAAACTGATATCATGAGTTGATTCAGGCCACTTGTATAGTGGTTCATTTCCCCTAGTAGCTGCACATGATTTTATATCCTTTGCTTTTACTTTTCTCTCTTTGGATCCAACTATTCAACCAGGTTTGCCAAAAATGGTGGTCATTCCTTTCATGCATGCCTCTTTGACATTGTGTTTACAAGACCAAAGATGGTGCTTATTTTGAGATGACAAAAATATAACTGAAGCATTCTTTTGCAGCTTCATGCTGGGTATGGAGAACATTCACCAGCTGCAAAAAGGTTATGTGCAGGTGTTGTTTCTGCTTTCAGTGAATCAATTTTTAACTATGGAGGATTTTTCTCTGACAGGATGAACCTTCTGTTTACAAAATGCAGCATCACTGAATGCTAGAAGCATAGAGGGTCAACATCATACTCAACTATAACTTTTGGGGCAATGGGGGACAGGTATTGACCAGTCAATTTCAATATGATTTATGTGAACTTTCACAGATTTTTGTGGTTAATTTACTTATTTCGCTGCAGCTTGTATGGGTATTTACTGAAAGTTTGGATACAAGGAAACAGAACTACTGCTGTAAAGCCTTATAGGTGAGAAGCTTCACCATCCTTTTATCAGCTGCAGTTTATCTTGAACTACTTGGAAAATATCACTTGTCTGATGGGGCATGCTATAAAACAACATGAAGATTGAAGCCTTAATAATCATACTATATACTGCAGTTTCTCTCAAACTTCTGAGAAAATTAGAACTGTTGTGTGACAATGAGCATGTTGTTAACCAGCATAATACATTATCCACCTTCGCCTTTTTCTCTCAAAAGAGTCAAAACAGAATGGAAGTTGATATTTAAATTAAGTAATTAAAGTTCCCAGGAAGTTAATCATTTTAATAGTACTTGAAAAAAAATTAAGTTACTTTTGCTTGGGTTTGTTAGGAAAAAGATACTAGTTTTTAGTATCCCAAATATGTCTTCTGCTAATTTTAGTTTGATGCATTTTTTATTTTTCAAATTTTGAATTTAAAAACTGAGACTTGTAGAGCAACAGTTTCCCTTTCCAAGAAGTTCCTGATTGGACAATTTTTTTTAATGGAATTTTGGATGCAGAGAAATGTGGGAGACATCAATGAAAGGTCTGTTAAGCTTGGTTCGGAGAACTACACCTTCATCTCTTGCATATATCTGTGAGAAGATAGGGAGTTCTCTAATCGACAAGGTAATATAACATCCAAATAGGTATCAGAGAGTGCTGAATTAATAATTTACTAGTTGATGTTTAAATGTTTTGCTCTTTGTCCATATGCAGATGGATGAATTAGCGTGTTGTGCTCCAGGAATGCTGACTTTAGGGTCATCTGGTTACAGTCGTGATGAATCTCAGAAATTCCTCACAATTGCGGAAGAGGTATTCACAAATTCTCATTAAACATAGATTTTGAATTTATCGTGCTTCATCAGTGTGCATTTGACTTTAAATTTTCTGGTCCTCTTACACAGGTTTTTACCTCATAAAATTTGTGAATTTATTACTTAACTGGGATCCTGTTGAGAAAACATTTGAGAGTGCATTTTTACTCTTTGACATGATCTGTGTACCTTTGGGAGCAATCATGAGATTATCTTATTAATTAAACTAGTTTATCAATCAAATATACATGAAAAAACCTAGTTATTTAATAGCATCATCACAAAATGCTGAAGGCACTTATGTGTATACGCTATTATCTATAGTTTTATCTAATTTTTCCTTTTTTTCTTTTTATGAAAGAAGATGTATTACCTTCTGAGCCTTTGACTGGATTCCTTTGGCATCTTTATGCAGCTTGCTTGGACATGTTATAACTTTTACCAGTCAACACCAACAAAATTGGCTGGAGAGAACTATTATGCAGGGCAGGTTAGTTTTTTCTGTTTTTGTGGTATTCATTGTAGAATTTCTGTAATTTTTTGGACGGTTCCTTCCTATACAAAATTTACCGGACATAGTGTGGGAACATCTTGGAACGTATTGAGGCCAGAGACAGTTGAATCACTCTTTTACCTCTGGCATTTGACTGGCAACAAGACATATCAAGAGTGGGGCTGGAACATACTTCAAGCATTTGAAAAGAACTCCCGCATAGAGTCAGGATATGTTGGACTGGTTGGATTGAAAGATGTAAGTGCTCCTCAAACCCATATTTCATATTGCCTCCAAATTCAAGAGTACCTTATGTGTGAGGTGGGAAAATATATTATTAGTGATGCTCTACTCTGAATGTTTACTCCTCCCTGAGAAATATGTGCTATGACCAATCGGCAATCGACAATGAATCTCGGGTATTTTCCCATTAAGATCCACCTTGGTATTGGAGAAAATTGACGGAAAAAAAGTATATATAATTAGTAAATTTTCAGCTCATTTGGTCTTGGAGTGTTTCAAGGATTTTCACATTTCCCTTCTTTTCCTACTTTTCTTGGTGTCTCTGAGTAGGAGCATAATGGATTCGTGTAAAAACTGCCCTGATAAGTTGATGTTTTTTTTCTTTACTAGAAATGTTACGTTGCAGCAGATCAGCAAGAGAGTTCCCAGAACCAAGGAAGAACTACTTGAAATTAGTGGCATCGGCAAGTAAGTTCTAAGGTCGGGTTAAAGTTAAACCATGATTTACTTAGCCAACAGTTTAATGAACAAATTGGCTTAACTCAGGGTAAGGTTAAACAAGTTTGGAGATCGGCTGTTGGAAACAATTGAAGCTACCATCAAGGAGTACTACAGCACAGGCATAAACAGCAGTAGTAATGACAGTACTGATTTATTGAAGAGGAGAAGAGACACAGTTGGGTATTCAAACAGCAGTAGTAAGAAATGCTGCATCTCATTTTCACTTCTCTTTTGCCTCCTGTCCGAGTCCAGCCCAACATGGAGAATTCTGTTGAACCCACGTACGAGGAAGTTGCAGCCATGGTTGAAATTGTATATTTTGGGTAAACAAGACTTTGCAGCATTTCTTTGTAGTTTTCTGGAGAGAAAAAGACCAAATGAATTTAGACCCTCCTTTTTTTGTGGATAAGGTTTCTTCTTTTTATCAGAGGCTAGTGTGTGTCTTACTGTGTGTGGTGGAGGAAAACAAAAAATTTGCTGTCTATCAGATTGTTGATTGACATGGTATGTATTGTGAGTAAATGTGGAATGTTTAAGGCCACTATGATAGTCTGTTCAAACAGCAGTAGTAAGAAATTATTTTCAGTCATACATTTCTGTCATCATCTTCAAGGTTGGCTTTGGGTATCAAACAAAGCCCAAACAAAATTTGGGATTTTCTCAGCGCCACAAGGCATCCACATCATATCTGTGATTAAAGCATCCTAATTTTCATCATTGCTAAAGCATCCATTTGCTAATTCAATATAGCCCATTTCAACATTCCCGAGCAACAAATTCATAAACATTCTAGAAAATTCATTTCTGTGAACACAAAAACAAGACTTGAAGGAAAACACACTGTAGAATCATCAACACAAAATGCCATAGATTGCAATCGTCAATTTTTTTTTTTTTAATTATGTTCAACTCATGCTTTTGTAACGTTGTTTGTGTATTCCTACAACAGTCATGTACATTATAAATTACACAAAAAAACTTTAGAACAAATCAAAATCATTCTGCAATGGCAGAAAACTATACCTAACTGCATCGCATCATTTACAACAAATTAGATTCCTCGGAGACATAGCTTGCAGTCCTCTCACTTGTGCTGTCAATAGCTGGTGATGATTCTGTCATTATACTTTTGTTCATTATACGGATGGGTTTAATTAGCTCATCAATGTCTTCTACTTGAACATCTCTAGGGTCATCAAACAAGGTTGTTTGCCCCCTTGTTGGGTCCTTAGTTTCTCCAGCTTCTTCATCATCAACATCTACAATGATAAACCAAATTTAGTGACAACATCAAATGCCAGGATTGCCATGAATTGAATCAGCCATAAACCAACCCAAGGAATTAAAGTGAATTGGTCCAGCATCTTTGAGTCACATTGGACAGAGCAGTGTACAAATAATCAGCTACAACCAACCTAACCATTATGCAAAATATTGAGAAAAATAATAAATAAGTGGATGTGAGCAGGCTATGTCAGCAGCCTGTGAAGATGGCAACTATGGGATAAAAACACCACCCAACCCATGCTTTCAAAAATTCAATCACAAAATATAATGCAAATATTCCTCAAAGTATCTTGCAGAAATCAGGTCGAGACTCAAAAATAACCAGGAGAACACCTAAGGGGGATGATGTCTTCTCTAAGATGAGTCCATCTGCAACCTGGATGCAAGAGTAATCATCAGAAACAAAACAGATCTGCAATCATGATATCCTAGATCATATGTATAAAACCAGAAAGCAATAAGTCATTAAAAGGGGTAAAAAAAGTAAAATAAGCAATAGTAAATGAGCATCTCTTTAGAAATTTTCCAAGAAGCTGACCTACTTTGGTTTACCATAAAGATTCAACCACTTCAATGAAAAGAAAATTTTTGTACAAAGTAAAACTGCTTTGAGTTTATAAATCTTCACTAAATGTCTTGATCAGTGATTCATGTTTGCCATTCTTCACACATAGATAATGAAAGCTAGTATTTTTATTTCAGTATTAGATACATAAAGGAATGCATCTAGCTCTCTTTTCTCATTCTTCAAAATTTGCTATATTGCAAAATTTCAATTCTTTTTTTAAATGTAAATATATTGTTTATTTTTTTCGTTGTGTAGAAATTCACATTATTTTACCTCAATCCTGAAGAACCCCAATGATCAAAACTATAATTCCAGACTGACAATCCAAAGCCAAGCTTTAAGTTCTGAGTTCAGTTGCTAAACAAATCAAGCTCAAACAATGATCTATATTGAACTTGGAAAGTTACAAGGGTAAATATAAATTGTTGCACCCTTCTTCCTCTTACTAGGACTTTGACTTGAAAATTAAAAGGAAAGACTTTTAACTTATTAACCATGTAAAAAGACCCAACAACATAATTTGACCCAAAATATGACCCATCCACTCTTATTACAACCCGTGTTGAACAAATATGATAGTTACCAAAAATAACCTTAACTCCTAGACATGAGAAAACGTCAAATAAATTTCAACTGAACTCAAACTAACTTAAAGAAAAATAAAATAAGACTCAACACAACATGAAAATTAACTCTAAGATAGGTTTTTGCATACTTTGTTTTTTTGGGCTGAAAAGATAAGTTGTTAAATGCTCATAGGTTAGTTGATTTTTTGGGGACTTTAAGGCTTTAGTCTCATAAGCCTTCCCGTGTTTGTATGGGTTTCACCCCCCTTGCCGCTTTTTTAATACGGTTTATTACTTACAAAAAAAAAAACTCTAAGATGACCCAAGTGAGCCCTATTTTGAAATCCAACCATTTTCCACAAAGTTTCTCTCTTTATATTTGCTCCGCTTACGTTTTTGAAGATTTAATTAAATATTCATTATTCTTGTGGATTAGCCAGAAAGATATTTCAGCTGAAGATGGAGATCTAGGTGTGAAATTTAAAGTAATCCAGTACTCTATGTTGGAGTAGCTCTGAATTTTAAAGTAATTTGTTAATCTTTATTGGAGCAGCTTTTGGAACCCATATGACTACTGATTTAGACCAGCAACATGTATATTGAACCTCAAATATCTGAATATTGAAGCAGAATAAAGTATAAACAATGTTTAAAGCCACTTCTCCCATGGAAGTAATATATGTTGGAAGCTAATGTCAAAATTTTCTGTCTACAATATCAGTGAGATTTGGAAGAATTCAAGCCAGTGGGTACACAAACCAGTTTCGAGAGAATTTTATTGGGAGGATAATACTATGGATCTAAACACACTCTCATAGACTGATATATATAGTGAATGTTGATACTCCGCCCCATTTTTATAGATTATTCTATTTCACCTCTCAAGACAATACATACCATATATCAAAGACCCAACAAATGTAAAGACGAAAACAACTCCAGTTCACCAAATTCTCGATGCCAAAACCCCACTCGTAACTATTCCAAAAAAATAATTATGATAACAATTGTAAAAATAAATAATCCATGCCTCTTTAATCTACTATCTGACATTCTAACAAAAAAAATTCATGTAAAACAAACCAGTATTCCATCATGTCTTGGGAAAATGCTTGCATACCTTAACAATGCGTATTAGGTATCATTTTATTTTATTTTTTTGATAAAAAAAAAATGTATTAAAAGGTGAAAATGGATAGGAAGGATTGTACATTTATGTAGGATTTTGATAAGCAAGAAGAAGAGAAGAAAAAAAATTCCAGGCTCTATACATGGGAAAGGGTTGGAAGTGGCTTGGGCTTCAAAATGTCTGGTTGCTGAAATTTTAGAAACCTAGTTGCTAGAAATTCTGGACAGCTACAATTTCTGAGTTAGGGGGGTGCCAGAGGAAAGGGGAAAGGATTAGGTTTGAGTCGTTTGACTAAGGCTTGATAGGGTAGAGTTTTGGAGGTAAATTAGAGGTTGTTCTATGGCTGTAAACAATAACTTAAGAACAGTGACTTAAAGCGAAAAAGAGAAGTAGGAAAAGTAGAAGAATCTAGGATGCTCATCTAGAATTCCTCAGGAATGATGCCGAATGGTAAGGTTGCATCACGCATTAGACGTAGGTTCAAAAATTTCTTTCAAATTCTCAAAATACAATTGGATAAAAAGATTACTTAAATATTTGTCTTTATAAGAGGATAAGAAGAAATTATAAAGAAAAAAAAAAGGCAAAAATTAGATAGGTACGTACAGCGAAGCAACCGCAGCGAGCAACAGCTAGGGCTTCTCTCTTGCTGCAAAGTCGTATTGAGAGACTATGCCTTTGAAATGGTATTTCGTATATATAATAAAACTAAAGCGTATAAGTGTTATACGTCTTTGAAAGACGTCTAAAACTTACACGCCTTTGAAAATCGTATAAGATTAAGATGTTTTTCAAAGACGTATAAGACTTTTACGTTTTTAAAAACAAAAAAAATTCTAAAAGGGTATGAGAATCATACGCTTTTAAAAATAACTTGGTTCGAAAAATAAGTTGAAACATGCTTGGATCGGGTCAATAAATTTTAAAACAATCCGGGTCGGGTCAAAAATTCGACTCACATGGGTCAACTGTCATCTATCCTTCCGTCACTGCGTCCTCGTCTTCTTCTTCAACGTCTCTCTTCTCTCACGCTAAGACCACTGTGTGTCGCCTCAGATGCCATGGCCAGGACCTTATCGTCTTCTATACTCGGTACACGAATAAGTCTCAACAGTACATCAACAACAAAAGTAATTCCTATGAAAATGAGCAAGAGCAGCCTTAGTGGCGTGACATGCTCAGCTTCTTATCCTTCTGTTCTTCCTTCTGCTATCCTCTTCGATTGTGATGGCGTACTCGTCGATACGGAAAAGGACGGTCATCGCATTTCTTTCAACGACACTTTCGCTGAAGTACACCACTAACTCGTGATTTTGACGATTCATTTTCCTTTTGTTTTTTTTTTTTTGAATTTTTTTTTTTTTCATTTTTGAAGTTTCAATGGATAATAAATAAATTTTTAACTGAAATTTTGGACAATTGACGCTCAATCTCAGACTAATATGTTGTTTCCTGAATTCTGTTTTGTGAATATTGTGTGAATGCATGCGCGCATTGTTGGTTTTCTCTGTTAAATGCCTCAATGTGTTTCATGGACTGATCACGTAATTGAATATTTTGAATTGGTTGCATAGAGGGAATTGGGGGTTACCCGGGACGTGGAATTATATGGCGAGTTGTTCAAAATTGGGGGCGGAAAAGAAAGGTATTGATTTATTCCGAAAAACTAGGTAGTTATTTTAACTTATATAAGCCCACATGAACATTGAATTCAACTGGTTTGATTTCACAGTTTCTGAAACATTAGTTTTTGTGTGAATTGGATTTCAATTTTACGAGGAACTTCTTTCTCTTCTGGTCAGTGTTTAATTAAATTTGTTATTAACTGAATACGCGTTCTTTTAGGATGACTGCCTACTTTAACAAGACAGGATGGCCAGAAAAAGCTCCTAAGAGCGAAGAAGAAAGAAAGCAATTTATATCTTCGCCGCACAAGCGGAAGACAGAGTTGTTCATGGCTCTTATTGAGAAAAAGTTACTACCTCTTCGGCCTGGTGTTGCAAAGTAGGTCAATGTTTGATCTTTTGCTTAGTTAAGATACATATTTTAACTTGATGATGGTTGCCTTTATTTATATTGAATGATGATTGTAAATCATTGGTTCAACAATGATGTTTGCATTTATTTATAGTTATTGCTGGCCGTAAATCATTGGCCAATGATTACTTATTATGCCAATATATTCATTTCTGCATTTCATGAAATGCAAGGCTCAGATTGATGGTTGTCCTAGGAGCATGAATAAGTCTTGGAATACAATTACCAATCTTCCAAAGTCTACTATGAACTATGAATGCACCATCATTCTACTCCTCCCCCCCCTGGGCTGCGAAACTTACGTCTTAGTGTGTTGGGTATTGCTGCAAAAATCCAATTTGTTGTCATTTCCATGAGCTGTTCTGTTAAGTTCACTCGTCTTTGCATTATTACCTCACATGTCATGATCCTGAATAATTAAGAAGTGAAACCTCTTGCATATTTATGCCTTTACTCCAATTTGGATCTATAACCTTATGGAAACTCTATGGCCAATTGCTTCTTAGGTTTTCCTTGTTCTGTTCAAGCTAAGAGATGTAAAGTATAAGCTAAAAAGGGGCTTGATATTATCTTACACTTTTGAAAGGTTGTATTATATATTTAGAAAGTCTGTTTTTCTGTTTCATCTTAGGTTTCACTTTTCACTAATTAAGTTCCAAGATGCCAATAATTTGGGAGTGGATACACATTTAGTCTTCCCTTTAGGTGCTCCATATTTTGAATTTTCAAGTAATTGTATAATTGGTTAAGAAAGGTTTTGTGGTAAAAGTACCTCGGAGATGGCTTTGATAGACTTTATTATTTGAGAAGTATAATTGGTTAAGAAATGTTGTGTCTTTGAAGTTTCCTTGGAGTTGGTTCAGTAATAAGGTACTCTTGATGGTTATTTAAGGAACCTTTGATTTTCTTGTAATTATATATATTTTATCTTCTTGATGTGAATACATTTATTTTGAAGTTAAAATAAATAAAAAATGGATATTTGAAAGGAGAACGATGCGCTGTTATCCAAAGTTGATCAGACCATTTTGGAGATTGGGTTTTATGAGATTTTGTGTTTATTTTTACAGGTTGATTGATCAGGCTTTGGCAAAAGGAGTCAAAGTTGCTATGTGCAGCACTTCCAATGAGAAGGCGGTATGCATAATCAGGTTCTAAAATTTTATGTCATGTCGAGTTGTGTACTATTGTGATGATAACTTGTGGTGATTATCGAGACTGCACGTATGCTTTGCAAAACTGTTTGAAGCAGAAAAACTATATGGTTGGTCTTGAATGAAGTTAATGGGTAATTGTTGAAGCAACTAACAACTGAAATCGAAGGATCTCATTTGATCCCAGGCAGATTATCTATCTGCTTTTCGCATCTATTTTTTTCTTTTTTGGGTAATTTGCTTTTTCCATCTATTTAGTTATATTATATGTAACCCTTGTGCTTACTGTCAACAGGTTGTAGTTAATCTGCTTGAGTTAGTTTTCTTTCTTTTTTTTTTTAATTTTTTTTTATTATAAAATATCAATTCTCAAGTCTGCTAATTAGTTTGAAAACTGAACAATATGTGATTATTTCAGGTGTCTGCAATAGTTTCATGCTTGCTGGGACCAGAGCGAGCAGAAAAGTTTCAGATATATGCAGGAGATGTTGTTCCTCGTAAAAAACCTGATCCGGTAAACTTCTTATCCCACGTAGTGTTGATGTTTTCCAAAAGGAGTTTGGACACCCAATGGAAATTATATCAGTTGATTTGTATTCATACATTGAAGGCACAATTTCCATACTTGAATATAAGGTCATCAGGCACACAAATTTATAATTCATATGTCATTGTATTTTCTTCTCTCTTTTCTTTTTTGACAAACATATGGCATCATATTTTGAAATCCTGGGAAATTTGCTACATTTGCTATAGAGTGAACTCATTTCAAGTGTCATGGAAAACAAAATAGACTTCTTTCAACTGGGTAAACAAGATGTGATGTCCTCAGTTCTTTGTGTTTTTCAAAAATGTCAATTCTTATTAGTGAAAAAAAAAATTAAGAAGATGAACTGTTTGTAACTAACTGATTTTTTCTTCCTGGCAGGCCATTTATTTGTTAGCAGCCAGCACTCTGGGTGTTGAACCTTCAAGGTATGCTTGAAAATATGGCAAATGTGATAGTAAAACAGATAATAATAACCAGAATGTGATTCTAATAATCCATGTGCTTGCTAGATGATGTTGAGAAATCAATATATACATTATTCTTGGTTTTCGTGGATGTCTAAAAAGTCCTATTGTTTTTTACATTCATTATATTATATTGATACAATGTGGGCATGTTGTAAAGAATGTGATATATTTCTTCACCTTTTACAGTTGCGTAGTGGTAGAGGACAGTGCAATAGGCCTTGCAGCTGCCAAAGCTGCAGGAATGAAGTGTATCGTAATAAAGAGTGGGTAAGTTATTTCCACTCTTCCTGGCATTTTCTTTTACCAGTATTGATGTTTGCTTGCTTGCACGTATTGCAAAACAGTAACTTGACCCACAGACCTTTGCGATTTTCTGGATCTTTTTTTTTTTTTCATTTTTTGGTAGGTAAGTGTCACATGGAAAATTCATTGAAATGATAATTGCCATGATTTCATCCTCTCTCTTTTTTTCTTTTTTCTTCTTTTGCTCCAATTTAGCAAAAAAGAAAATTCTAGTTGTCACGGTCTTGTCAAACTTACTCCGATTGCTGGCATAGTGAGAATTATATTAAGATCCTTTTTTTTTCCTTTTCTTTTCTGTTTTGGGATGGTTTTGAATCTTTGATATTAGGGAAACAAAGGAGTGCATCATGGATGCTGGATAAGAATCCTATTAGCATGGTTAAAGTGTCGATTTTCTTTACGGTTTGTCTATTTGTTTAAAATGTAATGAATGAAAGTTTATATCTAACCTTTTTTTTTTTTCTCCCTAAAGCAGTATTCCATAAATGATCTAGCAAATTTCTCTTCATCTTGGAGTTAGGGATTTGTTATAAAACAAGAATGAACCTTCTTTTTTTTTTTTGATAAGTAAAAAAGAATAAACCTTCTAATGCTGCAACTGTTAGTAAGGCTCCCCTAAAACCATCTTCTGTGTTTTTTTTTTTTTTCCTTTCGGTTATACCATATCCAACTTAAATGTTTGAGAATACTACCACTATTTTTTCTACTTAACTTAGATAAATGGCCCTTGGGGTCGGGAGTTGAACTTGTTAACCAAACCCCATATAAGGAGATATTACTAATTTCATGAATAATACATAAAACTACTGTATGACATATATTTTAGAGAGTAGTAGGTATTTTTTATGAGTGACCTTGACTACCATGAAAAATACTTGAATCAACAAAAAATAACGCTCTATTTTTTAATTTTGCGGCATTAAGCAGGTTTTTTTTTTTTTTGGGTGTGTGTGTGTGTGGGGGGGGGGGTGTGTGGAAGTTTTGGAAATTGCTATTTTTATATATTTTCTTGTTGAACTTGACTTCTATACATGGCCTCCGGTCCTCTCCATCAGGTTCCCTAATAATTTTATGACATGTGGGTTTAATTTCATTTAAAGAGTGTTAAAGAATTAATTTTACTGGATGGGCATGTACTTTAGTTAAGTCCTTTTATCTCTTTAGTTTGGTTCTCCCTAAAGTTTTAAAAATACTATTAAGCTGCCTCTAGCTCTTCTATATACTTGCTATAGAAGCCTTTTAGTCTATACATTCCACAGTGGTTCGAGTACCCCCTAAGGCAAAGGTCCCAGGTCCGTCCTGAGTAAAAAAAAATAATCTATGAAGTAATTTTATTATGATAATACCGTAATACATGCTTCCTTTTGTTTCAAAATGCACTGGTTTATCCCACTCAAAACCATCCTTGAAATTCCTTTCTTACTAGCAAATGTGCTATCAAACTGCCATGAGCACTGGTCTCCCATGCCTTCTTGTGATCATGTGATGTATTGCCAATTTTCCTGAAGTCTGGGCATTCTTGTATTCACTATCACTATGGTGGTTGTGGCATAAATTTATGTTAATGATTGGCTTAATTGCTGGTTGCAGTTACACGGCCGAGGAGGTTGAGGAACGAAGAGACTAGTTAGCGGGTTAATGATGGGCTTCCTTACCGAAAAGAGAAGTCTAATGAGGGCTTGGCTTTAGGCAGCATACCAGGTTGAACTTTACCCAAAATAACAAATCTAAGCATGTTGGAATGATATATGTGTGCACAAAAAATTGACAATCGTAGACTCAAATCAATCCGAACTGAATGAGTCATTTTAAAATTGGTTTATTCGGACAGGTTCCAGTTTGAAGTTCAAATAAACTGATCTAACTCAAAAATCGAACTCCTAATGTAATATATTTTTAAAAAAAATATAAGAAATTTATATTTTATATATGCACTTTTTTAGCACCTGATTTATATATATTGATTTAAATATATATATATATATATGTATCATGTATGTATATTATATTTAGCACCTGATATTACACATTACATGTCCTCCTCAGTCAATGTATTGTTCTTGGAAGTTGAAAAACAAATTAATTGTCATTCTTATCCATATAGACTCACACACATGCAGTTTTTATTTTACTTTTTAGACTCGCGCACGCACACACATCTATACACTCTCCTGCCCATAGATCCCTCAACTGGATTGAATATATACCTGCAGTATGTATGCATTATGCTATATTTATTCTGGGAAAAATAGAAAAGAGAGAAGAAAAAAAATGCAAAAGAGGCTCATTTTTTAACTCTGGCTAGAATCACTGGCGTGTGACATCAAACAATTTACGTAAAAATATGTTATGAACCATGCATGGACAGTGCACATTAAACATGAAATAAATGAGAATAGATAGAAATAAACCTTAAAAAATAATCTATGTTTGGCCATGGACATGACAGTCAGTAGAACTTTCTGAGAAAGAATGAATATATAGAGAGAGAAACATATGAAGGAGGATGGGCAAGAATAATACTTTTGGTAAAGTTGGTAATTTCAGGTAGAACCGGACCCGATCTGAACCAATCCAAAAATATTAAGGTTGGGTTGGGTCGGTTCTCTCATGTACGTTGTTTGGATTTGGTTTTTATTTTTTTAGAACCATCCAAGTCTGGGTTGGTTCCAATTTCCTCTAACCCGACCCGACATGACCCATGTGCACGGGAGCGTCTTCATTTTTCTCCATAAATGAAATTTCAAAAGTATCCTTAGTTGAAAGTGCATTTTTGTTTCAGTGGAAGGGCAATTGAGTAATTTTATTACAAAAGTGGAGTTCCTGTGACTTGAGAATAGAGCCTAACCTTAAAATATAGTACTTCAAACATAATTGAATCATTTTAGATAATTCAAATTGGATAATGTTATGGCCAAATTTGTAAAGTGGAGTTCCTATAACTAAAAAGGGAATGTGAATATTATTTTCCAACCCGAACTTATTCAACCTAGACTTATTTAATCAAAGTTCATACCCAGTTTGAAGGTAAGAACTTTTTCAATGCTAAATGTTATTTTATTCATGCTAAATTTATATTTTAGTATTATTACAGTACAATAATGTCATATTTTTATAACTCTACTCATACTAAAATGTCATTTTTTTCTACTTAAATACTAACAGATTCTACTTCAGGAACTTGATAAGTTATTCTCGTTCTGAAGGGGACAAAGTTAAGTCAATCTGTAATTACTTTTCCTTCATCCTCTGTACTAACGAGTACCTTTATTACTTCTTCCTTTCGTTTTATTATGATATCCCTTTCTCTGAGACTTAATGGTTTTTCAATCTCATAGGGGCATTCTCAGGTGTCGCTTAGATCAGATCTGGATAATTCGTCTCCTTTAAGATCGTACTATAATTGCTATTTAAGAGTTTTTTCTTTGAGTGCAACTGCATGACACTCCTGAACAGTGGGTTGACAACCTTTGATGGTCACCACCTTATCTTGATGAACAAAGCTTGAGGCACTGGTGGAGAGTGGAAGTGATGGCCTCCATATGATGGATACAAGGTCTGCTAATTATGACATTATAAGGGATTTGACGTCCAGGACCATAAATTCTGAGATTAGGGTCTTCTATTTGTCTCCCTCTCTTATTGTTGTTGGCAGGTCAATCTTGCCCATAGGAAAATCGAGGACCCATTGAATCCTGCCATTACTGCAATGGTTGTTCAGAGCTTTACACTCTTCAGTGGTGTAGGCCCTATTCTTTATGAAAATCACAATACTTATTCTTGTTCCTTGTCTCTGGATTGATTTTCATTGATTCAGGCCACTTCAAATTTTCACAAGCTTGGATCTGCTAAAAGATGCGAGTTTGGGAGGCATTCGGTAGGGTTTAAGTTACGTAGCTTCTAGAACCAAAGTTATTCAGTACTCTAGATGACATCCCATTATCGAGACTCCGGACCCTCTTTTTGTTGTCTTTATTATCTATCTTTAGAGTTTGTTCGTCCTTCTAAGTTTGCTCATTGGCTTTCCGAACAAAATTCTTTGTCTTCGAGGTTGATATACTTCTGAGCTCACTCCATGAGGGCTGTCATGTCGATTGAGGGACTCTTAGTTAATGAGTCTTGGAAGCGTTCAAGTCCTAGTCCTCAAGTCAAGGAGCAACCAAGAAACTCGTGCTGCAATCATTCATCTCTATAAGATCAGTGTTAAAACGAGTTATGTACTCCCTTAATGTCTCCCCCTTTGCTTTCTTGATAGTTAAAAGGAATTCTAGTCTCTTCCTTAATTTTCAGCTCGTTAAGAAACGATAAGGAATAACTTCAAGTACCTAGTTCTGATTTCGTCTTTCATGGCAGAAGTGGGCAAGGATCAAAATGTCGTGTCGTTTCGGATGTTTTGGCCTAAATGTTTCGATTTCGCCAAAAACCAAAACGAAACAGTGTAGGAATCACGATATTCCAGTGTTTCAATCGAAACACTTTGGTTTCGATTTGTTTCGCATGAAACGACCTCGTTTCGAATGAACCAACCGACGGCTTGATTCGAAACCATATGCGCGAAGTCAGGGTTCCTCTACGCAAAGCCAGGAAAAAGCAAAAAACAGAGAAGAACATGTACGCAAAGCTAGGAAAAATTGGAAAAAGCAGGAAAAAAAAAAAAGATTCTACCTGAAATGTCTGAAAAGTGAAAGAAAAGAGGACAAAAGAGGAGCTAACCTGATTGTTGCTCACCACTGTGACTCTAGACTCACATGAACTAGCCGCAGCCGACTATTTTTCTTCATCTTCCTTAGTTCTTCTTCTTGCTTTTTCACTCTTCTTCAGTTCAGAATCTTTAGATCTGCGTATCGTGACTCACGGGTGAAGGATCGAAGCCCCTCTGGCTCTCTCTCTATCGTCGATTCAGCACGACATCAGCATCCGACATTCCAACACCGACCGAAGTCACCGAACTGAAGTCACGACTGCGACTCTCGTCTCCCTCTCCCCGAAACGCCTGACCCAGGTTTGTTTCTAACTTTCTATCTTTCACTTCTGTTTCTATTTCTCTTTTTAAGTTAACTTTCATTTATTTATATATATATATATATATTTTATGTATTAAGTGTATATTAAATTTATTGATTAAAAATATATATAATAATATAATATATATTGTATTAATTGTTAAGTATATATTAATTATATTAATAACATATATATATAATAGTCTAATATAATATATATATATATTCTGTATTAATTATGTATTAGATTAATATATAATCGTTAATTAAACTGATTAATATTGTTATTATGTTTTTAAATTTAATATTATATTTTTATACTTAATATTATTAAATTAATTAATTACTATAATATATTAAAGATATATAATTAATTAATTTGATATAAGATATGTGTGTATATATATGTGTATATATATATATATTAGTATTAGACTAGTTAACATAATATATCATATATGCTTAGTTATTTAAATTTTTTGTAATTAATATTAATTTAAATTAATAAAATAAAAATTAAGTATGTATCAAATTATGTATTAAAATTTTATTTATTACATACATGCTTAGTTATTTATATACAAATTATATATTAAATTATATCATTTATTATTAATATTTATTTGATAAAAAAATATTATTTTTTTAATATTAGTATTAAAAATACATGTTATTTATTACTATTTATTTTCTTAAAAAATATAATTTATTTATTTATTTTAATTATCTAATTTAATAATATAATGTTTATGCCTTAAACATGCACAAATATTCAATAAATAAGCTTATTTGTATTAATAAATACATTTTAAGTTATGTTTCTACATGTTTTCAATTTTTTCTCTGTTTCCATTATGTTTCCGAAACGTTTTCGTTTCTGGACAGACCAAAACTATACATCGAAATGATATTTTGATCCTTGGAAGTGGGTTAGAAATAGCTTTCAAATGCTACATCATTGCCCCCAAACGCAATTTTCTTTGTAAAGCAGTAAAAGCGCTTCCACAATGCACCAAGCAACAGGCACTTAATGTTACCTTTTACTCAAGAGGAAGTGATCACTTTTGTGCCCATCATTCAGCTATGCTATATGATACATATAGACCTCCGCCAATATTTGTATCTAGCCCAGTTTCAAGATGAACAAACCAACAAAAAAAAAACTTCGCATGTCAGTCAGCTTTACAGCACTCATGCAAAGGCTGGCTGCTGTTGTGTGATACAATGTATATTTCCACCTCCCAGAGCAATCTCCTTCGCACCTTCAATTCCTACCACCTGAACCAAACACCCAGAAATGAAGTTTGTTAAATAACGGAAAAAGGAAGTTGTGCATCCCATGGAAATGAATACAATCAATGCTCAACCAAAAAGTAGATAGTATGAGTCAAATTGTGTTTTTTGCAGCATTTGATATGGTTCCCTTCCATATGAGAATCATCTTGAAGATTTCAAGAATAGACGTTATTTGCATTTTATATTATCATTGTTGGTGATGACTGCAATGTTTTGCATGATCCACTTTTGATACTAGTACTATTCCAGGAAGATGGATTGTATTTGTGCCTTCAGTGATTTAGAAACTGGAATGGAACCATTTAATTTCCTTAAGCAGACTCGAAATGTCTTATGATCTAACGCAATAATGAGACCAATCATGCAACAAGCAAAGGAAGGTTATTTAAGTACACTTGAGGAAAAGGGAGAAGAGGATAACACTAATTACGTGAAAAGAAGAGAAGAGACGAGATGAGATGACTGGATAGTATAATTCCCCTTCGTATTTGGATAATAATGAGAGAAAAGAAATGACAATGTAATCATCTCATCTTGTTTGAAAAAAATAGAGGAGAGAAAGAAAAGGAATGAAATGTTTTATTATGCGTGTAGAAAAGGTAAAATAAGAATTTGTTTGTTTTAAAAAATAGGGGCAAGGTATTTACTCACTATTTTATACTTTCCCTCCATCTCTTCCCACTTTTGGAAGGAGAGAAAATGCACTTTTAAGCTCCTCCCTCTCCATCCCGTTCCTCTCATTTCTTATTTTTAAAACCAGACATAAAACAATGTCCCCTTCTTTTCCCTTTCTTTCAAATTCCTTCAATCCAAACAGACTATTAGTGAATACGTACCACTAGCATTGCCTTCTGAAGCAAACGGTTATCCTTTTACAGTTGCCATGTTTTAAAGCAACTAATTTTTTGCACACTTTGAACCATTTGGAATTTCAGATCATGGCACTCCTTCATTATTAGACAATTATAACTCTGAAATACATTACAACATTTTTATGTCCAGTTTTCAAGATATTCCTTTCTTGCATTAAGATCATCAGTTCTTGCATCCGGTTGTTTCTCTCACATAATAAGATTATCTTCTATATAGCATCAGTGGTGGGGGAAGTGGGGACTAGGGGGGCAGCCCCCCCCCCCCCCCCAAAAAAAAAAAAAAAAAATTGAAAATTGTAATTTTTACCACTGATTTTGTTAGAATTTTTTAGAAAATTAGGACTTGGACCCCCAAAATTTTTCATAGATTCATAAAAGCCACCCCTAAATTTTGATCCTTACATTTTGACCCCCCTAACTACAATTTCTGGATCCGCCACCGTCTAGCATATTTCATGTTTTTTCCTTGCTTATGTTACCAAATTGGTGTGGCTATCTTCTTATGAGTTCAAATTTGTTTACCTAGTATTACTATTATTTTGGTTCTGAGATGTTCGGGTTCGTTCACTCGGTAAAATATCAGGATTTGATATTGAACCATGCAAGTTTTCTATCATTGGGGCCTTCTTATCATAATCGATCAGCATGGGATCGACAGTGAAACTGTCAATCTACACACTACCCTGGATAAGAGTCATAGTTTAATAGAACAATTAGGACTAAACAATTATTGATGGCATAAACTGGAACTTAAACACTTCACCGCTCTTCACATGCTGAAAAGATGAAGATTGCAAAGTAAACAGATAAAAAGAACCAGCACAAAGTGAACACTATTGCTTACTTCATGATCTGGGAAGGCCAGAGACAGGACACAAATGGCTTCATTATCCCACTTTTGGTCCCCAAATTGTAGTGCGATGATACCTCCATTTGCAATGTAAAAGTTTATATAAGAAGCAGCTAGCCTTGTACCAGAAATTCTTGGTTTAGCCTCACCAATCTGTTCTCAAAAAATTAGAGATCCCATAAAATTTCCAAAAGATATAAAAAGAAAAAGGAAGATGCATAACTATATTTTGATTTCCACATGGTACACCAACTGTAAGTATAATGAAGATTAAATCTAGAGTCTAATTGCTTGAGACATCTAATAGAATAATAATGCAGACAGAGAACTGGAAGCCCACTTAGTTTTAGTAACTCACCAAAATAATAGAACAGAGGTACGAAAGTCAACAGGATAATCTCCCCAAATAGTACTAGTGTACAACCACAGATCAATAAGTCAACAAGATGAAGATCCCATTCATTCAAGTTACATTGTTCCCCTGGACATTCTTAGGGATTATATATAAAATATAAAAGGAGTCAAAGACAAAGATGGAGAAGAAGAGATAATTATATCCATGGATTCTCAAAAAGGTTAGTTAATCGTACAGATTATATACGCCTTTTATTTTTTCTTTGGTGGAATATTTTAAGATCCTATGTGATAAGAGTAATAGGCCACATAAATTAAAATTCACGCGGACACTTCTTAATACATTTACTCAGTGGCAGAACCAGAGACTCTGCCTAGAGAGGCCAAAAGTAAATGCATTAAATTTTTTTTTTTGGTGGGGGGGGGGGGGGGGCCTCCCCTTGGATTCGTCAATGCATAAACTGCGTATTTTCCTTTCAATATACACCAAATTGTTTCATGATTCTTTTCTAGCAGTTCAGTGTTTTCCTGCACAGTTCAGAGTGGTTCAGAACCCAAGTCAAAATCCGTGAACTAACTTAACTGCTCAGGTGATGGCACCATTTCATGCAATGGTTTAAGTACCTCTCCAAGCATCTGACCCAGGGGATCTCTCACAGTAAGAGGGCTGCTTCATAGTTCATATGACTCAGCTACAAGAGCCAGTAACATGCAAATATTGAATTTGTGTGATGAGATTATTGCTATTTGTACAGAGATAGATCGCATGTATGAATTTTATTCCATGAAGTGCTGTTGTGATAGCATCTTCAAAAGGGAGATTTGTAGGAGAAAAAATGCCCGCCCATTTACACTAGCAGGAAAATAAACCATAGAGCTTGAATGGTCATTACCACTCAGAGAAGGAAAACACAACATCCTCAGACATTAAGCAAGATTGTATAAATAAAAATATGACCATATTGCAGACAGGGGACATGGGAGCAAAATTTTAAACATCAAGCTTACCTGAATCAATCCAGCTGCCTCTTCATCTGTCATATAAAGCGGCCCCGGTACATGGAGTTTAATTATTTGTAATTTTCTACCATTAGCATCTGTAGCATTGGAGAGAACAGAGAAGGCTTCCACAGATCGCTCGTACATGAGGATCTGATTCATCATCAGTCCAGGACAATATAACCACACCCGGCTTCACAAAACAGCACATATTGTCGCTATGACCATTAGTATCATCATCACCTGTAAAACACAATGTAAAAGACTTCAGTTTCATTAAAACAAAAACAGCTAAAATCAGGACTTACATTTTTCTCCTGAAGAGTTGATAGAAAAGGCATTAACAATATAGCCAAAAAAGCCGATCAAGAAAATAGACTATATAAAGGAACTATAGAAAGTTATTATTCATTAGTGAAAAGTATTTTACAATGAAACACTTAAAGAACTGATGCAGGATAGTTCACAAAAATGACCCTAAATGATAGATGATTTATTTCCTTTCTTTCTTTTCTTTTCTTTTCTTTTTTTCTTTTTTACTTTTTTGTGGATAAGTACCCTAAATTGTAGATGACTTGACTCTTAAGTTTTGGTAGCATTAGAAAATGATGAAAATGTGCCACGGTGAAATAGGAAAATGAAGGGGAGAAAAAGAAATAGGGGGAAAGAAACCTTCAAAGTCATCGGACTTATCATCATTATTTAAAGCACAAGCATATTTCCCAACCATAAAGGCCTAAAAAGACTGTTGATCAGTAAAAATGTTAAAAAATACCAATGGAACTCTTAAACACCCAAAATGCCATTTAAAACATGACTGTTACAGTCCAGGATTCTAGACAAATCCCAAGAAATCAATAATTAAACCATTTAAATGCAGACATTTCATTGGATTTATCTGCATTTACTAATAAAAAAGGAAATGCTGATATCCGTACAAAAACCGACTTAGTCCCTCAATCCTGGTTCACGATCTATATCTTCTCAAACTCGAATCCTCGAGTACTCTTCAAGTGAATCCACTAACGGCAAATCTCAAACACAATTGCGAACTCCACGTAATCTCAAACTCCGCTGATTGCACAAACTTGAACTCCACGAGTTGTACTCCAAGAACGATGTAGAAGATGTATTTCAAGGTTCTTGTGCAAAGGATTTGATCTAAGAGAGCATGATGAACATGGAGAAAATATTTTGGTAATAAATAGAAAAACTCTATGATAGCAACCAAAAGTTCTACCCCAAAATCATGATCAAAACCTTATATAAGTTAGATTTTGGAATTCAGTCGCGATGGTTGAAATCAATTCATAAAATTCTTTATTGCGACATTCGTTCGAACGAATGGTGGTTAGTGCAAACGAACTTAAGTTCGATTGAACAAATGATCGAACAAATACAATTGAATGCCTTTCTGTAAAAACTCTATGATAGCAACCAAAAGTTCTACCCCAAAATTATGATCAAAACCTTATATAAGTTAGATTTTGGAATTCAGTCGCGATGGTTGAAATCAATTAATAAAATTCTTTATCGCGGCATTCGTTCGAACGAATGGTGGTTAGTGCGAACGAACTTAAGTTCGATTGAACAAAGGATCAAACAAATACAATTGAATGCCTTTTTGTAAATTTTGTTCGAACCAAAGATCAAACGAGTCCGCACGAAAACCCCACTGGAATTTTTGTTCGAACGAGTGATCAAACGAAATAGATTCTGGAATTTTCGTTCGCACAAACTTGGTTCGTTCGAACAAATCCTGATGAACCCTAGGCACTTTGGATTTGATTGAAGTATAATAGCCTCATCAGATTATCAAAACTTGTTTGAACATTGGAAAACATCCGAGCTATTATTATTCATACAACCCACTCACACAAATAATTATTGATTTACTTAATAACCCTTTAATGCATGAAGTGTGTGTGTGCAGATCAAATCCAACGCAACAACCCCATTACCTTTGCTTACCATTGTGAACACTGCATGTAGATGAATCTGATTATGATGCTTGAAAGCTTGAGTGAACACAAGGACTTGAGTACACTAATCAAATGGACTTGGTGACTTTACAACTCCATAGTTTTGTCTACACAGATTAGCAAACACAACTTTTGACTAAAAGTCCTAACAAAGATGATACTTCAAACTCTTCACTTGATCCTCCCCACAAAAAATCACATTGCGATTTCTCTAACTTTTGGGCAATTGAAGCTGGAATGGCAAATACAGAAATGAAGTAAATAGGGAGACTGGTGCTCTCATTAGTCTCCCACACTTGGACAGGTAATGGGAGACTAGAATATCCCTAGCTCAGAAGAATAGTGTCCAGTAACTTAGAGTAGAAACTTACAAAGAAAACATAGTCATATGTAGGCCTATGTTAATCAAAATGAATGCACCAAAAATAACCATGCAAACCAAATACAAGGGTGAAATATATAGATTGGGATTCTCAAATATCAATACAGAATATTTTCAGCTAAATGACATAAAACATTATTCAAGTGACTAAGATAGGTACCGAATAATCCACGAGGCAACCAAATAACCTTCTTGACTCCAAGGTATGCTTTAAGTTCATCCTCTATTTGTACTTTAGTCAAATGAGGATTCCTGTTCTTATTCAATAGGCACTCTTCAGTGGTAAGACAAGTCCCTGAAGGAAGAAAACAAATTCTAAATAATTTCAGTAAGTGATAATTAGATTGGTAGAAAGCAAGAACCATTGGGGTTGGATGAGTAGGGAAGAGGCTTGGGTAATATCCCAACTCCCAAGATCCGAGGTTCAACTCCCACCCCAAGGGCCACTTACCAATCAAAAAAAAAAAGAAGATTGGCAGAAAGCAAGTGAATCCAGTACTCTAAATGTATGACAGCAATCCGAATTTTGAATGAATGCTGGGTAAAGGATTTTGAATGAATGCTGGGTGAAGGAAGTGTACAGTGATACATCAGTTGACATTCCACAAATGAGATGACATTCCACATATGAGATGACATTCAGTAAACCATTAAAAAGTAAGTGTAATTTGATTAAGGTCAATTGTTCACCAACTTGTCCTTTTTTTGTAGTGTGTATCAATGACACTATTCTAGTTATCATAGAATCACCTTGTCAGATTGTATAGCCTTGCATTATTGATTCTAATGATTAGAAGCAACGACTACCCGTCGTCGTTAAGATGCACAACTAGAAAAAAGTATTGTTTAGCTTTCGGTGAAAGGGTGGGAATTTCCGGCTTTTAGAAAATGTAGCAACTAGGATGTGATTTTCTTTCACATAATCCAAAATCTCACCAATTATTATAGATAAATTTTGTCTCCAATACAGATTGTTAAGAGGATGAGTGTTGCATCATTAAGGTTTTCTTCTTTTTCTTTTCTTTCTTCCTTCTTCTTTTCAATCTCTCCCTCCTTTTCTTCTTTTGTTTTGTTAGCAACTACAACAAAAAGAAGAAAACCGAAGACCAGATTTGGTCCGTACAGTTGTATAGATCCTTTGTTAAATATGATATATTTCGTGTGGTGATGGTGTTACAGGTGTGAGCGGATATAATTCTAGTTTTGGGTTTTGAAGTGCCCTAATGCACCAAAACCCTAATTTTTCGTTGTCTCTTGCTTCAGGATGTGTCTACTTCAGGTTGGTATTAAGTTTTTCGTGTTGCGTTTACCATTAAAGATATTTCTGGTTGGTTGGTTAATATATATATATATATATATATATATATATATATTAGAAAGGTTGAGTAGTATTTCATTGGTGTTTGGATCTAGTCGTATTCAGTCTTCATATTATGTTATAAGACAGTTGGAATTAATTCTTGGAGGTTGTTATGGCTGAGTCCAGTTCTTTTAGTAATATGCAAATTAGTTTGGTTACGTTAAATGGATCAAATTATCCATTGTGAACACAAGCAATGAAGGTTGCTCTTAGTGCTAGAAAGAGAACGAATTATTTTGTCTGAGCCTCCTCCCAAAGAAAGTAAAGAATCTGAAGAATGGAATACTAATAATTGTCAAGTAATGTCTTAGTTGTGGAATAGCATGGAACCATATGTCAGTGCTAATGTGATGTTTTTGGATACTACTAAGAAAATTTGGGATACTGTTTGTGAAATGTACTCAATAGAAAAGACCGTTTGTAGAGTATATGATTTATACGAGACTCTCTTCCTTCTTAAACAAGAAGAAAAACCACTTTCAGAGTACTTCAATATGTTTAAGGGGTTGCTTGATGAGTTGATTTTGTCTTATCTCCTCTCAACTGATATTGATGTCTAGAAGAAAAATAGAGAAAAATTCTGTCTCCGAGTTTCTTCCTGGATTGGATTCATATTAGTAAGGCTTGTAGATTTTCCATCTCTTAGCAGTGTTTATGCTCTGTTGCTTCGTATCTCCTCCAATTCAGCCTTGTCAGCAAATTTACCGAACAAAGATAATTCAGCTTTGGTTGAGTCTGTTACTCACCAGGGAATAGCTAGACATCATACTACAAACAGTAGACGTGGCTTTCAATGGAAGGTGTCCGAAATTCAAAAAAAAAAAATTTACACTTTTTTCACATGTCCAACACGTGTCCGGACATGTTCGAGAGTGTCGGTGTCCGACACATACACGGGAGCCAAAATAAAGTGTTCATACTTCATAGGCTTTATTCTTCAGTGCAGCCTACAACACCTAGAGGCATCCTCAAATACATAGTGGGAAAAGCCCCAAGCTTGCATCCCAAGTTACAAGCAAGATTCTCCATCTCCACCACTTCACCAACTGGAATCAGTTCACTTTTATTCAAGTTAAACTTCAACCCTAACACGCCTCAAAGCAAAGGAGAACACACCTCAAGTATCTAAGCTGCATTTCATCTGCTCCACTTAACCCCAATGTATCGTCAACAAACAGGAGGTGAGTGTTAGATCACCAATTACTCCAAAAGCTTAAGTTGTTAGAGAATGGACCAACAATGCATATCAAGCTCTCAACACTTCCCCTCATGTGCGACCCCGGACTCGCACGTGAAGAGCCAAAGAAACATAGATGTAATACCCTGACCCGAGTTAGGTGGGATCGACCTGAGTTAGGCAGTACCCGACCAGGTTGTATCGGGCCATGACATGTAAACCCAAACTGTAAGCCAATTTATTACGTGAATAAAATCAGACGTACATTTGAATGACATGTTCGATATACGATGCACGAGTATGAGTGACGGGCAGTCCCGAGTACCCCGGGGGCCGTCGTACTTGAAGCCCGACTTTTACGGGAAAGCGTGCACGTGGGTGTAGATATATATATATATATGTATTTAAATATACATATATATATATATAGATATATGTATGTATCTATATATCCATATGATATATATATAGAGAGAGAGAGAGAGATAAAATATATATATATATATATATATACGGTTAGGATTATATATATATATATATATGAGTAATGTAATTAAAGCAATGTAAATAAATAAATAAAAAGAAAGAGAAATCAGAATTAAGTGGAAGGAAGTAGAAGCCTTGAGAAACTTGAGAATTGTGTGTGCCATGTGGGCATGCAGCATGAAACAGGTGGAGGAAAGAAAAGAAAAAGAAAGAAAAAGAGAGAAGAAAAATGGACATGTGGTAGCAACCACCGACCCTATGGTCGGTTAAAGACAAGCATAGAAGAGAGTGAAAGTGAGAGAAAGAGAGAAAAGCCGAGACATAGAAGAAACAGGAAGGGAGAAGAAGAAAAAGAAAAAAAAAGGAAAATTCTGGGAAAATCTTGGGAAAAAGCAAATCGGCAAAACATGTAACAATTTAGTTTTTTTTGCTGTTTCAATTTTTCTGTAGACAATAGTAGAGTGATTTCTGAACCATTAGGCATCAAAACCATTTAGGAAAATCAAAGGAAAAGGTTTATAACTCTGGGCCAAAAATGGTGAAATTATATGTTAAACCAAACTCAATTTTAAGACTTGAAATGAGTAGAAAACCATGTTAGGAGTTCAAAGCAACTGGAATCATGGCAAATGATCAACAAATGACCATTTTAGGGTCGAAAAATACCAAACCGGTGCATCGCCGAAAAATTTGAGTGGGTTCCGAAAACCATAGTAGTTGAGGTTCAAAATTGTTCTAAATAGTTTGTTGAGGCTCCAGAATTAATTTGGTACAAAAATGTGAAGAAACGGACGTCAAAATTGTGAGAAACAGTAGGGGAACTGTGCAGTTCCAGCGACCAGCATCGAAGGAGGCACCGGAGAAGACGACCGGAAAGTCGTGGGGGTATCGAGTCAGTTGGACCGGGTTCCGAACATAGACAAGTAACCTACACTACGTCATTTTAGATATAACTAAATTTAAATTAAATTTGGGGTTGTTTGGTTACAAAGATAAGAAATTGAAATTAGGGTTAGGGGTAATCCGAAATGTGGATAAGCAAGATAACAGGATATGCTAGTCCGGTTCTTTGTACTCATGTGAACCAGCTGGTTCAAAGAACTGTTGGACCGATTTAGGGTTTTAACTTAAAAACCCTTTGGTTCACTGGTTTAAATTAAATAAAGAAAACCAGAACTTTAAGAAATTCCAAACAGACCCCAACAGTTATGAAAAATTACACTGAGGCCCAACAGTAAATTAATTTAATAATATTTAAATAGGAATATTACTAAATTACCCCTAAGTCAAATGTGGGTCAAACAGACTCCAAACGAGACAAACAAATAGTCAATTTTTATTATCTCGGGCATTCCGAACTCAATGGTAAAGTCTAGATTATGAAAATAGGTCCCTGAAATAAAAAGACAAGTAAAAGTGCAAAATGACCATTTTGCCCTTTTTAGTCCAGGAGTCCAAATTGAAATCTGTAAAAGCCTAAACTAATTTTATTCGACGTTCCAGATTCAATGATGAGGTCCAAATTAACAAATAAAATACGCATAGCCATGAGATATATTTTGATACATAGCAAAGATTGATTTCAGTTATAGACTAAGTAATATCTTTCGAATGACAGGAGCATCAAAAGGAAAAGGGAAAGGTAGCTTGAATTTTCAGGGAGTAATAGAAGGTAAGTAATATCCGATCTCTGCATGTAGTACACTCAACCATGTCACAGTTCTTTCTATATGCACTTGTACTCTTTATTATCGTATCAGATTTTCTATGATTCCACTATGTGATATTGCCTATCAGTGGAATAACTTAGTGATGATATTGTATTTTGCTCTTGAGTTCCTATATCTATTGATGATGTTATATCTTGATCATGAGTTCTTATATATTTGTGCAAATAACCATTTTGTACACTTGTCCGTAGGGCCAAGAGGGGCCATATGTTGTTGTTCTCGGCAGCCCGGTAACATAGCTGTAAAAAACTATAGTTATATTATGTTGCCTTGAACCAGTTATGTTCTCGGCAACCCGGTAACATAGCTGTAAAAAGCGATAGTTATATTATGTTACCTTGAACCAGTTATGATCCACATTCTCATCCGTGGAGAATAGCATGATCTTGATATTTATCAGTATCGGATTTGTGCTCAGTCACAAACTCCATCTGGATGCATAGTATGACCCGAGTAAGAGGTCCTGTCCCGAGTACGGGGACCAGTTTCCATCATGGCTATGTCGAGTCATAGTACATGACAGCAGTCCTGGAGGACACAGTTTACATTATTGAGCTCAGTGCTTTATGCCTAAATTAGTTCCTACAATTAGTACAATCAATCAATCCATCAATCAATCAATCTAATGCCTAAAGTAAATTACAAATTAAGTTCAATCTAATGCCTAAATTAAGCTACAAATTCGGTCAATATTACAACACTTCCCCTCAGGCTGGAGTATATATCTATAACTCCTAACTTGCTACAAATAGAGTCGATAGCAATCTTTGGTAAAGCTTTGGTAAAGATATCGGCAAGTTGACTACCAGAAGGAACAAACGGAGTGGTGATTTCCTTGGACTCTACTTTAAATCGAATGAAATGACAATCAACTTCAATATACTTGGTTCGTTAGTTGGAACCCTTCAATTTGTATTGGTCAGTGATCCAATAAAAAAAAAAAATCTTTGTTGTTTTTGGTGTCCAATTTATCAGTCATGATAGGACAAAGAAGTTGTTAGTGCAAAGTTTGAGATACGAGAAAAGTTGGCCGAGACTGGCTGGGTTAAGGGAGTCGAGAGGCTGGGCTGAGGAGGCCAAGAGGTGCCGAAGGAGCCGAAAGGCTTTGCCAAGAGGAGTCAAGGAGGCCGAGATGTGCCAAAAGATCCGAGAGGGGCCAAGGGAGACGAGAGGCACCAAAAAGGGGAGGACCGAGAAAGAGAAGCTATGGTTTAGAAAATCTGCTCTAATACCATGTTGAAGATATTTTAGAGAATGAAAAAGATATATTCTTTTCTCTAGGAGGTCAAGATTTATAGTCACAACTTACAAGTAAATAAGAAAATTGCATAAAGTAGTTCTTACAATTAGTAGGATCAATCGATCAATCAATCTAATACCTAAATTAAGTTACAAATTAAGCTCAATCTAATACCTAAATTAAACTACAGATTTGGTCAATATTTACAACACCTCTCAAACTCCTAAAAAACCTTGCAACCTCCCCATTGACAAGGACAAAAAATGAGACTATGGAGATGCACCACCTTATCCATTCCTGCCATCTCCCTCCAAAGCTTGTCCTTATAAGTACAAAAGGAACCTCCAACTGACATAATCATAAGCCTTTTCTATATCTAGCTTGCACACCACACCCCAAGGATCAAAATATCGTTTCGATGTATAGTTTCGGTATGTCCGAAAACGGAAATGTTTCGGAAATATTTCGGAAACATAATGAAAACGGAGAAAAATTTGGAAACATGGGGAAACATAACTTAAAATTTATTTATTTATACAAATAAGCCTATTTATTGAATATTTGTGCATGTTTAAGGCATATACATCATATTCATGATAAATGACATAATAGATATATACTATGTAATATCCACGAAATAGATAATTTGACACAAGTTACATATAAAATAAAAAGTTAAACAAATAGCGATTTAAACCTATTATAATTAGTAACTTAGTATTAAAATAGTTGTTTCTCTACACTTTATTTCCCCTACGACTTTTCTATTATTTTAAGAAAAATAATAGAAATATATCTTCTTGTAATTTTGAGTCTTAATCCTTGAAAAATAAATGGATATTATTTTTTACTAACTTCTAAAATTATTGTTGATATAAAAGAAATGTTTCCTCTAATTCGGTATGTTTTCACTAGTTTCGGTATGTTTCCACGGAAACAATTTTGTTTCCATGGAAACATGTGAATTTCGATATTCTACTAGTGTTTCGTTTCGGTTCCCTGAGAAACAGAAACGTTTCGGCCGTTTCGATGGAAAAGAAACGAAACTTTGATCCTTGCCACACCCCCCTTTTTCTCTCCTGCCTTCTTGAATCAATACATTCACTTACGATAAAAACGGCATCTAGAATCTGTCTTCCTCCCACCGAACCATTTTGGTTCTCCGAGATCAGTTCACCAAGAATAAAAATCAATCTACAAGCCAACACCTTAGCTAGCAGCTTAGACATACCACCCACCAAGATAATAGGGCGATAATCTCGAATATTCTCCGCTCCTTCCTTATTGGGAAATCAAGGCAATGAATGACACATTCAAACTCGTCGTAAAAGATCCATGCTCAAAAAATTGATGAAAAACTGCCATCACATCCCCTCACACTATTTGCCAGCACCTCTGAAAAAAAGTCATAATGAATCCGTCAGGCCCTAAAGCTTTGTCACCAGTATAAGATTGGAGAGCTTCCACCACTTCTTTTTCCTCGAACAGTCTTTCCAACGCTCCTTTGTTGACCATCTGGCAAAGAGTTAAATTCCATCCCCTTCCAAGTCTGAACTCCGTTCACAAGTCCCCATGTCCAAAGACTTGTAAAACGAGTAATGCCCCTCTAAATTTCCTCTTCCTCCCACAAGGTAGCTCCATCAATCTCCACATGCCTAATATTATTAAACCTCCAATGAGAATTTTCCATTCAAAAAGAATTTTGTATTCTGATCTCCCTCCTTTAGCCATAGAATTTTAGAATTTTATCTCCAGCTAATCTCCTCAGCCTTAAGAACCCTTCATAACTCAACCTTCAACCCATCTCTACAGTCCCTCTCTTTCTCCTGACAGATTCCTATCCTCCTCATTCAAGTCCAAGTTTTGGCTATCTTGCATAATTTTAGCCTTTTCACCTTTAAATTCCCAAAGTTCTCTTGGTTCCAAAATTCCAAATCCCTTTTCAATATCTTCAGTTTCATAGCAAGCACATAATCGGCATCCCATTCATTGATTACTGCTGCAATTTCTCCTTCACCAAATCCACAAAACCTGGCTCCTCAAGCAGTCAAGCCACATATTCTCAAACCAGAATGGGCTCTTTCCCTTACGCACCCCCCGCAGTCCAACAAAATGGGTGAATGATCTGACAGAGGCTTTGGCAAACAAAGTTGAGTTGTATTCGGAAACCTATCCTCCCATTTAGCTGCAATAAGAAATCTGTCCAGCCTGGATTATTTCTCATTCTTGAATCCTTCCAACGAAATGCAGCTTAATTCTTTTTTGAAGGATTTCTCATCCTTCTCTTCCTTGTATTATTTCTTTTGCTTTTCAATAAATTTCTGATTTCTCATTCATAAAAAGAAAAGACTAAACACGGAAACAAATCCTAGCAAACTGTTTGTGAGCCAAAATTTCATAGAAAATTACAACTAAGGATGTTATGGAAATAAACATTGATATCCCTCTACTTATCCATCTAGAATATTATGGAGAAAGATATGCAAACTCTGTGCTTAGATTCCTCCTCTAACTAATTTATTTCAACAATGTCTCGTCAAGCAATGTGTATGTAGTTGTGTGTATTAATGTGTGTGTATACATATATAAATAAATAATATATTGATAAGTGTATGTATTAATGTATATATTAGTGGAAGGTAGTACTCTTCTTCAAGTATAAAGGAATCGGCAAAAAGACAGCAACATTAAGCCATGCACTTTGTCGGTATGAAATGAGACTTGTTACCTTCTCCATCTACATGGATGCTTCCACCTTCAAGAATCATATATTGTGGAAACCTAGGAAGCCTCTCAATTTCCAAAATCTAGCAGAAAATTGAAAGAAAAGAAAAAATAAATTAAGCTTGAATGAGGGAATATGTGAATAAACATTGTAGTTGAAAAGAAAAACATATGAACTATAAACTAGCAAAATTGCATTCTAGCAGCTTCACTAACCTTCCTTGCAACAAGAATGTCAAGACTGCAATCTCTATAACAGCCATCATCAGTGCCTAGGAATTTCAAGATAACCAGAGTGAAAATATTTACGTTTGTACATGGAACCATGACAAAAATAAATAAATACATCTCTCACACCAGAAACTCTAATAACAGAACAGAGATAGAATCCAGAGCTATGTATTAGTAACTAAATCACAAGCCAGATCAAGTGGCACTGTTTTAACAATAACATTAATATGCTGCACAGCGTGTCAAGTAATTTCTTTATAAAAACAATGATGCACCAAAAGGGTAAACCAAGCACTACAAGGGAAGAAGCTTCACTATCTCACAGTTGATACATGTTTCAAACCATCAAATCACTATTACATTGAGCACCATTTGCAGGGCAACTGCAAGTTTTCCAGCTAAACAAAACTTAAACCAAAAAAAAGTGTTCTCCATCTAAACAAATAAAGTGAAAATTGATGCCGCAGCATCCAAGAAGCCTCACAAGGATTTCCAGGCCTGAAACTTTATATAGTTTTTGTTTAACTCTTTGTTATATGAGTTACATGTTGTAATATCTTTGTCTTCTTTTATTTAAATGTGTACTAGAGCCCTTTCGGTCAATTAGGAAAACACTAGAGGTTGTACCACTATAATGACAACCCAAATTAGTTTGTAACAGCAGCCACTTTATTTTATTAAGGAATCAAGAATTCTCAGTGCTCTTTGGATCCTAAAAGCGATTATATCTCAATTTCCTCTTAAAATTAGTGCGTTCTTGCTCATCTGTACACTATAATTTGCTGTTTTCTCTCTGTTTCCTGCACCAAAAACTCCAGTTCAAGTTTTAAACCAGGTTGTCACCTAAACTGTCATACCATATTAAAAATAAATTACCCAGTGCAACAGAATATTACAAGACTGCACCCTCAAGTTGTGATACCCATATGATAAGAGTATTTCAGCATTCACCAAACCACATCAGTATGATAATTCATGCTACCGTATTCACAGAATAAATTGATATTACAGAAGATACTACCTAGTTGATAATAGACATCAAAAATGCATATTCTACAGCCTTACCACCCCAACTATTGAAGTTCCAATCAATTCCTGCAACCTTGTGTTCCAGGATCCCCAAACTTGATTTGCTTTTGCTCACAACAAACTATCCAGAAAAAACTCACCATTTTAGAGTTTAAAATATAATTTTCCATAAAAAACAAATAATCCTATCAATTTTAGGAATAGCAGAAATTATACTCGAAACATTGAAGGGGAGAAAATTACAGTTGGCCCAATATCACAAAACCAAGAATCATTCATGCTCATCTCAACAACCCTGATATTTTCCGGTAACTGACTGCATGCATTGGCCCACTGGCCCAAGAAAAGTTTGTATTCAGAATCAACAGGGAACAAAATCTCAAAGACTGTCAATGGCAAACAGTTTCCATCCCTTATAACCATTACCAACCTGAGTGGCACTAGCACAGACTGTGACAGGCTCAAACTTTGAGGTCGCAGATGCTACCTCGGCAAATACATGTTGAGCATGCACTGCATCGTCTCGCCAGTTATCTTGACGTTCCTGAAATTCACAATGAAGCTTGAGGGTCAAACAAACTGTGACCAGTATTCAAAATCTCAAACCCTTCTTATCTAGCTTGTAAATGCAAAGATATTAAACACTTGGACCATGACGAAGAGCAATAGAAAGTCATGAAAAAAATAAAAATTAATTGAATGCCAGGTAACCCTTTTACAGAAAACGAAAGCATGAGTGAACTGGAACAAGTAAACCATTTTTTATAAAAGGAAAAGAGAATACAAGAGGAGAGAGACCCTCTATGTCACAATACTTAAATTCGTGAATTTATAATAAACAAGCACATCAACTCTTCTGCATCAGTGCAAGGACATTGCATAATGCCTGCTTGCTCTCAATATCAACCATAACTATGAAAGTAGTACCAACAAATTTAAATGGAAATCTACTCCTAAAAGAATTGAACAAATACTTCTGAAACTGAAATTAGAGTTCCACTTTTCAAATGTAATTTTAGTTGATGTATGTTTATACAAAAACCATGGATTGTCTACGAAAATGAAGAAGATATGAAAGGCTGGGTTCGTCGAGTTCAAACACCTATTTTAGCAATCATTAATTGCAGCTAGTAACATCAAAGACACAAAATACAAAGCTCTATCTGGGAGCAAAGAAAAAAAGTTTTTAACCAGAATCTATCATGTAAGCAAGAAAATATAAAAATTCACACGACAACTGGAATCTATCATTATAAGCAACAAATTGTATAAATTCACAGAACAAATTGAAATGTTTTTGGCCCATAGCATGTCAAATTTGACAGCAACAGAATAGCACAAGATTCCCAAAACAAACACAAATGATATGCTTGATACAAACTGATGTAGAAGTACATAATCATGCAACAATATACATAATGCAATTCAACAAACGCATAAATGGCATTAGAATCAAACTAATACCCATCATAGTAAAAACCTAGACATTAGCATAGAAAATCATTGTAACTCCAAAGAATATATGAAAATAGAGAGGGACCATCATCAACTCATTTCTTTTATTCTAACGAGGTTTCTAATGTACAACCACCTATTCAAAAGATAATAATTCTGGTAGAAAGAAAGTTAAAAATTGGAAGCTGTTTGAATTTTAGCTTTTAAAATGATTTAAAACTTCACAATTTGTGTCAAATTCATCAGAAGTTTCAAAACTGCATTGTCCCACATTGCTTCTTGTTGAGCTTTTATTTGAGTTTATATGGGTTTACCTTGTTTGGGCTATGTGATTGGTCAAGGCAAATTTAGCCCAATGGGTCACATGGACGCACAAGTGTGAGGTCCTTTAGTTTCTTTTAAAATTTGATCCATTACATTATTTAATTTTCTGAACGTTGGGCCTTTATGGAACCCAACTGTTACAAGTCTTTATTTCATAATTTATGGGTTGTCAGTTACAAAGCTTTATGGCTCGACTGTTACTAGCCGTTGATCTTAATGATGCCATAACAGCTAGTTGGCCTGGAGCCTATAAAAGCCCAGACCAGCTCAATCTTGAGATAGAACTTTTTTTTTTTTTTTGGATCAGTAAAAGTTCTAATATATTGTGAACAAGGCACCGGAGAAGGGCAACCCAAATTACAAAAAAAAGGACCAGCCTGCAAAAATTCACAGCCTAAGATCCCCAAAAAACTCTACAAATCTATATAAATACATTGGATATTCTTCCTTAATCCAAAAAAAAAAAAATAGAGTTCTCAAAAAATTATCTTTAAATTTCCAAGGTGAAGACTCAATCCCATCAAAAGTTCTTTTATTACGCTCCCTCCATAAGCACCAAGCAAAACAAATCGGCACCATTCTCCAAACTATCTGCAACTCTTTTTTAATCTTCGCGCACCTCAAAGCGAAAAGCATTTCCTTGAATGATTTTGACAAAACCCACGAACATCCAAAAATGGAGAAAACTAAATCCCGACAATCTCCTGCTACCTTGCAATGGACAAACAAATAATCCACCATTTCTTCATCTTCTTTGCATGTATAACAATGGCTCGGCACGTAGAATCCCATGTTCTTCAAGTTGTCCAATGTGAGAATGCCCTATATTGCCCAGCATTTTTCTTAAAATTAAATTTTAATATATTTTAATGAGAATTAATTTTTGGAATATTATAATAAATTTAGAAATTTATTAGAAATTTTATTGGGAAGTTTGGATCATTACAATTTAATAAAGATAAGAAATAAGGTTATTTTTTAGATTAAATAGCAATGTTCAGGTTAATTATTTATATTAATAAAAATAAGTGTATTAGTGTAATTATGAAAAAATTGATTTAATATAAATACAGAAGTATAGGAAACTCTAGTCTTACTTTCAAAGTATTGCAAAAAGAAAAGAAAAAAAAATCCAGAGACAAAAAGAGACACAAAAAAAAAAAAAAACTATGTTGTGGAGGATTGAAGAAACTTGATTTTTGAAAAGAGGCATCTTGAGATAAGCTTTACGATTTTATCGAATTAATTTGATTACCTTATTGTGGTGATTTAATTGAAAATTTGATGGATTTGTTATGAATTTTCGAAACATATTTTTATGGTAGAAAAAGGAACCTTAGAACAATCAATCTAGGCTTAAATTCAAGTATGAAGTTTGGGAGTTTTGAACAACTGCAAAATATGATTATTTTATTGCCCATGAAATAAGCTTTAATTTTATATATTGTAAACCAAATATTTTGATCCACATGAGGTGTAATTGAAAATCAAAGTTTGGAAGAAACCGAATAGTACCTAAAACTTCAATGATTTAATTTGTATTCAACCATAACAAAACTTCACAAAATTTTAGTATGTTATATGGAATATAATTTTGAATAAAACCATAACAATTAATTACAAAGAATAAAGTACTATGATGGTCGAATATGAAATTTTTAGTAAGGAATTGTATGTAAGAACGTGTAAGTTTCATGTCACATTTTCTTAAAATTTTGGAAGATTTGATTCAATTAAATTATGCTACTAGATCGGTCTGGAAGAAACAAGTAAAATATATAATTTGTATGTTTTGGATGAGAATTGAGGGTGAAATCGAGGGTCAAAATTTGGGATACGACACTCTCAAAGTCCATAGTATATTATTCCACTGTAATTCAAAGCTTACTTTCCACAATTTTTGGAAAACTTGATAAAAGATCAATATCCCGCCTACTCAGAACATGTCCTATAGATTAGGGACTGTTATGAGCTTCTATTTGGGTTGTATCCTAAAACCATTAGTTATCAGTAATACTTGTACGTGAAGAGGCACTATAACTTTATGAAAATGCCTTAACGTGCCTCTTATATAAGGAATGCCAACAGTGCATGTATAGGATGGAGGACCCTATCCCAAACCCTCTTTGCTAAAGAAAAACCCTTCCCAAAACCTACCCCACCTTGCCTTATATGTTATCCAATACTTGCCCTACCCCAATTGTAATAAACTCGTACCTGCCCCCACCCTGATTGCATGAAAAAAATAAATTATTTAAAAATAAAAATAAATTATTTTATTTTATTATTATTCTACAATTAATATATCCATTAGTAGTTTAGATAATGTAAAATATACAAGGAAATTTAAGTACTTTAATATTATAATCAAGGCAGATTTTAATCTCTTTTTCGCAAACTCGCCTCTAAGTTATTTATATACTTACCAACTTCATCGTGTCAAGGGCACGATAAGGCGAGTTGACTTACCCAAAAAAAAAATATTCCCCATTGACATCCCTCTAGTACACTCACATGTTTGTTTTCCAATTTCTATCCAACTTTAATTTTTCATTGTTCTATAACAATTGCATATTTCATTTCATTAATTTTTTGTTTTTGGCTTATTCTTTTGTTATTGTGAAACATGGGAAATAAAACGTTGTTTTATTTTATTGGGTTAATTACACTTTAGTACCCTATAGTTTGATCCCAATTTCAAATAAAGCCATCCATTATCAATTGAAACAATTTAGTACCCCAATTAATAATTCTATTTCAATTGAAGCCGATTGCAAACGGCCGTCCCAAATTATTAACGTCAGTCGCTTACATATTGCACGTGTAATTGTTTAAATTAAAATTATAAGACCTAATTTGAAACCTATATAAACTTATGACGTACTATTTCGAAACTCATGTGAAATTATATAGTACTAAAATGTAATCACGTGTGATCACGTGAGCAATTGCCGTTAATAATTTGGGATAGTTGTTTGCAATTGGACTCAACTGAAATAGAATTATAAATTGGGGGGGCTAAATTGTTTCAATTAATAATAGAGGGCCTTATTTGAACCAGGGACCAAACTACATGGTATCAAAGAGTAATTAACCCTATTTTATTTAAATTTAACTAATTGTTTAAACATAAAAATATTTAATATCTCCAACAAAAACAGAATAAGAGAAACCTATTTCGGAGCAATTATATAACTAAGACATGATAGCCATGCACAATAGATAAAACGATTCTTTTTGAGTAATTACACTAACCTCTCTTGAGATTTTGACAGTTGCAAACAATACCCTACTACCCCTCTTATTCGACTATTTGCGTTGCCCTCCCCTATCAGACATGTTGACATGACGTTGTTAATGGTGATAGTAATATTATAGATTTTCTCTCATTTGTTTATAATTTCTTTCGTCGAATGTCAAAGTTATAAAGGCGAATTTGTCATTTTGAAAGAAAAAATTCAAATTGCTAACACTAGCAAAATTTTCTCATTTAGCAATGGTCCATCAATTTAGACGGAATCTGTGACAAACTGTCTCATTTTATGAGAGGTCTAATTAGTCAAAGAAGAGAAGTATTGTCTACAATTGTCAGAAACAATAAGAAAGATTAGGAATTTTTTACTGTATACCCATGGGGTTGAATCAGTTTTCTTGAACTTAAGTGATTTCAAACAAATTTTTCAAACCCCCGTTCTTATCAAAAGGCATTTTCTTATAAAACGCCTTCATTTTTTAAAAAAAAACTTCTCAAAAGACACCTTTTAAAAAGCACCTTTTGAGAAGACACTAGTAGTTCTTTTTCATAATTTAAAAGTCTCTTACACTAACATAATGCAAAAAAGTAAGTTTAGGTTATTAAAGTTGAAAGGCATCTTTTGAGAATACTTGTACTAAAAGAAATTGAAGGCGTCTTTTAATGCCTTTATAACTGAGGTGTCTTCTCAGAAAGACACCTTTTAACAATAACATGGGTCGGTGAATTTGTTTAAAAGCACTTCGGTTTGAGAATAATAATAATAATAAAATACAATTATTTAGTTAAAAACTGGAAAGGTTCGTGTAATTTATAGTTTTTTTATTCCAAATAATACAATGATTCATTTACCCATTTAAAGCATTAATTGACCGATTGAAAATATTAATCAGATACATCCCAGTAAAGGGAGACATTTTCTTATCAGAAACAGAATAATTAAATTGAGTTCAGAAAATCTACTGTAGAACAGAAAACAGCTCATCAATTTATATACAAGTTCATTAGTAAAGTATGGGCAGAGAATCAATTGGGGGATGGGGAGAAAGAGAACTCACAGGCCAACCCATCCAACATTGTGAATGGGGTTCCCACTGTGCAGGCATGTGGTATCCGTGAAAAGACGGCGTCCCCTCTACATCCATCTAATCTCTCTCCGTCTGTCTATCTCTCGCAATATATATTTATATATACACACACACACACATACATACACCCACAGCAGCAGCCCACAAACATATATGCATGCTTCTATGTTTGTATATGTAATGGCATCAAAACTGCGAAGCCGCGTGGTAATGACTACTGAGCGACAACTGGAGCCGGAAGAATCAGCGGCGGACCTAAATCATTAACACATGACAATAAATAAATAAATTTTAAAAGGCTTTCTATAATAAAAAAATGAAAAATTTTGAAGCAGAAATTTATAATTAAATTTTCGTCAAATTTTTAACAATTATACTAACATTTTATGAAATTTTTAAAATTATATCGACTTCTTTATTTGACAAAATACAGATTATACTTTTCAATTCAAACTGATAAAATTATCAATTTTTTATTTATTTTTATATTTTTTTAATTTAAATAATTTTTTCTAACTTCGTTTATAGAATTTTTGTATTATTTTATAAAAAAATTAAGGTAAATAATTTATTTTTTATATAAAAATAAATTTAAGATTTTTAACAATATTTATTTGAAAATAAAAAATATATAGTTAAAATTTAAACAAATTAAAAAAGATATATATAGAATGGACAATTTTATTATTTTGAATAAAAAATTTTAATTAAAGAAAATATATGTATATTATTCGTTAAAGTATAAAAAATTAGTGTAATTTTAGAATTTTAAAAGAAAATATGTATAATTGTCAAAAAATTTAAAAAAACTAATATAATTTATCCTTTATAATTTCTTAAACTAAAATTATAAAAATTAAAAATAATATATCAAATATTTTAAATTTTAAATTTTAAAAAATCATTACCACTTCTCTCAGAAAATAATTAAAGGGTTGGGAAATAAGTTGGTACGTGTTGGAATTTTATTGGCCAATAATTCAATGACAAAGCTTTTTTAGTTGAGAAATTTTGTATGATTTGAATTCTTTGACTTAGTTCATGAATCTTATTTATCATATTTTTGTCACATAAATAAAATATTATTTTTTTCTTAAAAATTAAATACCCTATTCAAATAATACATATTATAAATCGGATTTCACGGAAGACTTCTCCTTTTAATTACCAATGAGCTTTTGACAAGAAAAATGTGGAGACTGTCCCATCTTATCATAACAATAGGATGATATCACCCCCAAACATGTTGACCCGACTATAACTCGGGTAACCCACATAAACAGAACGCAAAAATACATTTACTTCAATTATATTTTTAAAATTTTCAGTATTTTCAAAGTGGTGATTGACTTCTCAAAATTCATAATTAGTAAATAAATTAATTCCAAATCTTAATATATTTTTATTTAATTGAAATCAATCCCATGCATGTTTCATATTTAAGATAAAATTTATATTAAAAGTCATTTAAATTTATAAATTAGAAGAACGTAAATGCATATATACAATACAATTGTTACCCTTCACAAATTTTTATCTTAAATGACTTAATATTGTAATATTATTATTATTTTTTTTATAGGTCGATCAGTGAAATTCTAAACTTGATATTGCATTATTAATAATACTTTAAACAATATAGTTAATGTGGTATAATAAAATAGCAGCACGTAAGTACCAAGTTCGAGTTTATAAAAATAATATAGTTAATGTGGTATCACCTAAGATTTTAGAGTCTTTCTCTCACGTACAGATATTCGTTTTGTCTCTTATATTATAACACACTTATATAAAATCATGTTTGTTTGACAAGATAAAATTATGAGATAGGATAAGTGACATTCTATCATATTTTTGGACATTTACTTAGGATGTGATTAATTATAATTATATCCTACCAGAAAAAAAATTATTTAATTATTCTCTTATGACAATAAAATATATATATATATATATATATATATATATATATATATATATATAAGAACGAGGGGATTACTTCTAACAACATATAAATTTTGGTAATATATTATCTAACACACCTTTAAGATTATTAATTTTTTTTTAAATATACCGACTATTATTTTTCTTACATCTATTAGTAATCTATTTTATTAATACTTATATATAATAAATTATTAAATTTGTTTAACCGTCTCTTATTTATCTATATCTCTTTATTGTTCTTAACTTTTGTTTTTGCAATACCGACTATTATTTTTCTTACATCTATTAGTAATCTATTTTATTAATATATATATATATATATATATACAATAAATTATTAAATTTGTTTAACCGTCTCTTATTTATCTATATCTCTTTATTGTTCGTAACTTTTGTTTTTGCAATTTTAAGCATGTATTGTCAAAAAATATATTTTAAGAATTTGATTTTTGAAAATCTCAAAAAAATATTGTTAAGAATACAAATTTAATATCATAAATATTTTATTTTTAGAAGATTTTTTTATTCGATTGTCCAAACGAGCTCTAAGGGTAATATTTTAAGGTTTTGACGTTAGAGAATACAACCGTCATTGAGAAAAAAAAAAAAAAGGTTTCAAGTTTTGAAAGTTTTTACTCTTGTAATCTCTTTAATGCATAGTAGACTAATCATCATAACCCGTAGACGTAAGTATTTTACCAAATCACATAACTCTTATATTTTTTATGTATTTTATTTATTTTTACTTATTTAAAATTAATTTATTATTTATTTGATCGTTTTCACACAACATAAGACCATGCTTATTTTATGATCATGGTCATCACATTAGACCAAAGGCCAACTTTATTTCTTTTATTTCTTATTTTTTCTCCAGACAAGAAGACGTTTAATCTTATCCATATAGTCTAATCTTCATTAATTACCTTAACCACAGAGCTTTTATGTGATTCTGTAAACAATTTGAGGTCAGGTTAGAAGAATGGAATTGAGTATGTGACACCACACAGGATTCAGTAATTCTTCTCCCATAGAAGTAATAAAGTGCCATTGCGGATCAATACATATATGTTAAAAAATATTTAAAAATTATCTAATTAATGTTGTAAAACTATAAATAAAAATAATAAATTTTGAATAACATTTGTATTGCTAAAATTCTAGAAAATTATTTGATATTAATCCCTCTAATTTAGTTTTTGAACTGCTCCAACTATTTTAATGAAAAAAAATAGAAATTTAGTACTAGATTGTATAATGTTTTCACATATTAAGACTTCAATTATAAGAAAAAAGTGCTATGATCACTAATATATAAATAATTATTCACATAATAATCTTGAATTAGGCAAGAATTTAGAATTTTTGATCAAAATAGAATTTTTTTGAATTTTTTTTTTAAAACTAAGGTTACAATAAACTTATTCATCAAACTAGGATAATTATGAAAACGTTTTTTTAAAAAACGATTTAAAAAAAAATGTTTGAAATCATTTTTCAAAAATATACTTTCAAAAATATCTTTTTAAAGAACGATTTCTTAATTAAAAAAATATCAAAAACATTTTTCTTAAATATGATTTAAAAAAAAAATTGTTTTGAAACATCTTTTCAAAAGACGTTTTTGAAAACATTTTTTTAAAAAATAATTTTAATTTTTTTAAAAAGAAAAAATATTTTTTTAAAAAGACAATTTTAAAAATAAGTATAATCTTATAAATAAGTTAAAAATAACATCAAACTAAAAAATATTTTTTAACCCCAAGAATTTAACCAAGTTGGATAATTTTTAGTAGGGTTTAGTGAATTTATGTGTTTAAAAATAATTTATTGTTTTTTAAAGTTGATTTATTTGGACAAGCTGAAATAAGAGAACCACAAGTTTGTCCTACTGTTGACTTCACAACCATCTGTAATTTCACAAGCAAAAAGCAAAACCATCTCACCGGTATCTTTCAATTCTACCCAATATCGCCCCAGTCCCCGCCACGTGGCCCCTCTTTCTTTTCCCTGGGGCTAGCATGCAAAAATCTCTAGAATCTCGAGACTCTCCTCACTCTCCTGTTAAATTCTCAGAGACCATTATCCACCTCAGTTTTCAAGAAAGTACTAAAAGTCGCAGGACAAAACCAAAATTGAATAGACAGTGAATTTGTAAGGTTTGCTGACCGAGTCTCGTTCACCTTCACCCACACACATATGTTTCTGTTTCATAGTGATCTCTACAGTGCCATTTATTTCTTTATTTATTTATTTTCTGGGTAAGTTTTAAACTTCGAATTCATCTGATGGATGATTGACATTTTTTGAATTTCTTTGCCTGGCTAATTGTTTTTTGTGAACTGATTTTGTGGGTAATTTTTATAGGAGTGTTCGAATTCCTTTTTTTTTTTTTTTGGGAATTTGCTTCTTGAATTTATCAAGTGGTTTGAAAATAAGTTCGGAGTTATTGTTAATTTTCATTTGTTTTGTTATCCGTAGGTGTTCGATGAGTTAGCTTTCAAGTGATTGAATTTTGTTGCTTAGATTTTTTTTTTCCTTTTCTTGCACGAGTTTGGTGTTTCTACTGTTCAACTCAATCTAATATACAGTCTTTGTTCTTTCCTTCCCCTTCTTAAAAAAAAATGGTCATAAAAATCATGTCTTTGAGATTGTTAATTCCTGAAATGTTGCTAGTGAATTTTTCATACAGTTGGATGTGGTGTTAGGTAATTTTTGGAGTGTAAGAAATTTTTTTTCCCTGGGAATTTGTTTCTTGAATTCAGTAAGTGGTTTGAAAATAAGTTCGAAGGTATTGTTAATTTTCCTTTGAATTTCTGGGAATTTGTTTTGTTATCAGTACGTGTTCATGTGATTGAGTTTTTTTGATTAGATTTCTTTTTTTCTTTTTCTTCCGTTTCTTTCATGAGTTTGGTGTTTCAACTGTTCAACTCAATTTAATATGCAGTCTTTATTCTTTCCTTTCCGTTCTTAAAAAAAAAAAGGTCATAACAATAATGTATTTGAGATTGTATCCTGTTAGTTTCTTGTGGATATTTCATAGAGTTGGATGCGTGTCAAAATGTTTTGATAGTTTTGATTTCTCAGCTGGGAAAAACTAGTTATCAGTTGGTTTTAATTGTTCTTCTTATGCATGTTGGAGTGTAAAATTTTGTACTAATTCTGTGTAGTTTCAAGTTCTGTTTGATTGCTAAAAGAACTTTTGGAAAAGAAAAGAGAATAGGCTTTTGAATCTTTTTTTTTTTTTATGTGATAAGTGAGAATAGGCTTTTGAATCTTGTCTTCTATGTTGTTTCAATCTCCCAAAAATGAAAGATTCACTTCAACTAAGTCAAATAGTTTTTATTGGGATTAGTGTAGTGATTTATTTTTCTCAACTGTCAAATAACAAGATGTAATAAATTTGAAATAAAATTTCTTTTGTTTCCTACAGTTCATCTAATGGGGCATTAAGATTGAATCCCTACAGTTCTATCTGTTTCTTTGTTGCTCCACCAGAACTACTACAGTGAAGAGGAGCTGGAATTTCGTTAGGTTCATTGGAAATTATCCCTATTTAATTATTGTCAAAATACAGGTTTACATGTGGACTTGTTACAAATCCAAGGTTGTAAAAATTAGAGGATGCTCGTATGCATCATTGCTATAGAATTCCCATACCATGGTTGTGCCATTTTGTATAAAATTGGTAGTCTATATATTGCAAATTTAGTGGATTACCCTTCTCCTAATTTGGCAATACCATGACCAGTATCAATATTTTAAAACCTAGCAGTAAATGCTTGATTTGATGTTATTTGTGAAGTGAGCAATTATAGCAATACATCTAATTCAGTGATGTCTGGCAAGCTGCCAGGTCAGTCAAGAGATCCTGTTGGAGTTTTTTGCCAATGTGTAATGCCAACTCAGAATTAAGGGTCAGTCAAAGATTCAGCATTCTTTTTTTCAAATCTTTTGAGTCTGGAAAGATTCAGTTTAAGCACTTGAGTTTGTGAATGTGTGTACAAAAGAGTACCTGCCTGATGGGGGCCACAGTGGCATCGGTAAAAGTGAGGACTGAGGGGGCATGTCAGAGTGATAGAGACAGGAGTTGGAATCCAAAGAGAATTCAAAAGGAAACTTCTGCATCTTGCATTCGGATTAAAGCCATGCATGCGTTTTCTTTGGGGTCCTGAGAATTCAACATCTTTATTCACTCAAACGGGACAATAACTTCAGGTAGAAAGGATGCCAGGCATTTGCAAACACCCTGTTTCAGGCTTGCAGCCGAGCCTTCCTCTTGGCCTCGAAACCAAAATTCTTGTGACCCCCTAAGGTCAGTGTGTGGTAATAATTTATCAAGATTTTCACTCACTCAAGCCTCCTGCAACCCTCTCCATGGAGCAGGCTCAACATCATAGAGTCCATTGTGATGGCATTGAGGGAAGGACAAACAGCAGCACTCCCATTATTCAAGTTGATGTATTATTTATTATTGAATTTTCATATGGCCAGACCATGCATTACACAGTAGTTTCTGTCACTTGTGAGCCCAAATATTGCTACATGTCCTTGTACAATCAGTGCCATATGTCAAGCTAGTTTGGGTATGTCAATGAGAGGTGGAGTGGGAAGTAGGTTATGTTCTAGAGTGGCAATTACATGGATGGTGACTAGGATTCCCAAGGCGATGTGGAGGGTGAAGTTGAGATGATCTTGAGAATGAGAGAGAGAATAGTGCAGAGGTACTGATCTAGCTTGGGAAATACAAAGGAAGCCGTACAAGCGTACCTCCCATGCACAGTACCAAGTACTGATAACCATGTTCAAAAGAGTGTGAGGCACTACTATCCGTAGTAGTCGGTGCATGAGATTAGCTCAAAGGGCACATAATAGGTTTACATAGGTTGAGCAATAATCATGGCACCATGTGTCCACAAAGACACTAGAAGGATCTTTCTTTATCTAGAAAGAATAAAGTATACCGCAAACTAGCAGGAGCCAGACCTTTGTGAACCCAAAACTTTAAACACCAAGATAAATAACTATTAAGAATTCTATTAGAGAGACTATGGCACAGCATGAAAACCACACCATAGTCGTGCATTGAGCTGGTAGATTCCTTAGAGAATACCCCTGCTTCAAGTATTCGTAAAATGATAAGGTACGTGCCTAAGGGGTGACTATGCCATTGGAGAATGAGAAGATGTAAACTGGACTGAGGAGTGAGGAATCGAGGTAAGCTTGAGTTGGGCATGTATAGCTTTGAAAGAGATTGGTTTGATTCCGATGGACTGATGGGGTTGCTAATCTCAAGATGATATTGGAAGTACAAGTCGAGAACTAAGGCACAATGTACATTAGCTTGCACAAGGAACCGACGTGATCACCTTGATGTCACCATATGATTGGTTTGTGTGTCAACAGGTGTTTGGATGATGTATAATAGTTCATCTTATAACAAATGAGAGATAGACACATGGCTAAGATTTCTTGCAGTGAACCACATAACCTTGGGGTACCATGTGTCAGTGGCTTGACTTTGATACGTGTTAATGAGTTATACACACACACACGCACATATCTATATGTTTGTACAATCAACAATATTTGATGACTATGGGATTTTGTCCTCTTCTTCCCCGAGGTGGCCAATGAATATGGTTTGAATGAAGCATGGTACTATGTTTGGTAATATTAGCCAACTTATTTTGAACAGAGATCACTATGGTATATAGTGGGAATCACAGTGTGGAACAAAAAGTAGTATTGTCGGGGCTGGTTTAATTAGATTGGTTGGAAGCTAGTATGATAGTTTCAAATGTGAAATTTCTTTTAATTGAATTGAATTACCATTCTGTTTGAATGCCGACTTGCAATTGGTTTGAATAATATAGAATCTTTATTGATTTTGCTTTTGAGGAAATAGAAAATACAAATGAAAACAATGGAGTCATGGAAACAATATTATCAAATTTTCTTTTCCTGTTGAGAGCAACTGTGCGATACTTTCATATGTACAGTTACTCTATAATTGGTTAGAATTTAGAAGGTTTATTGAAAAGGTCCTTCAATTCTATATTTATATCATTGGTCCTTGGTTCATTTGGATAGGACTCATTGTTTGGTTTGTTGATGTTCCATGCCACAGCCACGTCATGCATTTTCCTTACCTTATAAGCTCCGTATAATTTTGGTGCATTTAATGGGTACCATGATCATTTTTCCCCGAAAAGATATTTATGAATTTAGACGTGTCTTTCATACTAATGTGGTGATGAAACTTCTGTTATTTCGTTTCAATTTGATTTCCATTTTTGCTAGACACGTCGTAACATCAATGTCTTTGCAATTTCATTTTTCTGCTGTACAGGGGAAAATTATATTTCCAGCTTTTCTATGGCTCAGGATACTACTTTGAGTATTGAATCACCTCGACGACGGTCCGGTCTATTAAGAGATCAAGTTCAATTGGTTAAAAGAAAGGACTCTGATCGTTATGAGATTGTCCCGATCCAAGATCCTCTGTCATTTGAGAAGGGTTTCTTTATAGTAATCCGTGCATGCCAGTTGTTGGCTCAAAAGAATGAGGGGATAATTCTAGTAGGAGTGGCAGGTCCCTCCGGGGCTGGGAAGACTGTGTTTACTGAGAAGGTGCTCAACTTTATGCCCAGCATTGCTGTCATTACCATGGACAACTACAATGATTCCAGTCGTATTATTGATGGCAACTTTGATGGTAAAATCTTCTATTAACATTTTTTTTCCTTCTTTTGTTTATGATAAGAGGATCCCTCTAACTGATTAGTAGATTTGTTAGCATTTATGTTTTTTAAGTGGTATCTTCTTAAGATTTTCTGTATTCAGGATAAATATCTTTCTTTTAATTCATCTTTAGTACAAATATGACATGATAAAATTCATGGACTTTCCAAACATTATATTTCTGAAAATTGATTGAATCTTAAAGGGAAGTCTACGGGAAACAATTACTTCTGTTCCTTTCAAGAAGTGGCAAAGTTGAATTGATAGGAACCTAGTTAATTCAAGGAATTATTATGAAATGTAGAAAGATACAAGGATGATGAATATTTTAATACCTTTCCCATTCCAAATGGATACAATTTGAATTTGATTTCGAGCAGATTATTTAGTTTAAAATACAACTAGATCCCTTTATACAAGCAGCCGATTATTTATTCACAAGAACTTACTCTATGCTATGAAACCATCCTTCAAAAGCATTTTACTTGAGTTATTTCAGCTCCACACTTCCTTTCCTTTGAGTCAAATTTTAATCTAGTAGATCGCTGATTTAGCCATTTATCAGTAGCAAGCAAGTAGTTAGTTATGGAATCATAGTAGAAATCAGAAGAGTAGTTGATTTGATTAGACCATTTTCTTTGTATGATTTAGATATTGTATAGCTCCATAATTAAAGAGTGAATTATTGAGAATTAGGTGGACAATAACTCGGGCATGGCTCCTTTCTTTTCCAATTCCTTTTTTGAGCAATCGCTCTCCCTGAATTAAGTGGGTCTCGAGTAATTTAAAACAGGTGATTGCTCTTTGAAAACATTCTTTGTTCTACCAAAAAGGGATTGGAAGTCAAGTACGATGTTTATATACTTGAATTTGACCAGGGAGAAGGCTGGAGAGGGGCAGTGAAGGCACTCAGACTGCTAGCGGTCATGGAGAAAAGAGTGGCGAACAAAGTGCAGAGGCCCTACAGAGAGGTGACGATGGTGGCAGGATAGACATCTAAAGGTTGTTCCAGATCGATTAGAACCTGGGGTGACGTGGTGGTGGATTTTGAATCTTGCAGAGGTAATCGCAATTATTGGAAGCGATGTCTTGTGGGAAGAGTTGGACCACTGGGCCAGCAAAAACTGGAGTGTAAAAAGGTCCAGAAATGGGTGGGTAGAATGATGGGGGTAATGGTGGCCGAGCTCCATGGTTTTGTTTGAGTTCCCTTTAATGGAAGAAGCCTCGGGGGTGTGGAGACAGAGTGATTGGGTGTTTGAGGGGCAGCCGATACTTCTGGATTGGTGGGCGGTGCAGGGGGTGTTGTTCGGGAGAAGGGATGCTTCCAAAAGAGATCTGGATTGATAGAGTTACCCATCTTTCTGTAGAATATGGAGGTGTTCAAAGCTATCGGGGACTTGTATCGTGGGTTTTGATGGTTGATGAAGACACGAAGTTGAAAAAATATCTTTGGTGGGCTCGATTGTTGGTAGTGCCTTTGGACATTGAGTTGCGACAAAGATCAAGCTGGAGGTGGGATCATGGCAGAATGAGATCCAGGTAGAACAGAAGCCTTATTTTGCTACAGTGAGAAGTGAGATGAAGAGGAAAGATGCTGCCGTTGCCGGAGGAGGAGGAGTTGCAAAGGCAAGCCAGAAACATGCGCGGCAGGCGCGTAGAGCAGGGTTGGAAGGTGGGAAGGGAAGTTCATTTTCTCCACTTACAGTTCATTGAAGTTGGACAGAAAACCCCCAATTGAATAGATAATTTTCCTTTGGGACTTCTTGATTAATGATTTAACACAAGAAATACACAAAAAAATATTATGTACCCATAGTTTTGCAACTTATTCTTGGGCATTTCAAACTATTTAGTGCTTAAGCAGTTATGATGCTAGAATCACCTAATAGAAAGTAAAATTGACTTGATAGATCTTGAGCCATTTGCTCACCTTTGCCTCTTTTGAGTTCATAGGTTGATGAAGGTATCAAATGTACTTTGGATTCTTCTCTGAAAATACCACTGATATGAGCAGATCTATGTCTCCTAGATTGTGAAGAAGTGCCTGTCCAATTTTATTTTTGCATTGAGAGCTTGATATACATTATTGGCTCATTCTCTAATAACTTAAGTTTTTTGAGCAATTGGTTTAACATGATGTCAGTGCCTTGATTATGAGAAGTCTTGGGTTCAAGCCTCTCAGTTTGCATCTATTTCCCATTCTGCATATGCTTGTGGTTTATTTGCCTCTCCACATGCAAGTCCAATTGTGACGTGAGGGGGAGTGTTGAGAGCTTGATATACATTGATGGTCCATTCTATAATAGTTTAAGTTGTTGGAGCAATTGGTTGCCCAACATGCCACACCTTCAATGGCTTCTGTAACTTAGTAGAATATGCCAATGACTTGCAATTTTGTACATTGAATTGAGGCCATCATCTTCCTGCCGTGCCATTTTTCTGACTATATTGTTGTTTATGCTATTATGTAATTATCTTACAAAATAATTGAAAGTTTAGTTGGCTTAGCAATATTCTTGTATGCATTTGAGTAGTAAAATGTAGATTGGCATGTGAGGGGGCCTGCACGGCATCTCTATTGCAGATGTTATGCTGTTTCCTTATTATAGTCTTCTTAAAATTATTAATTGTGTTTTGGTACTTCATTGTTCTCCAGAGATTATAAACTGTCATTCCAGACAAATGACGAAAAGATAAGGGGAAGTTTGAGAACTCTGATGGTTGGTATGTTTTGAAACAGACCCACGCTTGACAGATTATGATGCATTGCTCGAGAATATCCATGGTTTAAAGGAAGGGAAGCCTGTTCAAGTTCCTCTATATGATTTCAAGTCTAGCTCCCGCATAGGTTACAGGTTGGGAATATATCTCTTTTTTGAGGCTCAAATTTATTCCCTTTCTTTTCATTTCAAGCAGGCTTGAATTGTTGCTGCTATTTTACTTAGCCTTTCTGCTTATATGGTCTTTTCCCTTTGATAACTGACAGATAGTCAGCTTAGCATTTACCTTGAATGAGTATATCAAATTTTCTATGCTTCCTTTTTTTTTTTTTTTTTTTTGGGGGGGGGGGGGGGGGTGTGTGTGTTCAGTAATCAGAGTTATTTACTATTCATTTATACTAACATATAATTATTGCTTTACTTTTGGAGAAAGTTACTGTACTACTTTTATAGATGGTTCGTTTACTTAATTAATGAGCATGGATTTAAATCGTGGTGTAACAGTATCGAGAGTATCAAGCCTTCCATAATGAGAATCGGAAACCGCAACCGTGATTTTTTTCCAAATACTATCAAACTACTTAAAAGTCACTAATGCACATATTTTGATAATAATTTATCATAGTATATTTTTTTTTTATTATCATTAGTTTTTAATTTTCAACTATAAGTAACACTTATAAAGACGTTTTACTATTTTATATGATTTTTTTAAAATTAAACTAATGAGAAAGTATCATTTGATTTGAATAACATTCCCAACAACTAATACAAATAATAGCAAAAAATGATTATGAGCATGAAAATCAGTTTGGTGTGATTAATTTTGGAATAAAAAAATTGAGCTTGAAATGCCTTTTTCTAGGTCGTATCAACCCAAATTTTTTTATAACTCATTTTTATTTTTGAATTATTTTATTAGTTATTTGTATCAACCCAAATTAATTACCTTTTATGAACTGAAAATAACTTTCGTTTTACCCTACGAGCAATAACACCCCCATATTAATAATTTTTTTCTTTTTGTTGCATAAAAGTCACCATTTTCATGTCTTTTATAGAAATGGTAGATCCTTTTAGGCATGTCTTAATGTTGTTCATTCTCAAGTCTCTTGTATTGCTGCTTCTCTAATGACCAAATGTTTCAGTTGGTCGTCGATTAATCATGTATCATAACCAAATTCATTCTTCTAACAGGACAATTGAAGTCCCCAGCTCCCGCATTGTGATTATTGAAGGCATATATGCCTTGAGTGAAAAATTACGGCCTTTCCTAGATCTCCGTGTATCTGTAACTGGTGGAGTACACTTTGACCTTGTCAAAAGGGTTTTAAGGGACATTCAACGTGCTGGGCAAGAGCCAGAAGAAATAATCCATCAGATCTCTGAAACGGTTTTCTCACTCCTACCATATCTCCTCATTTCTTTTGGGATATTCTGACCGAATGCCTCAGTTGTTCTCAAGTAGACAGAGTTTTTTATAGTAGTTCTCATCCACATTCTTTCACACAGGTATATCCTATGTACAAGGCTTTTATCGAGCCAGATCTACAAACGGCACATATAAAAATTGTCAACAAGTTTAATCCATTCTCTGGATTTCAGAATCCAACTTATATTTTAAAGGTTAATTTTTTATTCTTGTCTAAATTAATGTTTAGAAGGTAGTATTATACAGGCCACGTCTAACATATTTGTCCTCTTCCTTTGGCATTGACTGCTTTCTATTACTGTAGTCGACAAGAGCTCTGACTGTGGATCAAATCAAGGCTGGTCTTTCTGAAGAACACAGGGAAACTACAGAAGAAACTTATGATATATATCTTCTACCGCCAGGTGAAGATCCTGAAGCATGTCAATCATATCTGAGGATGAGGAACAGGGATGGCAAATACAATCTCATGTTTGAGGTTTGACCGTTGGGAACTTAAGCCTTTTTGTCAGAACAGTCATGTTTGAAAATGTCTAAGCTACCTTGATGAGAATAGTCAGCAGCAGTTAGTAACTTAATCATTTTAAAATGGAATTATCATACACCTTGTATATCTGTCTCACTGTCCTGCATAAGAGGCAGGTATTTTGTGTGCATATGTCAGTAGTATTAGTTGAAGCTGCACCTTAGTAAGTTATGAATTTCACACCCTTTGTTTTTGCTTTCTCTTCCCTCCCGGCTGTTACTTATGCATTAGTCAATTGCTCAAGAAAAAATTGAACTGCAAAGCCCACTCATGCTCCCATTCAAATTGAATAACTTACAGGAATTTCTTTCGCCATATCTGATGGAAGAAACTAGATCCACCACTTGGATCATGGAAGAGACAACCAATGCTTAGCCTACATATTAAAACCTATCTCTCTCTCTCTTCTCTTATCCTGTTATATGGATGTCATTTATGTGTTGTGCTTTTGAAAATGTGATTGTGAAGCCTAAGTAAGTTACCAAGCAGTATGCCTCTCTTCCCTTAACACCATTCAGGTACTGTTACCATATGCCTCTGTTTGGAATTTGTGACACATTTGGGATATTTCAATAGAGAACTGACACCACCCGATGAGACAACTTAGGAACCTTTTGTCCTATTTTCTGAAAGATCCTTGCTTTTTAATTTGTATAATGCATGGTCTTCATGTAGAAACAGAGCGTTGAACACTTGAAAGTTGAAAGTGGGATTGATGGAGACCAACTCTGGACAGGCTCAGGCTGTGAAAATTTTAATGACATCTTACAATAGTTTCCACCGAAACTTATAATATGAATATTACATTCATAAATAATTTATCAAATATAGGATTGAAGTGATTGGGTGCTTCAGTGGCAGATAGGGTTTGTTGACTGGCTTTGCTTTCATGGTTTTAGTTCTGTTAAATTAGTCTGTAAAACAATTGTGTTTTACGAGTGTAGAAATGATAAGAATTTGGGTAAACATTATATCTTCTGACCTGTTTTACTTGTTGCGTTCAGGAATGGGTTACAGATAGTCCATTCATCATATCGCCAAGAATCACTTTTGAAGTTAGTGTGCGCCTTCTTGGTGGGCTGATGGCTTTAGGGTACACAATTGCAACCATCTTGAAAAGAAGCAGCCACGTATTCTCTGATGACAGGATCTGCATAAAAATTGATTGGTTAGAACAACTTAACCGGAAGTATGTTCAGGTATCATACCAATGCATTCTTATATCAGACTGATTTGAAGTCCAATGTACTGATTTTTCTTCTTTACTAGCATGGGATTCTTGTTATTAATACCTGATGAAGACTTGATGATTACTCCAGATATTCAAATTGAATTAATTAATTAAATTATTGGATGCTAATGACTATGACAAGTGAGGTCATTCATTTGGGTATACTGCAATTATAGTCGGAAACAATTGTTTTCAGGAATATATTGGAATGATTTGGATAAAATATTTATTTTTTTCCCCTGTTGTCGAAAACTATCAATTATTACTATACTGTTTCAAATGTTACTAAATGCAACAATTATGAACCCTCTCTGTACACAATCATAGTTTGACTCTTGTTCTGAGGAATACTAGGTATAAAATCAGTTGGAATGTACTGTTTGTACAATTCTAGTGCTTGTAAGAGAAAAGGAGAAGAAAAAGAAGAGAGAGTATTTTTCAAAATAAGAGGGTGGAATAATCCGTAATCTCTACACCTCTCTGTTAGCTTAAGTGGTATGTCCTGCTGCTCCCAAAGGGGGGGGGGGGGGGTGCAGGATTCAATTCCCGGGTAGGATATGAGTGTGTGTATTACCTATCGAAAAAAATTACAATGATGTGATTATCAACATACTTCTAATATCCTAACACTCACCTTAAGCTATTGTATTGATACTACACATGCCTAGTTTGTGCAAAGTATTATGGAACACCTTTTTTTGTTAGATGAAGTTCATTCAAACCGAAAAGGAGGGGGACACCCCAATACAAGAAGATATCTTTACAGAAAACAACTACTAGACATAGAACATGCTTCTATGTCATGCAACCAAGATGAGAAGCTTCCATTTTACATAAGCTACCTGTCATTACTACCAGTACTTAGGGGCAGCCCAAGCCCCAAAGGTTAGAGCACATCATTCCTTAGTAGTTTTCAAATATCCTGTTGGTTGTACCAATGCTAAAGGTTAAAAGCCATTTTCCTTCAGTATTTGGGAAGCTCCTCCAGGTGGAGCTGATTTCTGCAATAGACTTATTGAGATCTCTTTTAAGCTGCTCCATGTCTTTCCTATTAGTAGTGAAACACCTGCTATTTCTTTCACTCCATATCTGATACACTGTGATAGAAAAGGTGAGTAAGGCTACTGAGTTAGAGAATGATTGGTTCTGAGCCAGCCCCTTTACCCATCTTTCAATCTGATCCCAAGTAGTGGGGTAGTCCCCTAGTAAACAGTTCTTCATACCTTCCTTCCATAATTCCAAGGGGAGATTGCATTCAAAAAATAGGTGTTCTCTGGTTTCGCTGGTTGATTGACAGAATATACATTTATCATCCACATTCATTCCCCAATCTTTGAGTTTACTCCTTGTTGAAAGACCCTGGTTAAAAGCTAGCCCAACAATAAAGGCCTGCCTTAGTTGGTGCCTCTTAAACAAAACAATCTCACTCCATTCCACGTTTGGACAGCGGGATCTCATATGTTCCAAAGCTGTCTTAGCTGAGTATTCTCCGTTTATTGCGGGAGTCCATTTAGGAGCATCATTAACTGTGTGATCAATTGTGATTGATTCAGCATTTCTGAATATTTCTCTCAAAAGTTTATTGTTGTTATGTGGCCATCTCCATCTATCATGTCTGATGACAACAGAGACTAAGGCATTTTCCAGAATACTGCTGCTTTTGAGTAGGGCCCCTCCATGTGTTGTGCTTAGCTCTCCCATTGGGTGCCATAAGTCATACGAGAAAAAGGTTCTTTTCCCATTACCAATTCTAATCCCCATTAGCTCTTTTACTGCTGGCCTCATCTGTATTATGAAACACCTTACTTGACACTCTTAGTTAAAACATCAGCCAGTTGCTTTCCAGTCTTCACGAATACAATAATACTAGAATTTAATTTCTCTTTAATGAAACGTCTATCTATTTCAATATGCTTAGTCTGATCATGTTGAACCAGGTTATGAACAATGTTAATAGTGGTTTTATTGTCACAATAAAGCCTCATTGGATCGGATCAAAACCCAGCTCTTCCATCATAATTTTTAACCACAAAAGCTCACACAGCTTATGTGCCAAAACTTTAAGAAAAACTACTTGCGTTGCAAAGCTACAGTGAAAACTCTTAAGAGCGGACCTATGGTAGCGGCTTCAACTTGTTATAAGCAGGCTCTTCATCACACTTGGCAGACATACTAGATGCATTTGATGTCCACGGGCATGAAATTGCTACAATTCTAATAATTCCATGCAATTATCTGTATCTTGGAAGTGTCAGACTCAGACACAACTGAGATAATCCTCCCTAATTTAAAAAAATAATAATCAAATCCTCAAATATGCTTGTTCTACAAAGGCTTCACCCCACCTTGCACTTTTTACTAAAGACGTCCAATCTTGACCTAAATCAGGGTTGAGACAATTTGGGAAAAAAATTGTGCCTATAGCAAATGGGACTAACGAGGATATCTCATCCCACCCCCACCCCACCCCATTGCCTTCCCTATAATTGAAGGGACATAAAAAGTTTGTCTCCTGAGTTTCACAGGACAACATCCATAAAAAGTTTTAAATAACGGTTGTTACGTATCAGTTTTTTGACCCTCCAATACCGATATAGGCTAATATATCGATGAGACTAAAAATCACTACCGCATCGGTTGATACCGTTACGTATCGACTGTTACAGAACCATTATGACTGTTAGGTTGTTTTGAGTTTTTTTTTTCTTTCAAATTTTTAATTTTTTACTTTTTTGCAGAATTCCTATGATTTCTATTTTTATAAGATTTATATACAAGAAGAGATAATAAACAAACTAATCCAAAGAAAAATTGAAATGGGTTACCAAAATATTCGGGCCACTACAACCTCGAAAAGGCCTCTTGGCCTTAAATTTTTTTAAAAAAAATTATTCCATAACTAATTACACTAAATTGATTTTCATACTTACAATCATTTTTCGTTATTATTTATATTACTTGTTGTAATGTTATTCAAATTAAATAATAACTAATAAGCTCTAGCTTGGTTGATATCTCTTCCACCTTCCCATGTGGGAAATTGAGGGTTCAAGTCCCCGTAAGGGGTAAAGTGTGTGTGTGTGTGTGATTTATCTATCAAAAAAAACTAAATGATACTTCTTATTAGTTTTACTTTAAAAGATTCATATAAAATAATAAAATATATTTTTAAGTGTTATTTATAAGAAAAATATTTTTTTAGATGATTAAAATTGAAAAATAATAGTAAAAATATTAAAATGTGATAAATTGTAGTCAATATATGTGTATCAATGACTTATAAAAAAATTGCTAGTGCTTGAAAAAAACTCACGGTTGCGATTTCCAATTCCCATTATAGATGACTCGATACTTTCGATATCTTTATATTGTGACTGTGTCATATCCCGCGACTGCAATATAAATCCATATCAATAGATAGTTGCGTGAAAAAAAAAAAATTCCTCAAAAAAAAAAAAAATTTATTTCAATTTACTTTGTCTTAAAAAAAAAAGGAAAAGAGAAGAAAAAGAAGGTAATAGAGTTTATTGTTCCTATTTCTAGTCTTTTGGAATTTTTTTTTTTTATAGCATTTTCGGGCACTTGAATGCTTGAATGATCTCTTATGAATTTTTTGGAGAAAATGAAAATAGCTTACAAAACCTAAAAATTACTTGCAGATTTTTTTCCCTTTTTTCCCGCAAATCATTTTCTAATAGAGACTCACAACTTGTGCCAAAATATTACATGTGTTTATATTCACACATAAATTCCCGCCTAGAGCATATATGCATATCTTTGTGTGTATGTGTCTATGCATGTGTTACATGTATACATACAAACCTAAAAAACATGCATATATACACATCCACATATATACTCTACTATATACAGGCCTATACACTAGCCTGTATGTATGCCGATAAGACGAACCTATATTCACATCTTTATGCAAGCTTACATTAGTGCTTGTCATGCATTTTCTTTCTACTGCTAAAAAATTAAAATAAAAAAATAAAACTTCAAGCTAACATCGGAAAATGGGAAGGAAAATCAAATTTTCATTGAAAAATTCAACAAGGAAAACATTTGCCTGTGTAAAATATTTACTTTCGAATAAGAAGAGCATAATTAATTATCATTTTCCTATTGAAACTTCAGTACTAGCTTTCTGGTGAACTATGCAAAGCTAATTGCTGTTTAAATTTTTGCTTGACTTTGTATTAAGGTGCAAGGAAGAGACCGTTTGTATGTTAAACATATTGCAGAGCAGCTGGGCTTGGATGGTTCATATGTTCCTCATACATACATAGAACAAATTCAGCTGGAGAAACTTGTAAATGATGTTATGGTATGATTCTTAAGACTGATTATGCAGTTTCTTCATTGTGCTCAGTCCCAACTCCTGATTAAATCAAACGACAGGCACTGCCAGATGATCTGAAAACAAAGCTCAGCATAGATGATGATTTGGTTTCAAGCCCTAAAGAAGCTCTATCCCGAGCCTCCGCAGATAGGAGAATTAAGTATCTCAACCGGTATTGTGTTGCACTTTCATCATGGTTTTACCTCAATCTTCTGATTTTAAGCAGATGCTGATTAAGCTTTCCTAATTGATGAACTTCTTAGTCTAATTTTTCAGTTTTATTTTGCAGCAATGCTCTTGTTTAGAAAACCTCGTATCCATTTCAAACTCTTGGAATTGTGCACTTTTTTTGTTAATTTAGGTGTATCAATCTGGTTTTTAATAAATTTAGATTCAAGGTTGTCATTGGTTGAAATTTTTTCATTTTGTTGTTTATTTTGGCCAGTGGTATTTCACAATCATATTCAACACAACGAGACAAGAATCTGACCAAGCTGACAAAACTTGCTGTTAATAATAGAAGATTTGATGGAAGAACTCCAGATTCACCAGCAACACTTGTTAACCAGGTGACTTTATCTCTGGCTTGAGAAATTGATATATTGTAATGGTATTAGTATCATAGTGCTCTCTCCAATGTGAGGGTGGAGTTGCTGAATTTGAACTGGAAGCACAATGAAATTGTCATTGATTTGGCCCTGGGCTACAGGTTAGTAGGTTACTCCTTTTTTGGATTTTCAAAAAAACATGGATTTTTTAAGCCTCGAGTGCTTGCTTTGGTTGTCCTCTCATAAATTTGCATGAATTTTGGTTGCATCCCCTCTGACCATTTTTACTGTCATTCAAAAACCAAAAATAGTAGTCTTTCGATCCTCCACCATGCAGATACCTACCTTCAGCTTGGTTGCCAAGAGAAAGGAAAAATGGGTTTTTACATTTTCCGTTGTGGATGCCAATAGATTTTTATAAGAAAAGGAAGCAGGGATAAGTGCTCACTAACATATAGGAAGTGGAGAAACAGGTACCCACTACACCACAGTGCTGCCATTACTGCCACCATCACAACCAGAGCCGCCAGCCTGCCCCATAAACTGCCTCCTAAAATGTTTTCTATATTTCAGGAATCTGCTTTCATTTCCTATACTTTTTAATTTCTTTTACTCGCTTTCTTGTCAACCAGATAGAGCATTAGTGTTCACTCATCAACTGAGTCTTTTGATTGTTTCAGGGAGTCATTACTCAACTCTCAGAACAAATTTCCACACTGAATGAGAGGATGGACGAGTTTACATCTCGCATAGAAGAACTAAATTCAAAGTTCTCTACCAGGAAAGTTTCAGTTAGCCAACAAAATTTGGCTTTGCAGGCCGAAGCCTGCAATGGTTCTGCACCCACTTCTCTTTTCATGGCTGGCTTAGGCAATGGTTCATTGACTGGTTCGCTGCTTCCCAATTCCTCCTCTTCTTCCCAGTTGGCAAAAGAGTCTCCACTGATGGAAGAGGTAACAGAGACTCGCATTTCATTTTTCTTTCTTGGCAAGAGAAATAGAAGGGGGGGAATTGACTAGTATATAAAGTTCCTAATATGATTAGTTTAACTAATCATGCAATGTAAAATTGTAATAGATAGATTTTAGATACAATAAAGTTCCTAATTTTTTTTAATTATCAAAACAAAAAAAGTTATCTAAAACTTCTTCAGAAAACTGTTTTATAAAATGGGGGGTGGGGGGGTCGTAGTTGTGTAAAATTTAGTAGTAGTAGTAGTAGTATCTTTGTGCTTAAAGTAATACTACCTTAGGCTCAAAATTATTTCATTTTTCTTTCTTGGCAAGAGAAATAGAGAGGGGGGGGGGGGGGGGGGGGGGGGGAATTGACTAGTATATAAAGTTCTTAATATGATTAGTTTAACTAATCATGCAATGTAAAATTTTAATAGATAGATTTTAGATGCAATAAATTTCCTAATTTTTTTTCATTATCAAAACAAAAAAAAGTTATCTAAAACTTCTTCAGAAAACTGTTTTATAAAAAAGAGAGGGGGGAGGGGGGGGGAGTCCTAGTTATGTAAAATTTAGTAGTAGTAGTATCTTTGTGCTTAAAGTAATACTACCTTAGGCTCAAAATTTTTGTACTTATGAATTTTGGGACAGAATGCTTGTCATGGGTTTTATATAAAGTGCCTATCAAGAAGAGGTTAGGCGACATTGAGGTGGCGGTAGGATGAGAGAGAGAGAGAGAGGGGGGGGGGGGGGTGTTGGAAGGACCTCTTATGAAAAATAATGAAACAATATGGGAGAACTGATCTATGTTGCAAGCAACCGAAGAGGAGAAGTAAACTCTCCCTCTTCATGCGGAAGGATGGCTACAAACCAAAGAAGAGAAGCATATTCTACCTCTTTAGAATGGACATAAACAAAATATTTCAATTTTTCCTCTTTTAAGTTCCAAAAGCATCCTTTTAGGCTCAGATTTCATATTCCTTGTTTCTTTCTTAAATCCGCTTACCTTTATCTTATACAGATTTGTCATCAAATGCGAGTACATGGGGATGTAATAGGAATTGCAGAAAAATTATTTCAGTTTTCCATTTTCTCAAATTACCTATTTTTTTCAAAATTTTGAGTGCTTATAACCCTAAAGAAAGAAAAATATAAAAGAAAAGATTGCTTTTCTGTTACCCCAAAGAGAAGTGAATAAAGAAAAGTACTTTTGTTGCTACAAGTCAATTAGCAGGAAAATGACACGATACAGAGTACCTTCAAACATCAATGACGGGGTTGATGCTTGTGGTCCTCTTCATGCCAGGCAACGGACATTTGGGTTTTTGTTCAATTGTTATCATGTCTAGGATCAGTCTTATTCAAATTTGACTTGCAGATCCTGCTTTTCAATGAACTTAATAGATCACCCTACTCATACCAGTAGGCTTCCTTTTTCATGTTCTAGCGAAGTAGTTTAGTTTATAGATGTTTAATCATGAACTGTTTTCATTTTCTTGGCATTTAATTTCTAATAGCTTGAACCATTTTCTAAATAGGTATTGATTATTGCGCGTGGACAACGCCAAATTATGCATCAGGTAGACAATCTGAGCAATCTATTGCATGACTATTACGGAGAGAGGTCTCGCCAAGGAAGAACAGACAGAACAAGCAGAACAACAGATGTTGAAATTGCTGTTCCATTAATCCTTACTTTGGCGATTGGTTGTGTAGGTATCTTCTTGTTCAGGACTCTGTCATCGCAAAAATGATTCCCATAACTTTGTTGTAGTGCTCTTGTTGTCATTATGAAGCCACCCTCTTATGCTAGTGAAGACCGTTCTGTTCCGGATAGAAGTTTGAGAATTTAAGATTGGGAGTGAGGCACACTTCTGGAAGGCATATTATAGTTAAATAATGTTCTTTTGATGGTTTGGATGAAGCATCTTAACGATGGCTGTATTAACAAGTTCCAGAACCTAGTTTTCTTCTACTATTGGAATAAGTTCATTGTGAAACCGTTGTCATCACTCTGCTGAACTGCTGGTTATGACATCAAGCAGATTCCAAATTTAATATTTCCTAATCTTGAATGTGTATTGAGAAGGAAAAAAATCTCAAGTGTTGGTAATGTTTTTTATTTTTATTTTTTTGTTTTTTAAGCTAAAAAAAAACAAAGCAAAAATGTAAAAAGTAGTGTTTAATTTGCACCAGAGAAAAAGTTTCTTCAAGAGTGAAATAAAGCATATTTTGACTACTAGCTCCAAAATCAAGTTGATAAGATCAGACCAGATCGTAATTTCCCTTAATTATGATAACCGTATACAATTCCCTGTAATTATGTTGACAAAAGAATTTCATATAATTATGCTGACCAGACTCATTTCTCTTAATTAATGTTAACCCGAATTAGTTAGCTTCACAATCTTCCTCTAATTACAAATCTTCTACACCTCTGTAAATTTAACACCTGAGACGTTTGAAATATGGCCATCCAAACTGAACATTAGTGCTAAAAGAATAAACTCAAAGACAAGACAAATGTCATATTCAAATGATGCAAGTGCTTATTCGTACGGAAATAATGCAAGTTCATTTCTCCCTTTCCACATCAAAAATAGAATCAAAGACTTATTAGGGAGAGCTAGGATGAGTGGACTCCATCTGTGTAAGCATTGGGATAATTAGTTAGGAAGTCTAGCATTAATCTCACAGGATCTTCCTTGGAATTTCATTATTTTCAAGGACATTGAAATTAAAGAGATTGTATCAAGATAGGGCTTGTAAAAACTAAGGCAAGATAATCAAGCTACCTTGGTTTTATGAATTGAGAGAGCTTTTGGCCAGAAGAACAAAGAAATTGTAATAAAAGATGCAACAGAAAGTTGATATGAGCTGCTATACTTTAAATTGCAATACTTGACATGAACAAGACCGTCTATTATTTAGAATAATATACCAATATGTGAGAGATTCCAATTGCAGACAGAAAGATCATGCAGTGCCCTCCCAGATACAAGGATGATAGAGAGAGATTGAACTTTTGGTGAGAGGTCACCCATGCAGTGGAAAAATATGCCTATTTCACCTGCCTTCTATTTTAAGTGGAGAAATCACAATCATGATAATGGAAGACAGAAAAATTGGGAAATCCATTGCCTCACAAGCCTCTACATCAACACATACGCATAATAAAGCAACTGCACTGCCTGCTGCTCCACTTTAAAAGATATATAAATAACCAGACAGTACATCAAGACAAAATAAAAGGGCATAGAATTTGTGGTTCTCGATTTGTTCTTCAGAACATACTGGAAGCGAGTTCAGACACATCTGATACAACCTGGGCATAATCTGCCTTCAGTTTTTCTTGTTCCTCCTGGCCAAGTTCACCCTTTGTAGGCTTGGTTAGCACCAGAACACAGCAAGTAGGCCTCTTGGTAGCTCCTGCATTTGCCAGATCCTGAACAAAGCAGTCCCATTAGTTTTTTACATCATAGTCCACGACTGGTGCATTAGCATGTGATTTTTATAGCACATATATTATTGCTACTGAAGTTACTAACATTAAGAATGCATGTGTGCAGAATACCCAATGGACTGAATACCCAAGCAGATTATTGTGAATGATGTATTTGAGGTTAACAGAAACTTCAAATGTTAAAGAATCACCAGACGTGAGAAAAAATTTCAAAGACATCATCATACTAAATCACGTGAATGAATCTATACATGACTGTAAACATGCAGAGTAAAAGACCTGTTGTAAATGCTATGAAAACTAAAGCAAACTTATTCTAAATGAGGAAAGTACCCCCAGAATTATTATACTTCTATGGGATGTCCAAACTCCCCCCTAAGAATTCACTAGATAAAAACACACACGGGAAGCCCCTGAGGGGAAGGAGGGGGAACTTACTTCTTTTGAAGTAACGTATATGTAGGGTATCTCAGCCTCCTCACATAAGATTGGAACATGAGTGATCACATCTATAGGAGATATGTTCCCTGCTATTACACATAATCTGCATTCAACCCAGGAAAAAAAAGTTATATCAGAATTTATTTTCAATTTCCAAGTAAACAAAAGCAATTCTAGAGCAAAACCTCTAGAATTAAGCTAACTCCTGCATAAGCTAGATGATCAATCAACTCAAGATAACATATCAAGTCAACACTGAGCAAATAATTAATATTTATGCTGCTAATCACATCAGCTGCAGCTAGATCATGATCTGGCATTTTTTAACTCAAATATTTGGCATTTGGATTTCAGTACATCTCTATAAAATAATTATTAGAAAGATCAGGGAAGTCATTCTAAATGTCATATAAAATCTTCTTCACGAGTACAAATAGGAATTTTAGACACAACAAGATGTTTTTGCAGAAGATTATTTCACTCTATCTAGGATCCTAAGCTAGTGGATCTGTAATAACATAATTCATGTATGTCTTATCTAGTGGATCTGTAAGATAACCTCACACAAATACTAGGAAAGCACAGATATTAACATGTGTGTGTGTATGTGGACCAGCAATCGTCATCAATTATAGACTCACTAGCTGTGTTTCACTCTATCAAGGATTCTAAGCTAGTGGATCTGTAATAACACAATTCATGTACGTCTTATCTAGTGGATCTGTAAGATAACCTCACACAATTACTAAGAAAGCACAGATATTAATGTGTGTGTATATGTCAACCAACAATCGTCATAAATTATAGACTCACTACCTGTGTGAGCTGTGTCATTGTTGTGTGCAACAATGAAATTTCTTTTTCTAATTAATTGAGAAATAGGGATGAGGAACTTTAGGGTTATAATTAATTAACTAAAAATAATTTAATCAACTAACTACCCCCACAAAGTTAGGCAGATAGCTCCAAATTATTTCTTTATTTAATTAGCCCAATTAATTAGAGGAATTATGAACTTAAGTAGATTAACCAAGTGTTCAAATAGTGATTTAAATTTAGACTCCTATTAGCAATACAACCAAATACTTAAATAAATCTGAATAACAAGCAAAATAACAAAGAGTAGATTCAAGAGTGAGAGAGACACCGATCTTATGTAAGAAACCCTCCTAGAAAATAAACCAACCACCGTAAGAGAACATACCATTATGAAACTGATTATAGTAGATTTACACTATTAGTCAATCCTCCACGTAATCATTTGTGTAATAGACTTACACCATTAAACGTTATTTCAAAATCACTTAGTGTCAAAGGGACATTATAAACATTTTAAGCAACTTTTAAGCTTATAATCAAAATTAAAAAATGTCTAACCTATGTTCAATAAAACATAAGTCCCGTGATAACTCAAAACACTGAAAGACTAAACGCGCACACATCTTACAAATATACCAAACATGAATGCATGATGTGCATATGTGTTTATACCTTTACTGCCAAGAATATTCATATTCAAAAGTATAAATTTGTAATTTTGTCCGGCTTGATCGAGTCTTCAAGGAAACGATTGACTAACATTATAATGGCAACGAGACTTAATCTAACCTCACACAATTCATGTATTTAGTAAGGGCACATATAGCACTTGATGATGCAAGGGAATTGAATATATTCATGATCACACAGGCATGCTACATGCACCGGGATATTAAAACGAATAACATTCTACTTGATCAGGGAGTCAAAGCAAAGGTACGCAAGACCATTTAAAACTGATCATACTTGGCTGATGCATTCTTAACAGATTTACCAAGCGTATTGTTAATCCACAGAGAATGTAATATCAATCTATATAGATATAATGGTTTGAGTGTTCAGGACAAATTTTCATTCTTTAGAACTTAATATACTTTTCCAATTATATTAGCCTTCTTTGGAACTTAATATACTTCCACAATTACATGTACTAATCTCAGCATCAGCTTAAACTACTAGCTGAAAGCTGTTTCCATAGGTTGCAGATTTTGGACTGGCAAAGCAAGTAGAAAGATAAAATGAAGAGGATTTCATAGCAACATGCGTGGTTGGAACACCCGGTTATCTAACTCCTGAGTAAGTTCAATAATCTTGGTTCAAAGAATGCTTATTAATAAATATAGTAATATGCTTATCCAAAAAATAAATCTGAAATATGACCAAAAGATGAATTGGTAAAAATTTTAGCAAATAGTTCAACAATCAACACATTTTATTTTTATTATAATTACTTTTTTTGTTGTAGTTGTGATTTTTATTTTCCATCTTTGTATGCAAGGTCCATGCGAGAGCTAAAGACAACCTCTAAAACTAATGATTTTGCATTCGGGTGGTTCTAAACAGAGCTCACAACTGGTCAGTGGCACGCACTCATTCATGACAATCATGAACCAAAGAAGATGAAATCACTGGTTTCAGTTGTGAGTCAAAAAATGATTAATGGATAGAAGGTTAGTGAAACTGTAATTATATATTAACCCATTTGACAATTTACAGTCACCACTAAAAGCAGCCAATTCCCAAGGGTTATAAAGAATAAAGCAGAAACTACAACGGGCTAGCCTTTCAAGAAATGAAGCTTTATGCTTTGGTGATTGGTCATATAATCAGTTTAAAAAAAAATTATGCATCTAGCGGCAAGCCCAATTTCGATTCAGGATCTACTCACGACCTCAAAACTATGTCCTTTTTGCCATCACTCTGTTCCTAGTATATTCCCAAAATCATGTACTTCTAATGAAAAAAGTCATTTCAACAATAAATAATGAAATCAATAACAATGTACCACTGCAACATCAATTAAATATAAAAAAAAATGAAGAAAACCGTTTAATCCCTAAATCTCCCAAACAGCAGTCTACGTTCAGAGGTTAGATAGTATCAAACTAGGCAGACAAATTTTTCCTATCTAATAGTAATACTCACGTTAGAATTAAAGCAAATTACACAAAACTATAGTGCAGTACCGCATTATCAATAAGGCTCGCCCTAAACATCCTGAAAATCTTCCCCAGAATAGATATTTCACAAATCTTACTAAGATATGAATGAACATATGGATTTATCAAAGTTACGAATCAACATTAATCAGTATAACAACTAAAACGGACTGACCCTTTGTTACCGCGTCGGATACTTTTAACCACCTCTTTAACTCCTCTCTTCAAGCATTTGTGCTCGGCAGCTGAAAGGAGAATACCAAGTCAACATGATTACAGAAAACAAAAAAGCATAAGAGGTGTGTGTATATACACGGGTGTATACAGAAATATGTATGTATGTGTGTATATATATATATATATATATGGATACCTCGGCGGACGAGCTTGAGGGTTCGCTTGGAGAGCTTCTTGCCAGCAAGGGGTTTGGCAATGGGCGCCAGAGCTAACAACTTCTTCTTCTCCTTCTGCGCCGACTTCTCTGGTTCGCTATCGCTTCCCATCTCTATCTACTTTCTCTCTCTAATTACTAAGAAGCAAAGGCAGAGAAAGGTCTTCCTGGTGGCGGGGGACTAGGGTTTTTCGTTTGGTTGCTTATTAGGGTTTAAGGAGAGAGGAGATTTGCGTCCCACGTGCACACTACACGCGTGACATTTTAGCCGAGCCGGGGCTTAAAACGACTCATAAATTTTTGCCATGCTTTAGCGCCGGCTCTAACATAAACCTAACACGGACAATTGTTTTAGGTCTATTATGAGAAGAAAAATGTTTTGTTTATCGAGTATTTACTTTCAAATTTTATATTTTAAATAATGCGTTATTATAATATTAGTATATATTAAATTATATAATTATTATGTTATGAAGATATATTGACACATCACTATTATATTATTTAGGATATAAATTTAGAAAATATAATAAAACTCAAATTTTATATGTATTTTAATTCAAATGGAGATGACAATAAGTTTTTTTCAAGTGATTGAGTGCGACTGATTATCTATTTTTAATATAATTAGTGTGATTTTAATTCTCCTCTTATTATTATATCAAAAAATAAGTATATTTTCGTAAAAATCTATGACTCGCCAAACAGATTTTAATTTTCATATTTTATTTGTTCATAGTATATCTCTAAGTCACATAAAAATTGAAAGATAAATTACACTTACTTCTTTTTCTTTTTTTTGGACAATTATGAATGTCTCCCTTTTGATTTATAAAATTATACTGCCTCCTTTCTACTTTGAGTTTTAGTTACAAATTATCTCTTATCATCAGTTATTATTACTGAAACTAGAATTTACGATGTAAGCCAAAAATGTACAAATGATGATAATTTATTTTGTATAATTCTAAATTAAATAACATAAATATATTAGAGTTCCTTATTTATTACAAAAGAATCAAATATAAGAAAAAAATCATCCATTTGTTTCAAATTATTTCAATTGTTTATTAAATATATATATATATATACACATATATGTGTATGTATATATATATATATATATGTATAAGAATTCATATGTACGAATAGTGAGTCTTTTTCTATACAAGTAGTGGCAAATTTCCCTTAACTTTTCCTAAAATATCTTAAATGTATGCCTTGATATACAGTCAATATTTAAATTGATTATATATATATATATATATATATACCCTACACCATTCGTATCAATTATGATACAAGTGATCCTCTTATAATTAATATTTAATAAATTAATAATTTCTAATAATTAATATATTTTTAAGAAATCAACTTCATTTTATGGTAAATAATTAATAATTCTATTATCTAATAATAGAATTATATTTTTAAAAAAATCTATATAATATTAATTATAAGAGAGATAAAATAATTATATATATTTATATATATACTTGTAGATATTTCATTTATGAGATGTTTTGGTAAGTTTTCGTATTGTTAGATTTATTTTGATTTTGCCTATAAAGGTATTGGTTGTGATTGATAAACGTAAGCTTTGATCATTGAATATACATAATATTTCTTGTGATTTTCTCTCTTGTTTCTATCTCTTTTCTCTCTTCATGTTTCTTCATCTCCTTCCCTTTTATTTATTCTCTTCTTTAATCTCTCTACTGGTTCTACGTCAATTTGGTATCAGAGTAAATTTCGATCCTTTTCACTCATTCAAAACAACAATCTACTCTTCATTGTTAGAAAGCTTTCTTCAAGGATCCAATCTCCCATTACATCACTTGCATCACTGGTTCATCATTATTTGCAAGTTATTGGCGCTGCATCATCAATTTACATCTTCGTAGATTCCTGATCAGTCGTCCCATTACCTACAGAACAAATTGAAGAAAGCTACATGCAGGCCATCGTCTAGAAGTTGCAACAACTCCAAAAGACCACTGTTTGTCATTATCAGAATTGTGTTACTGTCGGTTATACCCCATTGGTGCCTCTGTTCAGATCGTTGGCCTATCACGGGCACCACTGATTATCGCCATTCGCGAAAGACTCAAAAGCATCAACCATATCAGTGATCGTCCACTCTTGGTGCTTGCAGGTTAATAGTCATCAGCGATATTTCGCCACCCGCTATCCATTATCATCGAAAGTTTATTGCAACATTGTCGCATCCAAGAGTCATCCTCTTTGCACCTTAGTAAATCTGAACATCATCAGCCTCTTTCGACATTTACAAAGTGGTCGCATCACTATCACCTGCACCAGTCACTGTTTAGATTAGCGTTACTGTCGTTGACCACCAGCCAAGGATCGTCTTTATCATTGTCGATAAGGCCCACTGCCAACCCACTATCGTCGTCGACCAGTTTGGTCGTCGTCCTGTGCAAGCCATCATGCTATCCCTCTCATTCCAGATTTGAGATCTGGAGTTTATTGCAGACAAAGGTTTGGCCTCCGAAACTTTAACCTATGAACCTTATCCATTTTTTTTAAAACCAAAAGCCCATTATATTTTGTTTCCACATATCCGTCCATTTATTTGTCTTGCAACCCATCGCTTTTAAATTAACCCAAACCCAAGCCCAACTGAACCTAGTTGTTCAATTTAACTCAGATCTGCCTCATCACCAATAACCAGCCTTGGCCCAACATTTCTCACTTAAAACAACCAAATATAGCCCAAACGCACAAGTCATTAAACCCACATATTTTAAACCCAAATCCCTTAACCACAAAGACACAAACTGATTCTTTGTCTAGCCCAGTCGCCTCTTGATTAGCCTAACAACCACTCTTGGCCCATATTTCTGTTAAACCTATAACCCAAGACCAATACCAACCAATCGACCCAACCAAAAATACGATACCTAAACCTACTCTGCCATCTACCCAGCCTCAAGCTCAAGCTCACGCTTAAGCTCAATCCCTAGACCCAATTGTCCAATCTGATTTACACTATAGACCCAACATTTATCTAATCCAGCCAAAGCCAATACCATAACAACCACCATGCCAACAACTTTTCCAAGTTGCTGAGACTAAACCCTGCAACTTCTACTAATCACAAATTGCCAAGTTCCAAAATTTCATAAAATAGCTACTCACTTGTCAAGAAAACTTGGAAAATACGTTGAAAGCTACTTGTGAACCTTAAGAAGGTTTGCATTACTCATTTTGAAGATTGTGCTAGCTTTAAATTCAATTGGTACGTTGGTACATCTTGCATATAGGCGTTCTTGTCACCCCCCGAATTCCCGCGAACCCAAGGCGCGAGTAACGAAACTTAAAGACAATAAAATAATAAAGAAATACAGGACAATCACATGTATTCCAAACACTAACCCAATTCCTGTTTTGATACAACCCGAAAGGCCTTGCTCGTTGCCTCATAACATACAAATAACATGAAATAGTATAGGGTTTATGCCCTTGTACAACATCAAAATACGTCCCACGGGCCAAATATAGTTCCAAGTTCTTTCATTCATTAAGACATCACTAAATCTCATGTAACTGGAATGTCATCTGAAATGGTATCCCAAGAATGGGTCAGCTTAACTGCTGGTACAATATAATGCTAATGCAAGAAACTAAATTAAGGCGTGGCATGTGCAAGTGTACATTTATATCTACATGGCATTCAATATCATCAATGCAGTATATGAACAGTATGCATGACGCATTCCATGCAACTCCATGCCACACCCATATCTCGCTTTACGGACCTTCTCCCGCAGGCCTGCGAGTACCTCAATATGTCTCACTTCATGGTTCAGAACCCGTCAGGCATGCGAGTACCTATGGCCGATTTTGGGTTTTTCACCACAGGATTTACACCATCATAATGCACAACACCACGTGCTCAACTCACACCATGTCCAAGAAATCACACTATGCCAATATGCTCTGATTCCACCATGCCATAATGTAATCTCAATAAAGCAACTTATCCACACATGAAGCATGCTTTAAATAATGTATTACACAATAACATTCTAATCAGAAGATCCCTTCATCAAGGTTACATGCCATACATAGTTCCATTTAACACATGTTTTAAGTCATATATTTCATAATCTCAATAGTTCTCGAAGAATATAACCCACACATTATGCTAACACTATGCGATATACACATAGTCATGATCCACATTCATCACCAAACTTTCAAAAAGATAACAAGGAACACATAAGCATATGAGCAATCAAACAAATATGTGAATCACCAAGTCAACATGGCAGTTACTCCTAAACTTAATTCTATTTCTTACTTAGCACAATATATCGTACCTGATGGGTTGTCTTAACCCAAGAAGTCGTACCCGTAGTGTAGCGGAACTGACAGTAATAATACAGAAGGTCTGACTTCCTTCTCCTTGCCTTTCGATGTCACTAAAATCATAAGATGTAACTCAGTTCATTTGCTACTTGAATTATGCTATTCATCAAATTTTATGTCTTTATTTTAGGAGTTTCTATTTTGCTAAAATAAACTTTACTATTGAGTCCGGAACGTCGAAGAAAATTAGTTTAGGCTTTCGCAGAACTCAATTTGGACTTCTGTACTAAAAAGGGCAAAACGATCATTTTACACTTTTAGGGTCCTCACTTTCCGAGACCTCTTTTTGAAATTCAGACTCCACGGTTGAGTCCGGAATGGTTGAGATAATAAAATTTCACTATTTGTTTACTTAAATCGGAGTTCATTTGACTACGTTTCAACTCAAGGGACATTTTGATAATTTTTAATATTATCACGGGTCTTTTATTTTTTGGGACTTCGTCTCGTAAAACGGACTTTACCATTGGTCTCAGAATGGATCGAGATAGTCAAAATACACTAATGACTTGTCCCATTTGAACTCCGGATCATTTTGTGATATTTATATAATTAAATTAATATTTTTATTAATATTTTATTCAGGGGGGTCAAAATATAATTAGTTAAAGTTCTAGGGTCAAAGTTGAATTTCCAAAAGGTCTGGGGCCAAATTGAATTTCAAAAAGTACTGGGGTTAAATTATAATTTTCAAAACTTTTTATTCGTAATTCGAATAAACAAACAGTGGATAAGTTTAAAACAAGGATAGGATATCCTTATCCTCAATTTAATTCCGATTTTAATTTCTTCACCCTGTAACCAAACGCCCCCAATCTCATTTTAATTTAAAACATATGGCTGACTCGTGTAGGGGGTGAGTCGGTCTTGACCCGACCCGACCCAAACCCGAACCAGACCCAGACCTAGACCCGAACAGTGCCCTTTCTTCCCCGATTTTTCGGTAAGGTTCCTGGCGTCTTCTCCGACGCCGGTGAGAATTTTTCGGTCGATTTTTCAATGTTTTAAATTGCAGATTCTTTCCATTTCTCCCATAGATCTCATTTCTAAGCTTGGTTTTGGATTTAGGCCACTCAAATGTCACGAATAGAAGGAAAACAGTGGCTCCGGCCAACCGTGATTTCTCATTTTTGTGTTTGTTCTCTTACTGTTTTGGCCCTAATCTTTTTCCTAAATATTTTTGCACCTTACTCCATAAGTTTCCCATCATTTTAGTTAAGTTTGAAGCAAGAAAAGTCACCTACCCGATTATCTTACACAACCTGCAATTTACTTTTTCTACTTTATTTCCTAACCATTTTGGTTGATTTCTTTTACAAAATGATCCACATTTTATACACTATAAGGCCCTAAAATCAAATCAAACCAACATGCCAAAAAAAATGAAAAACCAGAACCGAGCTACTTACCAACCTTCTGGGTTTTTCTCTCTCTCTTCTCCTCCCTGGCTCAAGCTTCTCCCAATGTTCATCACTCTCTAACTCAGCCTCTCCCTTTCTTTCTAATTTTCTCTCCAACCCTACTAACACACACTCATATACACTGTCTTATCTCTCTCCCTATATCTCCCTCTCTCTCCATGGTTAGGTCACACACACTGACCCTCTTTGACAAACACACACAGAACTCCCACTTACACACTCCATCAGCCACTTACCCCCTTACACACACTACAGCCCTTCCATGCCTCTTTGAGTGATTTACACTCAACTTGCACACACACACACACAACTGTACATAGCACACACACACACCCACGTGCACACACATCTGCTACACTTATATATATATATATATATATATATATCTAAATACCTGTACACACACACACACACATATATATATATGCACTACATATGATTACATATGCATGCATACATGCACCATTCACTATTCACACCCATCATATACACACATACCTTTTAAAAAATAATAATAATAAATAAATAAATATTTTATTCCTAAAAAAAAAAAATTTCAGGTCATTACAGTTCTTCTCAAAGCTACTATTATGATTCACCTAGGTATTCTCATGATGAAATAAATGACTCTAGATACTTGCATAATAAAGATGAGAACTCTCAAGTGAGTTATATGCCACTTCCATAAAATATGTCCCAAGTTCGATCTTAGAGGTATCTTTCGACACCCTCTAATTTCGAATCTTATCTTAAGGATTTGTAGTGTAACTTACCTGATCCTACCTAAGAAGATGCATGGAAACACCTACAGCTTTTTCGAATTAATCTTAAATGTGGAGAAATAGTCTGCAAAATTCTCAATGGTAGTCGTAGTCACGTTAACATCGTGTCAAAATCTATTGTCACTATAATGAATTAACGACCTGAAACTTATCCACAACCATTTGAGATAGAATGGATAGGTGATGTATCTATGCTAGTCACAAAGAGGTGTCTAGTGCTAATTCAAATGGGTGATTATTCTATCAATATTTAGTTGATGTTTTGCCTATGAGAATTAGTCATGTGCTTTTAGGAAAACCTTGGATAAATGAGTTTGGTGTGACTCATAATCTGAAAGATAACACATGTGTTTTTAGATACATGGGTAAGACCATAAAATTTGCTCCTTTCAAACCCCAAAAAACAAAACAATGAAGAAAACCTTAGGCCTTCTTCTCTTGTTCCTTGTGATCTAGAACCTAATTGTGAAGTTCCTAGATCCATTCCTTATCGTTCATCTAAAGAGGTAGTTGACTCATCATTTGTGGAAACTAAAACGTCTAAAGCTTTTAAAGCTGAGACATCAAATGAACCTCATGATGCATTACCTCATATTATAGATGAGCAAGTACTTTCCATCTTAGATAAATTTGCATGTGAGCATCCCGAGCGAGTGTTTGATCCCATGCATGTGGAAATAAAAAAAAAAAAATTTCTAAAGATTTATCTTAGTCAAAAGTTATTATATCCTCAGTGTCACTAATGTCAACCCAATAGTCCAATTACATTAGTTCACTTGATTCTATTCCTGTATCAGATCATTGTGTTGCGTCTGAATTTGTCTTACCTTCTTCCACGAATTTTTTATCCAAATCCATTGGTAAATTTTATGTTATTCTTGAATTTGGATCTAGTGCTTATTTTACTAGCATACCATTGGATTTAAATCTAAGTTCAATTTTTAATATAGAGGAAATGCTATCTAATCAGGGTCATTTGAAGCCTTCTATGTTTCTTGATGGTCTTCTTGCAGGTGGTGTAGTTATTTACTTCGATGTTAGATCCAATATCTCCACCATTCTAGCATTCTATCATGCATCACGTGGAGTTTGTTCTTGCGAGTCAATTTAAAAATTCTTTGGTCTTTGATTATTTTCGTGGATTAAAGGGCGATTCTTCTTCAGCTAGTTGTCTCCTACCATTATATTTTTCATTGATGATTTGCATATTTTGGAGCAACCTCGCCATTTTAATTCGTCGGAGTCGAGTTCTTTTCAATCGGTGAGAAATGATGGGGATCAAGAAGGACTTCACGGGCCAATAATATTTGACCTGGGAGGATATTTTATTTTATTATGTGATTTTTATTTTTATTTTAGGAATTAGTTTATTTTGATAAATTTTAGTTCCTTATTTTTAGGATAAGATGAAGTTTTTCGTATTGTTAGATTTATCTCGATTTTGCCTATAAAGGCATTGGTTGTGATTGATAGACTTAGGCTTTGATTATTGAATATACATAATATTTCTTGTGATTTCTCTCTTATTTCTATCTCTTTTCTCTCTTCCTATTTCTTCCTCACTTCTTCCGTTCTATTTCTTTTTTTTCTTTAATCTCTCTACTGGTTCTACATCAACCATCCTACGTCATTATGTGACGATTGTACAGGCATAAAAATCAACTTGCAAAATAGGATATGACACCTATCATAGACCAAAGTAAAATGACTAGACTACCGTCATCAGGCTAACTTCTATAAGCAAGACAACACGAGGAACTCCTAGATAAATTTCTTGGACTAACCATCTTATCACAGTGGAACCAACCCACTTACTTGCCATACTCTTGGTAGCTGGGTAAACATGGTTGACTAAGTCCACTCCATTCGAATAAGTCTAATTGAGCGGGATTTCGATCCTTAAGAAACCAACGAAATTAGGAAGCCTTACTCTCGTGCATGGCGCCTAATCATGGCATGATATCTTCCCGCTATAATTGAAACAACTGAGATTGAGGGAGTCATCTCTGTGCCATTATCAACTATCTAAGCCCCCAGAGCTGTAGCTAAAAGGTATGCCAACTTTGTTATTCGTCTTCTTGTCATATTCTAGCATTCAAATTAACATCACACTAACTTGATCATCAAAGAAACCTTGGTTGGTACCACACCAGTACCCTTTAACCAACTTCGATTGTCATAATCCTTTCTTGTAGGAGAACACTCATTTATGGATGATTTTTTCCCTACAATGATGTCTTGCAAATTCTTCAAGTTACTTAAATTTATAGATAAATTAATTATTCTAAATATCGGGAAATTGAAACTTATCATATCACATTAAATAATAACATGGTGTGACAATTTAACTGGATGACACCATTGTGAGAACATCCACAATCAATGTGTTATCACGCATGCTAATGTCAAATACCATCAAATACAATACATTTTGCACTTTAATGTAAATGTCAGCAAAGCATCGTTCAATGTTGGATGTTAACTTGTTCACTAATTGTGGCTAACCGTTTTGTCAACCAAAGCAGACATGAAGACAAAACTCAATTGGCAAGTATAAATTTTCATCACAAAAAATTGAGCCGTTGGTTGTAAAAAAAAAAAAACATTCAAATATTGAAAAAAATTGCCGTTGTGATATAAAATCAAAACAACCATTGAAACTTTTTTTTTATAAACAAATATTATTCAGTATCACTTCAATAAATTTCATTTTAATTCTTCCGGACTCAACATTCTCCATTTCCTAAATCCTCCCATAATGGATTCTCAATATCTATTTTTAAATACTCAATTCAAATAACAATACAACTCGTGACTACTATAACAATTCAAATCTCAAACATTTGATCAACTAACTACTACCATTTTTCAATTACTTTCACAACAATACTCATTCAATTTACAATATCCTCCATTAAATCCTTATTTTTTTTTTTAGACAATTTTAATTTTTATTTCATCAACATTCTCAAACTAATAATTTGTAATATCGTGTAATATGAAAAAAAAAACAACGCTCAATTATATCAGAAAAAAAAGAAACCTCAATTGTAAAAACAACGATAAAATAATTATAAAAAATATTAATAAAATAGTCATTTTAGTACCTAACGTTAGCTTAATGTATACATTTAAAAATTCTCTATCAACTAAAACAGAAGAGTAATTAACACAAGGTAACTCGTCCATATATTCCTCAGACCTAGGCATGTTTCAACTTATTTCCCGAACCCATGTCCTTTTGAAAAGCGTCTAAATCTTAGAAGCTTTTGTAAATTTTTTTTGGCCAAAAGCGTATAAGAATCTTACGCCTTTGAAAGACGTCTTAAACTTATACGCCTTTATTTAATCCGAATTAAAAGCGTATAAGATTAAGACGCCTTTCAAAGGCGTCTAAATCTTATACGTTTTTAAAGTGATACACTCCTTTTAAAACTTTTGGATCAGGTGTTCTTTTAAAAGATAAAATTTATATATATATATATATATATAGATAAATACGAATATAAATACGAGTGTCCATAAATATATATGTACATATATATACACATATATACATAAATATATTTAAAAATATATACACTCCTTTTAAATATATACATAAATATATACAATCCTTTTAAATATATATACATAAATAGTAATTAGATAAATATGAGTGTCTATAAATATATATGTACATATATATATATAAATATGTATTCACACACGAATAAATTCATATTTATATAAAATAAAATTAATTTATAATATTTTGAAAATTTATTATATAGTTCGAGATCAATCTCGATCAATCATAAATTAACATGTATAATATGTTAATTTATAAAAAATAAAATTTATGTCAACTTTCAAACAACATATCATAATTTTTCTGACAACCAAATGCAGAATAAATATTATAAGTGGGTTGTAAGTAGACGTACAGTCACGTTAGGAAACTATGGTTTATGATTGATCGAGATTGATCTCGAACTATATAATAAATTTTTAAAATATTATAAATTAATTTTATTTATATAAATATGAATTTATTCGTGTGTGCATACATATTTATATATATTATGTACATATATTTATAGACACTCGTATTTATCTAATTACTATTTATGTATATAATTTAAAAGGAGTATATATATTTGTAATATATTTATGTATATATTTATGTTTTGTATATATTATATGTACATATATTTTATTGTATTTTTGTATATATACTCGTATTTATATTCATATTTATCTATATATATTTTATCTTTTAAAAGTATACCTTATCTAAGAGTTTTAAAAGGAGTGTATCACTTTAAAAGCGTATAAGATTTAGACGTTTTTGAAAAACGTCTTAATCTTATACGCTTTTAATTAGGATTAAATAAAGGCGTATAAGTTTAAGACGCCTTTCAAAGGCGTAGGATTCTTATACGTTTTTGGCAAAAAAAAATTTATAAAAACATCTAAGATTTAGACGCTTTTCAAAAAAATATGAGTCTAAAAAATAAGTTAAAACATACCAAGATCTGATAAATAATTTTTAAAACCACGTGGGTCGGGTAAAAAATTCGGCATAACCCTGACAATGTGACGATGAACCGGTTATTAGTCAGGGGTAGGTAAGAATGTCACGTCAATGATGAAAAAACGCAAATATTAACTTCAGATGCTCCAATTCTCCAAGAACCGGAAAGGAGCCGAACTAGCGCAGACAAAACATAGCTTTTAGGCTGCATCTCCACTGAAAAAAAGTAGGGTCTTTTTGGTTTGCGTTAACTTCCGGCGGAGCTAGCCGCCATGCCTACCGTCAGCGTCGGAAGGGACCGTCTCTTCGAAACCCTTGGACGGACATACAGTAAGTTCTATACTCAATTCACTCTAGATTAACCAATCAAATTCACATACTTATGGTCCGATTGTGTCTAGTTTAGTTTTATTCCGGTCAATTTCATCTCACAATCACTTTGCGAATTTCAGCGCAAGAAGAATTCGAAGATTTATGTTTCAAGTTTGGAATCGAGCTTGATGATGTTGTAAGCACTTAAACAAGCTCCCCCATTTTCTTTTTCTTGTATATTTATATTTACGTAGGGATATATCATATATGTACGTATATATTTATAAAGCATTGGTGATAAGTTTACACACTGAACTTGCAGACAACAGAAAGAGCAATTATTAGAAAAGAGAAGCACTTGGAAGAAGAAGCGACAGAAGATGAAGAAGTTATCTACAAAATTGAAGTTCCTGCAAATAGGTACTGTTAATTGATTGATTAACCAGTGTATTTGGGATTTTTTCGTTTACTCCCTGCGTTTCTTTGATTGGTCAATTTGAATAGTTTTAAAGGTTCACAGTGTTCGAGCTAGGGAGGGATGAATCTATTAATCACGTGCCTTCTTTATGCTAACTTATTTGTTAATAATTTCACTTTAGTGAATTGGGATTATCTTAAAAAAGTTAGAGATAAATTGAGGTTTTGTCACTGAAATATAGACAGCGTGCTTCTACTGTTTACAAATTACAAGTTGCTTGCAAGTTTCACCAATTATGAAAAAAGAAAAGCTAGTATTAGTGAGAATTATATCTTGTTGTTTTGTTGATGTGCAGATATGACTTGCTTTGCCTCGAAGGGCTTGTTCAATCCCTCCGCATATTTGGTGGGCTCGATCCCATACCTACATATTCAGTTGCTAATATTAGTAGCAAATCCATGCTTAAAATGCATGTAAAACCAGAGGTACATATCTCATGAAGAAACAATTAAACTGTGGATTTTGATTTGCTACACCTCACTTTGTGATATTGAATTTTCCTCCTTTTATTTGATTATTATTGTTATTATTATAATTTTTTCCTTGCAGACATCTTTGATTCGCCCTTATATTGTTTGTGCTGTTTTAAGAGGTGTAACTTTTGATGAAGCAAGATATAACAGCTTTATTGACCTTCAAGATAGGCTCCATCAGAACATCTGCCGGTAACACATTGAGTTTATGGTTTAAAATTTCAGTTATGGAGTGCAGATTGACATGCCCTTATTTTTTAGTTTGTTATTGCTATTACTCGGATGATGTGAAATTTGAATTTAAAAAACTTAAAATTCCAGATGAATTATAGTTTATACTTGATTAATACTCAACTTTTATGAATCCAATTTTGTAAATCACTTGACTTGTGCTCATCCAATAACTATGATAGAGGAATTAGTTAGTCTCTCTCTCTTTTTTTCAGGTTCGATTTGTGGTTTGTACGAGGGAAAATTGTATGTTTTATGAATAGTTTATTTAATTGTTATTGGAGTAAGTATAAAACAACACGTGCATTTCCGGTGGCTAGCTCAAACCCAAACTCAAATTTAAATTTGAGTTTGGGTTTGAGTAAAACCTTCTCCAACCCTGGACTCAAACTTCATACCAAATCTGTTTTTACTCAAACTCAAACCTAAATCTGTTGTAAATTCAAATTTATAATTATAACTTAATTTGAGTTATACCATTGGAGATCATGAAATTCAAATTTAACCTTTTTTCAAATTTTAAGTGAAATTTGAGTTTGAGTTTGAATCACCACCGGAGATGGCCTAGAATGCAATGGGAACTCAGATTTCTAATATAGCCTTCATTGATTTGATAACTGGCTATTTATTGGTTTGATTTTGTGTTAAAATTGGAAGCTTGCTATTTACTAATATATACCCTGCGCATAGCTTATTGAAGTTGTTTTTGATAGAATCAATTGGTACAAAATTATGTGCTAGTAAATGTATTTAGGGCTGTTAAATGAGCCAAGGTCCTGGCGAGGAGCTTGAGATCAGCTCGTTAAAGATCGTTCAAGGTTTCTTATAAGCAAAAACGTAGTGTGGTTTTTGGAATTCAAGCTTTTCGAAAGCTATTGTTACTTTCACATGGAGACAAGATGTTACTTCAGTTGGATGCTCTATTGAAGTGGTGCTTCTTGCTTTGTTTTGTTGTCTTGGAGAAGCTAACAGTAATGACTTGTTTGGCATTTGGATGGAAAGAATGTGCATTTTTCTCAGGCTTGGGTCCTTGGAGATATCTTTTATTTTATTTATTTTTTATTTTTATAATAATTTTTATGGGAAGCTCCTAACCATCAAGAGTTTGAATCATTCCTTAGGTGACCTCCAAGATTGGCATTCTTAGAGTCAAGATTATTCTCAAAATGGAAGTTAATTTTAAGGAATTCGTTTTTTGGGACATAAGTTCTCCTTAGCTTCAGAGTTTTTCTAGATTTTCGACTTCTGTTCTCTCTGTCTTTTTTTTTTTTTGTAAATTTTTTTCTTTCATTTAGTTTTTGTGAGGCAGATGAAAGGAAACTATTGTACTTAAGGGTCATCGTGTTTTGCTTCGATGCTGTGTCTAATCTTTGGGTAAATCTGCAGAAGATTGAGTTAATTCTGATGGGAGATGTTGGCGATATAGAGAGTTTCGCCATCATTATGGGCTGTTCAGTGGGCTTACTTTCAACATCCTGTTTGGGATTGGAGAGATCCCAACCGAGGCTTGTGGGATGGAAACACCAGTATCTTCCAAAAGGGGGCTGGCTTACTCTTGTCAAGAGTGCATTGGCAAGCTTCACTTCATGTCTTTGTTTACCATTTTGGCTTTAGTGACAAGGAAGTTCGATAAATTCAAAGATTTTTTTTAGGGTGTGTTGTTTTGTTGGGGGGGGGGGGGGGATTTATCTGGTGGGATGATATATAGTTTGTAGGCATATTAGGATGGAGGGGGATAAAAATAATGAGGTTGCTTAATCAAGCATTATTACGGAAGTGGTTTTGGAGCTTTGCAAGGGGAGGGAGTTTATGTGGAGAAGGGTGGTCAAGTGAAAGTATGAGTTTTCTTGGGGTGGCTTGATTACGGAAGAATTAAGGTTATTGTATGGGGTTAGTTTTTTGGAAACGGATTAGGAAGGCTTGGTAAGAGTTTGCATCTCATGTGGATTTTGTTATAGGAATGGGGGAAAATGTAAAATTCTGCATGACGGTTGGTGTGGGAAGTTTTCCTGAAGCTTTGGTTCTCTAATCTATTCAAGGTTTCAAAGATAAGGATGCTTTAGTTTTGGAGTGCTGCTTTATGTCAGTGAGCAGAAACAATTTGGGATCTTCGCTGTAAGAGACATTATCAAGATTGGGAAGTAGAACTAGTCACATGTTTGTTGGAGCGGTTTAATGGAAGCATACCCAGCTATGGTGAAGTGGATATTATGAGATCGATTGTGGCTAATGGTAGGAGGTTTTCTGTTCAATCATTCTACGAGGCTCTTTTTTTTTTTGGGGGGGGGGGGGAGAGAAGGGGATGGTATCTTCTCTTCAATGGGTATTTGGAAGAAAAAGGTGCCCTTTTTTTTGGTGTAGACTGCCGCGTTAGAAGCGATCCTTATTGTTGATAATATGAAGAAAAGGGAAACTAGTTGGTTTACTGCTATTGTATGTGTATGCTAGAAGAGGAGTCACTCAATCACTTTTTTTTTTTTTGGCATTCAATGCGGGCATTTTGGAGTATGCTGTTCTTGCTTTTTGGTATTGTGTGGGTTATGTCAAGAACAATCATTGACTTGTTGAAGTGTTGGAGTGATAGTTGTAGATGTAAAATGGGTCAGCAGATGTGGTACATGACCCTTCTCTGTCTCATTTGGTGTGTATGGAATATGGACTATGGAGAGAGCAGAACAGGACGTTTGAGGGGTCAATGAGTGAGTTAAAAGGGATTTTGTAAATACTCTATACTTTTGGATTGTACAAAATTACTATGGATTAGTAGATTATTTTGTAGAGTTTTTGAGCAAGATGGATATTGATTTATTGATTGAGGTCTATGTATCTACGTATTCTTCTTGTGTACATGGTTACACCTCTTTTTTGATGCTCGTAGTGAAACTTCTAGTCTTCTACCTATCGAAAAGGGAACTTTTTAAAGAACAAGGACATTTTGAGGAAGGAATTCATAACTTTATTTTCAATGTTTTACTTATAAGTTTTTTTTCAATGTTTTGGTATTTGGAGCAAGAATATGGCATCATGAAAGGTTTTTGATCCTCTCCTATCTTAAATTCTTAAGTGCCCCTCACCAATCAAAAAAAAAAAAAAATCTTAAGTGCCCTTCAATTTATGGCTGAGATGGTGCCATGGCAGTAAAATGATATCCAATGGCTGTGACTTTCAGTCTCAAATGACAGTTTGACTTTGCTAGGAAGGGTATTGATCTCTGTTAAGGCTCTGAGGGTGCTCTAATTCCTAACGGGAAGGCCAAAGACTTCCCTTAAATGGGCTTCCTTGAAATTAACAGAGGAACACATTGAAAAATTATTTCCAGTTTTCCTTCCATATCTATTGATTCAAAAATATTTCTTGGAGCTGAAACCATCACAAAAATCAATTTTCATCCTCAATCATGCCATTTTTTTCCCCTTGATTCATTAGTGATGGAGGTCACAGAGGCATAGAGCAATGATTTTATGGAGAATTTGATTGGAGTTTTCTGGATTTTTTTTGATAAGCAAGATAAATTTCACTGAAGAGCACCAAGGAGGTGCGCCCAAGTACAAAAAAATAATGACAGCCATTCTAATAATGACAGTCATTCTATGTCTCAATGCATATAGAATGCAAAAAAATACAAAAGAATTATGTTCATAGTAGAGCCTCCCGACAACCAAAAATACAGAGAGGTCAATACCGATGCCTTTGCCCTTCAGATAGGGGTAGGAATGGCAAAGGGACGGGTTTGGGGCGGGGACCTCCTCCGCCCCGTGTAAATGATGAGTCCCCCCAACCCCGCCCCGCTACAGCCTTACCCGACCCGACCCTGACTGGAATTTACAAGAATGCTGGCTGCAGCAGTGCTACTGCTCAAGAAGACAAATAAGGATACTTTAGCAAGTTTGCTAGTTTGCACGCTTCTGATTTTGGAATGAAGTCTTTCACTTCATTGAAACCAATTGTAATAATGTACGAAGAGAAATGAAATACTAAGAATCAATTATCATAAATATACCACTTCAATGAAAATCACTGCATTTGATCAATTATAACAATTAAGCCCTTCAAGTCAGATAATAAACTCCATGAACACATCATTTACTTCTGTAAACATAATGACAAAACCCAAAGACTACACAAAGTTAACAGAAAGAAAATAAATGAAAATAGAAGCCTAAAATTCCTAGTTTTGCAACAGATCTTGAAGAGATGATCAGTTCATCGATGGATGCTTCCCAATTCACCTCCTTGGACTTTAGGGATTGGAACTTGAAATTTAAGGTAGTTATTGATTGAACAAATCTTTCAGATTTTTCTTTGATAGGACATGTAATTGAACAAAAGAATGCAAATATAGTGGGCATGGTCTTGGTGGAGAAGAGAGAACAAAATCACAAGAGAAAAGAAGTCCACCGATCGGAGAGGGACTGAGGATCAAAGACTCTTTTTTTTTTGATATGTAAGAATTGTATAAATAAAGGTGCCCAAGGAGGGCATCAAAGCCAAAAGCCCCAAAAAATTACATCTGATTTAGAGAACCCAAAAAATCTACAAAAGAAGAGACATTTACAGAGAAAGCCTCTTTGGCCCAAAAAAATAAAAGCACAAAAAGGCATCTTTAAAGAAAAGAGTAGAAAGCTTTCGATCTTCGAAGATATGATTGTTCCTTTCAATCCAAATGCTTCACAAGAGGCAAATTGGGGCCATTCTCCAAATCCTCTTAATCTCATTTGGAAGGTTGACCCTTCCCAAGCCAAAAAAAGGTCTTTGACGGAGCCTGACATAACCCAGGAGACGCCAGACAGGGCAAGAACAAGATTCTAGCAGCTCCAGGAAACATAACAATGGATGAAGATGTGATCCACCCTTTCCTCATTATTCTTACAAAAATAGTATTTGCTAGCCAAAAGAAAGCCCCTTTTCTTCAAGTTTTTCGCAGTTAAGATGGCCTTCCAAGAGGCTTCCCAGGCAAAGAAGGAAGCTTTAGGGGGGGGCTTTAGAGTGCCAAGTGAGCTTCCATGGAAAAAGAGGGTTATCACAATCGAACATGCTCTTGTAGAAAGAGCTAACAGAAAACGATTTCTTATCCGACATCCAAATTCTCCTATCTTCCCTACCGTCCATAGCTCGGAAATTGTTGATGTGGCGAAGGAAAGAGCCCACCTTTTCAAGCTCCCAATCAAAAAAGTCTCTCCTAAAGCGGGGGGTCCATATAAGCTCATTCCCTACTCTCTCCATACACTCGCTAGCCCAAGTCGCCTTATTGCTAGCCAGGCTATAAAATATAGGGAATTTCGCCCTCAACGACTCGACCCTAGCCCAGACAACATCCCAGAATTTCACCTTATTACCATTCCCGATAACAAAACTGCATCTTTCATTGAAAATCCTCTAATCGCCTCTAATGAAGCCCCAAAGACCACATCCCTTCGGGCAATGCAGTTGCCCGAGCACCAACCCCCAATGTCACACCCATACTTGGAAACGATGATCGCCCTCCAAAGCTCCTTATCACTTTCGCCAAATTTCCATAACCATTTCCCTAGAAGGGCTGTATTAAAGAGTCTCAAATCCTTCACCCCTAAACCCCAAGAGACACTGGCTTCTTGGTTTTATCCCTAGCAACTAAGTGAATCTTTCTACGATCACCGTCGTGGCCCCATAAGAAATCCCTTTGAATCTTCTCCAATTTTCTGCTAACTGTCTTAGGCATAGGGAAGAGAGACATGAAATAGGTAGGGAGGTTTGTCCAGGAACTTTTAAGAAGGGTGAGCCTGCCTCCTTTAGAGAGGAGTTAGTTTTTCTAACCTGACAGCTTGCTAAGAAACCTTTCAACCACAGGATTCCAAACCCCAATTGATCTCGAGGAAGCTCCCAACGGAAGACCCAAGTAAACCAGTGGGAAACAGCCCACTCTACAGCCCAAAGTACCGGCTAAAATGTCCATCTCTTGGATCGGTCCTTACCGGGGTAATGCTGCTTTTTGCAAGACTGATCTGCAAACTTAACACAGCTTCAAAACACACGAGAATACATCGGACAAAGCGAAGCTGACGCACTGAGGGATCACAAAAAATGATGGTGTCGTCAGCAAACAATAGGTGGAAAATGGTAGCACCTCCACCCCCTCTGTCCCCCACACGGAAGCCTTTGATGAGGCCCACATCCTTGGCACGGAACATAAAACGACTCAAGACCTCCATAGCAATCACGAAGAGAAAAGGGAAAAGGGGATCCCCCTATCTCAATCCTCTAGAGGAACGGAAGAAACCTGCAAGGGAGCCATTGACGAGGACTGAAAAGGAGATTGTGGATATGCACGCCTAAATCCACTTTCGCCACTTGTCTCCAAAACCCATCTTAGCCAACATATCCAACAAGAAACTCCAATTAACATAGTCAAAGGTCTTTTCAATATCAAGCTTGCACACAAGCCCCTTCATTTTCTGTTTAATCCTAGAATCAATGCATTCATTAGCTATGAGGGCCGCGTCCAGGATTTGACGGCCCTCCACAAAGGCATTTTGGCTGGGAGAGATAATACTACCCATAATCTTCGTCATTCTTAAGGAAAGAACCTTTGCTATCAGTTTGTAAAAACTGCTCCCTAGACTTATCGGGCAGAAGTCCTTGATGCAATTAGCTCCTTCCTTCTTAGGAATGAGGGCAATGAAGGAAGCATTGAGGCTTCGCTCAAATCCCCCCTCCCTGTGAAAAATCCCAAAAACCGCCATTACATCCGATTTCAACACATACCAACATCTTTTAAAGAAGGCCATAGTAAACCCGTTGGGACATGGAGTTTTATCCTCATTGCACGCCTCTAAGGCTCTCACTACTTCATCCTTCAAGAAGGGGATCTCCAGATTAGAGGCTTCCTCTCCGTTCAGACTTTTCAATAGCATATCATCCAACCCGGGTCTCCAACTGCACGGCTTAGTGTAAAGGCTAGAATAGAAGTCAACAATACCCCTTCTAATGGGCTCCTCCTCGGTGAGAACTTGATCATTAATAACAATAGAAGAGATTTTATTCTTCCTATGGTGAGAAGAAGCCATTTTGTGAAAAAATTTAGTGTTGTGGTCGCCTTCTTTAAGCCAGACGCCACGAGATTTCTGTCTGCATGAGATTTCCTCCATCTTAAGAATCTGCCCAATTTGGCCCTCTAGGCCATCTCTTTCACTGACGGAGGATCAAAGACATATATATGAACAAATATGTTCAAGGAAATATAAAAAAGAAAAGAAGATTAAATCAAAAATACAGAGTCCCTACTTTCTCTGGTGAGTCGAAGATGATCAGAGATTAGTGGTTGCCTGGCTGGTGTGTCGAAGACGATCGGAGAGGGACTGAGGATGTTCTGCTTCGGATCTTCAAAGAACAACACAGTCCCTAAGGGCTAAGGTGCGATGGTAGTAGCTAGTGGCTGGTGACAATGGACGGTGGCAATGGACTGAGGCGCGATGGCAGCGCCACAACAATGTTCTCTAGTCTGTCTCTGGGTAGCGGCGCAAGACGGTTTGAGGAGCAATGTGTGTGTTTGAAACCCTAAAGCTGAAAAGGTCAATTTACATGGCAAGGGTATTATTGAGATTATATTAATAGGTAGGGGCATTTTAGTAATATTATTACATAAACGGGTCGGGGCTTCCCCAACCCAAACCTGTGACGGTTTTTTCTCCCACAAACCCGCCCCGACCCCGTTTAACCTTCCCCCAAACCTGTCCCATTGGGGGCCGGGGATGGGCGGGGTGGGATGGGGTGGGGCAGGGCAGGGTGGGGTGGGGTGGGGTATTTTTCCATCCCTAAACTCAATAGCCTCAAAAGTTCCGATTCTTTCTTTCCTGCCAAATGCCCCACCAAATAGCAAGAGGAGTCAATCTCCATGCGTTTCCCATCCTCCTACTATAATATCTCCCTCTCCATGACTCTAAAGCCTCCTTGGTAGTGTGCGGCATTACCCAAGAAATTCCGAAAAGGCCAACCATAAGTATCCATATTGCCCAAGTAAACTGGCAATGAATGAGAAGATGATTAACTGATTCCTCATTGTTCTTGCCTAAGCAAGGTCACCAAAACTAGCTCCCTCTTTTTCAAATTATTCACAGTTAAGATTTTTCCCCAAACCACAGTCCATGCAAAAAATGTCACTTTCAAAGGGGATTTATCTTTCCATGGGAATTGAAGGCCCCTATCTCTGAGCAAAAGCAGATAATATGACTTAACTTTCCCCCACTATACGCTCAACAAATCTCATCCTCCCCAAAAGAAGGGAATGATTGTCTTTACAAAAAATCATAAAAATCCCCAACCTCATCCACCTCCCAATCATGAAGCCGTCTTCTAAAATTAATGTCCCACACTATATGATCCTATGACCTTCGGAGGTCATTTGCTATCCTTGCATATTGGTTGCAATTTGATACAACCTTGGGAATGCCATAAAGAGAGGCCCCCTCTCATTCTCAAATACAATTATGGTTTTAAATACTGGCGGTCGTTTGAACAAATTTCACGGCTGTAATGGCCGTTATGGCAATGGTTTATCACAGGGTGTTATGGCTTGTTTGCCCGATCCACACCCCCCTCCTTTTCGATTACTGTTATCTGTTCACTTAATATTGACAGTTAGACTGATCATTATTAATTAGAAACTGGATTCCATGTAGGGTGAGAGTTACAGCCTTTGGATATACTTCTAAAGATGTGGTGCTATCTTAGCTGTAAATTGGGGAGCACAAAAGGAATATAGACCGGAGAGGAGCTGAACCCACACGAAAAACCATTTTCAGTTAGTTTGTTTTTGTTATCTTGTTAGTTATCATTTGTCAGACTTCTGTTTTGTTAAGATAAATTTACATATTCAGTGGGAACCACAGTTTCTGTGTGAGGAGACCAAGGGCCCGTAGATTTGCAAAAAGTTGTTACCTTTTTTCCTCCTTTTCTTTCCAAATGTGGGAAGTCCCATTTAGGATGCCATTACAAAAGTGTGAAAGTAAGGTTGGAAAGGGCTCAGATGGTATGCCTTTTGCCTCTATCATGTGATTTGAAATGTAGGGATTTTATTCCAAGTCATTCTACACATCATAGTGTTGCTTGAGGTTTAACTTGGCTACATTAATAGGATCAGTGCCAAAGTGATGCAGATACACCCTTCCCGCTTCTTCCCACAAAAAAAAAAAAAAAAAAAAACAAACAAACAATCTTTCAGTGGAAGGATTTTTGATTGTTATCCTTGTAAGCAGAGAAGCCAAAATGTGAACATGTTAGATGCATTCTTGTTTCCTTTCACACCCATTGAATCTTAAGGCTCTTTTTTTTTTTTTTTTGGTTCTTCTGGATAATGCTTTACGATCTTGTTGCTTGGATTTGTTGTGGGAGAACTTAGGTCGGGAGGAATTTCTACAATGATATTAAGAAGCTAGCAAGAGTAGGTTGCTGTCTATTTTGACTTTTGTTTTGTGAGATGGTGTTTAATGTCATTTGTTTTCTCAACGGGAAGAAGAGAGGCTAGAATATGTAGTCCTTGAGTTGCGCCCCCCCCCCCCCCCCTCTCTCTTTTGGGTTGATTTTTTTAGTAAGATGGGGATTTGGAGGATATCCCTATCATGAATTCAAGTTTCACATCGGTTTCTATTTTATGATATGGTGGTTAATGTCATTTGTTTTCTCAATGGGGAGAACAGAGGCTAGAATTTCTCACACTTGAGTTTTTTTTTGGATAATTTTTAGTTTGTTGCGGACTAGGAGGATATCCCTAATACAAATTGAAGCTTCACATTTGTTTATCCATCAGAGAACTTACCTTACAGTGAGTTCTACACATTTATCTACTCTCTCAGCCAAGGGGGGAAATATTGAAATGTAAGTTTGGTGTCCATTCATAGACCTATGTCTTTCTAGAGTTCTTTTCTTTTTCCGGGGCAATTTTCTTTAAGATCTGAATGCGACTTTCACATTATCCACATTCTTGTTCTTGTCTAAGAATTTATGGAAGCAGTGGTGCATTAGCAGCTAAATCTTGGCTTGGTTTGATTTTCCTACTAGCTTGCATTAATTAAAGACCTGTATATTTAATTTTTCTAGCATGTGGGGTTTTTCAAAGCATCCATATGTTGCAGGCGTATTCTATTGTGGGTGGACTTTTCTTTTCCCTTTTTTTTTTTTAAATATGTTTGTTAATTTTTCTATTAACTCTGTAAACTTTACATTTATTCCTGTCTTGGCTGCACATTTACTTGTTGACTGTTGTTTCTTCAATTTTCTCTCTTCTGTCAGTTTTGTTTTAACCTGGTTTCTCGAAAGATTTCATGTAATCCTTTAGTACACGTGCTTAAATCCACTTCTTATTTTAGGCGGAGAACTCTTGTTGCAATTGGAACTCACGACTTGGATACATTACAAGGTCCTTTCACTTATGAGGTGTGCTACTCTTATTCTCTTTCATGCAATCTTTTGACATAATGCTTCTTTTTCTTTTGCTTTGGAGACATCCTATTCATACTTTCGAACCTTTCCAAGCTGCTAAAGCAATATGGCTTGGAAGGTGCCTCTAAAGGTTAATGCCTTCTGTTGGTTGTTGCCTGTAATGGGGTGATCATGAATGAGTTGATTTTGAAAAGTGGACCCAAGAACACACTTTCCATGGTTAAATCATTTTTTGTAGGAGGGATATTGAGAGTATTAATCATTTTCTCATCCTTTGTCTCTTTTTCTATAGTTTATGGACAAAAATTATCCTCCTTAATTGGGGTGGGTTAAGCAGGGCAGCCCTCTTAATGTTAGTTCTATGATGGAAGTCCCTTATCTAGGCGTTAGAGGTGTTAGATGCAAGATTATTTAGAGACTTGCTTTCTCGGAAATATTTTGGTTCATTTAGCATAAAAGGAATAATATTCTTCGACTCCTTCACCCCATATAAAGAGTCTAGAGTACAATACAACACTTTCGTTTGGAATTGGTCACCAAGACTTTCAGGAGCTTTCCCTTAAACTTTGTTGAGAGTGAGAAAAGTCATATAGGCTTCAGGTTCCTAACATCAGCCCTAACGGACCCCTGGACCTAGGGGAAGGTAAACATTAATTTTAATTTTGAGGGATGCTAGCTAGGCAGTTTGGTGGGTGTTCTGTTCTTCCCATTGGAACTAATGTGATTTTCCTGGCGTGTTTGGCATACTGTTTCAGATTTACTGCAAATGTACATCATGTGTGAAGATAAAATTGGTCAACAGCATATATTATTAATAAATATGTCTGGTCCTATGTTTTTCTAATACATTAACAGTCTTGAGCAGTGAGCACTATAAGTGAACTTACTTTCCTTGATTTTAGCTCTAACTTCAAGGGCCTGCTTGGATATCTTAGTAGTTGGTCCTGTCTAGGTCTTCCTTCTAGGTGTTTCATGCCAGAATAAATTTCTGTATAAACTGGTACTAGTTAATTTTTGGTCTGTCAAAACTTTATACATTCAATTAAATCCAAGAAATCAGTAGGGCTTCTTTTATTCAAAAATTTGTGTCCTAGTGTGTATTGGGACAAGTTAGTTTGGTCAGGTAAAGACATTCCTCCACTATTCTTTTCTTCTGTGGATCACTATAAAAGGCAGGCTATCAATGCAGGATCACTTACTGGCTAAGGGCATTATAAGCGGGTGCATCATATGTATTTTGTTTCATAGAAGTGGAAACACATGACCATCTATTTTTTCGGGTGCAACTTCACTCAAGATTTATGGCGTAGGGTTACTTCAAGATGTAGAATATGTAAGAACCCTGTTAGCTGGGATCACGTGGTTCGTTGGGCTTACCTTATTTTTGGGTATCTTTTGAATTAATTTCATTTAATTATAAAAGGTGGTATTTTTGGGTTAGTTCAAAGTTCCGAAGTGGGTATGCAGAATGGTGTTGGCAGGCAGGCATGATTTCAATCATGTTATGCCCCATGAAATCAAGAAATTACTTGATAATACTTCTATACCTAACACATCTTCACAGAATAATATGTCTAGTCTCCTTAAGGCTAATATGCCAGAAAATAATCTTTCTCAAATGAAAGATCAATTTTTTACTAATCCTAAAAAGAATTCACTCCCCTCTGCTTCTGAGGAAGAGCTAAAAGCTCAACTTCTCAAAGAATTGTCCAGAAAACTTAATTTTGATTCTGATGAAGATTCTTCTGATGATGGTACTGCATGCACCACCAGATTTCTCTATGCCTGACTGTGCGGCTCTCAATGAAGATGATTGTTATGGCATCAATCTAGATACCCAATTGAATAATTCATTCGACATCAGCAATGACTTCATATGTCATTATAACGATTCCAGCCTAATCGACTCCAAGTTATACAGGACACGTTTTTGGATTTGTACATATGCTTTAATAAAGCTTTGGACAACGGCCGACAACTTTAATCAAGTTATTCGAAGAAGATAAATTTTCATAAATTTTTTTATCACCTACTCTGGACTTCATACCATTTCAATTATGTGGATTGGATTTCAATGCTTTTGAAGCCTGACTCTTTTGTCTCTTTATATAGCGTATTTGTTTAGTTTAAGGGTGTGTTGTTTTAGGTGAGCTTTCCTTGTAAAAATTTCTGAGTGTACCAAGTATTGTAAAACTTCTATTAGTGCGTGTAAATATACTACTAGTGTGTAGGTAGTATTCTATGAACTAAAATCTTTCCTGTTTGCTTAAGTTACCTTCTATTGATTGAGTCATGTTCATCATTTACTTTGGTATCAGAGCCATGTTGTTGCTAAGTTCCAATTTATCTGCTTGAAACTCTTTATCATTCGTTCTGTTCATTTGCACACATTTACACTAGCTACCAAGTTGCATTAATCCCTGATTGTACCCATTTAGCCACGGCATAGGTGTTTTAGGGTTCTGTTCATAAGGTTTGTTGACAGCTAGGTAAAATTGTCTGTAAGTGATATGGATTGAATGATTAAGTCTATAGTAGGTAAATTTGGATCTAGCTCTTGTATTGGTGAATCCAGTAAATATATAGATACTAAAAATATAGATAAATCTGTCATAACTCATAAGTAATATTGAAGACCATTTAAGAAATTAGAATATGCCTCAAGTATCTGTGAAAGATCGTTATCATATAAAATCTTTTGAAGTATTTCAAAAATATGTTCTTAAAACAGTAGAAGTAACAAACTCAAATCGGTTTTTTAAGTTGTTATCACAACACTCAATCCAAAAGCATATTGTCGAAGGATACTTACATTTAGGATTTGTACAAGTCTCTGTGAAACCCTTAACAAGCAGAGGTTTAGACACGTCTCTCCTCTTATGCTTTAGGGATGCAAGACATCTGAACTTTTCTAGACTCCTTATTTGGAATGATTGAGTTCAGCCTGTGTCATGGACCAATATGTTTCAATTGCTTTCCAGATTACACTGTTAGTGTCATAGATAAGAATATAATGGATGTTCTCACCCTTCTTTACATTCTAACCCAAACGTATAACATGAAAGAAGGATCTGAAATATCCGAATTGGATATAGGATTTACTATAAGGCAATGACTACTGATTTTACTGAATTAAAATATTTGATAAATCATTCCCAAGAAGCATGAACCACTACTCCCATACAAGCAAATGTAGACAAAACTGCAGTAACAGTCCCGATACTAATAAAATGGAATGAGATTACACCTCCTATAGAATGGATATTAGAAAACTTGGTGCCTTCTCATAAAAGAGAGCAAACTGTCGCACAAGAAATTCTTCAAACTCTGGAAGGAAATTTAGTGGCTAGATTTCCTCATAGGAAGATCTTTAGATATAAGGTCATCAGAATCCTCTACAACTTCTCCTTCTACACAGTTAATAAGCAGACCTTTACTTACCGATCAAAAAAAAAAAGAAGCAGACTTTGCTTAGGACTTTAAGTGCTAGATATTGGAGAGAAGAACCATTACAATTAAGAGGAATTGGAAACACTAATTCTTAAATCCCTCAACCTATATATGAACAGGATAAATCAGAGTCTTCTAGACCTGTAGAAGATTTTGAAAGTGTTTCAATTCTGATTTTTTGTTTCAATTTTAGAAGAAGAAAATTTTCAAATAAATGAATAAATTCTCAATAAGGATTTCAATTCAAGAAAAAAACTTCTTAATATAAAAATGTTCTATGAACATTACACTAAGGAACAAAGAGAATTTTAAAGATATATTTTATGCTCATCTTAAAATCAGAAGGAAACATTGCCTTTTATTGCATGGTTAAAATGGTACATAAGCAAAGAAATCAAAGTTCACACTGTAAACACTCCTGCTGTTGAAAAATGGGAATATTATCCCTCCCGCCAAATAGAAAAAGCAATTCACTCTCCAGATAGTTCAATTTGGTTAAGAAGCTCATATACTAACACAAGAATAAAAGCGACTCCTTGTAAGGAAGGAAAAACAAAAGGAACTGCAACAACTACACCTGTCAACATGGGAGGTGTAGGACATCTGATAGAACAGTTAAACTATGCTAATAGACATTTCGAAACTATTGGAAAACAAACAACCAGAGTAGAATACATAGTCGATAAAATTGAAGACAAATTGTCTTCTCAACAAAACTTGACCTCCCAAACTTAATTTTCTCGGACCCCACAGAAAAAACAAAAACTACAACCATTATTGGTTAAACTCTCTTTCCCATACAACCCGTCATTTATGGGCATGAAGGCCAATGAAGAATTTGTAGATGCTTTGGGAAGAATGTTAGACAAAATAGATAAAAATCAACCCATTTCTAAACCAGAATCCTCTAAGGCCCCAGAAACTTCATCCACCCTTGTTAGTCCTCAACTGCCTCAAGCATATATGCTTCAAGAACTTTCTGAATTAAAAAGTGAAAAGGATAGTGATAAATACTTGAGAAGTTGGGCGGAGCCCATGTTTGGGACATTATGTAATAAGTTGGCAGATTGGAGTGCCAAGGTTGGGATGGAGTTGTTTTAAAGGAGTTGCATAGGAAGGGTGCCATAGACTTTCCTTGGGAAGACATTTTGACGAGTCAAGTGCCTTTTAAGGTTGGTTTATTTATCTTTTTAGTTTCGCATCAATAGCAGCACTGGAGGCAATTCTGACTTTTGAGACTTTAGGGCATAGAATGGAAATGCTTTTGAACACTGTAATATGTCTAAGAGCGGAGGATACATTTAATCACCATTTAATTTATGAAGTGGGTTTGCTAGAGATCTTTGACACCTGTTTTTTCCCCCTATTTGATGTGTATTGGGGTTTTTTGAGAGAGTGGTTGGTGTGTTATTGGGTTGCTAGCATGGCCTTATATGTGCTTGGGGATTGAGGAATATAGTGATCATCTATTTATTCATTGTTCGTTTTTGAAGGAGGTGTGGAATTTGCTCCTCTTTATTCGGCGCTTGTTGGGTTTCGCATTGTTCGGTTCTTTAAAGGAGTTGGGCTGGTAGATGCCGTTGGAAAGATAAGAGGAAGGTGTGGAAGATTGTACCTACATACTTATTTTGGTGCATGTGGAGGGAAAGGAATAGAAGATGCTTTGAAGGAAGTTCAACACGTATATGTAGATTTAAAGACAGCTTTTTGAAGACCTTATTCTTTTGGATTCTAGGAGGCATACCCTTCCTATGTGCATTCTTTTGTAAATTTTTTGGATGACATGAGGCTCTAATGTTGAGAGCTTTTTTTGTACATGGGTTAGCCCCCATTTTTTGGGACTGTTAATACAATTTAACTTATAAAAAAAAAAAAAGTTCTAATTACCTTTCTAGTTTCTTTGTCAAAATTTTGAAGCTATAGTTTATTGGTTATTATTTCAGTATTGTAGAGTAACTTCATGTGCATATTCAACAACATATATGGTTTTGGTGACTCTCAATAGTTTTATTTAAATATGTTTTTTTATGCTTTTAAGAGCTTATGCCATGTCCCTAGTTTACGAAATGACTAAAGGCACTGTTTGATTATTACTTGATTTTTCTTTTTCCTTTTTCTTTTCAGGCCTTGCGACCTGCAGACATAAGCTTTGTGCCACTAAAACAGGTAAGTAAATTCGATTTCGAAGTTAGATCTTCTGTGCACAGACATTTGAATTAAAGCCTATTGTTACAATGATCATGAATTGTTTTTATTTATTTATGACGGAGCACAACGAAGACCGATAAATGCATCAATAAGGAAAAGCGACATGGTTAATATTGAGGGTCATACTAGGGGGCTAGGGCGACCAAAATTAACTTTGATAGATGTAGTTTAAAAAGACATAATAATGTGTGGTTGAACTGAGAGAATGATCTTAAATAGAGAAGAATGACAAGACAAAATTCATGTAACCAACTCCAAAATATTGGGGTAAGGCTTTGTTGAGTTGAGTTGTATTTATGACAGAGCACGGGTGCTTTGGGTGCATGGCTGTGAGAGCAAACTCAGGTATGCAACCCCACCCCAAGAACCACATATCGGGTAAGAGGCATGGCTCGAGCTGGAGATGTAATCATTTATTCTCAAGGCCTTACTAATTGAGCTAACGTTGGGGGTTCATGATTGCTGTTAGTTCCTGAGTACATAGGGAAGTTTACTATTGCTAGAAATACCTGAAGGATGACTGTTTGGATTTTGGAAGGATGTCATTTACTAGTTTTCTGTCTTTTGGAATGTGAAATAGGCAAGCTAAGACTGAGTGTTACTGCAATTTAGGGTTTGTCCGGGCCTTAGGATTCTTAACGATCTGTTTCTGGTGATGTTTCCTACTTAAGTACCTCACCTATGTGTCATACTGGAAAAAAAGGTGCTGAAGAAATTGCAAAAAATTGTGATTAAAAATATTTAGTTGCAAGCAATGTTGATGCCTTTGTATGATGTGGCAAATAAATGAATTCTATCTTTCTCTCTCTAAATCTGTGTGGTGATTTATTTCTATGTTGTCGTCTCCTTCATGGTACTTGATGTCAGTATTGGCATTTTGGGATGTTGGTATTGGTACCTTATTTATGTACTTATTTTGTTTCTTAATACATTCGCTGGGTCTATGCCAAACACCCTCCAAGTCATGGGTGATTTTCTTTTTCTTTCTTGAAGGGGTATAAAAACCCCCTCCTTTAAGTGCTGTAGGCACTCCCTCTTCGGTTTCACATACTGCAGTAGCTCATGTTCTAGGTACACTGGTTGTATTTCTCTTGTTTGCCCTTTCAGAACTGTTGCCTCACTTGATTCAGTTCTGTTGATGTGAGTTCCCATTTTGATTTTCTCTTATCTTGTTCCTTTGATAATTTTTTTTTATGGTAAATAGTTTGAATTTTTCTATTTGAAATAGTGAGCTGAAACTGATACATAACTCTGGTTGTTTCATTTAGGTGAAGAACTTCAGAGCTGATGAACTGATGGAGTTTTACCAAGTGAGTCCTAATTTTATGGCTACGTCTTTGCTCCTGAAGTTCTGAACATGAGCCTGCTCATGATAATGGCACTTCCATACTTGTGCATAATTCTTTCACTGGATTTTTGAGTGTGTATACTTTTTTTTATGAAACATTGATACATTATCTTGAACATAGTTTATTATGTGTTTGGCAGACGGATTTGAAACTGAAGAAGTTCTTGCACATTATTGAGAACTCCCCAGTGTTCCCTGTTTTGTATGATCGCAATAGGTATTGTCGTTCTTGATAAAGCCTGTTTGACCCTAAGGAATCTGAGCTCTCTTGCCGCAAACTTTTTGATGCTTTTTCTTTCTGTTATACCCATTTCTTATGCGCTTTGCAAAATTTAATGAAAATGACCTATGCTTGCTTTAAAGATTGAGCTTGTATGGATGTTTATTCTGTGTGTTATAAAAATATGAAAATTTATTAATCTTCATTCTCTGCTCCCAACCCCTTCAAACTCTGTGTAAGTTATATGAAATTGAATTAGATAATCAAAATTCCTTGTAATATTTGACGTTTTTATGTCTAGAAAAGACCAAATTTTTTCGTTCTTTCTGCAGAACTGTTCTGTCTATGCCCCCAATTATTAATGGTGCACATTCAGCCATTACTTTAAAGACAAAAAATGTGTTGATTGAATGCACAGCCACTGATTTGACAAAGGCCAACGTTGTTTTAAACACAATGGTGAGAAACCTAGAGATGTTCCAATTCAATTTTTTTGCTAGTTCTCAATTCATACGGATTGTTTGATGATGTTTCCATGATTCCCTTTTGTTTTATAGGTAACTATGTTTTCAGTGTACTGTGAAAGGAAGTTTGAAGTTGAACCAGTTGAAGTAATATACTCCGATGGAAAATCGTTTGTTTATCCTGATCTATCACTCTATCATATGGAAGTGCCTCTATCCTACATCATTGGTACTGTTGGAGTTCCCCTGGAGGCAAATGAGGTATTACAGTTTCTGCGATTCCTTTTTCTACAGCAATGCCTGCTTTATCAAAGAAGGTTAAAATGATCTGTTTCCTTGATGATTAAACTGCCATTGATTTCAGATATACTGGAAGTGGTACTCTTGTCCTTTTATTATTATATATATATATATTATTTTAATGTGGAAAATTGACACCCGATGTGAATGTTTCTTCTTTGTTGCTTTCCTCCTGTGGTTTTCACTGCTCTCCTTTTTTGTTCCTTGCCCCATCAATCTTATTAAATCATGTAAGCTACTTCATAGAATAGTAATTTAAAACATAAGCCCATTTCGAGGTGTGAGATATTCAGTATTTTTGCCATTTATTGTGAAACTTTGTACATTGAAGCCAATTTCTGATTGCCATTCTTTGTGTTGTGGATTGCCACTGTAATTCTGAGTCTTTGACTACTTGACTGCACAAATTGGGCATGGTAGCTCAGCGAATTCCCTTATGGCCTGTTCTTGGCTTCACGGTTTTTTGTCTTAATTTTGGTCATGTTATTACTCTATGTATCATTCTAGATTAGTACACTGTACATAATGTAAACAGAGTTGATTTTGTTCAGAATTGTTTGAGTTCGAGGCACTGTAATTGCTTTTACAGTGAGAATAAGAGGCATATAAAGTTTTGCAGACTGTCATCTATGAGATGCCTATTGAATCATATCTGTCTGCCCAGCCCCTTGTGCATCCAGTAACAGATATGCTTGGGGCTCAAGGAGAAATGAGTTCACTTTTGTGTATAGTAACAATTGCTGATGCATATATCTGTTCATGGTTCTTAGTCGAGAAGTGATATGTACTTTTGTATCTGTGTTTGACTGTGAGAAAGATATTGGTTTCTCTTGCAGGTGGAAAGCATTAACAACAAAGTTCTATTTTAGACAGTATTTTGTATTAAATATTAGTGATCTTAGAATTTTGAAGTTGAAGTGTGAATCAGATGCCCTAAAAATGTCCAATGGTTTTGTAGTGCACAAAAAAATAGAGCGACAAATACATCCCTCTTAAGGGGTTTAAAAGTTTGGAGCGTGCTGAAAGAAGGTGTTGCCTTGAAGAGTCAACCCAAAGAGTAGATAAAATTTTTTAGGTCTAGAACATCAATTTGATTCTTTAGTGTTTTTTTGGTAAGTAAAGGTAATTGTAAACATAAAAACACCAAAGGGATCTACAGCAAAAGTACACAGATGCTATACTAGCTATATGTGCGTACTATCCAAAAACTCTAAAAAGGAATCTAAGGAGTTTGTCCCCGAGGCTAAAAAAAAGAGGGTATTAAAGAAGTCATTATTAATCACTTTATTTTTTATTTGTGGGTTTTGGGTTTTTGTTTTTGGAGGGAGAGAGAGGGGGGGGGGGGGGGGGGCACTCAAACACAATGTTACATAACATTGATGGGGAGTCTCTTCTCTTCTTTGCTTTCAGTAATACCATTTGTGAATGTCTTGCTGTAATATTTTTTTTTTTTAGATCGGTAAAATTTAAGTATATTACTCGCAAGGGCCCAAGTAAGGCCCTAAAAAGTACAAAAACAAGGGACTGGCTACAACATTTAAAGCCTAAGATCTCCCAAAAAATCAATAAACTTGTCTAAATACAAGGGATATTCCTCTTTGATCCAAAAACAAAAAGTTTTTAAAAATGTGTCTCGCTGTATTATGAAGTGTCTTGTTATCATGAATGAATTGATTATCCATATGCTTTATCCTCAGTCAATTGTTTTCTATTCCCGCTTGTTTTTCACTTTTTTGATAGGTTAGTAGTATATTGTGATGCAGAAACTATTTCTTTCTATAAGTTCTGTGACAGCATCTTAATGAAATGCACTTCGTAAGACTCCTAATAATTCACGCCATCTCTGCCTACCTTTCAGGTCACTAGTTTGTTGAATAAAATGCAATTGCATGCTAAGCAGTCTATATCAGTAGATAAGAAGTGCAACCTCATTGTATCTGTACCTCCAACGAGAAGTGATGTTCTTCATCCATGTGATGTGGCAGAGGTATGGATACTGATATTTAACTAGAAAGAAAGGATGGGCGAGACTCAAGTCATCTTTTTGTGGCTTCAAGTGCACCACGTGTCCCATGTATTTCTTCTGAATTGGAGTGTTCACTCTCTCTCTCTCTCTCTATCTCTCTCTCTCTCTCTGTGTGAAGGATGTTGCAATTGCTTATGGCTACAATGAAATTCCCGATAGAAAACCTGCATTTGTGAAGCCAATGCCTCTGAACGAGTACAGTAATCTTCTCAGATTGGAGGTAATGTGTGTGCACTTGTGCTTTTAGTTTCTCATTTGTTTCAACGTTTTTAGGATATTGTTGCTTTTCATTTCTAGTTTTAAGTTTGCATTTTGTCAACCCCTATGTTTCAGAATTTACTGTCTTTTTGAGATCCCCTGAACCCCCCCCCCCCCCCCCCCCCCCCCTTTTTTCCTTTTTTCCTATGTCAAGTTCAACTCTTCCCCTTCAGCAGTCATGTATTCTCCTCTGTATTGTTTCACTTTTATGCATAGTAGGATAATTTCAGTAAATTGTAAAGATCACTAATCTAGCTGGAGAGTTTCTTCAAATTTCAGGTGTGAGACAACCTCTGTATTATGAGTTAGATTTTCTTAAAAATGATGGTGAAGATGATACATGTTATTTTCAAATTGATTGCTAGATAATTTTGTTCTTTCCTACTGGGTAGATTTTCAATTTCACCATTCCTTCCCATCCTCTGTGATTTTTCTTTTTTGGTATCCTCTTCGATTTTTCCCTCATTTTGTTAATTTGGACTACTTGATCAGGTTATTTTAAATGAAACTTCAGGTAGCCCTAACTCTTTTCTTTTTTACCTTCTTGTTTTAAAGAAGTTTTTGAGCCATTTTGAGACTTCCAACACTTCAAAATTTCAATTACTCAAGTTCAAACACTTCTGCCTGCTTGTGTTGTTTTGAATGAGTTCTGCTGCTTTTTCTTGTGAATTAACGAGCTTCTAAGTTCATCGTAATTAATTTTTCCAAGTCTTCTTGGTTTAAAAAAATAGGTAATTTAAATGAAATAGATATGGGCTCCAACTTTTCCAGGATACATAAATAGTTAGTTTAAAATGTGATTAATCTTGAATTATTAAAGAAGCTAGTGTTTTTAAGGACATGGGTTGAATTCTCCCCTCCTTGATTGAGTCATGCAATAGAGAAATTTGTGCCTGTAGATCTTGTGTGTCGAATTTGCAAGTTAACGATTCTATAAGCAAAGCATGAGGCTTTCTTTAGCAACAAAGGTAAGCTTGTAAATTTTCAGTCATTTCTTTTGCGAGGATAGTAAGGAACTTCTTCATTGACGTTGACTGTACCTCTTTTGTTTGTGTGACACCACACTAAAATCCACGTTTGATGTTTGCTAGCTTGTAAATTTTCAGTCATTTCTTTTGCGAGGATAGTAAGGAACTTCTTCATTGACGTTGACTGTACTTCTTCTGTTTGTGTGACACCACACTAAAATCCGTGATTGATGTTTGCTTGTGATTTACTAGTTTTTGTCAGATGAAAATTTTCTACTTTAATATATATATATATATATATATATATATATATACACGCCACATAAATCTTTGTATGCACTTGGCTTAACTTTTTAATTTTTATTTTATTTTAGATTGCAATGAGTGGGTATACGGAGGTGTTAACATGGATATTATGCTCTCACAAAGAAAATTTTGACATGCTGAACCGTAAAGATGACAAATCAACGGCCGCGATAATTGGAAATCCTCGTTCTTCTGATTTTGAGGTGTGAACTTTCCTTCATTGTTATGAATAATGAAGCCTTCACTGATACTAGAACTGAAGTCAGATCATGTTCTGCTATTTATTTTTTCATGCTCTGATAATTGTGTCCCCTATTTTCATGTAAATAAAAGCCTTTTATTTGAGCATTTTGCTGCATAACTGAATCAGTTTATCCCCCCTTTCTTCCCCATTATTCTTCCACTTCTTGCTTTGTTGTTAGCTATCAACCAAGAGTTAACTATTGAGAAGTAATATATGATGTTCCATCTGTAATTTCATGTTTTTGAAGTCTCTCATAATGTGCACACTTGATCAATATTTATAGGTTGTGGTGGGCGTTTGAATGCTAGTATACTATTTGGTTTGCATTGTATTAGAACATCCAATATATTTGTGCTGTGAAGCAAGGATACCCTATTTGACCTCACGCATTAGTGTCGGACATGGATACGCTAGGACACATACTGGACAAGTCAAAAAAAAGTGTCCAATTTTTTTGAATTTCAGACACGTCCCAGGCATGTTAGAGATACATTTTCGGATATTTTATTTTATTTTTGGAATTTTTCTAGATTTTTCCTTATCTTATTCTCTGTTTTATTATTATTATTTTTTATGTACTTATATTTAGTAGTTAACAAATTTGTTTTGGAATTTGGATCATGAATGTTGATTATATGAGGAAGTTCTTGAATTTTATTATGGATTTTTAATTTGATATATTAATAATATTGTCATGATTTGTGTGTTCTTGTGCCAATTTTGATTAAAAGAATATTAGATTTTTATTATATGGTGATATAAAATATAAAAATATATATTCAACGTGTTGTTGTGTCTTACTTTTCTTAGAAATGCCGTGTCTGTGTCGTATCTATATCCCGTGTCTATCCGTGCTTCTTTGTATGTGTGTTTACATAAGACCCCCCCCCCCCCCCCTTTTCCAAAAAAAATTGGAACTTTAGCTAGCAGGTGTGTTGATTAATTTTTTCCTTGTAGTTGGATCCCATTTTTCTTTATAGTGTACCAGTTCCATGAGAACTCGGATGTCTCAATATTACTTGTCCCAATTGAATTGCAAGCTTGTTGCTAAAATTCTGCAAGTATTACAAGTTATGTACTTGGGGATGGTGAAATTTGGTTTCAGAGTGGTAGCATCATCACCTATTTAGCTAATCATTGTTGATATTTAATGAAGAGTATTCCTTAAAAAAAGAGACTGCAGAAATGAAAATATTGAACTACCAAGTGGGTAGATTAATAGTTATTTATATTTTGATAACTGATACCGAACTGTGCTTTGCTTTTTAATGATGTGACTAAAACCTTGATGATACATATTGTTACTTTTACTTTAGTGGTTAGATTTCGAATGAAATAATGAAGAGTATTCCTAAAGAAAAGAGACTGCAGAAATGAAAATATTGAACTACCAAGTGCATAAATTAATTGTACTTCATATATTGATAACCGAACTGTGCTTTGGCTTTTCATGGTGTGATTAAAACCTTTGATGGTAAATATTGTTACTTTTACTCACGGGTTAGATTTCGAATTGAATGGCAAATTTTTTGTTACTTGTTCTTTTCCTTTCCTATCTTCTTCTTTTTCCTCTCAATTGTTAGAAAAATATAATGAAAAACAAAGAAATGGGGATGAGATATAGGAATACATGGGGAAGTAGCACTGTAGCTCTACCTATTATCATGATGCTGATCTTGTTGCTTCCATTGTTGTAGTTGCTGTATCTTGAAGTGCTTTTATGTATACTATCTCGTTGATCTTGTTGCTTCAAGCTTCGTAGTTGCAGTATCTTGAAGTGCTTTTATGTACTATACAATCTCATTGATCCCTCCTTTTCCCGCTCACCCTTTTTTTTTGGTTGCTTTACTGATGTTTTGCAAATCTTGGTTATTAATTATATTTCCTGTTCTTTCATGTGATTCTCTTGAAATCATATATGATGTGAGCTTCATATGTAAAATCTCTCAGTATCTAGACCACAATGAAATGTGTAATTGACTCATTTACTTACCATAGTATGTATGTGAAGTATGGTAACTTGAATGACTCCTTTTCTACAGGTTGTCCGGACCAGTCTCATGGCTGGCATATTGAAAACTGTTAGGCACAATAAAGACCATCCGAAGCCCATAAAGGTAATTTCAGATTTTTGATAGGTTATCGCTGTGCTGTTGGTTAGTCGTGCTGTTTGTCTTGTTATTAGGGAGTTCTTGAACTTGACAAGTATGGAGTTTTATGAATTTTTATCATGTAGGTGGAGGGACAAAGCATATAGTGATTTCTTTTTTTTTTATTCTTTTTCTTTTTGTTGGGATTCCGTTATCATGATAAATGTTATGTTTCAGTTCCGATAATTGTTACCTTTTCAAATAAATATAAGAGTAATTTACGTGTATATTTGGTAGATGCAGTCATCCGCTTTTTGGTAAGACTGGAAGGGTGCCCGTGCTATTCACTTGAGCTTGACTCTCAAATACTGTATAGTGTATACATGGGGTTGCAAATAGCTTTTGCAGTTCCTAAAATTTGGATGCTAATTAATAATTTGGGTTTGTTTTAGATTGTTGTCCTTATATTTGAGGCACTTAATGGTCTGTCTTGGAGGGTAAAATTGGTCTAGGTGCCACCTGTATTTGAGAATCCCTTTTCCCTTAACAGAAATAATATAAATGCTTTGAAAAAAGTATAGATGAAACTATTCAATGTTTTGCAATTTTTTAGTGCAAACTTAAAGTTGGTTACTCATGATGGGTTGGCTATGTTCAGATAAAGTAAATTTATAATTATTCTTTTTCATTGCTTTATTTAATTGTTCTATTATGGGTAAATTTGTGCAGCAACTGAGATGTCTGAAAAATTTGTGTGGGCATTGGTGTATCTGGTTTATTGTCCTTGAATGTTTTTTGTTCCTTTGTGACAATAATATGCTTCATTTTTGTCATCTATTTCACATGTGCTCGTTAAATTTTTTCCCTAACATATAATATTGGTTCTAGATATATGAAGTGGGTGATATAGTGGTACTAGATGAGACGAAAGATGTTGGTGCAAGAAATCGTCGCCAACTTGCAGCTTTATATTGTGGTCCTAACTCCGGATTTGAGGTACAAATTTTCTGCCACACTTTTTAATCTTTTATCTCTTGGAAATAGGTTATTTGAAAATCTAAGTTATAGTTATAAGAAGGATAAATTTTGGCGATTTTATTTTCTATGCACATCAGCATTTTGTCTTGCATATTGTGTGATAGATGGTTGGGATGGATGTGAAAGACTATGAAAGATGAAATGAAATGGAATTAGTTGGGAAAATTTTGGTATACCTTGTTGAATATTGAACATAGAGACTGTTTAGTTTGACGAAAACCAATCCTATCACTGATATTTTGACACAAAGAGGTTTTGTTGTAGTCTCCCCATAGCTGATTGGATCCAGTGTTATTTATAAAAAAATTCTCTGAATTCCCTTTGCTCAAAGAAGGAAAATCAATCATAGTTGAACAATTCCTTATAATATCTCTCCCCCTAGTATATTTTCTTTAAATTTTTTAGCCAGTTTATTGAATTACTTCAGCCTTTGTTGATATGGATATTCTTGTATGTTATACCTGTTCCTGTCCTGTACATTATGTTCAATGTAACTTTTGCTCTGCTCGAGTCTACTTTACAAAGATACATTTTCTATTGCCCACGAGCCACTACTTGTTTTCATGCATCCGAATGCATCCTGTATACAGGAAATATTTTTTTACTTCACTCCAGTCCTTTCTTTAGCATGTAGGTTGTGAGAAATAAGTTAAAGGGGTGTCTGATTGACCTTTTTTTTGTTGACAGTTTTAATCTTAAAACTTTGCTTTTGCAGCTAATTCATGGACTGGTTGACAGAATCATGGAGGTAAATGGAGCTCAATTCGTACAACCTGGGGAGGATATGGGCTACTATATAGAATGCTCAGATGTAGGTGTTGCCATTATGAAATTATTATTAAGCCCATCTCGGGTCTCATTAGCATGATTTTCTTACTGCTGACTTGATTTATACTGAAGGAGCCTGAGTTTCTAGCGGGTAGACAAGCTTGCATCATTTATAAAGGGAAGCACATAGGCACTTTTGGCATTGTACACCCCGAGGTAAATTGTCACTAGGTTGAACCTTGTGTTTAGAATTAAATGATTTGGTTCAATTGTTGGGTGATACTTTCAGTCGTCTTGCTTTGTGTTACCCATTATGGCAACAGCCCATTGTTTTTTCAAGCCTGTTTGAGGTGCAATTCAACCAAGGTGGTTCAAATCAGGATCCTACATTGGATTGTTTTGAGGTTAATAAGATCGGATTGAGGATCGTAAGATCCTACAAAATTCTTTTAAAAAATGGCCAAGTATATATGTAAAAGTAAAAGGGCCGTTAAAAATCAATAGTAAATAAGCTTGAAATAAATAAATCATGTAAAATATTGTGACGCTATATGGCAGTGTATGCATTTACAATATTTTATTCGTATTTGTTTATAAAATGTAAGTTTCATAATTCCAAAATAACACATTAAAATTTTAAAGAGAAACTAAAAAAATTCTCTGAATAACTAGTTAAAGGTAGCAATATTTGTCAAAATTAAGTGTTGAATCATTAAATAACCAGATAGTTTTGGTGATTTTTTTGTTCAACAAGTGAAACAATCCTGCTATGATCCTACTATTTGTAGATTTAGCCATATTGGATTGTACAATCCTACGATCCGGATTACGATTTTGATAACTATGAACTCAACGTTCACCTGATGGCAAGGCAACCCGTAAAATGACCCATAGAACAGTGGATGATGAAGGGCAACCCCTCCCCCCCATCCCCAATTTAAACTAAATTACCGAATTAGTGTTGGTTTTAATGGGGAGGCATCTCCATTTTTGATATGAAGAGGGGGACTTCAGTATCTCAGTTGTGTGCTGGGATGTGTGGATTGCTAATCCTTCATGTTTTCTAGCATATACATTCTTTTCATGTTCTTTTGTGCATACCCTTACTGTACCCTTGACCACGATGATACTATGAATTAAAATTTTATTATGTCAAATTTTGGATTTTTTAATTATATTTGTAATTATTTATAAGGATAATCATGTTCGGTCGATAAATGTTTTTCTCCTATGCTTTTTTCAGATCTTGAACAACTTTGACATTCCCGATCCATGCTCTTATGTGGAACTTAACATTGAGAGCTTCTTGTCGTGTTAGCTTTATTATGTCAAAATACGTAAGTTCCTTCTCACATTATAAATTTACAGGCTTACTCACTGTAAGTAATAAAAGAAATTGTGTTACATTGTGCTTACAAAAGTAGTTTTCAATGTTGTCCCAACATTTGAAATTGCAGGTACACTGGGCATTCGGTACTCTTGCCATGGGTGTTTTTTGAAATGAGTTTCCGGCAGCCCTCCCATAAAAAAAAAAATTCTTAGCCTTATGACGACAAATCCTTACATACTTCTATTGTTAAACCCCAATATAAAGGCATACGGTCATTTTTTGGGCCTTGAATTTTTTCATTTGAAAGGTTAATTATTCTTGCATTGAATTAGTGAAATGTGTTCTATCCTATTTATCTTTCCATATATTGCAACATTATCATGGTTGTTGAGTAGAGAAGGATTTTCTGTCCTGCTTTATTTTGCGAGTTAGTTTGAATTTATACAAGTTTGTCATGCGGTTCACAGTCCCGATTGAGAGGACAAAACGTCAATGACAGGAAATTTGATCATGTTGATTATTTTGAAATGCAAGTTTGATTGGCTGTGAAGTTAGAACCATGGTATACAATCAAGTTTGTCTGTTCAGTTCACCGAAAGAGCAGTTATGTGTATGTTTTCTCCCTCCCCTTCCCTCTCTCTCTTTGATGATTTTTTTCCCTCTTACTTGATGAAAGAATTTAGGAGAAATTGCACTCTACTCTATGGTTAGCCCTGTTTTTACATAATCACTTGTTTAAAAATTGACACTTGACCACCTGAGATTAAGATCAAGATCAAAGTAAAATTGTTGGGTTTTTTGTCCAAATACACGATGCATGTATTTTAAGCAGTAAATATGCGATCTTGGATGGAATTTAAATTAGTATTTTACATAAAATTTTCATTATACCCTTTATTGAAGTTGGGAATTTGCATACTAAGTTGGCTTTGTATGAAATTGACAATTGTAACTAAAAGATGGGATTGCATTAGGGATGACTAAGTTGGCCTTGTTTTCTTTATGACAAAATAAAGGAAAAATAATAATAATATGACGATAAAGTTTGCTTTCTGACTCTTTATTCAAGAATAGAATCTATATAGACCTTTTTATAAATGATCAACATGCGTGTCTATATATATATATATATATACACAAACACACAAAACAAATGTGCTGTCAATAGAAGTTGAAAGGGTACATTACACCCCCCAAAAAAAGGGTTAAATTACACTGATTTATATTAATTTCTTTTGAAATTTTTGAAAATAAATTGATCTTTTTTATTTTATTTTACAAATTATAAATACTTATTTTTAGTCAATTTTTTTTTCTTAAAATGACAAAAATTTTATGTTTTTCTTTTTTTTTTATTCTCTTCAATTTTGAGCAATTTTCTAACTTTTTTGTAAATAATTTTTTTATTTTATATAAAAATAAATTTAAAATTTTAATTAATATTTATTTGAATATGAAAAAAATTAAAAATATATAAAAAATAAGAAATGGGAAGTTTTGTCGCTGCGCCTATAAATACTATTATCAGCTGCATTGGCTTCTCAGTGACTAAAACCAATGGCATTGCTTTTCATTCTCATGTTTTCTTCTCTCTTCCTCGTGCAGTTCCTATAGGTTCATATTCATCCTTCAGCAAGATACAACTGCCACCACGAGTCACAGCTCTTCAACCTCCAAGGAGAAGGACCGTATGTCAGTGTCACTGATGGTAGAATTCTCAAGTGGGAAGCCGACTGTTGGTTTTGTAAACTTCGGCTACACTTCACCACAGAAGTAACTCTTACATGGGAAGGAGCTCTCATCTAAGCTTTTTTTAATCTAACACTTGGGTGTTTTTCATCAAATTTCTTATTGCTTGTAATTCTCTAACTTATTTTCTAAATTAATAAAAAAAGTATCATCATTTTCACAAAGATGAAGGAATACTTATGTGAATAGTCATTTTAATTTCAATATTTATCAGCTTTACGTGAGGTTGATAATAATGACTAATACGTAATAGGTTAATTTGGCAAGACTTTCTAACCACAAGACGTAAAAGTCCACGGTTCTCGTTAAAGCAATTGAAAACAGGTCTTTTGCAATTACAACGAGTACAATTACTTTTGTGGATACGTTGAATTTTTACAATTGCAAAACACGACAAGTCATGACAAGCACACATTATATTACGTAACAGTCAAATAGTGATTATCTTTTATTTACATATCACTCGAGAGAAGAAAAACTAAGTGTGTATGTATGTATACATATATGTCTGTGTGACTAATAATTAATTGTGTGAAAATTTGTCATATTCTGTCTTTACTAGAACGGGTTAATTTGGGAAAAATATTTTTTTTAAATAATAAAAAAAGAAAAAAATATTATTGATGTATCAACAAGTATACAGGATACAACACTAATACATTTAAAAAGGGGCTAAAGTGCAAACAGTATCGTTGCTAACAAAACTTTATCCAAACTATTGACACCGGTCAATCATTTGCTAGTGCTAAAGACAAGGAGTAAAAAAAAAAGTAGCAAGATTACAATAGCAGCAATGAAGAAACAGTCACACAAGACCCGAACATACTTTTTGTTAAATATTTAATCATAAATTTTAAAAAATAGTGAAATGTAAAAATTTAATATTAATTGATTATATTTTTAACAAGTAACTAAAGTTATTGAAATAAATAAATTTATAAATTATATAAAAGTCACAATAAAACTTAAAAAAACTTTACGTTTTTACATTAAAACTCTAAAAAAGTCAATAAATTTTTTTATTAAAAAATCAAATTAAAATTAAAATAAAGATAAAATATGAACAATTTTAGACTGAAGGTGCAGGGAATATAAACTAAAAAATATATTTGAATATTTTGCTTTGAAAAGTATAAAAAATTTCAAATGCAATTGCCATCCTTGGACGCTAGCTGGCGCCGTGCTCCATCATGATTATAACACATACCCACATTTGACGCACACGTAGAGGGAGTTTGGCCACAAGTGTGGAGTTTTTTCGACAGGTAAAAGATGGCCCAAATATAGAGAGCCAAGAATAAAGAAAAAAGAATTACCCAAATATATCGAGCCAATAATAAAGAAAAAAGAATTACATAACGAACTTATGATCTCAGTTTAAACTAAGTCGAGTCAAGGATTGATTCACAAGTCTAAGACTGAAAGAGAAGAAGGCAGTTTAAGACTTCACAGTACGGGATACACTATATTGAATGTATTGGTGGCTAAGGTGATTGGTTTGGTAATTTGACTCTAATAATTAGACATAAAACCGAACTAGCCTTCCAGATTATGAGAGAATCTTCTTCTATGAGCTTCATTATTTTTTAGAAGTACATGTGAAGACTAATCCGTGATCTCAGCGAAACTGTTATAGTGTATGAAAATAACTTGTGATCTTCTTATATAAATAGGACCTCCACAAAGATGTGTACTTAGATAATAAAAAAAATAGCTGAGAGAAGTCTTACCTATAAATTTTCCAGTAGGAATTGCTTCACCTTATTTCTAGACACATTACCTCAAAACCCCATTGTGATTATCTTATTTGCAACATAAAGATGTGTACTTAGATAATAAAAAAAAAAAAAACTGAGATAAGTCTTCTCTATGAATTTTCCAATCCGAATTACTTCACATTCTTTCTAGACACATTATCTTACGTGCAACATCCACTCCCGTATCCACCACTGATACTCTTCACTTACAACATGTAACTTAGATATCTACATAACAAGAATTAGAGCAATCATTATATCTTGCAATTTCTTGTTTGGATTTTTGGCTCATAAAGAGTAGGGTCAGAAGTTGCTCAAAAGGGAAAATAATGTGGCAAGAATTTGCTCTTAAAGAGGACATTCCCATAATATTGCCACAAGCGGTGAGTTTGTTACAGAAGAAGCGGAAGATCCATTGACTTAATTTCTGCAGTAGAGTAATTTAAGGAATGCCAAAAGGAAGAGGACATGGGAATTATGGGCAAAAACATGGACATATGAAGATGGATCAAAACTGAAGATTGCAAGAATCTTTTGAGGAGACTCAGAGCAAGCTAGCTAGCAACAATCTATCCCATTTTTATATTGTATATGATAGCAGGTCCTCAAAAAGAGGCCGTTACAACCTGTGTGTGTGAACGACTGTGTGTTTTTTTGGAGGGACCTTGAGCACTAGTCGCTGCAGCTATAAATACTACTGTCAGCTGCATTGGCTTCTCACTCAAAATATATATGACAATTGTATCTAGTCTCAAAACAATGGCATTGCTCTTCATTCTCATGTTTTTCTTCTGCCTTCCTTGTGCTGTTCTTTCTAGTTCATATTCATCTTTCAGCAAGATACAATTGCCACCAGGAGTTAGAGGTCCCGAGTCTGCTGCCTTCGACCTCAAAGGTGAAGGACCCTACGTTAGTGTCATCGATGGTAGAATTCTCAAGTGGCAAGGTCCAACAGTTGGTTTTGTAGAATATGCCCGCACTTCACCAAAAAGGTAACTTAATTTTACATGGGAAAGAGCTCTCATCTAAGCTTTTTTCACATGCATCTTTAACTTGTTCTATCTCTTGGTTGCTCATAAACTTGCATATTTTGGTTAAGAACATCTTTTAAAATAGTTGGATACACAGGCTAAAAAAAGTACATAATTGTGACACTTGCAAAGAGTTATGTTATATCTATTGAACCATTGTTCAGGACCAAGCAATTGTGCGATGGTACAACCAACCCAGATTTGGGACCTATTTGTGGGAGGCCATTGGCTCTTAGCTTCCACTTAAGAACAGGCGAACTCTACATCGCCGATGCTTATTTAGGACTTCTCGTGGTAGGACCTGGCGGAGGGCTTGCAACCCAACTTGCCACTCGTGCAGAAGGTGTGCCCTTTAAGTTCCTGAATGGTGTTGATGTCGACCAATTGACTGGAATTGTTTATTTCACCTGATGCCAGTGAAACGTTTGAGCTAAGGTACATATCAAATTCTTTTTCCTTAATTCAAACTATTAATTTGTCTGCAAGATTGTCAGTCCAAGCCAAATTTTAGAGGCTCCTAATTTTGTCTTAATTTTGTTGCTATGTAATGTTAGTCATTGTACTATTCAGTTCCTTGTAATACACATGCAAGGAATTAAAAAGGTACTTAAACTAATAATCCTATATAAACAGGAATGTCTCGCAGCCGAATTTTAGAGGTGATTCAACTGGAAGGCTGATGAAATATAATCCTAAGACCAAGCAGATCACAGTGTTGATAAGGGGGCTCGACGGGGCGGGAGGGCCAGCAGTCAGTTCTGATAGCTCATATGTCCTTGTGTCAGAGTTACTAGGTGAAAGAATTCAAAAATTCTGGCTTACAGGTTTAAAAGCTAATACAGCTGAAATTATCATGGATCTTCCTGGAAATCCAAATAAAATTAAAAGGGCTGGATTAGATGACTTTTGGGTGGCAGTGGTTGTCACTAGTCAGCAGCCAACGCCCTTTGCTTCACCTGAAGGGGTAAGGATCGATGCATTTGGAACAGTGCTAGAAACTGTATCTTTTGCTGCACAATATTACAATACTTCTATCACTGTGGTTCAACAGCAGAATGGGAAATTATATATAGGATCTCGTTTTGTTGATTTTGTTGGTGTGTACCAGAATTATTAAGAGAGAGAAAGAAGAGAGAGAGAGAGAGAGAGAACCAATGTGGGATCTAAATCCACCTAAATAATGTTCTACTACTAAATAAATGTTTACTGAATCAATAAATGTTCTTATCAATAAAGAACCATAAATGCTTGATGTTTTCGTATTATGTCCAATTGTACAGCTTAATCAACTGCTCGAGTATTTGGTGAAATAAACAAGTTATGAGGCTATGAAAATTATAATAATACAATTGTATTAGAGGCATGAAACAATCCCTCTTTGTTGAGTCAAAATAAAATAGAAATGGAAATCATTAAAAAAAAAAAAAAATACCCATCATCACCCAAATAATAATATTTGAAAAGTGAATGTAGACATTTCTTAAATATAACAGATTTTTTCATCCCGTTTTCTCACTCTTGTGATGGGAGTCATGGGACTCACATGCATTTCATCAATCTTGTGTCTAGGAGTAAAAAATGAGGTGAGAAAATCTGATATATTTAGTATTATTCTTTTCTAAAAAGACGAGGAAAAAAATATTCTCAAGCACCAATCATGCTTTCTTCAAACTACTTTTGGTTGTGACCCGAATCTCTGTCTTTCCCCTACTGGGAACCATTTCATCAACTCCTGCTTTTAATGGAATAGTTAAGTGGGTGTTCGTGGGAGGGGTTGCATAACGTGAGAAAATCATGTTCCCGCCTACTTTCTGTGGAACATGGCCTTTTCACGTTTTCTAGCCACCCCTTCCAAGACTATTTCGCATAAATTTGCACTTGTAGAGAGGTGAGAGGTGGTCGCACTCTGTGGGATTTGAACCAAGGACTTAGTACTTCCTAGTTATTTATCCTTCAACTCGTTACCACTTGAAGTCCTCCTTGGGGTTAGGAAAGAAAAATATTGTTAGTACAAAAAGATGATCTAGGCAAACTTTGACGGATAAATACAATGCTTTTTTTTTTTTTCCCTCATGGCATATTTGTAGTAGTCTCATCTTCATCACAACTGGCTTATCACATATTACACCCAAATCACTTGTAAACAATCGTACCCCCTGTTTTTTTTTTTTTTTTACATAAATGTCCTCTACTATTTTTCAATTTTTGATGTTTTAATATTACATTTAATTTTACAAATATCACCTTGAATTGAATGAACACATTGAGTTTTCAGTAGCATTCCAATATTCTAGTTTGGCATTTATTCTTCCCACAAAATCTCAAACTTCCTTCGAATCAACTGAGTCAATTAAGGAATACCCACAAATTCTGCAAGTTATAAGCCTAACTATGAAAGACTGACATTGTCAAAACTCAAAAAGTGCATCCTGTTAACACTTTCAAGCAATGGCCTAATGAAAAGAACTATAAATATTCAACATGTAATTGCTTCATTCATCATCACAAGGAAAGTCTTATTCAATTGTCAGTTTCACCTTGCAAGAAGCAAGAGTAGAAAGAGGACAATGGCTGACAAACAATCTCAGTTACCAAGCTGGAGAGGCCAAGGGCCAAGCCAAGTTACTTTGAATTCCATTCATGGCACAAGCATGGATTGTTTATTAGGAGACAAGATTAGAGAGCATCGGCTAAGGTGGAATGGTCATGTATAATGAAGACCAATAAATGCATCAATAAAAAATAGCGATAGGGTTAATATTGAGGGTCATGTTAGGAGGCAAGGGCGACCAAAACTAACTTTAGTAGAAGTAGTTAAAAAAGATATGGTAATTGGGTGGTTTAACGGAAGGAATGACCTCAAATAAAAAAAGAATGGTAAGATAGAATTCATGTAGCCGACTATAAGTAATTGGGATAAGGCTTTGTTGAGTTGAGTATAGCTGATGCACATGAATTGCCAATGGTGGCTATAGCATGATATGAAAGTGATGCTCTGATGCAATAAGCATGGCATTCTATAGTCAATATATACAATACAATGTGCAATAGTAATGATACCTTACTTCTCTCAATTCAGGTTAAGAAGGATCAAACGGTGGACAAGTCAAAGAAACTGCAGAGTCTGCAAAGGAATCATGCCAAGAGGTTCAAGATAAACTGTTAAGCAAATATCTCTCCGAAGAAAATTTGATAGAATTGCATATAGGAAATGCTATTCGCACTCACCTTTTTTACTAAAGTAGCTCCATTTTACAAGTGAAATTACTCAAATGTCCTTATATGCACAAAAACAAAAAAAACATTTCATTCATTTTTAGCCATCAGCATTTGTGTGACTTCATTTTAAAGAAAAAAGGTAAAGTGGAGCCCCTTAACAAAAAAGGAGTGTGAATAGGTGCTCCCTTTCATATATTCCTTCCAGCATTGAATTAACTTTGTGATAATTTTTTATTGTTATTTTTTTCCCCTTCCAACACCCTTAAAACTAGACAAATTCACCCCAAACTAGGTGATCTTAACTACCCAATCTATACTACGATCATCTAATAAGTGGATGAATTATAAAACAGTGCTGATTGCATGAGCATATTCAATATTTCAGATCCACATTCAAAGATTTAACTTGTAGGGAAAGTTATGGAGCCATTTTGTTTGTATAATTACATTACTTCTACCAATCCATTCTGCACTATATTTTTTATTCAATATATATTTTTCAGTACTGAAAATGTAGTTTTAATTATGTAGGCTGGTCAGCAGATGAAGGCGAAGGCACAAGGAGCTGCTGGTCCATCAAAGATGCAACTGGGATGAACAAACAATGCTAATGGATTCATTAATCTAACTAATTTCCAGTTATTTATTCTTTCTTTGTTTTTGGTTTCTTAGATTTTTTTCATCATCCAGTACTGTTGGTGCTTCATGTTCTTGGTTTCATTTATTTTCAGACCTATAAAGTTTTAGACACTCCTAATAAAGATCTTGTCCTCATCTAGAGTGTTTGATATTTTCCCACAAAATGTTCAATGATTATCCCAGGAACTTGGGGCATTTCTGGTCAATGATTGGACCCCATGTCCTCTAAACGTCTTTAATTCATCTCCCAAAAGCATAAGCTACTTGGAATGCCAGTACGATTTGCTGTTGCTGTGGTTTTAAATCCAAGACTGGCTTATTTAATTACCTTGGAACATGTCATGCACAGAATGTTGCTCATATTACTGTATTGCTTCATTAGCTGAACCAGCCCAGTGATTGCTTACAGTGCGCTGCCTTTCCAATGCTTGGAGCTCTGTGTTCAGCTCAGCAGTCTCCTTTCCAACCTGGGTAGCAAATCACAATTCAAGAAGAAATCAGAGAGAACAAAATAAAAGAATCAAACAACAAAAACACATGAGGAAGTTCTAGCAGACTGCAGACTAGAGACTCCTTATACCAAAATAAGTTTATCCCTCAAGGAATCCAACTGAGCATCCAGCTCTGAATCACTGGGAGCATCACAATACATCAAACTGCCACCAGGTGATCCATTCAAGAAAGATATTTAGAGAACTTTTTAGCCATAAATAAAGTAAAACAATAGTAAGCAAGGGAAAACTAAAATGTAGAACTCAATTTATATCAATTTGATTGATTATAAAATAGTAACCAGTAGCAAAACATGTGAACCAGAAATCTGTACACGTGATTGGTTCAGAAAACTATTTTCCTATGTCAAATTTTGTGGGTTTTGCAATCAGAAATTAAGGGGAAGAAAACATAAACTATCAAAAAAAATTCTGGAAGGTTTGACTGACTCCACACCGTATTTTTCATATTAAGAATAAGTCATACTAGTAACCCAAAATACCGATGTGTTAACCAACAAAGATCTCACTCATTGATAAATCAAAATTTCTTTTGTATCTTTTGAGGTCTTCCCTTCTCAGGAGCCTTTATATATAACACACATACTTTATTGATAATAATAAATAAATAAAAACAATATTTCTACTTTGAATTCAAATCCACTATTCTCATAGGATTGAGAGTCTTTCCAATATAGTAGTTATGAGAATCTAAATCTAAAAGAGTAACTTCGTGATTGGTTCTCATTTCGATCCAATTCAATGCATCATATATACTAACACCCTATCTTGAAATCTCATTTCGATAATCAAGATAAATCATCCGATCACATAGAAGTTAGAGTGTTACAATCTAATAAGATAAATTGTCCAAATTCATCGAGACTGTGAATAATATTTGCAAGCCATAAGGAACTTGTAATTATGATTTTTTGTACATGAGGCACACTTCATACGTCATAATCATCTACAATATTGCTAGTAGACAATAATTCATCTCATGAATCAAACTATGTGCTAAATGATGAAAAAAATTCTCAAATATAATAACCCTTATTAATTGACTGTCATTACACAAGGCTTTTAGGGCACAAACCCTAATAAGTTTCTAATGCCTAATAATGATAAGCAAATTTTGCTTTCAAATGAAGCGTAAGCTGGTTGGATTTACAAAAAAAGCTCCTCTAGATTTTCGTAGATCCAACCTTACTTAATAGCTCAGGTAATTTGTTTCATGATGCCAGTTTGATCCAGTGCTTATTCCAAATATAAAAAAAAAGGGTCAAATTTGCTCCTTTTCTCTAAGGTGATCTGAAAGCTTCACCAGCATAACGAACATTTCCAAGTTCCTCTTCAATACGCAAAAGCTGCAAGCAAATCAAGAACCAAGAATTAATGAGATTAGTTGCTCTAGATAACTAACAAATAAAAATGAAACACAGATATCGATGAACTGTTTGCTAACCAAGAGGTATTCAAAGTTAATCATGCTATAAATATCCAGAAAAACAATAGGAAAAAGAAAGGAGTCTATCTATCCATTTATATGCTTTAAAGCCATGAGTTTCACACACACAAAAATATAGAGCTGTAACTACAAATAAAATGCAACCAAAAAAGAAGTACCAGGAAAACAGCTGACAGTTCTTTGCAGTCTCAAACTAGAGACAAAGAATCTAAGTTACTGTGAACTAAATTGGATGATTAGGAATTTAGGATCATCTAATCATCCAACCAGGCTGACTTTTAAATGGGGCTCAACAAGGGACGGATCAATTGTTTCGAAACACCTAAAACAATCAGCATGTCATGTGTTCCCTGGAAACCTATATCCACTTGTAGTAATGCAGTACTATCAATTTTATTAATAGCAACTTAAATCAGCTCTATTGAGAAAGATGCAGGGTTCCATGCATTTCTTGCAAATCTTAAAACAGAATTTTTCTAGATGAGGATACTTCAAGCATGGAGAGAGAGGGAGAAGAGGGGGAGAGGGGGGGGGGGGGGGGGGGGAAGAGAGGAGAGGAAGAGAAAGAGAGAGAGACTCAGCAAACTCTTCAAGGCAGAAAAAGGAAAAGAAAAGGAGAGAAAAAAGTTGTGATTTACCTGATTATACTTGGCCAAACGCTCACTTCGGCAAGGAGCTCCAGTTTTGATCTATACAACAGTAACATACAAGCTTTCACTAAATGGAAACAATTTTTTTTTTATCTATAAACAGTAACATACAATCTTTAACTAAATGGAAACAATTATTATTATTATTATTTTTGATAAGTGACTTAATGGCAGCAAAAATGTAGTTGAGTTGATAAAACCTGTCCACTAGCCAAACCAACAGAAAGATCTGCAATGAAATTATCCTCTGTTTCACCACTTCGGTGGCTGACCATCACACCCCATCCTGCAGCTTTTGAGTCAAGAGCAGCTTGAATAGACTCTGTTACTGTACCAATCTGATTGACCTGAAATTATTAAATGGGAAATATGAGTCAACATAACACGGCATATGATGATCAACAATGGAACATATAATAACTTTCATTTTCCACAACTTATAGAGATTAAGAAAAGTAACCCCTGTCATGCACAATATGTCCTACAGCCTCTGAATTTCATGCTGATGACATCATGATGTCCCAATTACAGGGACAAAATTTTAGCTACTAAAGAGAGAGAGGACGGACAATCCGAAGGCATGGTTTGGTGGGAAAAATGATACATAAGTTAAGGAAGCTAACAAGTACCTTCAACTGCGTATCATCCAAGCTTGACGATAGCAGTGGAGCACTGTCTGCAGTGGCTGTTGCTAATGAAACACTAAGGATCGAGTTGGGTGAATCTACCAAATTTGGTCCACCATTAATGCATAAACTAAATGGAGGTGAATTTGGACAAGGAGATGCAGAAATAGTTAAGCACATATGTACAAATCACAATTTCAAAACCATCATATCATTGTATGGGCATAGGCCCTTTCAGAGTTCACCATTTTTAACATCTCATATCCTTGTATGAACATAAAATGAAGTCCAGACGGTACAGTAAGCCAAAATAAGTAAATCACATGCACGAGACCAACATGGTTTAGGCTACCATAACAGTAGCAACTTGCCACTGTAAATGATGGACTGCATCTACAAAAATAACGTGATAATTTAAGGGCAACTTGCAGTCCAATATCATTTACTACAATGTAACATTGTAATCACATTTTTCCTTTGATTTTCAGGCAGTGGCTAATCAATAAGGTGGACTGTCAGAAGCTGATGGAAAATAGAGCAATGGAGTTTCAAAATGATGATAAATATGCATTAAATACTCTCCATTTACACACAAGTCCTAAAATGATGCAAAGTTTTTGGTTAATTCATGAATGAAGATCAAACTGATCGAAGAAGTGGAAACTGCAGAGCTTGAAAGAAAAACAGTATGTCAAGAAGATGTAGAAAGAACAAAAGCTGAAGAATAAACATAATTAATCACCAAAATTGTATATATAACTCTGGTAAATGAAGAAAAATATATCTAAGATCATCATAAATATGAATACTTACCTTTAAAAGCAAACCATTGCAAGCCTTTTTTTGAATGGCTTCAGAGATTTTCTTCGGATTTGTGACCAACAAGTCGTCACCTACAAGTTGGATATCAACTGAAGACTGTAGAGAAACCCATGAGCTCCAATCATCTTGGTCAAAGGGATCTTCAATAGACACAATAGGGAAATCTTTGACAAATTCTTTGTAAAGTTCACAAAGGCTCTGAGCTGAAAGTACATGAGCACCATCGTTGGGTTGTTTCTTAAAATTGAGATCGTATTTCCCATCTTTTGTGAAGAACTCTGAAGCTGCAACATCCATTCCTATTTTGATCTGCAACACTCAATTTGAGTCCATAAATTCCATAGAGGATTAAATAAATTGCAAATTAAAGGACAGAGAAAATTCACCCTACCTTGCCTGTGTAACCAGCCTTTTCAATTGCATCGATGAGCAATACCAATCCCTCCCTGTTATCCTGAACATTTGGAGCAAATCCTCCTTCATCTCCAACATTGCAAGCATCTTGTCCATATTTCTTTTTGATAATTCCTTTCAGTATGTGATACACTGTTTTGTAAACAATTAGGAATGATTATTTATCTTTCTCGGCACCAATGATTATTGCAGAAACTGTGTCATGCAAAAGGGCTATTATACAGTCACAGGAAAGCATCTCAATTGCCCATGACCCTATAAACTGCATGTAAACCTCACGAGTGCAGGAAAATCAATAAAAATATTCAATTTAATAATCCGAATACTGCTTGTGGCCTGATGGTTAGGACCATCACATTTAATATTGGAGTCCAACTATGGGAGGTTATAAGTTGGGTATCCCAAATTAGACGATATAAGATCTACAATGAGAAAGAACTAGAGTGCTACCTTCACTGCCCATGCAGAGTGCCTCTGCAAACGAGGCTGCTCCTACTGGTAATATCATGAATTCTTGCATGGCAAGATTATTTCCAGCATGGCTACCTCCATTTATCACATTGAACGCTGGGACTGGCATGACTAGCTCCTTTGTCCCGGATAATTCCTGTATATGCTTGTAAAGAGGTATTCCCTTTGCTCCTGCACCAGCTCTACAAACACTCAAAGACACTCCTAGTATCGCATTTGCCCCCAGTGTTGACTTGTTTGGAGTTCCATCAATTTCCAGCATAATTGCATCAACATCAGCTTGATGCCTTTATATTTTTTATATAAAAGGAAAAAATTTCAATATTTTAAATAAAAATGTGTAACTGAACAAGCATCTAATTTAGCAAGAAACAATGCCAGTGTTGAATTATATGAAGAGGTGTGGAAATAATGACAACTGAAGCAGAAGGATCAAATAGCATTGAAACAGTCTTATGTTACATCAATTTTAATACATTATTGTTATTGTTTCCAAAGAGCATTATAAGTTTTCAGCAACTCCATGCACACAAGCAACATAATTTCTGCTTCCATTTTTCTTTTGGTTGGTCAGGTTTCTGTATTTGTTACTAGAATGTATGTTAATTCACCTCCAAAACCTGAGGCTTTTATACACCATCCTCCAGAGCACTCACACCACAAACCCATTCCCAACTAATTAACATCACTGTGTGGTTCCACGATCAATTACAATCAAAGATTGGTCAAAACTCCTGGCTGTAACAGTTTAACTTAAGAATTGCAGATTCAATATGGCTGCAGGGAGAGCACAGTGTGGAACGAGGACTTAATCAGGACCGGTTCTATATAATTGGAGGCCTAAAGCGAGAAAGTAACAACTCTAAATGAGATTTTTTTTAATATTAATGCAATTTTTTACTTTGCTTCCTATATATAGTATATTTTTATTTTTGTAATATAAAATTTAATTGTTTTCCAACAAGTGAGAGCTATATGTGGAATAAAACTCTACTAATAAAATTTTTACACAATTCTTTTTTATCTAAATAGATAGCAATAAAAAAAAATAGAGTACAATATGAATAAAACTCTATTAATAGAATTAAGTTTTTTCATGGAGTCTTTATGGGACCTTTTTTTTTTGTAGAGTTACACATTTATTAATTTTAGACTTCTAAATTGATTGTACTATAGATACCTAAAATTTGGGGCCTTCTTTTTAGGTGGGGCCTAAAGCGATTGCTTTGTTCGCTTTATGCTCCAGCCGGCCCTGGACTCAATAGCGAGTTCCTCTAACTGTCCTGAAATGCACTATGAATACTTCAATTTCTTAGTAATGTTAGTAATTTCATGGCTTGACCCAAAACAACAGAACAAAGATTTCATTAACCATCCTTGTATCTTCAGTTAACTGCTCAGCCAACTGAGTCAATTATATTTTAAGCATAACAGCATACAGCATACTAACTGAATTGTGCATGTAAATTGATCTTATAGTAAGAAGCCTAACCAGATTGTCCATATTGCTATTAAGCATAATTATTTCTTATTGCATCCACAACTAGAAGCAGCTTAGTCAGCAGCTTAAATCATTGGAACTCGCAGTTGATCCACCTCAGCCACCAGAGGATCATGTACTGCAACTTCAGAAGTGCTAAGACCAAAAACTAACTCTACCCAATTGATATGTCACCTAGAGGTTCTGCAACACACACCTGAACAGAGATTTGCTCAGTCCTGCTTCAGATTAACTCGATATTCAATCCTGGAGTCAGCTGAATGTCCTAAAGTGCATCACACATTAATTCTGACACTATAATACCCGATCCCCATGGCCAAATTCCTTTGAAAACAGTTAAACAAATGGAAACCAACAAGCTTGTCCATTTTCAAACTAGCTCTACCCCATTGATATGTCACCTAGAGGTTCTGTAATACACACCCGAACAGAGATTTGCCCAGTCCTGCTTCAGATTAACTCGGTATTCAATCCTGGACTCGTCTGAATGTCCTAAATTGCATCACACATTAATTCTGACACCACAATACCCAATCCCCATGGCCAAATTCCTCTGACAAACAGTTAAACAAATGCAAGCCGACGAGCTTCTCCAGTTACAGTTAAACACTAATTTGCCAAATTATTTACAAATGTAACTCCTACTACTGCCTAACTCCAAACCCCAAAATGATGCCATTGATTAAAATTCAAACATGATTTTATTGTCAAGGAATTGCTACAGTAGCAGAACATATGTGTAAACGAAACAAAAAAACAGAAGACTAACTAGTACTTGAACTAAAGGATATTAACAAATAGTATAACCTAAAACCATTTAAAATGAAAAAGAAATGAATTGCTTCCAATCTAAAAAGGCCAAACTAATTAGAATTTTATGTTCGGTTAAGAAGAAAATATAGGAAAAGAAAAGAACACACTGTACTGACTTCTCATCACCATTAAGCTTTAGTTTAGAGCTTTACACTCATCAGAAACCAAACAAAAAGTTTAAACCTTCATTTCTGTTCTTTCTTTCAATTTTCTCGGCAATTAACTAGAGTTATAGGTTCATACACAAACAAACATTCGTAAGCAATCTCATGATTCTCATCACCTGACATCGAGGCCAATGAGTTTGGGACCCAAGATTTCGTTGATGTTTCTCACAGCATTGAGGACGCCTTTACCTCCATAGACGCTCTCATCGCCATCTCTGAGCTCCAACGCTTCGTAGATCCCAGTGGAGGCCCCACTGGGGACCGCAGATCGGTAGAGATCATCGGTAACAAGATCAACCTCCACCGTAGGATTGCCCCTGCTGTCGATGATCTGCCTCGCCTTCACCGATTTCACGGCGAATTCTTTCGAATACTTTGTCGCCGCCGCAGATGGAGCGACGGCAATGGAGCTGCGGACGACCAACGGCCGAGATTTAAGAGAGGGGACTGAAGTGTAGGGTGTGGGTGTTGATGATGTGGGTTTAGTGGAGAAGAAGGGTTTAGAGAGAGATGTGGAAGCCATGGCCATTGTTCAGAGAGAGAGAAGAGGGGGAATGGAGGAAAGGAAGGGTTAGGGTTTTAATATAATATAGCGAGGGGCTGTTATGGGAAAGTCCGCCGATGGGAGACGAAACCAGTGCAAGTTTGAAGTAGCTTTTGGTGTTTGTTGGAGGGACGTTGAGACAGGCGGAGAGAGAGAGAGAGGGGAGGTTCTGTGGGGCCCATGAACTACTTTTTAAAAATTGTTGGGAGGGTTTTTTCTTTTTTTTTCTTTTTATTCAAAGGCATTTGTGACTTGATCCTTTTTATATTGACGAGATAACTCAAAAATAAATATAAAAAAATCCTAATTTTTCTTTAGACTTTGTTTGGTTAGAAGGAAACAAATACTAGAAAGAAAGGGAAAATATTAGAAAAGAAAGGACAAAAAGGAAAGTGAAAAGAAAATAACTTTTTCCTATATTTATTTGGTTAGGAAAGGAAATATAAGAAAGTTATAAGAAAAATTAAATTTATTATTTTTCAAAGTGAAAATAATTAATTTTTTTTAGTTGTCTAAATTCCTCCTATTTATAAATTTTTAACTTTGAATACTTACATGCATTATACATCACAAACTTATAATACTTGTAATAAATACCCATCTTAAAAAAAAAAAAAATCAATTTTTTGATTTTTTATTATTGTAAAACCTCATGTCGTGATTCAATTGTTTTTCTTTATATTTGGTAGAAATATTTTACAAAAATATGAATTCTTCTTCTTAATCTATTGGATAATAAAATGATAAAAGATACAAAATACATTAAGAAGTTGCATATACAAATCTTAAAAGTCCTCTTAACACTTAAAAAGTAATGTTATAAATTTATATTATCATAAAAATTAAAGTTTCACATCACTACTTAAATATATAAAAATTAATTACATATTATCTATATATATATATATAAACCTAATATATAGATATTAATTACATATTATATATATAGTTAATATATATTAAAGTTACATATTATATATACTTATATAATATAATGTCAATGAACCAATATTGATTATGAGAATTTTAGATAGAGTGAGACACTAAAAGAGGTTTAAAAAAAGAAATAGAAGGTGTTGAACCAAATACAAAGACTTCAAAAAAAATTAAAATAAATTGGACTCTTATCTATGTCTAAATTTAAGCACTTTAACGAAAAAATTAAATTTTCTTATAATTTTTGCAAGAAATGGATTGTCATTATTTCAGGAAAATCTCACAACTACGTGTATCCAGAATTTTTTTCATTTTCTTGTTAACCAAACTCTTAAAAAATTAAATTTTTTTCTCTTTCCTTCACTTTCTTACACTTTCCCCCTAATCAAATGAAAGCTTAGAGAAATCTGGTATGTAAACAACAACCCAAAAAATCACATAATTTATGCTTTAAAAATATTTTAAAAAAACTAAATATGTAGCTTTAGAAAATAAATAAAGAGATGGAGAGAGGAAGACTAAGGTTTGGAGTTTGAGAGTGTTAGTAATTATTATTTCATAAACTTTGTATCCTTTGGATATATAAGAAGAATTAATAATAAGTTCCATTGTATAAACTTTGTGACAACGTGAAGACATGCTTCATCTTTTTAGTAAAAGAGAAGTAGATAAATACGTGACGTGTATCAAAGTTTCAATTCTTTCAATTTCTCTTTTAAAGTTTTAGTAAGAGAGAAATTGTTTGAATTTTTATTTAAATTGAATTAGGTTAGAATTATTCTCAAAACATCTCCAAAGAGGAAGCCAAAATACCATTTGCATCCCCTAAATAATGTTTTGCCCCTCCACTTGCATCTCTTCACCAAAATACACTCCAAAGGGGAGGCAAAATGAGGATACATTTTTAATATTTCTTATCAAAATTTTAATATATTTTATCATGTTCAACTAAAACTTTATTATATTTTAATCATTCTCATCAAATTTAATTCCCCCAACATAGGAACATGCTTGGCTCTCCATGTGGAGGCAAGATAGGTTTAACTTTTCATTGTCTTTCTTTTTGGAGATGTTCTCGTTAAATTATCTGACTTTCAAAAAAACCAATCTTCCTTAATTTGGTTTTGTTCAGATTTTAAATCTTTTTTAAGAACATATGTGAAGAACTATGCTATTCAAATGTATTTACTAAATAGTTAAAGATTTAAAATTGATTTTAGCCTTTTTGAGACATGTCCTAAAAAAAGTTACAAAATGGGTCTTTTTTTTTTTTTTTTTTGTTTACTTGCAATTGGTTGATGAGAACCAACTTCAAGTGAAAACCACCTTCCTTGGAATACTTTCTTTTGGACTGAATTCATGAAAATGTTGAATTATCAAAGATTATAATTTAAATGACATCTCGTACCTTTCTTTGTAAAAAAAAATGACAATTTTAAGTAATATAAATTTTTTTTTTTGACCCTCTTGGAAAGAGTATGATTGTATTAATCACACCACATTGAGGTGATTTATTTCTTTACCAAAAACGTTTTTAAACAGCAGAATTGTAATAAATTCCCATGCCCAATACCGTTATTCTTTTGAATTTTAAAATTATTCAAACTTATTTAATAATATTGCTAGGCCTTTCTTAATAAATGTATTACCTTTATAATAAAAACCTCATCAACACCCAATTCGAATTTGGTCAGCCCCCTACAATTACAATCCCTACAGTGATTGATTGAAACTTTCATCACCTCACCAATATGCAGGGATATTTTAGTATTTTCACAAAGAAGCCATAGTAGTGACGTGGCAATTTATGGAAGACGTGTGTCCTATAGGCCCAAAACCTAGGCCCAGTTAAAAATTTGAAGTGTACAGAATGGCATTTCGGTAAATTTATGCAACATGAGAGGGCAACGCCAGTATTCAAATCCATGTCCAACTCCACAACCGTTTGCAACGTTGTGTTTTTATGCTTATAAAAACAGTTACAATAATCCACAGCAGAGTCGTCCCTCCATCTCTCCCATTCCTGGCTTCCGTTTCTCTCTCTAAATCACTCTATTTCTCTCTCTATATTTGCAGAAAAAAACACACAATACCATCATCAGAATCAGATCCAAAGGTCTTATAATTTTTATATATACAATGGTTCGCGTGAGCAACGCATTGATCACATTCTTAAACTTGGTAACGCTGGTGCTATCACTCATCGCCATCGGCTCATCGATATGGTTCTATCTCCACCCCGGTTCGGTCTGCCAGAAAGTCATCCAACAGCCTCTCCTAATACTCGGTTTGTTCCTTCTCATCGTCTCATTGTTCGGATTTATTGGTTCGTGTTGCGGAGTCTCGTTTTTGCTCTGGATTTATTTGGCTGTGATGTTTTTACTTATCGCCGGACTGTTGTGCTTCACCGTGTTCACGGTCATCGTCACGAACAAGGGCGTCGGGGAGGCCATATCGGGGAGAGGGTACAAGGAGTACCGGCTTGGAGATTACTCGCACTGGTTGCAAAACTATGTGATTAATGAAAAGCATTGGGAGAAAATTAAGAGTTGTTTGATTGATGCCCAAGTTTGTAAGAGTCTCGGAGAAGCCAGACATGAGAGTGCTGCGGATTTCTACAAGAGTAGTTTGTCTCCGACGGAGGTATTTTGTTTTATCTCTTTAGACTCTTTTTCTACATATGTGTATATATATTATACATATGCACACACACACATAAATACATATATATATTATCTACATACACACTAGTTGATTATCTACATACACGCTGGTTGGTACACACTGGTTGGTGATATATCAATATATATCTATATATATATATATGTGTATGGAATGATTAATGTTGTGTATATCTAACCATCTTCAAATTATATCACGAGGAGTAGCACTATATTTAGAAGTTAATTTATAACTATTGGAAAGGATCACCACATAAGTGTGAGCATCATCGCAATGCTTATCTAACTAGGTGTAGATGTAGTGATCATGATTTTCATCATCTAATTCTTCATGTTTATCAAAACCATGTAAAAAAACGAGTTCGAGATACCATTTAAGATAATAAAGTCTTTTTATTCTACATACGTGAATCTAAGTTTGAGAGTACACATATTTAAGTAAATTTTTTAACTTAATTTCAAGAGCAAAAAGAGATGGGGGTTGGCTGGACTACAATCTCCCAAGCTATAAAATTTTGATTATGCATGTAAAATTTTAATTCTTTCAAAATTAGTTCTTCCAATTTTTACCCATTTTTTCTCTCAAATCCCACAATTTTAACCCATTCCACAAAATTTTGGTCCAACCCAAAATTCCCACTAATGTTTTTTCTAAAATAATATTCCTGGTTCCACCCTTATATTGTACTGACAACTATTGGTTTCCCATTTTTCAGTCGGGTTGCTGCAAGCCACCAACTTCCTGTGGTTTTGAATACCAGAACGCAACCTTCTGGACAGTCCCAAAATCAGGCCCCGCAGTGCCAGACGGTGATTGCAAGACATGGAGCAATAACCAGACAGTGCTGTGCTTCGACTGCCAATCATGCAAGGCTGGTGTTCTAGCAAACATTAAGAAAGAGTGGAGGCAACTGGCTATCATCAATGCAGGCATCCTTGTATTCATCATTGTTGTCTATTCCATCGGGTGCTGCGCTCTCAGGAACAACAGATCAGATCGATACCATAGACATAAAAGCTCCGTTTGAGCCCATTAATGTTCTCTCAAGTATTTTAGACTTAATTTACTTGTTTATTAGGATAGAAATTATCTATGTTGTGTAAACTGAGCTATGTTGATATTATTCTCAACCTACTTTGCTTGCTCATACCATAGAATTCCACAGTTTTTTTCATTTTAGTTTTCAAGTTTTTACCAGTTGGATCCAAGGGACAAAATCCATTTCCTACAATAGAGACATATAAGGGGTCCTGTATATTATATATATGTTACAGTTATCAACGTCTTCTTAACAGTTAGTTTTAGAAATGGTATTTCCAGAAAGAAAAAAAAAATCAAAAATTTAACTATTCGTTCAGGCAGAAAGAACCTAATTGCAAAGTTCAAAAGAGAATAAATTGTCCTAAATGAGTGTATTCATTCTAGTATTTTACTATTTCAACAAAGCTGTGGATTTGGTTTGATGTTGTTTTCTAGGGCACAAGGCATACATAATTGGAAAGCCTAAAGAAAATAACGAAAATAGGTTGAAAGGCTAGATTTTACTATAATCATCCTATCATGTTACCAAACAACCACTTTTATAAACTACAGAAGCGCAGAAATGAGGGAAATTATTCACTACTCTTGGACCAATGGTCCAGGTGGTTAAATGATATGCGGCATGTTCATTTACGATATACTACATAACTGCTACAGAAGTGAACCCTGACAAGGAAACAATTCAGTAGAAAAGCACTTTATTGTTATGGAAGTTGCATTATGATTTAAGCAAAATGAAAATGGTCGTATAAAGTCTGATACAGTTCCCAGTAAAGAAAAAATAAGAACCTCAGGATAGTTTTCACTTGAGAAAAGTACAACCAAGAAACAAGAAGAGATATGCCACCAGTGATGTCAGAAGTTCGAGTGTCCAAGTTGGTTGTAACAAAACTGATGGGATCATAGGAACCAAGAAAGAACCACAAACCCACCCAACCACAAGGGCTCCAAATCTGCAATGAAGTGGAGAAATTTTTTAAGTAAAAACAAAAAAAGAGCGAGGAAAGTAGACACAGAACAGAAGTATTAACTCTTATCATGCAATATATATATATATATATATATATATATATTCTTTTGCTTTTTTTGAAAAGTCTTCTCATGCAAACTTACCCAATAATGAAAGCTCTAGCCAAACTCTTTGTCTTGTCATTGAGGAAGTATATGCAAGCTGCCAAAGATATGGCCACCTGGATAGAAGGAAAAATTGTGCATGTATGTGATACATCTCAAATGTAAATGTCAATACAGCAAACAAGTACATGTAAGAATATTTTTTTGACTAGTCAAGTAAGCGTAGAGAATATTATCCCAAACTACGCATGTTATATGTGCTTTGTTGACAAAAAGCAATAGAATCACTAAAGAAAATTTTGAGTCATTTACTCCAGCCTAAAAGGCAGGCATCAAAAAAGTGCAAAGAAGTTAACTTGATGATACCATCAGCTTTATTTCTATGCCATCATCATCATTTGTGGTAATTCACCTTAGCTGTCTAAGGCTATCAAATAAAAATTGCTCACCCTGTTCAATCAAACAAAGAACCAATACAGAGGTTTGTTCAAGTATCTTACACGAGGTTGAAGAACACATTAAGATGAGACACTCACATCTAGAATGTTTTCACCAGCAGGATAGAATCCAGTATATATTGGATCATTTTTCAAAAGAAATCAAACAACTGAATAGAACTTGAGCCAGAGCCAGTCACGCCCATCAATTGCTTGCCTACTTCATGGCTATCTAAACAATCACCAAATATCCTGATTCTAAAAAGATACGGCTGAATAAAAAACAATACAAGTAATACACACACACACACATATGTACAGTTTCCCAGGTAAGTGTAATGTAACAATATAGAAGGTTTTTTTTCCCATAAAAGAAGTTCATTAAAGGTGCCAAAAACCAGGGGTAGACTCATGTATAAGTGGAATATACAAATCCAACTCAAAACACTTTTTTTCATCTCATCCAAAAACTTAAAACAAAAAAGGAATTTAAAGATAGAGAGAAGCTCTGTACATCCTCTTCAGCAAAATCAAGGAGGGTTCTTGTCCTTCAAAAAATCGACTATTACTCTGTTGCCAAATACACCATGAAAGGAAAAAGTGTCTCTACCCCAACACAAATCATCCCCTTCTACAGCTACAGCTCCCATCAACATCTTAACAATTCACCTATAGTCCTTGGCATAACCCCCTAAATACCAAAAAGCAAGAAAAACAAACTCCAAATATCCTGCACCATGTCGCAATGCAAAAATAAGTGGCTAAAAGTCTTCTTGGCAACCAAACATATACAATAACGATTCACCAATTGATAATCCTGCTTCTTCTGATTATTAATGGTATAAGGGGATTGCGCCAAATCTAACTCACAATCTTGAAAAGCCCTCCTAAAGCAAGGAGTCCAAACAACTCCATTATGCAAACTAGACATGCAATCCGCAAGCACAACATCTTGATCCACAGAAATTCAGAAGAAAAAAAAAAGCAGAAAATCTGGTTTCCACCAAAAAAAAAAAAAAACCCACACCAGCTTTCATACCAAGATTTCACATGCACCCAGAACCAACACAAGGAACAAAATTCCCCCAACCCTTCTGGTACCCTTTCATAAACCCACCCCAAAAAATCCATGCTTCCTCTCTTCCACCCTCTGCCACAGTGCCTCTCTTCCATACCAGATCTCGACAGTCACTTCCCTCATAAAGCCTTATTAAAGACTCCCAACTTCTTAACCCCCAATCCAAACAAGCAAATAAACTTTATCCCCCCCTACAAAATGAATTTTCTTCTCCCCCCCCAAAAAAAAAAATTAATTCCTCTGAAATTTGGCTAGCTTCCTCTCAACTAATGCTAGAATAGTGGAAACAGGCATAAAAAAATAGGAAGAGTAGCCAAAAGTACTTTTGATCAAGGTGAGCCCACCGCCCTTCCGACAAATATATGATATATATTTCTTCCAACATGCTAACCTACACTTAAATCTCTTCATTAGCAAATCCAACACCACTTTGAACTTAAAGAAGGAGACCCCCAAATGGGGACCTAAAAACAACATAGGAAAAGATCCCACAATTAAACCATATTAAAAACAACATAGGAAAAGATCCCACAATTTAACCATATTAATTGCCAAACTTTGCATATCTCAAATCTCCCCCACCAAAATAAGTTCACCTTCCTCATATTCACCCAAAGCTCTAAAGCTCTCTCGAAACATGACAAAACACATTGTGCATATCTCACTTGTTCTTATTCAGGCTCATAAAAGAATTATCATATCATCTGCAAACAAAAAATCTGAAACACTAAGCTTGCCCTCAACCTCAAAACTGGTCAACAAACCCCATTCAAATGCACAAGTTAGAATTCAACTTCAAGCTTCTATAACCACATGGAACAAAAGGATATAAAGGATCCCCTTGGCGCAATCCCCTTGTACTAAGAAAAACACCTTCGGCCAAGCCATTCACCAAATTGGAGAAACACATGACTCAATCCAAGTCTTCTATTTTTCACCAAAGCCCACCCTCTGTAGCATATAAAATAAAGAGCTCCAATTCATATTAGCATAAGCTCACTTGATATCCAAGCTGCACATTACACCCAGAATCTTACTTAGCCTTGAGTCCATACATCTGTTTGCCACCAAAAAATCATCCAAAATCTGCCTCCCTCCCACAAAAGTGTTCTGAGAGTCGGAAATAATTGCCCCCACCCCACCACAATTAATCTCAAAGACAAAACTTTGGCAAGAAGCTTATTCAAGCTGCCCAATAAGCTTAGGTGTGAATTCACACATATTAGTAGCACCCCCTTTCTTTAGAATAATGCAATAAAGGATACATTCAAACTCCTTTCAGACCGGCCATGATCATTAAGGAAAGCCAATGTCCCCATCACATCATCTTTGAAAATTACCAGCACAAAAGCCATGGTCAATCTATCCATTACAAGACCTCACCTCCTCCATAAATGGCCTCTCCAACCCCACCCTAGATTCCAAACTAATGGAATCAAACTCTGAACCATTTAACGTGGGTTGTCTCAAAACATGCTGCATATAACCCCTTGTAGAACTGGACAACAACCCTCCTCGTGATCTCGCCCACCCCGCCCTAAAACCCTGCCAATATGATTTGCCTTCCTATGAGAGTTTTCCAACCTACAAAACTTTCTTGTATTTCTAGTTCGCCTCCTTGAGCCACAAAGCCTTGGATTTTTGTCTCTAACTAATCTCTTCTTAAAGAGGCAACCTCCCACTCATCCTTAACCCATCTCTCTTGGCCCCCTCCTCCTCCAATAAAGTAATCTGCAGCTGCAGCTCCTTAACATCCAGATCCTTGAACTCACGCAACACCCTAGCCTTCTTAACTTCCACTTTCCCAAACACCTCCGTATTCCATCTCTTCTGATCATCCTCAACCATTTTCAATTTCCAAGCTAAAACAATGTAAATTTTTCTAATACAAAAGGAAATGAGTCAGTCCTTTTGCGCCCCGCCGGGGGGGGGGGGGGCGAATCATCCTTCCAGACCAGTGTGGTAATTCTTACAAGCAAAAAGCTGCAAATAACCAGAGACCGGAAGACCAGCAGATATCCAAGTATGAGGCGGATGACCTTTTTCTCTCACTTATGATGAATAATTACTTTGTTATGCGTGAAATGGATTTGATTAATGAGAAGAATAATTGCTTTACATAACAATGAATTTTTTTTATAGGAATACAACAGAGAGACAACAATAGGCATGGCTCATCATTGCTATCACACTTCATGCATCATCATCAAACTTCTAAGAATTCAATTTGCAGACACAAACTATGCAAACCAGCGAATTTTCAATGATATTTCCAAAAGGCAGCTGTTTGGATGACCACTCTTGATTAAAAAGGCATTGAAAAGTCAAAATTGCTCTCAAACATGCACCAAAGAAAACAGTTTTTCAAGGCACAAGCTTGTCCGCATAATGGAAGGGTGTCCTGTCTTAAAAGTGGGGTTCATTAAGGAGGTCATTAGGAAATACAATTTGAATTAAAATATGGATGTAGATCAAACCTGGAAAGCAGGTCCGGCTTCAGCAGAATTCATCACACTCCAAGCACCCATGAACGCAAAGAGGAACAATCTTCTAAGAATAATTACGGTAGGAGGAACTTCCACAAAACCGAGCAAGTTCTTAACCCAAGGTGGAGACTCCTCTACTTTCTGTTTTAACCTACTTTTCAAGTTGATTTTTGTTCTCTTCCTTCTTATGAAACTGGCCATTAGTATTTTTTCAAAGGCAGCTTCTATCGACTCTGCACTTCTTTCGTGCCTAGCATATTGATCCAAGAGAAAGTTGCGGGAACCCCAAATTTCTTCCTCAGAAGCATCAGTGCTTACACCGAGGCGCTTATAAGGGTCCCAGACATTTGTTCGAGCGAATTTTGGAACATGGCCTGCAGGAAAACAAAAATAAACATTCAACATGAATCTTTTGGTGCAACCAGCATTGGTGCAGAAACATAGGGCAAACTGTGTAGAAATACATTTTATAAGAATATAATGAGTTGAAATATTAGTTAATAAAAAAGATTCATCCAATCCACATCAAGATCCACTATTAGAACTTTTATTTAAGAACAATTTGAGGCATCTATCCCTTCAAAATTCTTTCATGCAGGCAATAAACAGGAAGAAACTAAGAAGTATAGTAAATACATAAAGGGTTTTAAAAAAAATCTTGATATTCACAATGCTATGGTAGATATTGAGTTAAAAAAAATATCTCCTCCATTACTTTAAGTAGCAGGGTAGCACCTACGCAATTCTCAACGTAAAATGAATAATTCGGATGCTTCCAACTTTCTAAAAAATATCCTCACCAAGAAAGGAAAAGAAAGTAGGAACCCAAGGTTTCATTCCCTAGCAGTTAGAAATCAAACAAGTTAAAAGAGAACCTTATGGCATGACAAGCATACAAAGGGTGATTGTGTGAAGTGTCTTTCAATTTACCATATATGAAATACCTGGTCAACAAAAACATGTATTAGTAAAGGCTGTAAAGCACATTAACAAACAGAAAAGCCACATTCCAATGACAATATTTTTGTAGGCGGCAATGACCTATATTATACATGCAATAATGCGAATTTGTATCAGTGCCCACAGATCATTGACAGTAAGCACTGACACTGAAAACTTTGCCCACGGCACTATTTTCTGAGAGGAAATGCAACACCAATTTATTTCCTATTCCGAAAAAACCACAAAATTCTAAATAATTGGCGTTATCAATTATTAAGCAGAAAACCACATTAGCTTTTTTATATGATTTTCTTTGCCGATAATGTCAATTATTAAACAGAAATTAAACTAACTTCTATAAATAATCTCGATACCTTCATAAGGTGCATCCACCGAACATCTAGGGCTCTTAAAACTTAATCCACATGCCGGCTTCTTCGAATTTCCATGAATTGAACTGGACCAAATCCAAAATATAAAACAATAAAAACAAGCACAAAAAAATGTTAAATAAACCTTATCAAATTTGAAGTTGAGGACAAAAACAACTCCGAAATAATTAAGAAAAAAACGTGATAAGAATATCAAGAAATTTTATCAATTCGAATCGTTTTTCCTACCATAAACATGGAACTTGAATATATGTGCGTGTATATAATAGAAAAATGAGGTGCTTACAGTTTTTGGCCGAGGAAAGGCGACGAAAGATTAGGGCTTGAGAGCAAATGGGAGGCCATGTGAATTTTTTCAAGCAAATTGTGCACAGAACCCTAAGTTTGCCTCTTTTATAATTGGAGCGCCATGAAGATGAGGCGGGTTGGTAATATAAGGAGCTGCAAGTCCAAGACGTTCTAGCAAACAGAAAAGAGGAAGAGCTATGGCTGAGCTTCCGTTTTTCTACCGAGAAAAGAAGCTGGGGTTGAATAGATTACGCTAGGATGCGCATAGCGCTTTTTCTTATTTTTCTTTTCATTTTATAGTAAAAGTATTTCTAACTATTTTTACATCTTGCTGGTAACTTATGTCCTCTTAATTTTTTTTTATTAGGAATTAATGCATAATTTTTTTAATTTTTTTAAATTTTGAATTAAATTTATTTGTATACTTATTTTGCTAAGTCATTGAATTTTCTAAAATTTAAAAGTTTTATATTTGTAATTGAGATTTAAAATTGTGATACTGTTGTGAACTCGTAAAGTAATAATTAATTAATGATTTTGCAATACATCTTTTATCGTCAAAAATACTAATAAAAAATAGTTAACAAAATCCACCAAATTATAAAATCATTCTTGATTGAAAATTAACCTAAACTTATGTGTGTGTAATCGTAATTTAGTAATCACATTTATAAATACAAAATCCTTTACAATTAGTTTGGATAAAAAAAGGAGTGATAAATAAATATCTAAAAAGGATTAGGAGATCGATTATTCTCGTTTCTCCAATCTCTTCAAAAGTGGAGAGAATATTCGAATAAGAAGTGATAATTTTTTTATTCTTTTTCAAATATTTAAATAAGGTAAAGGTGAAAACTTTTTATTTTTATTTTTATTTTTAATTATTATTTGTTTTTTCTAAAATTTTCAAGCGAAAGATTAATAATTTAAAAAATGCAAACAATATTCATTTTCGAAACGAGAGTTTTCATTTCAACACAGAAATGGATGAAATGAATAAAGTATTTCTCTCACAAAAGAAAATTTCCCATATGATATAGGTCTCATTTGTGAGAGAAATCAAATCTATCCATTTGTGTTAATGGTTGGGTGCTGTGGTAAAAATATAAAAATAGATTTTATATTATGGAGGCTGCTTCTTTTTGCCTATTAATTGTGCTGACTCTAAAATTTGAGGAGTAATGTCACTATGTTAAATCATTATGTCATTATGTTTTAACCAAAATCAATGCAAGAGAAATTATCAGTTGAATCAAGTTGTGTCATTTCAAATGAAATTATTTATATCTGATTTTGTGTAAAATTCCAAGTTTTAAATTAATTTTTTTTTTCAAAAAAAAAAAAAGGTAGTTAAGTTTAAACTAAATGCCTTTAATTTAAATTTGCCTAAGAGTTTTTTTTTTTTAATTTAATAGTAGAGACCTACCAATCACCGGTCCTTCGAACTCGTAACAATTAAAATAAATTATAAAGATAATACTCTATTTTTAAGAAAAATATATTAAACAAGATGAGACACTTGTCAAATCGTTATTACATAGAGACGAAAATATTTACATAATATTTGAAGCCATAAGTCTTTGGTATAGCTACCAAAAAATAGTACTAGACACCCGTTTAAGATAATTTATGTTATTTGAATATTTGGTCAAAAATATATAAAAATAAATTTATACTGAAAATTTTCTTTTTAACCTTTATATTATATTTTATATGTATATATATATATATATATATATTAGATAATGTGCAAGTAGTGAACGTAAATATAAAGCTTCTAAAAAACAAAAATGTTTGGTGTAGTAGATATTTTTAACTTTTCCAAAATCCCGTTTTGCAAATGAGATTTGATGGACCCATATGCAAAATAAGGTTTTGAAAAAAAATGCCAAACATCCCAAATTTTGGACAAAACCCCATAGTTCACCTCACACTAGAATTGTCCTAAGATGGCATCCGGCCAACATTCTCCAATCACTGCAATGAGGACTTTCTTCTGTAACTTTGAATAATTAACTCCATTTCTCTGTTTGCTCAGCAGTAAAGACTTCTGCGTTAACTCTTCCAACAGTACCAGAAAGCTATAATTTCAATGCATTTCTACAAGTTATATGCTTTATCTCCCTCTTACCACTTTATTATTTTTATGCAAAAAATGTACCGAAAGCTTTATTCAGAGCATATGATCAACATGTCACAAAGGATTGGATTGACAAGTCTCAATCCACATTTATAGAACATTCAAATTATGTAGGGGATAACAATAAGCCTAGCAAATATCACAGCTTCGAATTTTGGTTAATTTGAGCAAACTGCTGCCGCAAAACCCTTCGCATAACCTTATTTGTCGCTGTCCTCGGAAGAGATGAGAGGGGCATGACATGAGAAACCTGCACAATTGAGTATTATTAAGTAAATATGAACATTACATATCAAGTGCAGAACATTTCAACAATGGCAAACTACTTGAAAGTAGTAGAATTATACCTTGAACAAAGGATTTAGTTTCTTTTGCACTGCTGAATTGAATGACATCCTCAATTTATTTAAATCTGGTGTTGAGTTATTTGAATCCTTCAAAACAACAGCAATTACCAAGCTCTCAGGCCCGCCTCCAGGAGGTGGCACCCCAATGGCTGCTGTCTCAAGTACATTGTTATCAACCGCATTACATATGCGTTCTATCTCAACGGAACTTACCTGTCAAAGCAGAAAGAAACGGTTGGAGCAACCTAGATTTGACATTGCTTCTAGCAATATATAACATTAACAGATCCCACCAAAATAAATATAAGCAGGAGAACCAAAGCATTTTTGTACACCATTTTATGTAGAATAATTATCATCTTTAAGAAGTCTTCCATCCAAAAACATTGGATCGTTGCCTGTTTGGTTGGCTTATTAGAATGAATAATTTTATTCATTCTTACATAGCATGGTGTGGATTCAAGTCCTGAGAATCAGCCTCTGCAAAATGTGGGCAAAGTTACCTACCTAGCCAGCCTCCACCAACCCTGCCGAGTGTGGGAGCCTTATGCACAGGGTATGACCTTCTGTATTAAAATGACCATGCATGAAATAATTATGACGAGGTGTTTAATTTTTGTGAGATGAATTTATACATTAAAATGCTATGTAAATTGTGAATGGAATCATTCAATTCAAAGGACATCCAAACAGACCCAATGGATATCATCTTGTAGTTGGACCTGCAGTAGCAATATGACCCACATTACCAGGCTTTATTGCTAAAAAAATGGTCCAAGGGTCAATTGTTAAACACACTCCCAGGCTCCAAAACACATGTATCAACACACTTGATTTAAACTTTACACCAATGTCTCTCATTGATTATATTTGGCAAAGATAAATGCAGACCTTTATTCCCCCAAGATTCATTGTATCATCGGCACGACCATGCGCACGATAGTATCCTCTAGAAGTACACTCAAACAGATCCCCATGCCTCCGTAGAACCTGCATGAGGAAAACAACAAAAGAAAATAAAAAACTAAGCTGAACCCCTCCCCCCCGGCCTGGTCTGAAAGCAGGGAGGAACAGTTGCTTACCTTTCCATTCCAAAAAGGCATTCCTTTGAAGTAGACATTATAATGGTCCGCATTCAGAAGTGTGTTAGAAGCTCCAAACATGAGGGGACCAAGGGCCAGTTCACCAATTCCAGGAGCATTTGGTGGCTATGATAAAAAGGAAAAGATATTAGTTTGAATGCTTTGTGTAATTATTTTCACAGTACATGATAAATATATCATTAGCCAAATTAAATTGCCATACAATACAGTTGGAAAAATCCCATAAAAGATGCAACTTTAATTAATACTAATGTTTAAGGATATTTCATATGTAGTTGAAAAATAGACAGCAAATAAGAAATATCGTGGTTTATTTTTCAGAAATGTCATGGTTGATAAAGAGAATTGATGATATTCTTTAGAAATGTCGTGGAAAATTACAAAGAAATGCTTATGTTGTGAACTTAAAATTGTGTCTACCAGGTTGGTGAGTACCATGACAAATTACTCCAGCAGAGTGGAAAAATATGATGTTCTGTTTTGGTCCCTGGGGAGTGGATTATATGTTGTTCATATGTTATTGCACATTATTCCCTCCATCAGGGCACAATGTATCTAAAATACACATGCTCTGTAAATACTAAATAGGAATGAAGATAAATGGTAACAAAGACGTGCATGAAATTTCAAAATGATGGGATGGATTGAAAAACCAGGTTGCTCCACAATGTATGGAGAGAGCAAATACAAGAATGCAAAACCTGTGTATCATGCATGTATTATATTGCACTGTATCTACCATTTTGGAAGGGCACTACTACTCCCCCTTTCAAGATGTAAGGTTGAATAGTCCTTACAATGGGAATTCCGTCGTCACCAAGAATAAACAAACTACAGCCCATAGCTGGTGTGCTAAAAGCAGCCAAAGATTGAGGTTGTAATAATGACCCAGAAATAAATCCACCACCAATCTCTGTACCACCACAATACTCAATGATAGGCTTGTACTGAGCTCTCCCCATCAACCATAGGTATTCATCTACATTAGATGCCTCACCAGTGGAGCCAAAGCAACTACCAATTCAAAACATTAAGTTAAAATTCAAATTCAAACAAAAATTTTGGAAACAAAACCCTCAGTACAAATGTAATGTCTTTGCAGTCACACACATACAAAACGGCAGTAACTCCCTCAATGCACATACAATCTATTTACAGTAACACACGCCACCCATATCCATGTATGCAAACATATTTTTCTGCTATAAGAATAATAAACAAGCTCAAGGAAAACATCCAGAACTTAGACTTACCGGATGGCCGACCAATCATAGCTAGCTGTACAGTTTGTAGTTTTCCATGCCCTCACAATACTTGGAATCACACCAAGCATCGTTACTTTAGCATCCTAGACAAGTGTCAAGAAGGACCCAAATGAACATAACGTTAAAGAGAAATACCAAAAGTCTAAACATAATATATAACATGTGCTCCATCCACAACTTCTTCTTCTTCTTCTTCTTCTTATTATTATTATTATTATTTTTTTAAAGAAGATACTCATTTCCAACTTTTTATAAACCTTTTAGCTGTAATAACCCATAATTTAATGACTGTGGCCTTGGTCTAGAATATTTTGCATGTCATTTGGCACTTCAGAAGGCAGGTTCTCACCATCCCATGTATTTAATATGTAGAAATTGGGTTAAAAAGTTAATCTCACGAAAGTGGAAATCATACATTATTGGACTTGAACATCGAGTTGAATGTTTACACACTATGCACTTACAACTATGATGCTGTAATCAACGATGGCTTAGCCACTGATGTAAGGAAATCTCATTCTTCCATTACCTAATTTCCTGGTCTGTGCTTAGGCATGATCCATGTTGATCCAAGCATTATTGTGCCAAATGACTACAGTAGCACTATAGTTGCTAGGATATCCATAACAATGGGGCTATGGCTAGTAGCTGCCCAGATCAATGGCTAAGATCCTAAAATGTTGCAAATTTAGGACGGTTGAGGCAGTCAAGGCATAGACAAAGACAAGTCCAGCTTTATCATTAAGCCAATAAAGTAATGGCTTTAGGCCCCACCTACAGTGAAGTCCCCATATTTTATATATGTTTATAGTATAATGAAGTTTTAAAACCCATGAAAATCTAATTCCTACAAATAAGGCCCCATAAACGTCCAAGTCCAAGAAAAAAAAATTCAATTAGTTAAGAGTCCTATTCCAAATTATTCTTATTTTCTATTGTTATTTGTTTACATTAAAAAGACATGAATAATTATTTTGCATTGAGATTTTGTAAACTCCATTACTTGAGTTTTATTTAAGACTTCCTATCCGCTGAACTTGTTGAATTATATAAGAACTTATTATTAGAGTTTTATTTAGTATCTATATCTCTAGTATTGGAACACTATTACAATTTTATATTAAGGAAACCAACTATTTTATAAACCAAAAAAAAAAAAACTATTATATTTGTTTTATAAAAAAAAGTTAAAAATTTGAAGTCAAAATTAAAATTAAAATACTTGTAACAATTGCTTATGCAGAAAGAAGTATTCAAAAATAACATTAATAAAATTCTCTATACCGCAATAAAGATTAAGTGCCCGTTTGGTTGAGCTGTGTGAAAGTGCTGTTGGAATTAAACAATGGTTGGGAATAAGTAGTTGTGTAAAAGTGATGATTGGGTTAAGTTATCGAGTGTTTGGATTGATGTATTTAATAAGTGATTATGATGTCAAAAATAATATTTGTTTGTTTAGATAAACTGTTAACAAGTGCTTAAAAGTGTGAAATGTTTTTATTATCGTTGGATATTAGATTGTGTTTAGCCATTTATTATATTGATATAAATAGTCAAAATATAAATCAATATATATCCACTAAAAATATAATAAAAAATAAATCATTAAATATATCTTATATAATATAAATAAGAATATAATTCAATAAATTATTTCTTTAACAAAGTACATAATTATAATATATATATATATAATAATTTATAATTATAAGAGTAGGACATAAATGAAATTTATAAAAAAAGTAAATATTAATTGGTAAAACAAAATCGGGATACAATAAGAAATAATGGAAAAGATGAAGGATAATATAGACTTCAAAACAATGGCATAACTGTGATAATTAAAAAAGAAAAATGTAAAATTGGAAAGACAAAAAACAAGCCCAAACTATGGTTGTCAAAAAGTTGGAGAGACCAGCTTAATTCTTTCTACACGTTTAGAAGGTTGATCGGCCATTAAGCACAGTTTGAATTTTTTATCCAAGTGGGAGGGTTGGAGTCTCCAAACTGCAAAAGCTCTCCGCTAACAGACTCAGACATCTTGAACCTATGGGACAATGATGCACCGAAGCTCCTGAAGAATCCATTCCTCGTTGATGGACTGAAAAAAGGTACAAAGTGAAAGAATGCCACAATATGCCTGGCCTGGGCAAATACAGTCTGAAGCTAGAAGAGAGGGAGATTTGATATTTTGGGTAGGTGAAATTTCAACTTTGTGGATACCAAATAGTATTTTTGAAGCACTTACAAAAAAATCTAATATTTCCAAAGTGTATTTCGTTAGGTGCAATTGACTCATTTCTCATATTTTCATGCACTTCGCTTTCATGTTTTGTAGCAACTAGGAGAAATCCACAAATTCATAGCTTCTTATCAAAGGCAAAATAACTTCTTTTCACCAAGCAGCTAACGACAATATTTCCCTCACTGTTTCCTTGTAGTTAATCCACATGGTAAAACATTTTATACGCAGAAATCCTTGCTCCCAGTGTCATTTTGGGTTCAAGTAACTTTTTACCTAAAGTTTTCACATAAGATATGAGAATATAGCACACAACGCAAGCCAATAATAGCCTTTGCCTCATATATATACACCATAATTGAATCAAGGTTAATATATGTAAAATGAAAAGAGAGTTGAGAACCAATAATTTCGATGTCTCTTCCTTTGTTTTTTATGGTGATAATATGCAATATAAAAGTGGAGTATTCTCCTTTTCTGTACATCTCTAGAATGGTTTTCTGATAAAGAATTATCAAAGGACTGTAACACTTGGGACGCAGAATGTATTTACTATCATTGAGCCAAAGCTAAGAAGTCATACAACAACAGTAAGTAAAAAGAGATAAAGACGACAAACAGCAAGCTATCAATATGGAAAAGAGGTTTCCACCTGTACAAACTTGGCAAAGCCAGAACCAAGAGGAGATCCATTGTATAAAGCCACAGAAGCCCCATTCAACAATGAAGCATAAAGTAGCCAAGGACCCATCATCCATCCAAAATTAGTGGGCCAAGCAACAATATCGCCTTTATGGATATCTGCATGGCACCAACCATCTGCAGCAGCCTTAAAAGGTGTTGCAAGGGTCCATGGAATTGCCTTTGGTTCCCCTACACCATACCAAAATCCAATTAAGCCTGCTAGTTAGCATCATGTGACCTTTAACCTCTTTGAATAATCAATTATTTTATTGTTATCAAGATAACTGATAGTTTTTAATTCTTTTTGCTTAGCCCTTTTTTTTTAATAGGTGAAAGTCTCATTGAGTTAGTGGTTAACTTGGGAAATTTTGGTATTTGGAAATATTAATCGAGAAGATTCTGATAATCAAAGATCTTTTACATCAGAGGCATATTGCCAACATGTGAAGGTAGTTTCTGTGAGGTGGCTTTATTGCTGTCTTTATTGTATTGTGCATGTAGTGCAACATTTGTTGGTTGGCTCTATTGCCGATCTCCAAAAATAAATGCATTTCACCATATTTACAAAGATTTCATTTCCACAATGCACCTATATATATATATATATATATAGAGAGAGAGAGAGAGAGAGAAGTGATTCTCCAAAATTTTATGTTAAGGTCATATTGTTGCATCTGCTACATTCAGAGAAAGGATCAGATTGAAGAGAACATTTAACAAAGAACAGAGAGAGTTCAAAGGGAATAACAGGAGAAACCAATGGACTACTGTGGATTTCTGAAGGTCTTATTTTCCATAAAATAATCAATCAGTAGCTGCTCTAAGCATCTTAAACCAATATATCAGTGCATGCAACGTTTTTCAGTCAGCCAATGTGCCAGAAGCACAGCTCCCAACCTAAAAAATATAACAGATTCCAAATTTATTTTTCTCTAAGAAAATTGCTCTAGTTATAATCAATTTTAATGCTTGCTACCACCACCACTAATTAAACCCTTTTGTGCATCTCCTTCTATTATTGTCCCGGTGAGTAACTATTAAAGCCTGTTTGGCCCAATGATTAATTGTTAAGGCCTGTTTAACCGGTAAACAACTGTAAAGACCTGTAGCGATCTGTGTTAATTGAACCTGATATAAAGAGGTTATTTAATAACAGACAGAAACTTTCAAAATTGATGTTACCATGCACAAATTTTGAGAAACCCAACAAAATTTTTGGATTTCCTATCTTTTCATGCAGAACCAAAAACAATACTGAAACAGAATTGGGAAGTTAAAATAATTTATGGATCTTGCAAACACCATGCTGCAAATGAAAACAAAATGGAAAGGTCAAAAGAAAAAAACTAGGATGATTGTTTAAGTTTTATGTTACCTGTGGTTCCAGAAGAGAAAAGGATATTTGTGAATGCTTCGAACTGGTCGTTCTACTGCAACAAATTCAACTTCTCTGCGAAATTTTACATGAATAATTACAGCAGCAGGATCCGAGCTTTAATGACAACATATGTTTCACCACACAATTATGGTACTAAAGCATATAAAGATGTGACATAGAATAGACTCAATAAATTGATCTCAAAAGATTAATCTTGTCCGTGGACAAGATGCAGAGCATGATAACAAGGGAAGTCACAAATGAGGAATTTCTTATGGAACCTGCTTGGGTTATCAAGTTTCAGTTTAATAAAATACTCATAAAAAAAGGTCTCAGTTAAAAAAAAAAAAAAAATACTATTTTAGATTAATTTGCTAGTGCTATTGTTTTTATTACATTATTATTGTCTTTAATCTTTATGGGTGGTCTTTAAGAATTCTAAAACAGTCTTATTAAGCAAGGTTTAAATTTCAAAAATTTTGAATTCCTAGTCCTAGTAAAGGTAGGAGAAGTCTAGCAGCTTATAAACAACTATATAAACATTCTATTATTTTTTGAAAGGTAAGATCTATAACTATATAAATACTCTATTCAAATGGAGCTGAGTTTAGATTATTGAAGCTTGTTTAATGTATAATGCAAGCTAATCCTAAAGGGTGAAACCGAAGAATTCTGGGTTAATTCATAAAACATTCTTCTTCTTCGGTTCTGCTATTGTAATTACTAAGTGCATAATCTCTTTAGCTTTTGATACCAAACCCTAATTTCATACCCCCAATAATTCATTCTACACTTTAGCCTTCAATGCTCAAACCTTTAAAGTATAGTTGCAAATTATCTGAAAATCCACTAACTAATTACCTCTCAAACAAAGCAAATACAAACTTTCTCAATCGATAACGACCACAACCTTTCTTCTACCTTCTCATTCCATGAACCTATGAATTTTTAGTAACCTTTGCCCATGATAAACCTCATCATAGGCAACATTATTTTAGTTTTCCGATCTGTCCTACATCACAAAAATCGCCAGGGAACTATGGGTCCACGATTTTTGATACCATGCACTTTTGTATATATATTTACCAAATTTCATGATCTGTGCATGTCTATTTTTCCTTGTGATATTATTGAATTCCACCTAATATTTTCATAAGCTTCTCAGCGAACAATCTGAAAAGATATCGCGTATGTAGAAATAGGAGGATGCAACGGATATATATGTAATTGCAAATGTTTGAGAGGTTGGAGCCAAAGTGCATGAATGAATGGTCATATGGTTAGTTATCCTATTGGTGCTTATATATACATCAGTAGTTGCCACAGACAACCACTTAAGAGGGCGCGGCACCACATTCATCACATAACTTAAAGATAAGCATTAATAGCCTAGATAACCACTTAGAGGGTGAATCGGTTATTAGGCATGAACAATTGAAGGTTCAAATAGACTTATGCCTCTTCTTTTTCTTCCATCATTGTCTTCTTTTTCTTCCATCATTGGCTAGGAGCCCTAGGAAGTGAAGAGGAACCGTTTAAAGATGAGTTCTAAATTAAACCTGTAAGGGGACATTTTCTCCCAAAAAATATAAAAAAGAATAATGTACAAGAAGGGTATATTTCTATAGACCGTTTAAAGATGAGTTCTTGAAAATGTTATACTCTTGGTATATAGAAGTAATACCCTTCTTATACATATTCTTTTTATATTTTTTTGGAAGTATTGAGATTGTAATTTTGTCTCTCCTTTCTTTGTAATAGGGTTCACCTCTTTTAATACAATTTATTCATAAAAAAAATTATATAAAAAATATATAATTGTTTCGAAATATGTAAGAATTCTACATGATTCCCTGCACAGTAAGAGAAAATTATCACCTATGTCCCATGCATAAATAATGAAAGACAAATAACAGGATATACACAATTCTCCATCATAAAAATAAAAAACAAAAAATGAAATCAAACAAAAACCAATAAGAGACTAAATAGTAAAAATCAAAATACAAATAAGTGCATACTTTAAATTTTTGACTTTTTCTAGAAAATCATGCCATGAAATGTCACCGTCACGCAATTTCATGCTAAAGCTGCCTCTTGTGGGAATAACAATTGCCATAGGTGATTGAGCATCAACAACCCTACTGCAGATTTGAACCAATATGTGAGGTAATCCAATGATAAACTGAAAGGAAAGAAAATACTATTCATCCAAAGTGAAATCAGAACATCACCTGTACAAGGGTAATCTTTTGTCACCACGAACAATAAGATCCTGAGAAGGCAGATTTGATAATCTAGACAATCAGGCAAGAAAAGGATATATACAAAAGAAAAGAATGAAAGATACACATAATAATTGAAATTTGAATATCTGGTAGAAAGGGAGGCAATAACTTACAGGCTAGATTTACATAGCCAATGAAAAGAATCATTCGAGATTAATTTGACCTACTCTCACATATAAACCACCGCTAACTTATTTCAAAAATTAATCAGATTGGCATCAATTGAATTTTTCCTGTTACCTGGGATTCAGAAAAGAGCATAATCTAGATGACTAGACCTATCACCTCTCACAGGTTAAAATGTCTCAAAGATCTATAGGTAGTGCAGTCTATTTTATAGTGAAGCAAAAGCAGTCAGTGGGTTATTGAGTGGAGATCTGTATCATTTGTTTAGTTAATTTTAGAGCATCATGTAAAAAATTGTTTGGGTTTCCTTCCTCGGCCTTTTATATAACTAGATAGGATCCTTGCTTATTGAGTGTTGTTCAATGTAAAGCTTCCAGAGAGTTTCTCCATATGTTTCCTTTGCCTTACCTGTTTTGTGAGAATCAGAATGGTAATCAATATTAAATTTGCTAGACAATAACCATTATTCCAGAGCTCTTTTTCTTTTCTTTTTTTAAAAAAAAGGAATAGGAGAATAATGCAAATTCATCATGGATAACCAAAAGAGCTTCTCGAGTTGTAAATGGTAGGAGGGGAACCTATTACATTTGTTATAGTCTGTCCACAAGGGTGGCAAGCCAGAGGGAAACCTATTACATTTGTTCATTGAAAATTATACCATCTTAGGGTTGTTTTGAAAATTGAACAAGCAGCATTTTAAGAAAGATAGCTTAATCTCCCTGCACTTTGTAAGGGCTCAACAAACAAAGTATCTAAACAAGTTTGCTTTTTCACAGCCTGAATCTCGCAGCCCTTAGTGCGTATGTTGCATGTACTGACTTGAGTAAAACAGAAACGTGTCAAAACATTATTTATGTGACTTACTTTTATAAGAAGGATTCATGCTTATAAGGTGTGAATCAGCGTGATTATGGGAATTATTTTGACAGTCTACCAACCACAAACTTCCTCTATTCTTTGGACTTATGAACTGTTGTATGAAAGATTAGACACTGAGCATGACACATTTAAGTTAGTCAAATCTTTATAATGATGAAGAGCTCACTCCAATAAGCAGTATCAATATTGCGATAACAACATTAGACACCACTAAATAAGCCAAACAGCTTTAATATATTACTTTGCAAAGCACAAATATAATTCATGCATAGGACTAGAAATTCAAGATTTGATCATTTATGGTCCCCAAAAGGCAAAAGGGCACTAACCTGAGTAAAAATTGCTTTTGCTTTTGATAATACGAGCCTTGTTGATATTTCACTAGGAGCAAAACTATCAGCAATGGATACAACTGCATAGCCTGCCAGGACAATAGCCAGGTAGATCACCACAGAATTGACATCCATTGGCATATCTATTGCAATCGCAGGATCCTTTCTCAAATCCCAATGTTCCAAGTGCATGTGCAACTAGCCTACAAAAACAGTTCCAACAAGATTTTTACATTATAAGATATTTAGAGTGGACTAATACTTGGTTAACACAATTCGCTCCTCCCCTAGCGAATTGCGAATTAGGATCGCACGATCCAAAAGATGGATCGTTAGCAATTTGGAATGCAAGATTTAGCGTTCCAATCTAAAATATCAAAAGTCCCAAAAAAATCATACAAAATACACACACATCATTGGGATTCTATTTTATAATGACTTGGATTCGTTGAAATCTTTTTGGTGTTTATATATACATACTCATATTATTACAAATACAATCAAAAAACATATTACTGTTCCAAATAAATGTATTCCGTTCCAAAAAAACAATCCAAAGAAGCCTACCCCCTAACGTACCATGTTCTATAACAAGTGACGATCTATGTTCCCGTTTCCGTTTCTCGTACCATAACGATCCACGTTCCAGGTAACATTGAACCAATGTATCAAGTATAAGATGACAAAAACAGCATAGAATCTATATGTTGTCCATCAATTATTCAGAAAGACTCATTCTAGTGGGAGTACCCTTCCACAGCACACAGCAAACATAACATATGCCAATAAATGAAAGAATTATATACTGCAATGTAGCATTCTGACTTCTCTGACACACTATCCCAGAAGCCATGACCCTTAGCGTACTAAAGTAATTATTCATTCACGCACTTGGGGAACATATATAAACATGCATGCAAACTTCAAAACTGTAATGTACAACTTTGTGCATACGGGGTATTGTGCTCTCTCCGGTGCCTTGAAGTGGGAATTTTGTTTCTTATCAATAAGAAAGGGGGGGGGAGAGGGGGGGGGGGGGGAGTTTCCAAAATACTAAATCCTGGCACAATAAGGCCAAGGTTGTAAAAATGCTGAAGTCAAATATATCAACCAAGCTCCTGTGAAGCAATGAGATATTGTTAGAATTAGCACTTTAGGTCCTATTATCAAGTTTCATTAATCTTCAGTACCCTGTGAATTCATTAAAAATAAATAAATTTGCCTGTCAAGATATTTTCCCCAGACCCCAGTGACTGAAGACGATGGATACAAGAACCCAATGCAATTTTCTATTTTTCTAACAACATAGCTTCCTAAGATTTTCCCACCCATGACAAAACCACCCCTGTTTTTAGCTTCTTTTTGATACACAGTGAAAGACAGCCTAAGCAAAAATCATCCTCTTCCTGTTATTTTGCTAAGCATGTTTCCTAGGCCCATTAAGACACCAAATGATTGTTATTATTGGCTGAATTCCAACAGGCTGTCGAAGTACATCCAATTTACAGGGGGAGATCATGATAATAGTAATTTAAACTCTCTCATTGAGTCATTGCCCGAGCAGCTGTCAGAATACTGGACAATATAAAATATCTCAAAGCGACATATTGTTATACCGAAGACACATAAGAGATAAACAAAATATTCAAAGACACGTAATGTGATTATGTGTGCACACACTCGAATAGATTATTACATTTACCGGTGTTTAAAATTTCAATTCACCAGAACAACTAAGTGGGAACTCATCAAACTCAAAACTACTACTTTTTATTGGAACTCATCAACCAAGTGACTCAACAATTTTTAAGAAATTTTTTATTGTTTTATTTCCTTTGTAATTTTTTCATATTTCCAAATGGTGTGATCAGTTATCTTTTGTTGGATGGAGAGGTTATAGACAGTTACTCTTCCAAACAATCATTTGATTCGGTGGTGGGCCAGAGTGGACAAGTTATCTCCTCCTATCTCTTTCCTGATCATTTCCATTCTTGTTTCTGTCTGTCCAGAAGAGATTTTGCATAGTTTAAAAGGACAACAAAAAGCCCATTTTTGGTGAGATTTTGCATCACCAATCAATGTTATAATCAACATATTGTTAAATATACTAAATCAAGAGTATTTACTTTCTCACAGTTTGGTTACCGGCAGCTTTACCTACATAGGTCTACCACATTATTCTTATTTGTGGAAGAATCCACTGGTATAGGTTCTGCGGTTTTTTCCTTCACATTGTAAACTTTCATATTAAATCAGTCTCTTTTCATTCAATTGTGATTGAATTCAATTTCGTTCATGTTATATTCTAAATTTGTTATATCCAATAATTTACGAATATATGGAAAATAGTTCATTTCTCAAAATTTTCAAACCAGTCTCATTTAATTAGGATGCATGTGACCTTATCAAAAAAAAAAAAAAAATTAGGATGCCTGTGCAAATAAAATTTCTCCTTAAATGATCTGACTAGAAATCAGTCATTTGATCTGCTTGAAGTTTGAGTCAACAGGACCATCAAATTTATACAATCTTTTGAAGATTTGATTGTGTAATAATTCCATATGTGCAACTTCAATGAATTATATACTTCAAAATTAAGGCCTCTAAATGTCAATGAGTTATATAATCCCCAATGAAGGATTCTAAATGTTAATAATTCGTGTTCCTTTATGTGCTTATGATATATTGATTTACCTTCATATATTCATCTACATGGGTAAATTTATACAATCTTTTGAACGAAGAATGTTTTGATTGTGTAATAATTCCATATGTGCAACTTCAATGAATTATATACTTCAAAATTAAGGACTCTAAATGTCAATGAGTTATAGTACTCCACAATGAAGGATTCTAAATGTTAATAATTGCTGTTCCTTTATGTGCTTATGATATATTGATTTACCTTCATATATTCATCTACCTGGGTAAACCCATTGGATCACCACAGATTGGAAAGTATATGGTCTGCCAACATTTTCAAACCAATCCAAGTTAAGAAGAATCATGAATCCATCAGATAGAATTCACTCAGATTACATGACCATTGAGTCAAAAGGACCGATTATTTTGTGTAAGCATTTGAAGTAAAAATCAGTGTCATTGTTTTGTTATGCAACACAACAGACTTCTATTAGTTCTGCTCTTGCGAATGCAATAACAAAGAAAATTAAACTAGGGTGGTTTTATCTTCCCATTGAACTTTTTTTTTTTTCCACTAAACAACGTGTATAAATCTACTTATGAATTAATCTATTTGCTTCAGCGGTATTTTCTACACTAGAGATTTTCATAGATTTACTGACGGACAGGAAAGTAGTTGATTTCCCATCAATTTCAAATTAGTCCAAGGCCAGGAAGACACATATAAGCATTTGAGATTTAAAAAAAAAAAAAATAATTAGTTGCATCTAAGAAAAATTCAATTTTTAGATTTTCTAGAACAAAGTAAAAAAAAACCTACATATTTTGTACAAGCATTTGAAAGTGCGAATGGCTTGATTGTCTTATTATGCTACACAAGCAACTTCTCTGAGTTCTGTAACGAGGGAGACAGAAAGACCATATGCTTCAGTTATTAAAAAAATAGCCTAAAGCGCCAATAGACAAGATTACTATAGGGCAATAGATACTTTTGTAGAGCTTTTGAGTAATATGCATTTGCTGTAAGTGCCAGATAAGTATCCTTTTCGTGTACATGGGTGCGCCCCATTTTGGCGTCATTAATGAAATGATATACTTTTTTATCAAAAAAAAAAAACAGGGCGCAACATGTGATGTGTCATATTTATCGAGAGAAGGAAACATTTTACTTTGAGGGTGTTACCGTGTACTGTCACACGTTGTATATATACCTATACTGTCCAACTATACCCTAGAATATGCCAGGAATATGCCAGTATTATTCCCTAGAATATGCTAGTATTATTCCCTCTTGTATACCTATACATAGGCCTCTCTTCTACATGTAAAATACACAGTGAAATATACGAGCTTTATTTCATTCTCTTTCTGTCTTTATTCTAATATGGTATCAGAGCCAGTGTCTCACAACTGAACACTGCTCACCGTCGCCAGCGCCACCCACCACTGCTCACCACCACCGCAACAAGCCCACAACCAGTTCAAGGCCTTCCGCCCGTCATCACAGCTTCTAACCACCTTGGTTCGGATCGCCTCTTCGAGATCTGCAAAACGCCGCCTTTCCCGCTGCCGAATTCCACCACACGCGCTCTCATGCACCACCCAATCCTCGGTAAGTGAGATCTAATCGCAACCCAGTCTCCACGTGTCGCCACGCGCCTGCTACACCCCTGTGCCACGTCACCTGACACGTCAGCCCCTTTGCCATGTCATCCTGCCACGCCAGCATTTCTGCCACGTAGCACTGCCACGTGTACTGCCACGTCAGCATTCTCTACCACGTCATACTGCCACATAGACTGCCACGCCACCATTTATGCCATGTCACATTGTCACGTCATTTGCCGCGTGGACTGCCACGTCAGCTTTTTGCTACGTCATATTGTCACGTGGATTGCCACGTCAGCATTTCTGCCACGTCAGCACAGTTTACTGTTTTCGCATTTTCTTCATTTCTGGGCTGTTTTTCTGCAAACAGAAGGCCATTCCTAGGTATTTTTGACCTTCTGAATTCATTTTTGACCTCCGTTTTGTCTAGATACTCTCCTAGTGTGCAGTTATCAACATCATGAGTACCACAGAGTTGGCTATCAATGTTCCCTTAGTGCTAAATGGCCAGAACTATGTGCTTTGGGCCTAGGCCATGTCTGGCTACCTTCGAGGCCACAAACTCTGGCGCATTGTCACTGGCGATATCACTAAACCAAAGCAAGGGGCGGACGAACTTGACACCAAATTTCTGGATCGTCTTGAAGAGTGGGATAGCAAGAATCAGAAAATCATTTCTGCTTTTCACAGTACCTCTATTCCATTCATTGGTATGCAATTTGGTCACTTCGACACTGCTAAAGCTGCTTGGGATTTTCTTGCTGATCGCTACACCACTGCTAGTCTCTCTCATCAGTATTAACTCCAGGATAATCTCCATCGTCTGCGTCAAGAACTTGGCGAATCGATCGACACCTTTCACTCCCGTATGCAGGCCTTTTGGGATCAATTAACTGCTTTTGAACCCACCTGGAGCTGTTCTGAGGATGCAACCAAGTTTCTTAACTACCGAAATCAGCAGCGTCTGATCCAATTTTTGATGGCCCTTGATCATGTCTCTGAGCCTACTCATGCGATCTTGCTTCATCGTACTCCACTACCGACCTTGGAAAGTGCTATTTCTAAACTGGTTTCCTATGAGACTCGACGCTGCACTTGCCCTCCTCCACCTACTGAGTCTGCTCTTGCCGCTCCCTCCTCTGCATGCCCTTCGCATACCAACACTACCCTCGCTACTCCTTCTTCTGGGCATCCTTCTCAACCCGGTTGCAAGTTTTGTCATGCACCTGATCATCCTCTGCTGCACTGCCCTATTCGCGTCTGCAAGCATTGTCACAAGCGCGGACCAGGCCATTTCTTAAATGATTGCCCCCGCAATCCAACACCCCAACCACGCACTGACCTTTCCCAAGGCAGTTCATCCCTGTCCAACAGGTTCAAGTCTGGCCAACAGTCAACTGCTGCTGCTGCCACTGAGGATCCTTCTCCACCTGACTCTCCCTCTTCCTCTCTCTCCAATGCCGACCTCATTGCTCTCCTCAAACAGCTCCTCTCTACATCTGGTACTCCTCCTCCTATTGCTTTATCCGTCACACCAGGTACTTTCTCTTGGTATTTTGATTCTGCTTGTAGTAATCATATGACATCTAATAACTCTCTTTTTACCACTAAAGTTCTTGCCTCACATATTCCTGCTATTCACACTGCTGATGGTTCCCACATGCCTGTTACTCACAGTGGACACATCTCTCACTCCAAAGTCTCTCTTCCTGATACTTATTTTATTCCTCAACTTACTCTGAATCTCATTTCTGTGGGTCAACTTTCTGACCTTGGTCTTACTGTTCTTTTTTCTTCCACTGGTTGTCTTGTGCAAGATCCAAAGACGGGACAGACACTTGGGACCAGCCGTAAAGTTGGACGCTTGTTTGAACTAGTCCACCTCCGCATTCCCTCCAACCTTACCCCGGCCTGCTCACTCTGCTGCTGCTGCTTCCACTCCTCCGTCCTTAAGTCTTTGGCATGCTAGATTAAGGTCATGTTTCTTTTGGTCGTTTACAAACACTAGCTTCTAGTGGTCTTTTGGGTCCTGTAATAAATAAACATGATGATTGCTTATCTTGTCAACTTGGTAAACAACCTGCTTTACCATTTTCTAATAGTGATTCTATTGCTGATGCCCCATTTGATTTAGTTCATTCTGACATTTGGGGTCCTTCTCCTACTTCCACGATGGGTGGCTCCAAGTATTTTGTTATCTTTATTGATGATTATTCCTGTTTCACTTGGATTTACCTTATGTAGCATCGTTCTGAACTAAAACAGCTTTACTATAACTTTACCCGCATGATTAACACTCAGTTTTCGCGTCCTATCAAAATCTTTTGTGCAGATAATGCTATGGAGTATTGCGACACTGACTTTCTCCAATTTCTTCAACACCAGGGAACCCTTCCCCATCGTTCTTGCCCAGGCACCTCTGAGCAGAATGGTCGTGCTGAACGCAAACACCGTCACATTCTTGACACTGTTCGTTCTCTCCTTCTTTCTTCCTCCTGTCTCGAGCATTTCTGGGGCGAAGCTGCTCTCACCGTCGTTTACACTATCAATCGCATTCCCTCTCCAGTCATTGCCAATCAATCTCCCTATGAACGGCTTTATGGACCACCCCCTACTTACAATCTTCTCCGTGTTTTTGGTTGTGCCTGTTTTGTGTTACTTCAGCCCCATGAGCGTACTAAACTAGACCCTCGTGCTCGCCTCTGCTGCTCCTTGGGCTATGGGATAGAACACAAAGGCTATCGATGTTGGGATCCTATCTCCAAACGCCTCCGTGTTTCTCGACATGTGGTCTTTTGGGAGCACAAGATGTTCTCCTCCCTGTCCCCCTTTCATCTTACCCCTTCCTCTACCCTTTCTTTATTTACTGACCCCTCTATTTCATTATTTTCTGATGATGATGTCACAGGTCCAGCTTCACCAACTACGGCTCCTCCCACTGTGCCTGTTCCGCCTACCGATCCTGCTCCAAATCCTACTCCTGTTCCTCCTTCTGCTCCCTCTCTTCGTCGTTCTACTCGGGTAAGAGAACTGCCAATCCATTTTCGTGACTTTCATTGCTTTTCTACTATTCTCTCTCATCATGAACCTCAATCTTATCGCGAGGCTTGTACTAACCCTCTTTGGCAGAAAGCTATGGATGATGAATTATAGGCTTTACACCACACTCGCACTTGGGACTTGGTTGATCTTCCTCCGGGTAAAACTGCTATAGGCTGCAAATGGGTTTACAAGATCAAGACCCGTTCTGATGGTTTCATTGAGCGCTATAAGGCTCACCTCATTGCCAAGGGTTTCAATCAGGAATATGGAACTGACTATGAAGAAACATTTGCTCCTGTTGCACGTCTTACCTCTGTCCGAACTCTGTTGGCTGTTGCTGCTATTCGCACATGGGGGTTATTTCAGATGGATGTCAAGAATGCTTTTCTTAACGGTGACCTTAGCGAAGAAGTCTATATGCAACCACCTCCAGGGTAAGACCATCACCCTCACAAAGTCTATAAGCTTCGTCGTGCCTTGTATGGTCTTAAGCAAGCTCCTCGCGCCTGGTTTGCCAAATTCAGTTCTGTTATTGGCGATTTCGATTTTACCTCTAGTCCTCATGACTCCGCTCTCTTTGTTCGTCAGACTGACCATGACACCACCCTTCTTCTCCTCTATGTTGATGACATGATTATCACTGGTGATGACTCCGCTGGCATTTATGCTCTCAAACAGTTTCTCAGCCAGCACTTTGAGATGAAGGATCTTGGTTCTCTTAGCTACTTCTTGGGTCTTGAGATTTCCTCTGATACTCATGGCTACTATCTCTCTCAGGCCAAGTATGCTTGCGATCTCCTCGCTCATGCTGGTCTTACCGATAGCAAGACTGTTGCTACCCCTCTAGAGCCCAATGTTCGTCTCACTCCTCTCGATGGTACGCCACTCCGTGATGCTACCTTGTACCGACAGTTAGTTGGCAAGTCTTGTCTATCTTACCGTTACTCGGCCTGATCTTGCCTATGCTGTGCACATTGTCAGTCAATTTATGTCTACCCCTCGATCCGCTCATTATGCTGCTGTTCTCCGGATTCTTCGGTATCTTAAATGTACCCTCTTTCATGGTCTTCATTTCTCCGTCAACTCACCTCTTGAGTTGCGT